>CM033470.1:68281136-69499442 GCA_019447015.1 Hymenochirus boettgeri | reverse complement strand
TATTTGATATGTGCCTGATAGCTACATATACACTATTAGATATGTGCCTGACAGCTACACTTACACTATTTGATATGTGCCTGATAGCTACATATACACTATTAGATAATGTGAAGCTAATCGGGCACATATCTAATAGTGTATGTGTAGCTATCAGCAACATATCTAATAGTGTATGTGTAGCTATCGGGCACATTCTAATAGTGTATGTGTAGCTATCAGCCACATATCTAATAGTGTATGTGTAGCTATCGGGCAATACTTAATAGTGTATGTGTATCTATCGGGCACATATCTAATAGTGTATGTGTAGCTATCGGGCACATATCAAATAGTGTATGTGTAGCTATCGGGCACATATCAAATAGTGTATGTGTAGCTATCGGGCACATATCATAGCGTATGTGCAATCTAAAGTGTATGTGTAGCTATTGGGCACATCTTAGTGTATGTGTAGCTTTGGCACATATCTATAGTGCATGTGTAGCTATCGTGCACATCTAAAGTGTATGTGTAGCTATCGGCACATATAGCGTGTGTGCAGCTAATAGTGTATGTTTAGCTATCGGACACATATCTAATATGTATGTGTACTATCGGACACAATCTATAGTGTATGTGTGCTATTGGACACATATATATAGGTATGTAGCTACGGACACACTATATGTATGTGTTGCTATCGGCGCATATCTATAGTGTATGTGTAGCTATCGGGCGCATATCATAGTGTATGTGTAGCTATCGGGTGCATATCTATAGTGTATGTGTTGTATCGGGCGCATATCTATAGTGTAGGTGTAGCTATCGGGCGCTATCTATAGTGTATGTGTAGCTATCGGGCGCATATCTATAGTGTATGTGTAGCTATCGGGTGCATATCTATGTGTATGTGTAGCTATCGGGCGCATATCTATAGTGTATGTGTAGCTATCGGGTGCATATCTATAGTGTATGTGTTGCTATCGGGCGCATATCTATAGTGTATGTGTAGCTATCGGGCGCATATCTATAGTGTATGTGTAGCTATCGGGCGCATATCTATAGTGTATGTGTAGCTATCGGTTTCGAATTATGTGTCATAGTGTATATCGGTGCATATCATAGTGTATTGTTGCATCGGGCGCATATCTATAGTAACATAGTAACATAGTAATTAAGGTTGAATAAAGCATTTCTCATCAAGTCCAACCTATTCCCTTTTTTTTTTTTTTTTTTAACCCTACCTAACAGTTGATCCAGAGGAAGGCAAAAAACCCCAGCTAAAAAGGGGGGGGAAAATTCCTTCCTGACTCCAAACGGCAATCGGAAAGTATCCCTGGATCAACCAGATCTATATGCATTAATACCAGTAATTCTCAATATTTTTTAGTTTTAGAAACTTATCCAGGCCTTTTTTAAAGTTATTCAATGAACTTCATACCACCTCTGCTGAAGACAGTTCCACAGTTTCACACCGTTCTCACTGTAAAGAAACCTCTCCTAACCTGAAGATGAAACTTCTTTTCTTCCAACCTTAAAGGATGTCCACGATCTCTGATATGACCTATTAGTGAACAATGCACCAGAGAGTTCACTGTATGGGCCATTAATATATTTGTATAAGGTTATCATGTCCCCACGCAACCGCCGCTTCTCCAATGTAAACAGCCCTAACTTGTCTAATCTGCCTGCATATTCAAGCCCCTCCATTCCCTTATTAATTTAGTTGCCCTTCTCTGAACTGCCTCAATTTCCAAATGTCCCTTTTGTATATGGGATTCCAAACTGCACCGCATATTCCAAATGTGGCCTTACCAGTGCCTTGTAAGAGGGAGAATAATATTTTTCTCTCTTAATTCCATTCCCCTCTTTATACAAGACAATATCTTGCTAGCTCTAGCTGTTGCTACCTGGCATTGTTTGCTACAGCTAGTCTGTTATCTACCAGAACCCCCAAATCTTTTTCCATTTCAGATGCACTTAACACAGAGTTATTTATGGTGTAGGTGGCACAGGGATTATTAAATCCCAAATGCATCACCTTACATTTATCAACATTGAATCTCATCTGCCATTCTGCTGCCCATTTTGATAATCTATCTAGGTCTGCTTGCAGCACTTGCACATCATTGGAAGTTTCCAAAGCTCTGCATAATTTAGTGTCATCAGCAAACACAGAGACCTTGCTCTCAATGCCCCCTTCTAAGTCATTTATAAACAGATTAAACAGAGCGCCCCAGTACAGAACCCTGAGGAACTCCGCTTAGAACTTTAGCCCACATAGATGTGCTCCATTAACCACCACTCTCTGTTTGCGGTCCAATAACCAGTTCTCTATCCTGAACAAATGTTTTCTTCAAGGCCAACAGTCCTCAGTTTATACATTAGTCGCCTATGTGGCACAGTATCAAAGGCTTTTGCAAAATCCAAATATACCACATCCACAGCTGTGCCTGAATCTAACTTCTTACTCACTTCTTCATAAAAACCAATTAAATTTGTCTGGCATGATCTATTTCTCATAAATCCATGCTGACTACTACTAATAGATGATCTCTGGAGACAAAGTCAAGGATATGATCCCTAACAAAGTTTCCATCACCTTCCCTACCACTGATGTTAGGCTTACAGGTCTATAGTTACCAGGCTGTGAACGACTACCTTTTTTGAATATTGGTATTACATTGGCTTTTTTCCAATCCAGCGGCACATCCAACAAAAGCGAATCTGAAAATATGAGACACAGTGGTCTTGCTAGAACTGAACTAAGCTCTTTTAAAATCCTAGGATGCAATCCATCTGGTCCTGGCGCTTTATTGATATTAACTTTGTCTAATTGATTCCGTACCATATCCTCTGTTATCCAATGTGAAAACTCCTCATTTCCTCCCTGCACATTGTTACAATCCCTACTGTAAGGATTCTCACAGTAAAACCGATGTAAAAAAACGGTTTAGCAGATTAGCCTTTTCAGCATCCTCTACAACCCACCTCAGCTCCATTATTTAATGGTCCCACATTCTCAGTCCTCATTTTTTTACCATTTATATACTTAAAAACATCTTGGGTTGGACTTGCTTTGTTCGGCAATCCGTATTCATTCTATTTTAGCTAGTTTAATTGCTTTCTTGCACTCTTTATTACAACACTTTTGAAGTCCCTGTAAGCCTGTTCTGTGCCTTCTGCTTTCAAAATTTTAAAAGCCCTTTTCTTTTTTTCCATTTCCCTTTTACCTGAGAATTAACCATGCAGGAGTGGACCTAATTTTTTACACTTGTTTCCTAAAGGTACCGATTTGGAAATGTTTATAGTTTAATATCCCTTTAAAAGTGGTCCACATCTGCTCAGTATCTTTACCTAGAAAACCTTTCCCCAGTCTATGAGCAGGAGCGATTCCTTTAAAAGCAAAAATTAGCTTTCCTAAAGTTAAAAGTTTTTGTTAAGCCTGCACTTTAGTTTTCTGCAAACTATATAAATGACACTAATCATGGCACTATTCCCTAAGCTTCCCATTACCTTCATCTCCAAAAGAGCTCAGGGTTATGATATCACCAGATCCAACAACGCATTCTTTCTAGTAGAACTTCTACCATCTGTGAAAGAAAATGCTCATATAGGAAATTTAGCCTTTAACCTTTTGAGGTGCTGGCAGTTCCCTTACTCCAATCTATTTCAGGTAGTTAAATCCCCCATAACCAGAACATGCCCCATACCAGCAGCCTTCGCCAACTGCATATGGAGATTCATTTCCACCTCTTCCCCGGCATTTGGCGGCTTATAACACACTCCAACAATTAATTTACCCACCTTCTTGCTTCCTGTACACAGTTCCACCCATAATGTTTTCTGCCGCATCGTTTGCTCCCCCATCTATTCCATCTTTTAAATTTGGCTTCAATTCCTGTTTAACATACTACATACTCCTCCTCCTTTCTTATTAACTCGCGGTCATGTCTAAATAAGGAGTACCCTTCAATATTTACTGTCCAGTCGTGTGAATCATTAAGCCTGATTCTGCTATACCAATACATCATACCTTTCCTTTAACGCTATTATTTCAAGTTCGCCGGTTTTTTTCCACAGACTCCTTGCATTTGTAAACATACATTTTAATTATCAATTGATTTACTTCAATCATGGTCGCACATGCCTCCTTACCTCTATGCTCCCCCCTCCTCCTTCTCTCTCCTCCCTCCGTTGTGTTACTAGCCCCCAGTCCCTAACTTCTCTATCTACCCCTGTGTAGTTAAACTTTCCCTCCCCCCCCCATACCTAGTTTAAAATCTCTCCCACCCCCTAGCCATCTTCTCCCCCAAAACAGTTGCACCATCACCATTGAGGTGCAATCCATCACTTAAAGAGCTGTTAGCCAACAGAAAGTCAGCCCAGTTCTCTAAAAACCCAAACCCCATCTCCTTACACCACTCTCTTAGCCCAGCATTTAACTCCGACTCCCGTTGCCTCCCTAGCTAGCACGTGGCTGCGGTAGTATTTCTGAAATTACTACCCTGGAGGTCCTTGCTTTTAACTTGGCCCTAATTCTCGGAAATCATTTTTAAGGACCTCACCTCCACCTCTAACTTTGTCATTGGCACCAATGTAACCAAGACCGCCGGGCCTCACTCCCAGCCCCACCCAATAATCTGTCTACACGATCCACCACATGTCGAACCCTAGCACCAGGCAGACAACACACTGTTCGGCATGCAGGGTCCTGGCGACAGATTACCCTATCTACCCTTTAATATAGAATCCCCTACCACTACCACCTGTCTATCCTTCTAGCCCCCAGTTCTCCTCCCTTGTATTGGAGATGGCCGTCCCCTGGGTGCTCAAGGGAAAGGCCTGCTCCATACATGCTGCTTCCGAACCATTGTCCTCCACATCTCACCTAAAATGGCAAATCTGTTGGGATCGACCAGCTGGAAGAAGCCCCCTATCCTTTCCGTCCCCTACTTCCCCTGGTGACCCTTACAAATCTATCTTCCTTCTCCACCTTATCTGCCCCATCTCCACCCACCAGTTTTGGCCCCTGCCAGTACCTGCATTTCCCCCAGGTTTGCCAAGTCCTGCAATGCTGCAAGTTTACCCCTTAGATTCTGTACCTGCGATCGGGCGCATATCTATAGTGTATGTGTAGCTATCGCGCATATCTATAGTGTTGTGTAGCTATCGGGGGCATATCTATAGTGTATGTGTGAGCTATCGGGCACACATCTATAGTGTATTCGGATCTTCTGTAGATTTCAGCTTGAAAACTGTGGAAATGGTTCAGGACGGGGTAGAAGGAACATTTTTCGTCTTGCCAATTATTGTGTATTCGATCGAACGATCAATATACCGACGTTCCACCCGCAAACATTTCTCCATATTTCCGAGTTCATCGTAGTATCGATGCCGTGTACGGGAACTGTTTATGTCTCGCTGATCTTTAGTAGATTCCTGCTGGAACGCTGCATTGGGTCGGAGGAAGATTTCCCACTTTCCCAATCAAGTTATTTTGGATAAATCGTGTGTATTGATATTGGTCACATGTGTAAATTCCCACGCTCTAGGTGAGTTACAAGTTGTACATCATTCCCCACACAGCTGTGTGTGTGTGTGTGGGGGGGGGTTATGGTAACCAAAATTACTTTCCCTCCCCCATAGTATCAGCTTCTCTTTATGTTACAACTCCCGGCAAACACAAAGCCAATATTGGCAACGCCCACAGTGTGTTGGAAACGGGCGGGGCCTTTGATGAAGACACGCCCTCTCTAGTTTTTTCCCTTGTCTGGGCGATGTGCAGTTTAAATTTACAGGGAGGGGCGGAGTTAAAACGGCCGAGGAGAGGGAGGGCTATACCGAGCCAACAAAGACTCCACTTGTTTTACCTCTGCCTGTAGATTGGGGACACTGAGGCGGAGTCAATTAGAAGTTAAATAGAGGGGAGCTCAGGCTGGGTACTGAGAAGGAAGTGTGTCGCCCCCCCCCTTTTTTTTAACTTCACGTCATCCACCCAAAACGTCTCAGCCAATCAGAGAAAAGGCCCCCGGCCGGTCAAGTTATGCTATAGGTTCAGTTCGGGCCAATATGGAGGACAGTGTGAAAGGAGGCGGGGACACTGGGGAGAGACTGGAACGTGTAACCGTGTAGTATAGTACGGCGCTGTGATGCCCGGGCAGTGAGGGCGGGTAGGGTTGTGTCACTTCTGCTGGAGGTTGACCTAGGGGCATCTAAGAACATTGATAGATAGCTTAAGGGGGTTGTGCAACCAGTGCCACAGTCTGGGTGCCAGTCCTAAAGGGAACACTGCTAGCAATGCAATCTGGGAAGTGACATTGGAAGAACAATAAGAAGCCCCGATTTCTCTTAAACTATTCGGCGGTTGCCCACCAAGCTGGACTGGCAGGGTAAGGTCCCCAAACTGATGGTGGAGGTCCCGTCCTTCCACTCTCTCTACACGGCCCCTCCTATTGTGGTCATTAGGGTCTCCGGTTTGGTTTCTGATGGGGCAGCAGGTCTGCCGGCACGTGTGACGCTAGGTCCAGCTCCAGGAGTGCGGGGAAAGGAACTCGATGGGGGGTAGCCAGCCCCAGCTCAGGTTGCCACGGTCTGTCTGGATGTGGACACCACTCGCCACCAGAACTCCAGTCCCAGTACAAACTGGATGATTTTGAACACCGTGGCCACATGGTGAGTGGTGTTGTCCCTTCTACCAACACAATCACCCTGTAAACCTAATGCAGCGGTGTCGACCCTTGGCAACCCCAGATGTTGTAAAACTACAACACCCAGCTGTCCTTAGGTATATTCTGTAATCAAGGCTGCGGAATTGTAGTTTCCAAAACATCGGAGTGCCAAGGACAGTCTAATGCCATTCGCTGTGTCTATTACACAAAGGATGGGGAATTCCTACGATTAACCATACAAGGAACTTTAAAAATAGTTTCCTGTTGTCATGAATGGAACTTGCTACCTAATACCATGTAGCACCTGAGGGTCTGTGTTCACCCACCTGGAGAAGGGCCCTCTGCACCTGTCAGGCTCACCCAGATATGAGTTATCTCCATGCACATTGATACTCTTAGCACTTGTATTTAGATGTAGGGTTTGCATCAAAGTGCTGTTGTCATGTGTTAATTTCATTCTGTAAACCCCATGCTTGTGACATGCCAATCTACATGGGAAATGTACAGGAGGATCTGAAAAAGAGATACAATATTCTATATACTAATGTTTTTTGTGTGTGCATTGTTTTAACACGTGTGCTCAAGTTTTAGCCTAGTTGTGTGTGCACAGGTTTTAGAGGCATTGGCCTGTAAGATCTGTCCATGTAACTTCATAGCAAGGTTCTTAACAGAAGATACCAAATAGCCATGTATCTGCTCATCTAACAAGTGTTTTTGTTAGTGTGTAATTGAATTTTATGTCCCAAAGTAACATTAGTTGATGTTTGGGGCTGCTACATGTGGGCACTCATGAGTACCCTTACTGATAAAGGGGTAGTGAAGGTGTCTGAGGGTTTTAAAGGGCATGTGCACACCCAAAAAGAAAACTGGCATATCATCCCCAAATGCTAAAATCATAATACCTATAACCTGATAGTGCTGATAAACAGAGATATACAGGGAGATGCAATATCCCGTTCTAACAGGAAAATAACCACTAAAGTCCACACTAACTATGAAGCGTGTTAGCGAAGGTTTTGCACTGCCTTTGCCACGCTGAAAATTTTTATCTTTGCACAGCGCAAGCGATGCAATAAAATTTGCGCCAATTTTTGCACTATTTGTTGCACAAAAATTAACGCCTTTTCTAATGTCTTGAAGGTCGCCCAAAAGCTCGCACTAACCGCTACATTTTTACAATGTATAACGGTCACAAAAGTGGTCAATACATTGCGGGAACAAGTGCAGGTAGGTTGCGAATGCTGCACCCCTCTCTTTTCTGATCGCTTGGAAAGCTCAAAGTTTTTACACACCCTCACTAAGCTTTCTTATACGTATCAACGAGATCTACTGTGAATAATCTGCAGTCATTGGCCATGATGTAATCCGTCACAGTCATGACTACAGAATATACCCAGAAGATTCTGGGGGCTGATGTTAACATGCATTGAATCCAGAAAGGTTATCTGGGTTTACAAGCACTTATTGACTTGCATAATAAGTAATGTAACAAACAATGGGGGGTTAGGAACAGGATTTTTGAGTACACTTTTGTTTATTGGAGGGTTGACTTGCCCTTTAATAGTTGTATCACTTGTGCCGAGCTTTTCTTATTCTAATTTAGAGGACGCAGGTTTAGTAAAAGAAGTTGTTTTATTTGGCAGGCGAACTCTCATGGCTGACTTTACGTTATATGTCTTGACTTGCACAAACCTTTCTAATTCTTGTTTCCTTTTTTAGAAATTTAATCAGACAGTTATTATTTCCTTCAATCATGTGCATCTACTACTGCTGACTATGCATTTATATTTTAGCATTTCATAATACTATTCTGTTGTGTTTACTTAGGGCAAGTTTGTAAATATAGAGAACCAGTAAAAAATATGTTAAAGGGCATGTCCACCCCCAACTAAAATTTGCCCCTATGTTGGCCCACTGTTGTAGTGTTAAATGAACCCTACCTCTCTCTTCTGCTGCATTGTTGTTTCTGCATGGCTGAATACAGTCCAGGAAACTGAAGAGTAGGAGCTTTTCCCTGGTTCAATTCTTTCCTGTCTCTAACGTGCCACTAAATTTTTGTTGCATGTGCTGTAGAGTTCCCCTCCTCCCTTCTGCTGCTCCTTGCACAAATTGTAGTTTTGTAAAAAAAAAAAAAAAGCAAACAAGGATCCTGGTAGAAATGCCCCATTACCTAGATTACCTAGACCTCACTTAAATGTGCAAATTCTGATTCTAAATCTAATGATCAGCCCTAGTTCCATTGTTTCCTTCTGCTGCTTATTCCGATCGTGGAAGAAGAAGCAGAAGTAGGGGCCGGACTGGCAGCTGCTCAGTGTGGCTGCGATTCTGGTCCCTTCTATTGCTTCTAGGATACACATGGAGATGCCTTTAAGTGTAAAACACATGTTTACGAGTTTAAAGATGTTCCCTTCATGAATATTCTTGTGTTTAAGTGGAAGTTTGGTGCAAACATATGCTTCATTCCACTTACCTAATCTGCATATGTTAGGGGTGCTCAACTTTTCCCATGCTGGGGGCCACATTGGTTGCACCCCAGGCACTCACCAGCCCACTTACTTGTCTCGGCCCCAAAACATATATGCCCCACCCACAGGTCCTGCGGGCCACATGTTTTGTGACAGCCACGGGTTGGCAACTCTGGCTTATCAATTGGTTTCTCTGCCTATCTACTGATGGCCATGCCAAGGTGTTAATTTAGAAGTGTCTGCTTTTCAACGTCCATTATAATGAAGTCAGGGAGCTTATGGTGACTTACATTACCATTGAAAAAGAACCCTATCTGAATATATAGAAGTGACTACATCATGGCATTCATTTTTGTGTATATCTAGAACACCCCCCCAAAGCATCTGTTAGGCAATAATAAGGCTTATAAGAACGCATTTAAGAGCTTCAACTTGGTCCTCTGTATCGCCTTGTTTTTTTTTATAAGCTCCAAGTTGATTTTACGTCTGCAGAAATCTTCGGTCATAGTTTCTTGAGATGGTTGTTCTCCTCATTGATTATGAGATATATTTATTGTGCATACATGAACATTATTAAAAAAATAAAAGCCTAAATTACACTTGCCATTATTTCCTTTCTTCCTGACTGGTCGTATCAATGTGCGATTTGTATACCCCCTTTTTGAATTTTAAAGGCATCTATAGTGGGAAAAGAACTTTTTTTCTTTCTTCCATGTGTTCTATAATTCCCCTACAACCCCAGAGTGTCTTCACTTTTTTCAGATTCCCTCTCTGTCCTGAGATAACACCAGTTAGAAGAATACATGATTGCATTCATCTACTCCTACTTGGACTGTCAATCAAATCCCTGTAACGTGATCCCCCTCCCTCTCTGTATAAACATAGAGATAAGAGCATTAGCAGAGGGAGAGAGGTAGCTTTGATGGTAGATATAAGGCTGCACTTGACCCCCCTTCTTAATAGCTTTCACTGATTGATGATGGGTCACAAAGTGAGAGATCGAAACTGTACTGATCTCCTTCTTCGATGTCTCCAGGACAGCTTGCTTTCTATTGGCCACTGTGCTGGGGGGTGTGTTTTTTCAGGATGTTGAACTTTTTAACTCCTACTGCACATGATAAGCTTGTCGGTTAGAAGGAGTTGAACATGGAGGAGGTAACAGAGAGGAGGGGAAGGGGTTGTGCTGCACAGAGATCTACACCATGGTTAAACAAGTCACTGACAGAGATAGATTAAGGCAGCACATACATAAAGTTAACTTTGCAAAGGGGCAATGTGTTTTTTTCACTATAGATGCCTTTAATATGCTTGTGAAGGTTCTCATTCATCCAGGTCATGGTATATTCTGTTGTATCAATATAATCAACTGGACTTAAATGTAGTTCTTAAGACGTTTCGCTAGTCATCCGACTGGCTTTCTCAATTCAGATGACTTGTACAAGAATCTGTGGCAATTATGTACCCTGAAAAATCCCAATTAGCATACACAGCCAGGTGTTAAGGGTGTGATTAGATATGGCTAAGAGGTGTTATAGGAACGCCAGAGTAAGGTGTTAAAACAGATTTGTACATGGCAGACAGTTGGTGTCGAACCCCCCCACCTCTATTTAGGCTTGGTTCTTTATTTTCACATAAATGGCCTCCTTAACACCTCTCTTGAACCAGTCACGTTCCTTCGCCCAGTTGTTAACATTACAATCTTCAAAGGTATGTCCTTTATCCTAAGATGCAGATAGTCCTGACCTGAGGAATTGGCTCTTCTGTGCTGGGCATACGTTGATGCAGTTGCTGTTTGGTCTCCCCACATACAAATCAAGCATTCTTCACTGACTGCATTATGATGTCGCTTTTCTTGTGTTTTGATGGGTCTTTCGGATGTACCAATTGCTTGCCTCAGTTTGTTATTCGGTTTAAAGCAGACGGGATACGATGTTTTTTGAAAATTCTTCTTAATTTCTCGGAGACCCCTGCTACATATGGGATGACCATGTTCTTCCTCCTGTCTTGCTTTTCCCCTTCACTGTTGGTATTCGTGTTCTTTTCTTTCCTTCTACTCTTCTTTTGACAGGCCCAGTCTGGATATCCACAATTTTTAAGGGCTCCTCTGAGATGTTTCATTTCTTTAGCCTTCGCCTCTGTGCTAGTGGGGATGTTCTTGGCTCTGTGTTTGCAGGTTCTGATGACACCCAGCTTGTGATCTAAGGGGTGGGAGTCAAACATCAAATACTGATCTGTGTGTGTTGGTTTTCTGTAAACCTCTACTTCTTAACTGTAAACCTCTACTTCTGCAAAACCTCTCTTTTAACACCTTACTCTGGCGTTCCTATAACACCTCTTAGCCATATCTAATCACACACCTTACACCTGGCTGTGATATGCTAATTGGGATTTTCCAGGGTACAAATTGCCACAGATTCTTGAACAAGTCATTCTGAATTGAGAAAGCCAGTCGGATGACTAGCGAACGTCTTCAAGAACTACATTTCAAGTCCAGTTGATCTATTGAATACACAGATGCCTTTAATAGTCTTTATTTTTATTAAGAGAAGATAAACCTATTTTTAAATTTGGGCTTAGTTGTAAATTTTGCATAGGTAACCATTTTTTATCTTGGTGTATGGTCCTATACTGCAATTACTTCTACATTGCTAGACATATTGACTGGAAAATGGAGATGATAGCCCCCTTTTTAGATAGGTTTTCCTGCCTCGAAAGTGGGAGGTTGGTGAACACTGATGTGACTGGTTTACTTACTTACCGATAAGTGTAATCGGCTTTTTTCTTGAACTGCTTCTTCAAAAACCACAATACTACAGATCTAATCACAAATTGATGAGTTATATAACCTAGTTGGACATTTTAAATTTTAATAAACAAGTAATTGGGCGTTTCATGTTTTTCTTTGTTTTTTTATAGTAGGGAGATGATACCTTGATAATTCGCTTTGTATCTGTTTCATGTGACACATGTGATAACAAGACTTATAACATGTGGCATTTAAATAAAATCGATTTAATCTAGATCGCTGTAATGTTATGATGCCAGAACTAGCTTTTTAATCAAATTCCTGAAATCACTTCCCCCTACTTGTAGAACAGGATTAAATTAATCTAAGGCAGATATTTTAGGCCAATATTTCTTCAGTCTATATTTCCATTCTTTGGACAGTTGGACAGCCGGCCAGGCTGAAAAATCTGGCTATGTGTACCTAGCCTTAGCTTGTAGTACTGATTGCCACCTGTAAGTAGATTAGAGTTTTGGCAATTCATGGCAACCTTTAGTTTCCGAAACCTTGGATAAATACAGCAAAACAGCTCTCAATCAGAGGCAGTGTCTGTTAATTGCTATAAAGTACATGCAAAGCAAAAATCACAAAGGAGACCTAGGATATTGCTAGATGGGTTGGACTGGATGGACATATGTCTTTATTCAACCTGAAATCCTATCCTTGCTCTCTAAAATGTCCCATTGCCACTATGATTGGGGGGTCTGTGAGTGTAGTCTTTTATATTTTGTTTTTCTATAAAATCTGTTGTATATGAATTCATCAACAACTTGTCTAATTAGTTGTTGCTGTCACATCCTGTCGGGAATGTGAGTAAGTTCTTTGGCAACACATACACTATAGATATGCACCCGATAGCTACACATACACTATAGATATGCGCCCGATAGCTACACATACACTATAGATATGCAGACCGAGAAGATGAGAGGAGCAAAGGAGGAGAGAAGTGGTAGAGAGAGAAGAACACAGAATGAATGAGGCAGAGATATCAAAATAAGCGAAGGAACATAAAATAACAGGTAATATATAGATAAAAGAGACAAGACGAGAGAAGAGAAGAGGGAAGAAGACGAAAAGAGGAGAGAGAAAGAAAGAGAGAAAAGAAAAAAAAAAGAAAAGGGAGAAAGAAAAAGTAAGAGAAGAGAAGAGAAGAAGAGAGAGAGCGACAGAAGAAGAAACGGGGGGGGGGACAGAAGAAAGGAGACCGTAAGAAAGAGAGAGAAGAGTAAGAGAGAGAGAAAAAAGAACAATGCCGAAGAGAAGAAGAAGAAGAAGAGAGAGGAGACGAAGAGAAAGGAAAGATGCAGACGAGAGAAAGAACGAAGGAAGAAAGAGGAAAAGAGACACTCTCCCAGCCAACCCACAGCTGAGCAAATCTATTCCGCTCCTTCCCCTCTTCTTCCCGCTATAGAACCTCTACAGTAACCCCGACAATCTCTCTCCTTCTTCTTCTCCCGATCTATCCGGATCATCCAATTCCATTGCATATCTCTTATGCTTTCGAACTTCTCTCCCTCTCTTCAACATATGATAAGCAGCTTATGTTGCGCATGATGCTAGCTGGAATTTAGGTTTCTAACTAGAAAAGAACAAAGAATTTGAATGTTTTACTATGTTTTGGGCATAAAACTGGATACCGATCTGTCAATTTTAAAGGAGAACTAAACCAACCTTTTATGTAGTACACGTACACTATAAATGAACTTAAATCAATGAAGAAATCTTTACACGTGTATATCAATAGCAAAAGCAAATAATTGGCCTGGCCAATTTGTTAGACCATTTAAGGCCACGCAACCACCAAAACATTTTATTTTTTTGTTATTTATGTAGTGATGAGTTAAACTTAGAAATACAGGTCCAATTATCATTACTTCTATTTCTCTGAATCTAAATTATATCTGCTTGTTTCAAAGGTATTGGCTGACAGCAATGAAGAATTTTCAGTGGAAAACTGCTAAACTGATTGCCGAAAAGTCCCTTTTAGGATTCCTTTTTTTTTTCTTCTCAGTAACCCCCAGAGGTTTGTTTTCTGTTGAATACACTTTATAACTTACTTCAATCAGTACATAATGTCTCATATCCTTAGGGGCAAATGTACATGGACTGTATTCACTGAAAGGGAATCAAGCTAGTTCAGTGACTTTCTGCCAACAAAAGTAACAGATTTTACAAAACAGATATTTAGTTAAAGTGATTCATACACTTATCCATTTCATACACCATCCTAAGTCATTGCATCCAAAGAACTTACTCACATTCCAGACAGGATGTGACAGCAACAACAACTGAAAAGTTGTTGATGTAATTCTATACAACAGATTTATAGAAAAAACAAAATATAAAAGACTACACTCACAGACCCCACATCATAGTGGCAATGGTGACATTTTAGAGAGCAAGGTAAGTATTTCAGGTTGAATAAAGACTATGTCCATCCAGTCCAACCCATCTAGCAATATCCTAGGCTCCTTTGTGATTTTTGCTTTGCATGTACTTTATAGCAATTTAACAGACACTGCCTCTGATTGAGAGCTGTTGCTGTTTTATTTATCCAAGGTTTCGGAAACTAAAGGTTGCCATAGACTTGCCAAAACTCTAATCTACTTACAGGTGGCAATCAGTACTACAAGCTAAGGCTAGGTACACATAGCCAGATTTTTCAGCTGGCCGGCTGTCCAACTGTCCAAAGAATGGAAATATAGACTGAAGAAATATTGGCCTAAAATATCTGCCTAGATTAATTTAATCCTGTTCTACAAGTAGGGGGAAGTGATTTTCAGGAATTTGATTAAAAAGCTAGTTCTGGCATCATAACATTACAGCGATCTAGATCTAAATCGATTATTTATAATGCCACATGTTATAAGTCTTGTTATCCACATGTGTCACACTGAAACAGATCAAAGCGAATTATCAAGGTATCATCTCCTGCTATAAAAGAACAAAAGAAAAACATGAAAAGCCCCAATTACTTGTTTATTAAAATTTAAAATGTCAACTAGGTTATATAACTCATCAATTTGTATTAGATCTGTAGTATTGTGGTTTTTGAAGAAGCAGTTCAAGAAAAAAGCCGATTACACTTATCGGTAAGTAAGTAAACCAGTCACATCAGTGTTCACCAAGCCTCCCACTTTCGAGGCAGGGGAAACCTTCTAAAAAGGGGGCTATCTCTCCATTTTCCAGTCAATATGTCTAGCAAGTAGAAGTAATTGCCAGTAGGACCCATACACCAAGATAAAATGGTTACCTATGCAAAATTTACAACTAGCCCAAATTTAAAATATAGGTTTATCTTCTTTATAAAAAATAAAGACATTAAAGGGCATATTTGTTGTATTCAATTAGATCAACTGGACTTGAAATGTAGTTCTTGAAGACGTTTCGCTAGTCATCCGACTGGCTTTCTCAATTCAGAATGACTTGTACAAGAATCTGTGGCAATATGTACCCTGGAAAATCCCAATTAGCATACACAGCCAGGTGTTAAGGGTGTGATTAGATAGTGGCTAAGAGGTGTTATAGGAACGCCCAGAGTAAGGTGTAAAAGAGAGGTTGCAGAGTAGAGGTTTACAGTTAAGAAGTAGAGGTTTACAGAAAACCAACACACACAGATCAGTATTTGATGTTTGACTCCCACACCCTTTAGATCACAAGCTGGGTGTCATCAGAACCTGCAAACACAGAGCCAAGAACATCCCCACTAGCACAGAGGCGAAGGCTAAAGAAATGAAACATCTCAGAGGAGCCCTTAAAAATTGTGGATATCCAGACTGGGCCTTTGTCAAAGAAGTAGAAGGAAAGAAAAGAACACGAATACCAACAGTGAAGGGGAAAAGCAAGACAGGGGAAGAACATGGTCATCCATATGTAGCAGGGGTCTCCGAGAAATTAAGAAGAATTTTCAAAAAACATCGTATCCCGTCTGCTTTAAACCGAATAACACACTGAGGCAGCAATTGGTACATCCGAAAGACCCAATACCAAAACACAAGAAAGCGACATCATATATGCAGTCAGTGAAGAATGCTCTGATTTGTATGGGGGGGAGACCAAACAGCAACTGCATCAAGATGGCCCAGCACAGAAGAGCCAATTCCTCAGGTCAGGACTACTGACATCTTAAGGATAAAGGACATACCTTTGAAGATTGTAATGTTAACATACTGGCGAAGGAAAGTGACTGGTTCAAGAGAGGTGTTAAGGAGGCCATTATGTGAAAATAAAAAGAACCAAGCCTAAATAGAGGTGGGGGGGTTCGACACCAACTGTCTGCCATGTACAATGCTGTTTTAACACCTTACTCTGGGCGTTCCTATAACACCTCTTAGCCACTATCTAATCACACACCTTAACACCTGGCTGTGATATGCTAATTGGGATTTTTCAGGGTACATAATTGCCACAGATTCTTGTACAAGTCATTCTGAATTGAGAAAGCCAGTCGGTGATGACTAGCGAAACGTCTTCAAGAACTACATTCAAGTCCAGTTGATCTAATGAATACAACAGATATACCATGACACTGGATGAATGAGAACCTTCACAAGCATATTAAGGCATCTATAGTGAAAAAAACACATTGCCCCTTTGCAAAGTTAACTTTATGTAGTGCTGCCTTAATCCTATCTCTGTCAGTGACTTTGTTAACCATGGTGTCAGATCTCTGTGCAGCACCAACCCTTCCCCTCCTCTCTGTTACCTCCTCCATGTCTCAACTCCTTCTAACGACAAGCTTATATGTGCAGTAGGAGTTAAAAAGTTCAACATCCTGAAAAACACACACGCACCAGTGGCCAATAGAAGCAAGCTGTCCTGGAGACATCGAAGAGGAGATCAGTACAGTTTACGATCTCTCACTTGTGACCCATCATCATCAGTGAAAGCTATTAGAAGGGGGGTCAAGTGCAGCCTTATATCTACCATCAAAGCTACCTCTCTCCCTCTGCTAATGCTCTTATCTCTATGTTTATTACAGAGAGCAGGGAGGGGGATCACGTCAAAGGGATTTGATTGACAGTCCAAGTAGGAGTAGATGAATGCAATCATGTATTCTCAACTGGTGTATCTCAGGACAGAGAGGGAATCTGAAAAAAGTGAAGACACTCTGGGGGTTGTAGGGGAATTATAGAACACATGGAAAGAAGAAAAAAAAAGTTCCTTTTCCCACTATAGATGCCTTTAAAATTCAAAAAGGGGGTTATACAAATCGCACATTGATACGACCAGTCAGGAAGAAAGGAAATTAATGGCAAGTGTAATTTAGGCTTTTATTTTTTTAATAATGTTCATGTATGCACAATAAATAATCTCATAATCAATGAGGAGAACAAACCATCTCAAGAAACCTTATGACCGAAGATTTTGCCAGACGTAAAATCAACTTGGAGCTTATAAAAAAAACAAGTCGATACAGAGGACAAGTTGAAGCTCTTAAATGCGTTCTATAAGCCTTATTATTGCCTAACAGATGCTTGGGGGGGTGTTCTAGATATACACAAAAATGAATGCCAAGATGTAGTCATTCTGCTATATATTTCAGATAGGGGTTTTTTCATGGTAATGTAAGTCACCATAAGCTCCCTGACTTCATATAATGAGACGTTGAAAAGCAGACACTTCTAAATTAACACCTTGGCATGGCCATCAGTAGATAGGCAGAGAAACCACTTGATAAGCCAGAGTTGCCCAACCCGTGGCTGTCACAAAAAAATGTGGGCCCGCAGGACCTGTGGGTGGGGCATATATGTTTTGGGGGCCGAGACAAGTAATAAGTGGCCTGGTGAGTGCCTGGGGTGCAACCAATGTGGCCCCCCAGCATGGGAAAAGTTGAGCACCCCTAACAATATGCAGATTAAGGTAAGGGGATGAAAGCATATGTTTGCACCAAACTTCCACTTAAACCACAAGAATATCTCATGAAGGGAACATCTTTAAACTCAGTAAACATGTGTTTTACACTTAAAGGGCATCTCCATGTGTATCCTAGAAGCAATAGAAGGGACCAGAATCGCAGCCAATCACGTGAGCAGCTGCCAGTCGGCCCCTACTTCTGCTTTTCTTCCACGATGAATAAGCAGCAGAAGGAAACAATGGAACTAGGGCTGATCATTAGATTAGAATCAGAATTTGCACATTTAAGTGAGGTCTAGGTAATCTAGGTAATGGGGCATTTCTACCAGGATCCTTGTTTGCTTTTTTTTTTTTTTTTACAAAACTACAATTTGTGCAAGGAGCAGCAGAAGGGAGGAGGGGAACTCTACAGCACATGCAACAAAACTTTAGGTGGCACAGTTAGAGACAGGAAAGAATTGAACCAGGGAAAAGCTCCTACTCTTCAGTTTCCTGGACTGTATTTCAGCGCATGCAGAAACAACATATGCAGCAGAAGAGAGAGGTAGGGTTCATTTAACAATACACAGTGGGCCCAACATAGGGGCAAATTTTAGTTGGGGGTGGACATGCCCTTTAACCTATTTTTTACTGGTTCTCTATATTTACAAACTTGCCCTAAGTAAACACAACAGAATAGTATATGAAATGCTAAATATAAATGATAGTCAGCAGATATGTAGATGCACATGATTGAAGGAAATAATAACTGTCTGATTAAATTTCTAAAAAAGGAAACAAGGAATTAGAAAGGTTTGTGCAAGTCAAGACATATAACGTAAAGTCAGCCATGAGAGTTCGCCTGCCAAAATAAAACAACTTCTTTACTAACCTGGTCCTCTAAATAGAATAAGAAAAGCTCGGCAACAAGTGATACAACTATTAAAGGGCAAGTCCAACCTCCAATAAACAAAAGTGTACTCAAAAATCTGTTCTAACCCCCCATTTGTTTGTTACATTATATTATGCAGTCTAATAAGTGCTTGTAAACCCAGATAACCTTTCTGAATTCAATGCATGTTAACATCAGCCCCCAGAATCTTCTGGGTATATTCTGTAGTCATGACTGTGACGGTACATCATGGCCAATGACTGCAGATTATTCACAGTAGATCCTCGTGAAGTACTAAGAAAGCTTAGTGAGGGTGTGTAAAAACTTTGAGCTTTCAAGCGACAGAAGAGAGGGGGTGCAGCATTCGCAACCTACCTGCACTGTTCCCGCAATGTATTGACCACTTTGTGGACCGTTAATCATTGTAAAAATGCTAGCGGTAGTTGCGAGCTTTTGGGCGACCTTCAAGACATTAGAAAAGGCGTAATTTTTGTGCAACAAATAGGCAAAAATTGGCGCAAATTTTATTGCATCGCTTGGCTGTGCAAAGTAAAAAATTTTCAGCGTGGCAAAGGCAGTGCAAAACCTTCGCTAACACGCTTCATAGGTTAGTGTGACTTTAGTGGTTATTTCCTGTTAGAACGGGATATTGCATCTCTGTATATCTCTGTTTATCAGCACTTATCAGGCTATAGGTATTATGATTTTAGCATTTGGGGGATGATATGCAGTTTTCTTTTTGGGTGTGCACATGCCCTTTAAAAACCCTCAGACACCTTCACTACCCCTTTATCAGTAAGTGTACTCATGAGTGCCCACATGTAGCAGCCCAAACATCAACTATGTTACTTTGGGACATAAAATTCATACACACTAACAAAAACACTTGTTAGATGAGCAGATACATGGCTATTTGGTATCTTTGTTAAGAACCTTGCTATGAAGTTACATGGACAATACGTCTTAACAGGCCAATGTTCCCTCTAAAACCTGTGCACACACAACTAGGCTAAAACTTGAGCACACGTGTTAAAACAATGCACACACAAAAAACATATAGTATATAGAATATTGTATTCTCTTTTTCAGATCCTCTTGTACATTTTCCCATGTATTGGCATGTCACAAGCATGGGGTTTACAGAATGAAATTAAAACATGACAACAGCACTTTGATGCAAACCCTACATCTAAAACAAGTGCTAAGAGTATCAATGTGCATGGAGATAACTCCATATCTGGGTGAGCCTGACAAGTGCAGAGGGCCCTTCTCCAGGTGGTGAAACACAGACCCTCAGGTGCTACAGGTATGGTAGCACAGTTCCATTCATGACAACAGGAAACTATTTTTAAAGTTCCTTGTATGGTTAATCGTAGGAATTCCCCATCCTTTGTGTAATAGACACAGCGAATGGCATTAGACCTGTCCTTGGCACTCCCGATGTTTTGGAAACTACAATCCCAGCATGCCTTGATTACAGAATATACCTAAGGCATGTGGTGTTGTAGTTTCTACAACATCTGGGGTTGCCAAGGGTCGACACCGCTGCATTAGGTTTACAGGGTGATTGTGTTGGTAGAAGGGAACACACATCCACCCACTGTGGCCACGGTTGTCAAAATCATCCAGTTGTACTGGGACTGGAGTTCTGGTGGCGAGTGGTGTCCACATCCAGACAGACCGTGGCCACCTGAGCTGGGGCTGGCTACCCCACCATCGCAGCTTCTTCTTTCCCCGCACTCCTGGAGTGGACCTAGCGTTCACAGTGCCGGCAGCACCTGCTGCCTCCATCAGAAACCAAACCGGAGACCCTAAGACACAATAGGAGGGGCCGTGTAGAGAGAGTGGAAGGACGGGGAACCTCCACCATCAGTTCTGGGGGCACCTACCCTGCCAGTCCAGCTTGGTGGGCACCGCCGAATAGTTTAAGAGACTCGGGGCTTCTTATTGTTCTTCCAATGTCACTTCCCAGATTGCATTGCTAGCAGTGTTCTTTAGGACTGGCACCCATGACTGTGGCATGGTTGGCACAACCCCCTTAAGCTATCTATCAATGTTCTTAGATGCCCCCTCAGGTCAACCTCAGCAGACGTCAACAACCCTACCGCCCTCACTGCCGGGCATCACAACGCGCGTACTATACTACACGGTACACGTTCCAGTCTCTCCCCAGTGTCCCCGCCTCCTTTCACACTGTCCCCTCCCATATTGGCCCGAACTGACCTATGCATAACTTGACCGGCCGGGGCCTTTCTCTGATTGGCTGAGACGTTTGGGTGGATGACGTGAAAGTTAAAAAAAAGGGGGGGGGGCGACACTTCCTTCTCAGTACCAGCCCTGAGCTCCGCCCTCTATTTAACTTCTAATTGACTCCGCCTCAGTGTCTCCCAATCACAGGCAGAGGTAAAACAAGTGGAGTCTTTGTTGGGCTCGGTTATAGCCCCTCCCTCTCCTCGGCCGTTAACTCCGCCCCTCCCTGTAAATTTAAATGCACATCGCCCAGACAAGGGAAAAAACTAGAGAGGGCGTGGCTTCATCAAAGGCCCCGCCCGTTTCCAACACACTGTGGGCGTTGCCAATATTGGCTTTGTGTTTGCCGGGAGTTGTAACATAAGAGAAGCTGATACTATGGGGGGGGAAAGTAATTTCTGGTTACCCATAACCCCCCCCCCACACAACACACAGCTGGTGGGGAATGATGTACAACTTGTAACTCACCTAGAGGTGGGAATTTACACATGTGACCAATATCAATCACACACGATTTATCCAAAAAAACTTGATTGGGAAAGATGGGAAATCTTCCTCGACCCTAATGCAGCGTTCCAGCAGGAATCTACTAAAGATCAGCGAGACTAAACATCCCGTACACGGGTATCGATACTACGATGAACTCGAAATATGGAGAAATGTGCTGTAGGTGGAACGTCGGTATATTGATCGTTCGATCGAATACACAATAATCTGGCAAGACGAAAAATGTTCCTTCTACCCCGTCCTGAACCATTCTCCACAGTTTTCAAGCTGAAATCTACAGAAGATACCGAATACACTATAGATGTGTGCCCGATAGCTACACATACACTATAGATATGCCCCGATAGCTACACATACACTATAGATATGCGCCCGATAGCTACACATACACTATAGATATGCGCCCGATCGCAGGTACAGAATCTAAGGGGTAAACTTGCAGCATTGCAGGACTTGGCAAACCTGGGGGAAATGCAGGTACTGGCAGGGGCCAGTAAACTGGTGGGTGGAGATGGGGCAGATAAGGTGGAGAAGGAAGATAGATTTGTAAGGGTCACCAGGGGAAGTAGGGGACGGAAGGATAGGGGGCTTTTCCCAGCTGGTCGATCCCAAAAGATTTGCCATTTTAGGTGAAGATGTGGAGGACAATGGTTCGGAAGCAGCATGTATGAGGGCCTTTCCCTTGAGCACCCAGGGGACGGCCATCTCCAATACAAGGGAGGGAGAACTGGGGGCTAGGAAGGATAGACAGGTGGTAGTGGTAGGGGATTCTATTATTAGAAGGGTAGATAGGGTAATCTGTCGCCAGGACCTGCATGCCGAACAGTGTGGTTGGCCTGGTGCTAGGGTTCGACATGTGGTGGATCGTGTAGACAGATTATTGGGTGGGGCTGGGAGTGACCCGGCGGTCTTGGTTCACATTGGTGCAATGACAAAGTTAGAGGTGGAGGTGAGGTCCTTAAAAATGATTTCCGAGAATTAGGGCCAAGTTAAAAGCAAGGACCTCCAGGGTAGTAATTTCAGAAATACTACCGCAGCCACGTGCTACGCTAGGGAGCAACGGGAGCTCAGGAGTTAAATGCGTGGCTAAGAGAGTGGTGTAAGGAGATGGGGTTTGGGTTTTTAGAGAAACTGGGTGAATTTTCTGTTGGCTACAGGCTCTTTAGTAGTGATGGATTGACCTCAATGGTGATGGTGCAACTGTTTTGGGGGAGAAGATGGCTAGGGGGTGGAGGAGATTTTAAACTAGGTATGGGGGGGGGAAAGTTTAACTACACAGGGTAGATAGAGAAGTTAGGGATCTGGGGGCTAGTAACACAACGGAGGGAGGAAGAGAGGAGGGGGGAGCATAGAGGATAAGGAGGCATGTGCGACCATGTATGGAGTAAATCAATTGATAATCTAAAATGTATGTTTACAAATGCAAGGAGTGGCTGGAAAAACCGGCGAACTTGAAATAATAGCGTTAAAGGAAAGGTATGATGTAGTAATGGTATAGCAGAATCATGGCTTAATGATTCAACGACTGGACAGTAAATATTGAAGGGTACTCCTTATTTAGACATGACCGAGTTAATAAGAAAGGAGGAGGAGAGTATGTAGTGTTAAACAGGAATTGAAGCCAAATTTAAAAGATGGAATAGATGGGGAAGCAACGATGCGGCAGAAAACATTATGGGTGGAACTGGTACAGGAAGCAAGAAGGTGGGTAAATTAATTGTTGGAGTGTGTTATAAGCCGCCAAATGCCGGGGAAGAGGTGGAAATGAATCTCCATGCAGTTGGCGAAGGCTGCTGGTATGGGGCATGTCTGGTTATGGGGGATTTTAACTACCCGAAATAGATTGGAGTAAGGGAACTGCCAGCACCTCAAAAGGTATAAGGTTCTTAAATTTCCTATATGAGCATTTTCTTTCACAGATGGTAGAAGTTCCTACTAGAAAGAATGCGTTGTTGGATCTGGTGATATCTAATAACCCTGAGCTCATTTTGGAGATGAAGGTAATGGGAAGCTTAGGGAAAAGTGACCATGATATAGTGTCATTTAATATAGTTTGCGAAAACTAAAGTGCATGGCTTAACAAAAATTTTAACTTTAGGAAAGCTAATTTTATGTTTTAAGGAATCGCTCCTGCTCATAGACTGGGGGAACTGTTCTAGGTAAGATACTGAGCAGATGTGGACCACTTTTAAAGGGATATTAAACTATAACATTTCCAAATCGGTACCTTTAGGAAACAAGTGTAAAAAAATTAGGTCCACTCCTGCATGGCTTAATGCTCAGGGTAAAAGGGAAAATGGAAAAAAGAAAAGGGCTTTTAAAATTTTGAAAGCAGAAGGCACAGAACAGGCTTACAGGGACTTCAAAAGTTGTAATAAAGAGTGCAAGAAAGCAATTAAACTAGCTAAAATAGAAAAGAAATACGGATTGCGAACAAAGCAAGTCCAACCCCAAGATGTTTTTTAAGTATATAAATGGTTAAAAAATGAGGACTGAGAATGTGGGACCATTAAATAATGGAGCTGAGGTGGTGTTGTAGAGGATGCTGAAAAGGCTAATCTGCTAAACCGTTTTTTTACATCGTGTTTTACTGTTGAGAATCCTTACAGTAGGGGTGTAACAATGTGCAGGGAGGAAATGAGGAGTTTTCACATTGGATAACAGAGAGGGATATGGTACGGAATCAATTAGACAAAGTTAATATCAATAAAGCGCCAGGACCAGATGGATTGCTCCTAGGATTTTAAAAGAGCTTAGTTCAGTTCTAGCAAGACCACTGTGGCTCATATTTTCAGATTCGCTTTTGTCTGGGATGTGCCGCTGGATTGGAAAAAAGCCAAGTAATACCAATTCAAAAAAGGTAGTCGTTCACACTGGTAACTATAGACTGTAAGCCTAACATCAGTGGTAGGGAAGGTGATGGAAACTTTGTTAAGGGATCAATCCTTGACTTGCTCCAGAGATCATCTTATTAGTAGTAGTCAGCATGGATTTATGAGAAATAGATCATGCCAGACAAATTTAATTGGTTTTTATGAAGAAGTGAGTAAGAAGTTAGATTCAGGCACAGCTGTGGATGTGGTTATATTTGGATTTTGCAAAAGCCTTTGATACTGTGCCACATAGCGCACTAATGATAAACTGAGGACTGTTGGCCTTGAAGAAAACATTTGTTCAGGATAGAGAACTGGTTATTGGACCGCAAACAGAGAGTGGTGGTTAATGAGATACATCTATGTGGGCTAAGTTCTATAGCGGAGTTCCTCAGGGTTCTGTACTGGGGCCGCTTCTGTTTAATCTGTTTATAAATGACTTAGAAGGGGGCATTGAGAGCAAGGTCTCTGTGTTTGCTGATGAACACTAAATTATGCAGAGCTTTGGAAACTTCCAATGATGTGCAAGTGCTGCAAGCAGACCTAGATAGATTATCAAAATGGGCAGCAGAATGGCAGATGAGATTCAATGTTGATAAATGTAAGGTGATGCATTTGGGATTTAATAATCCCTGTGCCCCCTACACCATAAATACTCTGTGTTAAGTATCTGAAATGGAAAAAGATTTGGGGGTTCTGGTAGATAACAGACTTAGCTGTAGCAAACAATGCCAGGTGCACAGCTAGAGCTAGCAAGATATTGTCTGTATAAAGAGGGGAATGGAATTAAGAGAGAAAAAATATATTCTCCCTCTTTACAAGGCACTGGTAGGCCACATTTGGAATATGCGGTGCAGTTTGTGGAATCACTATATCACAAAGGGACATCTTGGAAATTGAGGCAGTTCAGAGAAGGGCAACTAAATTTAAGGGGAATGGAGGGGCTTGAATATGCAGGCAGATTAGACAAGTTAGGGCTGTTACATTGGAGAAGCGGCGGTTGCGTGGGGACATGATACACTTATACAAATATATTAATGGCCCATACAGTGAACTTTCTGGTGCATTGTTCACTAATAGGTCATATCAGAGGACTCGTGGACATCCTTTAAGGTTGGAAGAAAAGAAGTTTCATCTCAGGTTAGGAGAGGTTTCTTTACAGTGAGAACGTGTGTGAAATGTGGAACTGTCTTCCAGCAGAGGTGGATGCAGTTCATTGAATAACTTTAAAAAAGGCCTGGATAAGTTCTTAAAACTAAAAAATATTGAGAATTACTGGTATTAATGCATATAGATCTGGGTTGATCCAGGGATACTTTCCGATTGCCGTTTGGAGTCAGGAAGGAATTTTCCCCCCCCTTTTTTAGCTGGGGTTTTTTGCTTCCTCTGGATCAACTGTTAGGTAGGGTTAAAAAAAAAAAAAAAAAAGGAAATAGGTTGGACTTGATGGACGAAATGCTTTATTCAACCTTAATTACTATGTTACTATGTTACTATAGATATGCGCCCGACGCAACACATACACTATAGATATGCACCGATAGTACACATACACTATAGATATGGTCCGATAGCTACACATACACTTAGTATGCGCCCGAAGCTACACATACATATAGATATGCGCCCGATAGCTACACATACACTATAGATATGCGCCCGATCAAAACCTACCTATAGATATGCACCCGATAGCTACACATACACTATAGATATGCGCCCCGATAGCTACACATACACTATAGATTGCACCGATGATACACATACACTATAGATATGCGCCCGATAGCTACACAATACACTATAGATATGCGCCCGATAGCTACACATAACATATAGTATGCGCCCGATGCACACAACCATATAGATATGCACCCGTAGCTACATACACTAAGATATGCGCCCAGATAGCTACACATACACTATAGATATGCGCCCGTAGCAACACATACACTATAGATGTGTCGATAGCTACACATACACTATATATATGTGGCCAATAGCTACACATAACTTATAGATATGTGTCCGATAGTACACATACATTATTAGATATGTGTCCGATAGCTACACTACACTATTAGCTGCACACACGCTATGTGCCCGATAGCTACACATACACTTTAGATGTGCACGATAGCTACACATGCACTATAGATATGTGCCCAATAGCTACACATACACTATAGATATGTGCCCAATAGCTACACATACACTATTAGCTGCACATACGCTATGATATGTGCCCGATAGCTACACATACACTATTTGATATGTGCCCGATAGCTACACATACACTATTTGATATGTGCCGATGCTACACATACACTATAGATATGTGCCCGATAGATACACATACACTATTAGATATTTGCCCGATGCTACACATCACTATTAGATATGTGCCTGATAGCTACACATACACTATTAGATATGTGCCCGATAGCTACACATACACTATTAGATATGTTGCTGATAGCTACACATACACTATTAGATATGTGCCCGATAGCTTCACAACACTATAGCTGCACATCGCTATGCTTGTGGTCAATAGCTGACAATACACTATTAGATATGTGCCCGATAGCTACACATACACTATTTGATATGTGCCTGATAGCTACATATACACTATTAGATATGTGCCTGACAGCTACACTTACACTATTTGATATGTGCCTGATAGCTACATATACACTATTAGATATGTGCTTGACAGCTACACTTACACTATTTGATATGTGCCCAATAGCTACACATACACTATTAGATATGCACCCGATAGCTACACATACACTATTAGATTAATTGCCCCCTGATCAGAAATTATTGGTTGCATACCACCATCAGACCTTATCTTGATCTGATTTCAGCTTGTTCAAGCCACTCTTTGTACCACTATGTCGCATCAATAGCCAAAGGCCCCACCCCAATAGAGTTTCTTACCATGTCTGGATTTGTGGCAGACTTGAAAAAAAAAGTATGCCTGGTCAGCACAAACAAAATTGGAAAAATAGAAGCAGTTACCTAACTTGCAATCTAGACATAGGAAGTTAGGTTGGATCAATTAAAATTTTGATTACCTTGTTACACAAAGCTATTTTATGTCAATCGAAATCAATCAATCACAGAACCACACATGGGAATCAATTGCATGCATGTTAAATGTTAACAGTGTTCTAAATAAAAGTGCTCTTTTTTCATACCTTTTAAACATGCATAGGGTGATGTCTCTAGCTTCTATGGATCTTAAGTTATAGGCTTGTTAAAGGGTATGTCCACCCAAAATAAAAAATTTTTTATAGAAGATTCCCCAAGGGCTCCCAGCCCCAACCTCTAGATTTGTATCTTTAGAAAGCCCCCCAAACTCTACTTACCTCCCCTCTTTCCTCCGCCGTGCTCCCGGCCCTCTGCTTGCGAGAAAATGCAAGCAGGGGGCGGGACCGGCAGCCGCGTCTGTGATTGGCTGAGCGGCAGCCAATCATGGACGCGGCAGCCGGCAGCTCACTTCGCCGGAGGAAAGAGGAGAGGTAAGTAAAGTTTGGGGAGCTTTCTAAAGATACAAATCTAGCGGTTGGGGATGGGACATTTTACGCTAGGGGGAGGGAATCGGGAGAGGGAGGGAGAGGGAGAAGGGCTGCAGTACGCATGCCAAACTTCTCCCGGGGGCCAGGTAGGAGGCAGAGTCCTATATGGACTCTGCTAGCCTCCTGGTGGGCAGTTTTTGGGACTTTGGGGGGGGGGGGGGGACACACGAGAACACCCTTGGGGGGGGGTGGTGGGTGAAAGGGATAGACTACACTACATGGTGGGGCCAGTAGTTGGGGGGATTATAGTTTTGGGGGTGGACATGCCCTTTAATTTCCACTTTCTTGACTGCTCTGTCTCTGTTTCTCTGTGACAGGCATGTGTCATAAACCCCCACATACAAAAATGTCGTCTTTATAAAGCTAGTTACAGACATGCAACCATTCTCTATCTTTTCCTTAACCACCTTAGGGACAGAAAAAAATATATTTTAAAGGATTGTGGCTATCTTTAAAAAATAATAAAGAAGTTTGGGGGCAGGGCTTATGATGCAGCTGATGATGCTCTGTCCCAGCAGTTGGCTTGCTCCAACTTTAAACTTTAGGGCAGACCAGTGGTGCTGCTGATGTCACAGCTTACAGTGCAAGCAGGAAAAGCCACCCTTTAGGTTAAGGTCACTACACCGGACGGTAACGCACATGAAAAGAAAGCCTGTGCGTTTCATGCACATTACTGTCCTCTGTGCAATACTGCACAATCGGAGCTCGTGATTTGCAAAAAAAAAAAAAAAAAAAACAGGATTGCTTAATGTCAACCCACATTGAAATGCACTGTTCTGCATTTCTCTCGCACAAACAGATCGCAAATTGCGACCGTAAACATGTGAAAAACACACTAGTGTGGCCTAACCCTTATTCTGTTGTAACTTTTAAGATATGCAGCTAGAAGCATGATCCTTGGGTCATTTTAAGGCTAGGAGTGTGCCCTTTTTAATAAAGGGCACTTATATGGAGACCCTAATTTCCCTTTAATAAGACAGAGCAGGAACAGATTGAACTGTTTCAAAAAACAGTCACATACAGAGACAATTTTAGATCATTTTCTAGTCTGAGGGATCAAAGTGTGTTCAGTTATTCAATAGATATCAATCACTTTTGTCAATCAAAATAAAAAAAAATAAAACAAACCAAATGGACTGAGCCATCAAATGCAAAAATCGACCCATTTATGGGTGGTATTCATACCTTTAAAGGGACACTATACTGAAAAAATGACTTTGCCTCGTCTTAATCTAAAATTGAATACATGTAAGTAGCACTTATTCTGATTTGCGTGTGTTGCTGCATGTCTTCAATCCAGCACACATTTTGTTCAGGAGCAGTATCCCCTCTCCCTCTTTTAATCACTTCCATCTGACCTGACTTTTTTCCCACTAACCAACTGTCAAGCCTGCACACAGCATACAGCATTCCAACTGTCAAAGCTTTGTCACCATTCCAGCTACAGTAGTTTTTGAGAGCAAGGAGCTTGATTGACAGCTGAAATATAAGAAGTTTTAGATTGGATATTTAAAGAAATAGGGGGCAGATCAACAAAAAAACGATACAGTGGTGGTTGGGAAGAATTATAGTTTCCAGTTATGGTCAATTTAAAATAACCTATTTTTGGTATAGATGCCATTTAAACAAATAATATGTCCAGGTAAACTATTTACAACAGTGTCAATATAGGCATAAAATCGTAAAGAGAAACTGTGGTCTCCATACAATTGTTGCTTAATTTGGATGTAATAATTATAATCTTTTTATTTGTTTTTTTTAACAGGAAAATGGCACCTTGGAATGAATTGTGGATCTAGAAATGATTTTTGACATCATCCAATAAATAATGGCTTTGATTACTATGTTGGCCATCCTTTCAAATTTATAAATGACTGTGATGGTTCCCTTCCAACTGAGATCCATGGAGCCTTTAAAAACAAACTATTTGCAGTTTCATTGGTCACTATTATGGTTTGTAAACATATCTGAATTAAAGGGCATGTCCACCCCCAAACTAATTTTTAACCCACTACTGGCCCATCTGTATATTTAAAAAAAATCCTTCCCTTACATTTATGATCCTTATGGTTCTCCTGCAGTGCTTGTCCAAAGTTTCTCTTTACGAAACTGAAGAGTGGAAGATCTTCCCGTTGAAAGGTCCTCTCAGTGGTCCGTTTCTGATTGGTCAATTTTTTAATACTTGCTTTACATTAACCAATCAAATTTCAGAACTTTCCAGAAATCTGATTGGTTAATGTAAAGCATGTAAAGCGAGTATTAAAAAATTGACCAATCAGAAACGGATTATGGATTTCTGCAAACCTATATAAAGAGGAGCTGTCCGCCGCGGAACTCAGATGCCATCGCAGTAGATGGCTGAAGAAAGAAGCGGCTGGCAACATCGGCTCCGCTGAGGCCGGCGGTGCAAGCGGGCTCACTGGCGGCCGCAGTGAGCCTGCCTGGCATCGGCGACCTGAGTGGGGTTGGTGTCGCCAGCCCGAAGACGTCGCGTCGGATCAAGACGCCGGCAACATTGGCCTCGTTGAGGTCGCCGGCGGCCTTGGCGGAGCTGGTGTCGCCGGGACTGGAAGAAAGAAGACGCCGCCCAAGGGCTCTTTTAAGAGCCGCACTGGGGGTCCCGGTTTGAGCTGCGGGACCCCCGCCAAAGGCACTTGTCAGTGCCGCAAGGGCCCTTATAAGGGCCGGGGAGGGGGGGTCCCGGTTCGAGCTGCGGGACCCCCTAAGCCCCAAAAGGCCCTTCTCAGGGCCCCGCTGGAGGGTGCCTCCACCCCTCCCAGCGGCTCCCTCCCTTCCCCTCCCCGGGAGCGGCCGGGGCAGGGGGCTTGGAGGGGTTGCCGGGGAGGGGGTGCGCGGCGTGTGGTCGCGACCACCTGCTGCGGCCCCTTCCCGGCAGCCCCTCCTAGCCTCCCATTCCGAGATTGCCGCGAGCGGGGAACGGGTTGGGAGGGGCTGCTGGGAAGCCGCGGCGGGTGGTCTCCGCCGCCGCCGCGGGGTGTGTGGGCGGGGTTGGTGTATGCCCCGCCCCCTTAGGAGAGGCGTCGGGAAGGGATTTTAAGTCCCTTCGCGGCGATACTATACAGTATCGCCGCGAAGGGGTTTAAAATTACCGCAGCACATCGCGGCCGCGATACATATCGCGGGAATGGCGCTCGCCGTTATAAATATGGCGATATCGCTATTTTCGCGACCGCGATGTGCGGCGGTAATTTTTTGGCGCTATTTTCGTTGCTTTATAAATATGCCCCTATGTCTCTCAGTTACTTGTAAAGGAAGCCATCGAACCTGTGCCACAAACAGAACGTCGAAAGGGCTTCTACTCAAGACTTTTCCTGGTGAAGAAAGCCTCAAGGTCTGTGAGGCCTGTTCTGGATCTAAGAAACTTGAACGAATTTGTCAAGGGCCAGAAATTCAAGATGGACTCTCCAGCCTCAATCATTCAGGCGGTATTCAAAGATCCATGGCTAGTGATCATCAATCTAAAAGATGCCTATTTACATGTGCCCATCCATCCGGGCTACAGAAAGTTTCTGCGTTTTACCATCGAGGAAAGGCATTTCCAATTCTCAAGTCTTCCATATAGCCTGTCCCAGTCACCAAGAATCTTTACAAAGGTTTTGATCTCTCTAGTAGCAGAAATCCGGAAGCAAGGCATACAGATTTACCATTATCTGGACGATATCCTTATTGTAGCCGAGTCAAGAGCAAAGGCAGCAAAACATACAGAGATCGTAATTCTGATTCTCGAAGATCATGGGTGGATAATCAATGTAGAGAAAAGCAACCTCTCTCCCACTCGAGCTGGTGTATCTGGGAGCCCTCTTTCGTACCCATCTAAACTAAGTAAAGTTGCCTCTGATAAGACAACAAAAGATAATAGAGGCAGTCCAACAACCTGTCCAGAAGGTGCAGGTGTATGTAAGTTCGATCATGAAGGTACTGGGACTTGTGGCAGTGACAGTCTTCCTCACCAGGTGGTCCAGATGGCACATGAGATCTCTTCAGTATTTTCAGTTGTCCAGAGTGAGGATACCTCATCTCAATATGAACAAAACATTAACAATTCTGCCAGTAGTGTTACAAGACCTCGAGTGGTGAAGCAAATAGGAGAATCTAAACAAGGGTTTTCCTCTAAAGCAACCAGATCTTCTAGTCATAACGACGGATGCTTCAGCATCCGGTTGGGGAGCTCTCCTACAAGATTCTGTTGCTCAAGGTCAATGGCAAAGAGAAGGCAAATCATCAAACCTTCTAGAATTGAGAGCAGTATTTATGGCCCTTTGGGAATTTCAAGACATCATCAGGGGTCAGCATGTTCTTATAAAGAGCGACAATACCACCACGGTTACTTACATCCGGAAGCAAGGTGGAATGAAAAGCAAGATTCTTTTCAAAGAAGTCAAAAAGATCTTCGAATGGGCGGAGCAGAACCTGCAACACATAACAGCTTTTCATCTTGAGTGGAGTCTGAATCCGCAAACAATCGAGAGACTGGTGGAAAAAATGGGGTCAGCCAGTCATAGGAAAAGCAAAATGCGAGGGTAGCACTCCAATTGAACTTTGATGTATTGTGACCACACAACATATCACAACATTTCGGGGGGAAACTTGCCCCCTTCCTCATGTATCACCTGAGGAAGGGGGCATCTTTCCCCCGAAACGTTGTGATATGTTGTGTGGTCTACATAAATTAAAGTTTAATTTGGAGTGCTACCCTCGCCTTTTGCTTTTCCTTGTATTATATCCATGTAAGGGTTGAATTACCTAGAGACGTGAGCACCCACGTTTGGATGAGTGCAGAGGATCCTTTTGTGAGTTTGCTGATTACGTCAGCCAGTCATAGACCTCATGGCAACCCACAACAACAGGAAATGTCAGAGGTTCTACAGTCGCTTTCCATGTCCGGGTGCTGTGGCAATAGATGCTCTGCAACATAATTGGGATATCGGTCTCCTGTATATATTTCCTCCGATACGTCTAATATGTAGGGTTCTGCAAAAGATCAAGGCACAGAGAGCGGAAGTGATAGCAACAATACCAAATTGGCCGAGGAGGCCGTGTTACCCTCTTCTTCTGGCTTTGGCAACAGAACCTCCTATGGATTTAGACAACATTCCACATCTTCTAACCCAAGGTCCAATAGTGTGCCAGGATGTCAACAAATTGAGATTAGTGGCCTGGAGGTTAAGAGGAAGAAATTGAGTCAATTAGGTTTCCAAAATGATATGGTGGAATTCTTGCTAAAATTAGAGGTCAGATATCCTTAGAGGCCAGATATCTGCCTTGTCTGCAATATCAGGAATGAATTGGGCTGTTGACCCTCTAATACAAAGATTTTTTGCAGCAATGATCAGAACAAGACCAAAAGCTTTTCCCAAACCACCACCTTGGAATTTGCCGTTGGTGTTGCAAGATTTGACAGAATCTCCTTTTGAACCTATCGAAAAAATATCCTTATGGCTTACTGCCACTCAAGGTTGTTTTTCTAACAGCAATAACTTCGGCCTGTCGAGTAGGAGAAATCAGTAAAAAAAACTCATTTGCAGTTTTATGAAGATAGAGTTAAATTGAGACCATCCTTTCAATTCTTATCCAAGGTCCTGTCAGAACTCTTTGTTGTGTCGGGAGGTTATTGGAAAGGTCATGCTCCCAGTAAGAAGACCATAAGTGGATGGATCGTATCTTGCATTACAAGGGCTTATTAAATTAGAGGCATAGAGATCCCAGAGGGGCTAAAGGCACACTCTACCAGGGCGATATCATGTTCCTGGGTGGCTGAAGCCAAGGCGCCAAAGGACCTAATCTGCAAAACGGCAAAGTGGTCGTTGATGAAGACATTCATTCGCCATTACAAACTAGATGTTTTGGCGGCGGAAGATGTAAAATTCCGACATAAAGTCCTTCAGTCTGTGTTGTTAGAGACTTAATAAATTTGAGTGTTTAAGCAATTATAGCCCTCCCATTATTTTATCTTTGGTATATCCCATTTTGGGGGACCTGGGGAAAACAGGAAATCAAATCATACTCACCGAGATTTGTTTCCCAGTCACGTTCATGGCAACAATCACCAAAATGCCCTTCCCCTTAGATTGGAGGAGACGGCATGTGAGCTTGAAAAGAAGACAAGGTATGTTTGTGGGAGGGTACCTTTATACCTTTGTTCTTTTTAGCTTCCTGTCCAGGTACCTGCAGGGGTTAAACCCATTTTGGTGACTGCTGCCATGAATGTGACTGGGAAACAGAAATCTCTGTGAGTATGATTTGATTTCCTGTTTTCTGTAGTGTACCCCCCAACCACCATGTAATTTTGTTAAAAATAGATTTAGAACACTACTTACAGCACTTCGTTCCTGCGGCGCTCTCCATTGATGGCAGCCGCGTCTGTGATTGGCTGCCTCTCGGCCAATCACAGACATGGCTGCCAGTCCAGCCCCTGCTTGCAAGTTCTGACAAGCAGGGAACCAGATCAGTGCACAGGAGGATCGAGGGGCTGTAAGTAACGTTCTAAATTTTTTTTAACATTCTGACACGGCGGTTGGGGTTGGGCAGGGGGGCCCTACATTATACAAAAAGGTTTTTATTAGGGTGGACATGCCCTTTAATTGCAGTTTCCTAGTAAGTAATTTTTGCATTTTTCCAATCCTTTTCTTTGGCTACTGCTACGTAGCTTATGAAGTTATGAATTACTGGAATTGCTTCTTAATGAGAATCTTTGAAATCACTGAACAGCCATTGGACCCTGAAACAACAGCAGTAAAAATGATAAATGAAGCAACATCCTTCATTAGCAGGTAAATGTAATAATAATACCCTATCATGGAGATTCAATGAAAGTTCTTATCTTTAAAATGGTGCTATATTTGCCCCAACCAATCAGATCTTATTTAACGTTTGAAAGCTAAAGCTGGCTACCGGATCCAACGGTATCGGGCTTTATCACTATGTGTGTACCTTCGTTTCCCGAACGAACCCGCGGCCGCTGAACAATCGTTCGGGAAAGACCGAAAATTTCCATCCGCCGCGCTAGACTCCCTATAGAGGAGTCTAGCGCGGCCGATGGAAACACAGTCCCGAGCGTTCTCCCTATGATGTTCATAGGGAGAACGCTCAGGACTGTGTGTATGCAGATCTTTGAAAGATGGCAGACAGTATCTTGCAGATCTTGTCTGTCATCTTTCAGAAATCTGTACTGTGTGTACCTAGCTTAACATCTGAATGGTTGGGGCAAAATTAGCACATTTTTTAACAATAAGAACTTTTATTGAATCTCCCTGTATATTTTTTTATTAATCCAGGAGTATATATGATAGGACTTCTCATATCCTCTTTCTTTATTTTAGTATAATAAAGACATTCAGAGTTTATAATCTAAATGTAGTATCTAATGCAAATGTGCATAAAGTTACAATTTAAAGGAACTGTGGCCTCCATACAAGTGGCTTTTATTAAAAAGGGCATACTCCTACCTTTAATAATGTTTCTAGCTGCAGTTTATCCAAAGTTACAGCATTAAACAGTTGTTTATCTTGCGAGCACTGTGAGCTGTAACATCACCAGCACTTGGGGGTCTGCTGCCAAGTGTAAGATTGGTGCATGCCCACTGCTGGAACAGAGCATCATCATACAGAGTATCACCAACTTCTAAATCATTTTTAAAGATAGCCTAGATACAAGCCTGAAAATAGTTGTTTTCTCTTCCTAAGGTGTTAATAGGTAGAGGATAGGACAGAGAATTGTTTCAGGTCTGTAACTAGCTTCAGAAATGATTGATTTTTGGGGGTGAGGCTTATGACACAGCTTATAACACATGCCTGCTATAGAGACACAGAGACAGGGTGGTCTGGAAAGTGTAAATTTACAAGCTTATAACTCAAGATCCAGAGAAGCTAGTGACATCATACTAGGCTTGTTTGAAGGGTCTTTTCAATGGAGGGCACCTGATGGAGACAACAGTTACCTTTTAATCATATTTCATCATGAAAACATTTAAAAGAACACTGGGTTCATGTGGATTAACTGTATTCAGTGTTTTCATCCAATATACTTCTTGCTGTAGCAAGACTTTCTATCTGTCTCCTCCCTGCCTCAGCAGTGAAACGTGATCTAAAGCAATAAACTTAAGAGATGACAATTTGTGTTCAACGTGTAAAAAAATGTTTGGAAACAGGTATGTTTTGTTTTGATGTCTCTAAATGCTGTTCGGTATAGCTGATCGTCGGTTGTCTATTTTTAGATGTAGAGCCATATCTGTTTTTCTACATATGAAAGTTTGCAGGGACATGTTATCAAATATATTACATATGTAGTCGTACCTGTAATCCTATGTCTGATGGGTATGGGTATGTGTTCCTAACTATGTTGATGTGTAACGGTTGTGCCAGCATTCATGTGTTTGCTTGACCTGCATCATGATTATTTGAAACATTCATTTTGCTTCAACCGGGTTTGTGTGTCTATAATTCAAAAATGAGTTGTTTTTTGCCAACATTTTTTTTCACATTTTTACCTGGCTTGAATCCAATAGTTGGTTATTGTGCTAAGATTTTACTTAAGCTGGGTACACACAGTAACGATAAAGCGTCAATACAGTTGGATTTGACGGTATATTCGGTGCTTTATCGAATCCCCCGAATTAATGTAGCAGTCGATTTTGGTAAACCTCGAATGTAGCCTTTGATTTCAGTAACACTTGAATGTATTGTTCTGTAACCCTCAAATGTATCATTCGGTAACTCTCGAATTGGCCACAACCCTCGAATGTACTATGCGGAACCCCGACATTTGCCCGATTGTGAATAAAGCAGTGTTTAAACACTAAAGTTTTGGTGACATTAAGGGATTCCCTGCAACATGTCATCAATGAAACAACATTATAGTATTAGATTAGCGGTATATTTTGAAAAAACATGTTCCATTTATAAAAGTACATTTAAGTATTAGCATAGGCCAGTACCATGGAGAATTCTCAAAAATAATTGCATGTTAAAGTAATGCAAATTATTTCCAATATAAACTCACAAAATGCTGTTGCAACAATTTCACGGATGGAAATTAATTTGACAAGTACAGCAATGTATATTGGAAATACCCCAATCAACTATATCAACAACGTTGAGAGACAAAATAAACAAACCTGTTGCCAAACATTTTTTACACTTTGAACAGGATTTGCAAATTTTATGTTTTTCTGTAGATCACATTCCACCTCTGAGGTGGGGAGGAGATAGATCAGAAGGTAAAGATAGAACGGAAGGTAAAGGAGCTGTGTCTTACCTCCTGTTCTTCAATAAAAACTTCAGCAGCTGGGAATGAAGGTAAGGTACTTACCTCATTGCTTGCTCCTCCTCCGTGTAGTCTGACAGGTCCAGACGGACTTAGTATTCTATGCGCAAGTGCAATGCGCTTGCACATAGAATATAGAGTCTGTTGGGACCTGTCTGACTACGCGGCGGAAGAGTGAGCGATCGGGTAAGTATCTTACCTTCGTTCCTGGCTCCTGCTGGTTTTATTGAGGAATGGGAGGCAAGACACAGCTCCCTTACCTCCCGTTCTTCAATAAAACTGAATACGATTTTTTTTTACCAATGGTGATACCCTTTAATGTTTTTTGGATGAGAGATGATTAAATGTTATGGGCAGCACCGTGGCTCATTGGTTAGCACTGATGGCTTGCAGCATCCTGAGTTCAAATCCACCCTTGGACACATCTGCAAGGAGTTTGTATGTTCTCCCCGTGCTTGCCTGGGTTTCCTCCGGGCACTCCGGTTTCCCCCACAATCATAAAGACATACTGATAGGTTGTATGTGTCAAATAACTGTGCTTAGATTGTACGCTTTTTGAGGCAGGGCCTGATGTGAATGTATAAATGAAATCGTAAAGCGCTACAGAAGATGTTGGTGCTATATAAATCCATAATAATAATAATGCCTATATTGACACCGACATTGTTGTGAATAGTTTACTAACCTTAAAGGGAGAGTTTTTACATGACACACTTAGGTCAATTTATTAACATCGATAATAACCCAGATACGTTTGTATACATTAACAGGTCTGTCTTGCACCATGGACTAGCTCTGATGTTTTTTGTGTTGGTGTGGACTTGGATACAAGGGAACCAAATAAATCATACTTAAAAACTACAAATACAATTATGGGGTATACTTTGGTGTATGCACATGTAAGTTTGGGAGTATAAGTGATATGGTGTTTATGGACATATACAGGGAGATTCTTATCATTAAAAATGGTGCTAATTTTGCCCCAACCAATCAGATGTTAGCTTGCAAAAGGTAAATAACATCTGATTGGTTGGGGCAAAATTTGCACCATTTCTAATTATTACCTCCAAAATATTATTTTAAATGCATATTGTATCTTAAAGGGCAAGTGCAGCCCCAAAATGAAAACTTACATACAGGTAAATCACCCCCCAAAACCCTAAATGGTAATAGTTTGAAATCTGAAATATATAAGTCTAACCTGAAATCCTGCACAATGTCCTGTTCCCCCGTTTCTGCTTCCTGGTTCTTCCAGTTAGCAACTGTCAGTTATGGATGTGATAGTTGACATCACAGCCAATGACTGAATGTTAATCCCGTCTGCCTCTTCTGAGCATGGCCAGGCTGAGTACAGGTTTCTAAATTGCTCAGTTTCCATGAGGCATCCAGAAGCATAGCAGGCATACAGTAATGAATTCACAGGACAAAGTATGATATGGCCCATTCCTTTACAGTTCCATGAAAATAAATTGCTGGAGAGCAATTCATATCAATTTACCTTAATTATTTTTGGGACCACAGTTCCCCTTTAATTCACAGAAGAGTGGCTTTAAAATCTTTGGATCTAGCTGTAAAATTGGCACACTACTACACATCGGCGATCTGGTAATCGGAGGGGAGCTTGTCAGGAAAAAGTTTGATTCGGGGGGATTATAATGGATAGGATAAATTAATAGCATATAAGAAGTCACCTTGTGGTTCTATGATCTTTATAAATGCAGTTTGTGGCCTCATGCCTTAATATGGGCACATAACTGGTGACATTTAATATCCTTATTATTTAGAGTAAGGGGTACATTAGTCACTATATAGTGTCAAGACTGTCATATTAAAGGTGGCACACTGGTCCCCACATGGGGGTAGGGGAATTTATGCAGTTGCTGTGGTTCTGTATCCATGTTAGTTCTACATTAACAGGGTCATCACAGATATGACAGTAAAATGGTGTTCTTTTATAAATTCTAAAGAAGCCTTATTATCAGTTTATTGGTGAACACTCAAACTCTCAAATTTGCCAGAAAAAATTAAGCACAAAAAAGGTGTAATCCAGGGCTTCCAGTATCAACGTTAATATTAGTTTGAATAAAAAATGTTTTTTACATTTAATTTGGGTTCTTTAATGAAAGGCTTCAAAGTCCTTTGGAAGAAAAAGGCCTTAAGGCATAGAAATGTATTCGCAGTAAAGTCTACTTATAAAATAAAAACGTTTTGACATTGTTATTTATTTCACTATTAATGGACTTTTCTACAAAGCACAAATAATTCCCAATTGTAAATGGGCAGTAGGAATTGTGGGAAGTGATCTGTGTGTAAGGTTGGGTACACATAATACTTTATTTCCAGCCGACCAACCGAAAATACTATGTATGCCAGAAATATTGTATGGTGTAGGTGGGGGCAACCGCGATCTTAATTGCCCATTTGTCCAGATCGGGTATGTTGGTAAATCAAACAAGAATACAGTCTGCATTAGAGATGTCCGAACTTCGAAAAATCCGGTCCGCGGATTTTTGAAAAAATCCGTAAATTCGAAAATCCGCGAGCGGACCTGTTAAGACGTATTAAAATGAAAGTTCGGCAAAATCCGCATTAAAAGTGGTCTAAATAGCCTTGGTAGCGTACACTTAATCACTCAGGGACCTGGGTAATGACCTTAAGAACATGTATCAATGCCTACAATACAAAAAAACTGTATTTTTCGAAAATACGAGGATTTCTGTAAAAACGGGTATTTCCGTAAAAACGAGGATTTTCGTAAAAATGAGGAACCGGAACTACCTGCCTGCACAATGGCGAGTTCTGTAAGGCAGATGTATGCCACACAGTACCTCCTGGCCATTGGGTACAATGATTTCCCCCTGGCACCTATCATGTGCGGTGCCGAAAAGCGCAGGATTATGGAGGGGCTCCAGCGCCGGCTCCTGCGCCGCTTTGGCTACCAGACCACTGTCTCTACCCTCCAGAGACAGTGGTCTGATCTGAAGAGGCAGAGGCCTTATTATGTTCAAGCCATGCGGCAACTGATGGAAGGCAAGTATACTTTTTATTATATTACTGTATTGTAATAAGTAGTAAAATATTTTAATTCACTTCTGACAAAAACATATTTATTGTATATACCTTACCATTAATGCCATTACACACACCACCTTGGCCACATTCCCCTATATAGTAGTTTGCACACAACAAGGGAAAGAAGGCGATGGGGGTACTGGGTTACATAATGTCCACTGCGGTTTGCCACCATTGTTGTGGGGCCAGGCAGGCTTGGCCCCACTGGACATACCCCTCACCCCATTGGCTTCTCTTCATCAGAGTATGCTTTGTGCAAGGGAAAGCAGGTGAACGGGTAGGAACAGCACCATTGAGTTACAGCAGGCCCACTGCAGTTTGACACCATTGTTGAAGAGCCAGGCAGGCTTGGCCCCACTGGACAGACCCCTCACCCCACTGGCTTCTCTACCTCAGAGTATGCTTCGTGCAAGGGAAAGCGGGTGAAAGGGTAAGGCTTCGTAGTAACAGCACCATTGAGTTACAGCAGGCCCACTGCAGTTTGCCACCATTGTTGAAGAGTCAGGCAGGCTTGGCCCCACTGGGCATACCCCTCACCCCATTGGCTTCTCTCCCTCAGAGTATGCTTTGTGCAAGGGAAAGCGGGTGAACGGGTAAGGCTTTGTAGGAACCACACCATTAAGTTTCAGCAGGCCCACTGCAGTTTGCCACCATTGTTGAAGAGCCAGGCAGGCTTGGCCCCACTGAACATACCCCTCACCCCATTGGCTTCTCTCCCTCAGAGTATGCTTCGTGCAAGGGAAAGCGGGTGAACGGGTAAGGCTTTGTAGTAACCGCACCATTGAGTTACAGCAGGCCCACACTTTGTAATATGGGGTACTGCTCTAGTGCCAGGCAGGATTGACCCAGAGCTGAAAACATTAGCCACAGAGTAGCTGTTGCGGCTGTATGAGATGGTCAGAGTAGGTGACACCACAAAGGTGCCTCGTGGAGAGAGAAGGAAGAACAAAGTACTGCTCTCAGGCCAAGTAGGATTGACCCAATCTTAGAAAAATTATCCACAAAGTAGCTGTTGTTGCAGAGCATTTGTTATTTCACAACTTGAATGCAGTAGAGCAAGGTAGGACCATATATGGCCCTGCCAATAAGAAAAATTTGCCATTTGCCAGCTAAGCTGGCATCAGCTAAGCCTCTAGGTGGAAAATGAGGCGGAAGGAGCAGTACGGGTGGCCAGGGGCAGGAGGCCTTCAGTGATGGGCATCAGCATCAGCAATAGGGGTGCTGTACTGAGATGTAATCCACGCCTCATTCATCTTGATGAATGTAAGGCGGTCCACATTCTCAGTGGAGAGACAGGTCCTCCTCTCCGTTACAACAAGGTTAGTCCTTAAAAGGACTGTTGGGTCTCAAGATGTGTGAATACAGGGGTGGTTAACAACAAGTGCTAAACCACCATACTGAAATCCACACACAGAAAGCTCAAAAAAAGCTCTCCAACTCCTACACTGTAAGGTCTCCACTAAACACACTCCAACACACTGAAAAAATGGCGCCTGTGAAGCAGCCTTTTATACCCAGGGGGCTGGCAATAATCATGTTAGCTGCCATTGCATAATTTGGGACATGTGGCTTGCTCCGTCTTCAAAATAATCCCCAAAATGCAGAAATTCCGCGAATTTACAAGAATTTCTCGTTTTTTCGAAAATTTTCGAAATTACGAGAATTCTCGTAATTACGAGGACCTCCGTTTTTCTCCATATTTCGAAAATACGGAGATCCTCATAATTCCGAAAATTTTCGGAAAAAAAAAATCCGCGATTCGGAAGGCGGAAAATCTGGAATAATCCGCCGTTCGCGGACGGGATAAATCCGCGGCGGATCCGGGTTCGGGTCCGCGAACCGGCCATCTCTAGTCTGCATACGTGCTCACCCCAAATATCTCCGGTTCAAACATCCAAGTAAAGAATATGAAGAGGTGGAGATTCTGGCGGTACACAGACACCATATAGTATGCCAAAACGTGCTTTATTTGGTCAATTAAAGGGTATCTCCACTGGTTTTGGTAAGTTTTCGGAATCCATTTCTATTGAAGAACGGGAGGTAAAGGAGCTGTGCCTTACCTTCCTTCTTCAATAGAACACACAGGAGCCAGGAGAGAAGGTAAAACTTACCCGCTCGCTCGCTCCCCCGGCGCGTAGTCTGACAGGTCCCGACGGACCTTGTCTTCTATGCGCATGCGCGATCTCGCGCATAGAAGACAAGGTCCGTCGGGACCTGTCAGCCGCGCCGGGGGAGCGAGCGAGCGGGTAAGTTCTTACCTTCTCTCCTGGCTCCTGTGTGTTCTATTGAAGAACGGAAGGTAAGGCACAGCTCCTTTACCTCCCGTTCTTCAATAGAAATGGATTCCGAAAACTTACCAAAACCAGTGGAGATACCCTTTAATCCAAAACATGTTGTGTGGATGACCTAACCCAAGCACGGTTTTGGCATACTATATGGTGGTTGTGTACCGCCAGAATCTCCACCTCTTCATATTCTTTACTCTCTTCATGTAAATCACATCCGATCGTACTGTTCACTATGGAGCTGAGCAATTGGTCATGGCAAACTTCCAACCACGGGTATTTGCTGCAACCGACATTGCTTTGTCCTTTCTGACCACTCGCTAGTGCTGAACGGTCAGGCGGGACAAATCTCGCTCTGTATGTACCCAGCCAAAAGTATAACGCTGGGTTCTGCTAGTTTTTATCTATAGGGGGCTGTATATTAACAGCAGCAATGTTAATGTGTATACTAGCATAGTGACATATTTCCTGTGTTATATTACCTGCAAAAACTGCTTTAGTCCCCCATTTCCCTAAACAATTCCTTGGGGTTTGGCCACACTATCGTGTTTTTGTCACGTTTTGCGATCCTTTGGCACTTTGCCATTCCCAATGGTATTTTATTTATAATGTAATTCATGGTAAATAAGCCCAATTGTGTGCACTTAAAAAAAAAGTCTATGGAAGCACATAAAAAATGACACAGTCTATGACATGAGAATACCATGTGCAAACGCAAATGCATGTTAAAGCAGATAAAAGAGGACACAACTAGATGGGAAAAGTGGACAGAAACGCACAACAATTTTGTGTGCATTGTAGTGTAGCCTCCGCCTTTTAAGCAATAATAGTATGTAGTGGGTCAGGGGGATGCAGTTCCCTGACAGCTGGCTATTCTTTATTTTGCTGCAGTTGAATCCAGCAATCAGTTTTGTAGTTTCCAACTGTTGCTAGTTATGAATAAAAACTTCACAGTTTTCTCCTTTCATGAAAATCAATATTAACTTGGGTTTTCAAACAGAAAACAGAAAAGTCTGTGATCCATGAAATACATGTTCATCTGCTGCATTCTTCAAAACCTGCTAACAACAAACAGATATCTTAAGACAGCTCAACCATTACAAACCTAAAGTGAGACACTGCCCGACTACAATTATCCTCAAGAAGTGGCAGTGGCAGGCAGGCTATTAATCAAACAATAGCAGCTGGAGCATGGGTTTCTCTTCCTGCTGACATCTTTTTTTACTGTGCTTTATAAGATGTAAGCTAATATTTGTATTTCTGCAAGAAAGAAGTTATAAGTAGCTGCAGATATTAAAAGACAACTAAACTGTAATAATTCCTATCTACCAATATTGTTTTGTTGAGGAGCTTTAGCACTTTACCATCATATGCCAGGTTAGTGCCCTGAGCCTTCTTTTATTAAAAACCAGAAAACCCACGTCCTCCTCCCTCTGTGGAGTGCGCATGGACCGGCAGGGGTTGGCACCGTTGGCTTATCCATCAGTGGGTGTGGGACAGTGGTAGAAGAGGACTGGGGAAGCCTGGCAAAAGCAGTTTTCTTTGTGCTAGTATTTCTCACAGAAACAATATTGGGAAACGATATAATTACTTTTTTTAGAAAACTTTATATGTGGCATATTTCTCCTTTAAACCACTGATTACATGGTTATTTCTTACTAGAGATGTCGGAAACTCAGAAGTTTCATTCGGTTTTTGGATTTACAGAACACGGGAAGAACCGGAAGATTGGAAAATCCGAAAATGGACCATATTTTCGAGGTTTACTGAACATTTGAGGTTATTTTCGGGAACCCTAGAAAATAATCTTGAACGTTTGGTAACCCCCGAAAATAAGATTGGAGCTACTTTCGAGTTTCCGATCATATTTTCGAAGAGATATCGAACGTTCAAGGTTATTTTCGAGGGTTACCGAAAATAACATCAGGCTTTCGGTAACCATCGAAAATACGGACTGAAGTCCACCCAGTTTTGGGCAGAAGGTTGGGATTTCAGAACAGAAGGGTTCCGTCTCGGATTCTGGTTTGAGTCAGACCCGTATCCCATCTCTTTCTTACCTGTTTCCACTCCTTCATTAAGAGAATGTTGAAAGCCAAAATATTGTTGCTATCATTAAATCTGCATTGTATAAGCAAGGCCTACATGAGCTACATTCCATTGGTGTTTATAGAAACAACAATTGCATTGTTTAGAAATATCTTAGGTTTATGTGAGGTAAAATTTTCACAACAAGTAATGAACTGCAAGTGAAGCTGGACCTATGAACTGCATTTCCAAAGAGTGCAGGTTGTTTACTGGCAGACTAAATAGGTGGTTGCAGAGCAGGTTTTCTACAGGTGTTTATAGACACACTAGAAAAAAAAGTGAATCATGTCTAAAAGTAATTAAAGATTGTAATAAACCAACTCTGTCTCTCTATGAACGTATTCTTTAAATGGCCAGATATTAGTTATGGTTGAATAATAATAATAATATAATGGCCATTTTCAGAAACTATTATCTTATAGGAATCAATAGTTATTTGGGTATGTATGGACAGCTCTACCAGCCTTGTTCACCCAGAGGTGTTGGGCAAAAATCCTATTTTAATGTCACGCTAACCTAGTTAATATCACTAACTTGCCACTTCATCGGGCTCAATTGCTTATTAACACAAATAGTTGAATAGCCTATCACATGGCAGCAACTCATTGCGTTTAAACAGCAAGATGTGGGGAAGACAAGTTCAAACAGAGCATGAAAATGGAGAAGAAAGTAAATTTAAGTGAGTTTGAATGGGGCATGGTTACTGGTGCTAGAAAGGCCCATCTGAGTATTAAAGAAACTGCTGATCTACTGGGATTTTCATTACACCCACGTTTAGGGCTTCTAGAGAATCGTCCGAGAATAGAAAATATGCAGCGGCAGTTGTGTGGACAAAAATGTCTTGTTGATGTCAGAGTAGAATGACTGATTGATTCAAGAAGTTTTAAAAAAGCAAAAGTAGGTCAAACAACCACTCGTTACAACCAAGGTATGCAGAAGATCAGACCGGCTACCACTTCTGTCAGCTAAGAACACGCTCACCACAATTGGTCAATGCAAGATTGGAAAATTGTTGCTTGGTCTGATGATTGAGGCTCTGGTGAGATGGTAGGATCAGAATTTGGTGTAGCATAATCCATCCTGCCTTGTGCCTAAGACATTTTCTCGGCACACTTTGTGCCCCTTAGTTCCAACTGAACATGATTTAAATGCCATCTCCAACCTGAATATTGTTGCTGATATCCACCCCTCTATAACCACAGTGTACATGTCTATGCTTGGCTACTTCCACCAGGATAATGCGTCATGTCACAAAACTCACATCATCTCAAAATGGTTTCTTGAACATGACAATGAGTTTACTGGACTACAATGGCCCTCATAGTTAACGGATCTCTATCCAATAGAGCACCTTTGGGATTTGGTGAAATGGGAGATTTGCATTATGGGTATGCAGTCAATAAATAGTAAGTCATGTCAATATGGACCCAAATCTAAGTTGAACCAATGCCACAAAGAATTAAGGCAGCAGCACTAGCAAGGTGTACCTTATTAAGTGGCCAGTGTGTAGGTTAGAGCGACGATAAGAAAGGATTTGCAGCAGCTGCTGAGGTTTCCTGGAAAAAAACCACCACAACCCTATTTAATATTAAATTAACGTAGCTTTTTTCGCAAACATTTCTCACAAAGTAAGCCATTTACCAAGTGCTGCAATTATCTCTGAGCGTATCGATAGCGGCTCTTAGTAAACAAGCTCATACATTTTAACATGGTGTTGGAAAAAATGGCATAAAGACAGACTGTCACATTGTCATACCAATGCCTAAAGAATGATTGTGTCCTGCTATTGCCAAACTAAAGGTTTGTGATGGGTTCGCTGTTTGGTGAAAAGGATTGGCGCTGGGGGGATCTATAAATGAACATAATCTTTATGTGTGTTTAAGTTAAATTGGTTGAATTATAGATATGTGATTTGTTATGTTTCTTTATCATTCTCATTTGGAGTCATTTGGAAAATGAAGATGTATCACTGAAATAGCTGCTGAAATATATGAAAAAAAGTATGTAAACATTTCTTGTGGATAATACATAGCATAAGACCATGCCTATGTGTAGTCAACAATGTAGAATATTCCTGTTTTAAATACACACGATAACTATTGTATTGGAAACAGTTTCCAGTTATTTTCTATGCAAATGAATGTCACAAGCTGTATGGTGTACATGGTATTTTCAGGTATTACTATTTTTTCCATTTACTGTACTTTGTATATGCTAAATAGGTAGATCAAGTATCAAGGCTGTACTTTAGTTTCACTGTATCTGTTGTATTCAATTAGATCAACTGGACTTGAAGTTTAGTTCTTGAAGACGTTTCGCTAGTCATCCGACTGGCTTTCTCAATTCAGAATGACTTGTACAAGAATCTGTGGCAATTATGTACCCTGGAAAATCCCAATTAGCATATCACAGCCAGGTGTTAAGGGCATGATTAGATAGTGGCTAAGAGGTGTTATAGGAACGCCCAGGGTAAGGTGTCAAAACAGCATCGTACAATTGAATACAACAGATATACCATCACCTGGATAAATGAGAACATTTACATGTATTTTGTGCAATTTGATATTCAATAGTTTTTATTTCAAAGTATCTCAGGTTGTGCAAATATTGAATCTATACCCCTGTATTGAATCCAAGTCTGTTATCTACTAGAAGTCATAAGCTGGGTACACACCATAAGATGCTTTGTCCCGACCGAAGGATTGTCAGTCACCGCAAAAGTAGACTAAACCATGTGTGCAGCCCAGGGAGGGCTGCACCCTTACGCCACTGTCTGCCACCTTGCTGACAATTCTGACAATCTATCCAGATCTGACTGTAACAAGTGTACATTATCTGTGTTTATTAATGCCGTGCATAGTTTTGTGTCTTTAACAAACACAGAGACCTTTCTTTCAAATCATTGTTTATTTGCCATTAACATTTTGCTTGTGGTTTGCTGCAGGCTCACGGATGTCTTTTGGAAATGTGAGTCCCAGGCTATAAATACAAAATACCTTATTATAATCTACTATTGTGTTAAACTTCATATTCAAATTCTAACTCTGCCATGATAGTTCAAGGGGGCTAAAGATACCCTAGAAACAATCCATTCTACCTATCCAATGTAACAGTAACAGGACTCTTTCAATGTTACAGAGCATACAGGAAACCTTTTGGAATGTTGACAGTGCTGTTAGCTTTTGAACTAGACTTTCTGGTTTATAGATTTTTAATAACATTTTAAAAATAGAACAAGATAGAAAGCTTTGGCAGTAAATAACACAGCAGTTTGTGATGGGTATGGGGTCTTGACTTCAGAAGTGTTCTAAAAAATGCAGTAAGGGGGAATCAGCATATGGTACAATAGTGTCCATATAAATGTGTTCGATGTACAGTATGGCACAGTCAGGGTTATTCAATAAAAGTTCTTATCGTTTAAAATGGTGCTAATTTTGCCCCAACCAATCAGATGTTAGCTTTCAAATGTTAACTAAGTTCTCATTGGTTGGGGAAAAATTAGCACCATTTTAAATGATAAGAACTTTTATTGAATCTCCCTGAGTGTGTTTAAAATACTCCCAACTGTATGTGCTTGTCAGGGTCAGGACTCAGCCGTGTACCTGCATCTTAAGAATAAAGGACATTCCTTTGAAGATTGTAATGTTAACATATTGGCAAAGGAATGTGACTGGTTCAAGAGAGGTGTTAAGGAGGCCATTTATTTGAAAATAAAGAAACCAAGCCTAAATAGAAGTGGGGGGGTTTGACACCATCTGTCTGCCATGTACAATGCTGTTTTGACACCTTACTCTGGGCGTTCCTATAACACCTCTTAGCCACTATCCAATCACGCCTTTAACACTTGGCTGTGATATGCTAATTGGGATTTTCCAGGGTACATAATTGCCACAAATTCTTGTACAAGTCATTCTGAATTGAGAAAGCCAGTCGGATGACTAGCGAAACGTCTTCAAGAACTAAACTTCAAGTCCAGTTGATCTAATTGAATACAACAGATATCCCCACTATATGCATTTGTTTCCAGAAATACAGACATTTCATTCTTTACATACAAATGCTATGGATAATGGGCCTACCCATTAGTGCAACATCTAAAGGGGATTTAGACCCTCCTTAAAAAAACTCCCATTTGAAGTACACTGAGTGATTATATTGAAACATTTAGGGGCATATTTATAAAGCAACGAAAATAGCGCCAAAAAATTACCGCCGCACATCGCGGCCGCGAAAATAGCACTATCACCGTATTTATAACGGCGAGCGCCATTCCCGCGATATGTATCGCGGCCGCGATGTGCTGCGGTAATTTTAAGCCCCTTCGCGGCGATACTGTACAGTATCGCCGCGAAGGGACTTAAAATCCCTTCCCGACGCCTCTCCTAGGGGGGCGGGGCATACGCCAACCCCGCCCACACACCCCGCGGCGGCGGCAGAGACCACCCGCCGCCGCTTCCCAGCAGCCCCTCCCAACCCGTTCCCCGCTCACGGCAATCTTGGAACGGGAGGCTAGGAGGGGCTGCCGGGAAGGGGCCGCAGCAGGTGGTCGCGACCACCCGCCGCGCACCCCCTCCCCGGCAACCCCTCCAAGCTCCCCGCCCCGGCCGCTCCCAGGGAGGGGAAGGGAGGGAGCCGCTGGGAGGGGTGGAGGCACCCTCCAGCGGGGCCCTGAGAAGGGCCTTTTGGGGCTTAGGGGGTCCCGCAGCTCGAACCGGGACCCCCCCTCCCTGGCCCTTATAAGAGCCCTTGCGGCACTTACAAGTGCCTTTGGCGGGGGTCCCGCAGCTCGAACCGGGACCCCCAGTGCGGCTCTTAAAAGAGCCCTTGGGCGGCATCTTCTTTCTTCCAGTCCCAGCGACACCAGCTCCGCCGAGGCCTCCGACCCCCGAGAGGTACCCCCGGCGGGCGCCAGCGACCTCAACGAGGCCGATGTTGCCGGCGTCTTGATCCGACGCGACGTCTTCGGGCTGGCGACACCAACCCCACTCAGGTCGCTGATGCCAGGCAGACTCACTGCGGCCGCCAGTGAGCCCGCTGGCACCGCCGGCCTCAGCGGAGCCGATGTTGCCAGCCGCTTCTTTCTTCAGCCATCTACTGCGATGGCATCTGAGTTCCGCGGCGGAAAGCTCCTCTTTATATAGGTTTGCAGAAATCCATAATCCGTTTCTGATTGTTCAATTTTTTTAATACTTGCTTTACATGAACCAATCAGATTTCTGGAAAGTTCTGAAATCTGATTGGTTAATGTAAAGCATGTATTAAAAAATTGACCGCATTGATCCCGAGCGAAATAGAAGCGGCGGTAACAGGTAAGTATCGCCGCGAAGGGTTAACGCTTCGTTAACTTTTCGCGGCCGTTTTGGACTTTTATAAATCGCGTATAACGCGATTTATGCGTTAATGTCCGCGAAAACGGCCGCGAAAAGTTAACGAACCTTTATAAATATGCCCCTTAGTGGATGTTTTTAAGGAAAAAAAAAGTCCATATATTGAGTAAGCTAGAAATGTTTTAAACTGGTGTGTAGAGTTTACAACTTGGTATGAAAGGTTTCTAAGGTCTTTCTGATCTGAATTACTATCTTTCATGTTTTATACACAGCACAGCTGTTAGATTGGGTTAACAGGAGGGTATAAAGGGTTGGATTAGATGGACATTGTCTTTATACAACCTCAATTACTACCACTACTACTACATGCTTTAGATTGAAAAAAAGGTGAGGTAAGTTATGGTACGATAGCATAAATAGCAAATTGGAAGATATACTTCACTGATTAAAGGGCCAGGGGTTATACACTACAAACTTACCTTCTGATATTCTTGCCTTGTCCCAACATCCGTCTTCCCCATTCATTTTGTGATTGCTATTATTATCATAATATTGATTGCAAACAATGATCTATATGGGAAATGGCATGGGAACACGTAAAACAGCTCAATAAGCATAATAACTTTACTAAGAATTCCAAAAAACAAATTTTAATCATTTTAAAGTGATATAATTTATTTATATATATTCTGCCTTAGTTGTTGTTTGTTAATTTTGCTCCATACAACTAAATAGACACAAATAGACATTTCATTCAACATGAATTAGGGATCCCAGATCAGTGAAAAACCTGAGGACATACAACATGGCCAAGACAGCACTCAGCATTAATACAGTTTAAATACAACCAATGTAGTAGTGCTTATTACATATATTAAAGGAGAACTAAAGTCTCAGACAACATTGTCCCAATAGACAGAGCACTTTCACAAACACAACAACAAGCTGTGTCTCACCTCAGCCCTTGCTCACCCCCGTGAGTACTAGGGGTAAGCTCCCACAATCCACCTTAGCTGGGTATACCCCCAGCTAAGTGTCTGCATACAGGCACATGCTCTTAGAGCTCAACAGATCAAAGCAAGGAAGTTGCAGTCTTGCTTCCTAGAAGCTGACAGCCAAACAGATTACAGACAGCAGAGATCTCCCTCTCCTAGACACAGAACGGGATTTCATTTTTTTGTTTTCAAAAACATTCAATGCTCCTGTCGTAACAATGATATAATCCTTTACTCTTCATACAAAAAGAAAAGTAATCTTTGCAGTGTATTTCATAGATAGCATGGATGTAGGAAACGGAAAATACTAACATTTCAGCAAAAATAAAAGTAAGTCTGGGGAATAGAACCTGCAACTTGTACATTTACTCTGTTTTGCTATAAGCAGAGCTCTTACCTCTAGGCTAATAGAGATACTATGTAGATCACTGGTACATGTAGAATCTTTCACTACATAGTGGAAACAAAAAAATAAAAGTAAGTATGGGGATTTGAACTTGTGACCTTGAACTGTTTGTTTCTAACACTGGTTCCTTACCAGATGCGCCACCAGGAAACATAATAGAAACAAAAAAATGCAAGTCTGGAGATTGAACATTGTGACCTTCTGAACTGAGTGTTTTTAAACCTGGTGCCTTGCCAGGTGAGCCACCACTGAATAAGCTAAGAATCTGGGTACATTTAGAAGCTTTATCTTTTGCTAGGAAAAGAATAATAAAAAAAATTGGGATCTGGAAGTCCCTGATAAGACGTTGAAAGCTGCTGTTACCTGCAGTTTATTTTCCAGCAACTCACACTTACTGGTAAATAAATAGCAGGGTAACAAGCAGCTTTCAAAATCTTATCAGGAATTCCATATTGGTGTGGAGACATTGTATAGAAAATACTCTGTGCATAGAGATGGTGAATACCGGGGTCAGGTGGCTTGGCTCTTTGATGACTTAATGGGATGTGGGTTGTACTGGCAACAACATGAAAGCCTTCGTGTACAGAATCTATTTCGCACATGTGCTAAATACAACTTACTAGAGACGAATCTTACAATGTATAGGTGTTCTGGGGAGAAATGCTTTCACATTAGGATTTAAAAAATGTAAGTTTAGTTCTCCTTTAAAGGGCATGTCCAACCAAAAAAAAATTAGTTTTAGCCTCCTTACCCCAAAACTAAGATACTTTTTAACCTTACCTTAATCTGAGGCTCCCATACTTAGAATCCTTACCCCTACCTCAGCAGAACCCTTGCCAGAAGTCCCGCCTCCACCTTTTTGTTCGAGCATGTTACGAGCAAGGAGGAGCAGAGTTCGCTTGTAACCCTCTCTTCAGGACTGTCAGGCGTTGGCCTTGATGCCATCATTGTGGGCAGGACTGACTTAACATACCCAAAAGAATGCAGGAGGCAGGACTTCCGGTGAGGGATCGGCTGAGGTGTAAGTGAGTATATCTCAGCGTGGGAGAGTTGGATTTAGGTAAGGTAAAAATGCCTCTTTTTATGGTATCAGAAGATGAGGTCAGGTCTTGTTGCAAGAGAATAGAGATCAACCTGACTCTGGATTAAAATAATGATTCTACTAACAGGAAATACTGGGAGTTGTAGTTTTCAAACATTTTGGGGGCTGAGGTTAGACATCACATGTCACGGTGAGGGGAGCAGGGCTCTAAACTAGCTGTAGGGAGCAGGACATTCCTGAAATTATTTTCTTTTCAGCAGCTGATAGAAATTCACTCCTTTTCTTGATCATCAGGGAAAATTGCTGGGAAAGACCAGGGATCTCCTCAATGTCAGAGAAAGTCATCTAAAGTCACAAGGACTACCATAACATTGTGGTTCTGCATAGAAAGCCATAAACTGGTTTGCTATATGATGTGGAAATACAGGGGTTTTGGTCTAAACAGATGGGGGATCAAGGAGGCACGGGGGACACATTTCTCACCTTTCTTATGAGTGGTTTCTCTGGTTATATGGTAGTGGGACCTCATGTCTAAAGTATCAGACTTTTTCTAAAGTTAATTAAATGGAACACAGTGCAAAATGAAAGGGACACTGAACAGATTTATGTACTTTGTACATGAAATCGTATCTATTATTCACAGGGAGGTGAGAACACTTTTCCCTACCTCCCTGTGAATATAGAATGTCTGGGTAACAGTGCAAGACTTACCTTACCAGCGAGTGGAGCACCGGTTAGTCTTGCGTTGTTTCCTGGGAGGTGGGAAAAAAGTGTTCTCAACTCCCTGTAAATAATAGATATAGATTTTATGTATTTAGGAGGAAGGACTGTCGGTCATGGCAATAGTGGGTATTGCTGCGACCGAGCGTGTTGTTTTCTGACACATCTGATTGCGGGTTCGTCCGATTCGGATGAATGAATGGTCTCTGTTTGGCCGCGCCTGAGAGAGGAAACCATACAATAATGCGGAACACTGGAATGTTGATCTACCCAAATCATTGTATGGTATGTACTTAATTAAATGTCCAGCACCCTCCAGCATTACTGTGGTATTAGCTAGTAATAATTTCCCCATGTATATGGCCACTAAGGGATCATTGGTTTGGTGTGTCCCACACTTCTGGTGTAGCACTGAAATAAAAGTTGTTTGCAGTGGAATACTGCATGGGGTCTCCTTCCAATTCTATTCTGATTCCTGGAATCATAATCTCCCTGCTGTTTCCTGGAACACAGATAAATTCTATTTAAAGGGGATGTGCACCCTCAAAACTAAAATTTAACCCACTACTGGCCACTACCACTGCCAGGTTCCTTGTTAAAAAAAGAAGCAGAACTCTACTTACATTATTTTGTTCCGGCTCCTGCTTGCCAATTCTGGCAAACAGAGGGCTGGGAACAGAGTGCCGAGGAAGAACGAAGAAATGTAAGTAGAGTTCTGCTTTTTTTTTATCAAAGAACCTGGTGGTTGGGGGAAGCAGAGGTGCCCTAAAATATATTAAAAGTTTTTTTTTGTAAAAGTGACCACGCATCCATAGAACAATAAATAGGAGTAATATATTATACAAAATAGATTTTTATGAATAAATATGAAAATAATCTACTACTACTTTATATGAGATTGTATTAAAATCAATTAACCGTTAACCATTTCCCAATGCAATAAATAAGTCCCCACCATAAAGTGCTGTATGATACAAACATTAGGAGGGGTAACAGTGCAAACAATTTAAAATGTTTTTACTTTTGTGTGTTTCAATCTTAGGCAACTTCAGCATTTACCAGTTGTTACATTTTCCCATCTGGCTGCAGTGCACACTTATGGGGTTAAAGTCGCGCTTCATCTTGGAAATTGAGGCAGTTCAGAGAAGGGCAACTAAATTAATAAGGGGAATGGAGGGGCTTGAATATGCAGGCAGATTAGACAAGTTAGGGCTGTTTACATTGGAGAAGCGACATTTGCGTGGGGACATGATAACCTTATACAAATATATTAATGGGCCATACAATGAACTCTTGGTGCATTGTTACTAACAGGTCATATCAGAGGACTCGTGGACATCCTTTAAGGTTGGAAGAAAAGAAGTTTCATCTTCAGGTTAGGAAAGGTTTCTTTACAGTGAGAACGGTGTGAAACTGTGGAACTGTCTTCCAGCAGATGTGGTAATGGCAGGTTCATTGAATAGCTTTAAAAAGGCCTGGATAAGTTTCTAAAACTAAAAATATTGAGAATTACTGGTATTAATGCATATAGATCTGGTTGATCCAGGGATACTTTCCGATTGCCGTTTGGAGTCAGGAAGGATTTTTCCCCCCTTTTTAGCTGGGTTTTTTTTGCCTTCCTCTGGATCAACTGTTAGGTAGGGTTAAAAAAAAAAAAAGGGGGGGGGGTGGAATGGGTTGGACTTGATGGACGTATGTCTTTATTCAACCTAATTACATGTTACTATGTACTATGTTACTAACTGTTTCACAGTTGTGGTTGCAGTGACACTCGCTCAGCTGCCGCAGCCTATTCGCACTTAAGTAATGATGGCTGGTGTTAAATACTTACGTGGAGTGATATTTACCCAGAGCTGCTCTGCCTCTGGTGAATTTCTTCCATGAGATTTGCCCAGAGAGCATGCGCTTCAGGTGAATCTTCCTAATTGTCTCTCTACTATCAATGCAGTAAGCAATTCATGTTCAGCAAAAACTGCAGACTTCAGACGCACCTACTTGTCCGCTATAATGTGCATGCCCGATAATGTACGCTATAGTAGAACCGAAGCAGGAGGCGGTCGGGAATTACAGAGTGGCCACGCTGGATCGAGTAAAAGGTAAGCTTTGGCATCTTTGTTCCTGGCTCTCCAACAATTAATTGAAGAACGGGAGGGTAAGTCATAGCTCTAATCAATGTAGTAAAGGAATAGTTCACTATTGCAGTAAACTATTCCTTTAAAAAAAAACAGATCAGCATTGCAGCTGGTGTATTAGATAAGTCTATAGGTTTAAAAAAAATGTAAATAGTAATATGCAAACAAGGTAGAAAGAACTGGTTTGTTATACATCAATGTCCATGTTTCCATATACTATGATTTTTTTCACCCTGTTATTTCATACCACCTGTGGGAGAATTCATATTTAACTTGAACTAGTCTGTGTAATACCAATAATCAGTTACTACCAACTGGTGGATCTGAAGTACATAACTAGGGCAGCATGGTAACTTAGTTCATTAGCAGTCCTTGCATCTTTGAAGCCCTGAGACACCTGCAATGGATTTGTATGTTCTCCCTGCATGGGTTCCTCTGGGTACTCTAGTTTCCTAGGACATATTGACAGATTGTGTGTGATTAGATTGAAGTTGAGTTCAGGGCCAGAATTGAATGGATTAATGAACTGTAAAGTTCTGTCTTAATATGGAGCACTATAAAGGAATTTAAAACACACAGGGCGATGTGCACCAACGGCACACCGCTCTGTTCTGGAGTTTAAGTCACGCAATGTTATATCTGTTAGTGTGACCTAAAATCTTCATTGCGGTGGCTGTGTGGCTAACGTGAAAGTAAACCGTGCACCTGCCGCAAAAGATGTTATATGGTAAAGTGCCATTCTATTGCAGCACTTTAAAACGCCACAGCTTATAGCTTTAAAGTGTTGTAATAGAAATTACTCCTAGAGACGCTATAGGCATTTAAAGTTGCCAGGCTTTTTGCACCAGGTTGCCTATAGCAGGGCCGGATTTCCACTAGGCCAACTAGGCCGTGGCCTAGGGCGGCACAAGCCACCAGGGGCGGCCAAAAAGGAAGAAAAGAAAAGGGTAAAGCAGCATGCATCCCCATTTAAATGTACACAATGCACGTTAGTTGGCACACTGCAAAGCTTTTACTGGTTTAAATCAGAAAATGGGCCGCGATTGCCGATTTGCTAGGGGGGCAGGCTCCCTCTCTACTTACAAAGCTCTGCTTCGGCCAATAAATGACCGCATACAGGTGTACAGGCAGTACAAGTTGCTGGCCTAGGGGAGAAAAAAATTATAAATACGGCCCTGGCTATAGCAGCTCTTGGTGAACGAGCTGATACTGTATACAACCCAATACCTTTAGCACAATGACAGTACCAGACTAGGTAGTGGGCTAGGACACAATTACTTTGCTTCAACATACTTAAGTTTTATTTTCGATAATAACCCCCCACGCAACGAAAAATAGCCGCCATCATATTCCGTATAACCAACATAGCCAAAACAATCCACCGCAGCCGCCACATCGCGGCCGCGAAAATAGCACTATCACCGTATTTATACGGCGAGCGCCATTCCCGCGATATGTATCGCGGCCGCGATGTGCTGCGGTAATTTTAAGCCCCTTCGCGGCGATACTGTACAGTATCGCCGCGAAGGGACTTAAAATCCCTTCCCGACGCCTCTCCTAGGGGGGCGGGGCATACGCCAACCCCGCCCACACACCCGCGGCGGCGGCAGAGACCACCCGCCGCCGCTCTCCAGCAGCCCCTCCCAACCCGTTCCCCGCTCACGGCAATCTTGGAACGGGAGGCTAGGAGGGGCTGCCGGGGAGGGGCCGCAGCAGGTGGTCGCGACCACCCGCCGCGCACCCCCTCCCCGGCAACCCCTCCAAGCTCCCCGCCCCGGCCGCTCCCAGGGAGGGGAAGGGAGGGAGCCGCTGGGAGGGGTGGAGGCACCCTCCAGCGGGGCCCTGAGAAGGGCCTTTTGGGGCTTAGGGGGTCCCGCAGCTCGAACCGGGACCCCCCCTCCCTGGCCCTTATAAGAGCCCTTGCGGCACTTACAAGTGCCTTTGGCGGGGGTCCCGCAGCTCGAACCGGGACCCCCAGTGCGGCTCTTAAAAGAGCCCTTGGGCGGCATCTTCTTTCTTCCAGTCCCAGCGACACCAGCTCCGCCGAGGCCTCCGACCCCCGAGAGGTACCCCCGGCGGGCGCCAGCGACCTCAACGAGGCCGATGTTGCCGGCGTCTTGATCCGACGCGACGTCTTCGGGCTGGCGACACCAACCCCACTCAGGTCGCTGATGCCAGGCAGACTCACTGCGGCCGCCAGTGAGCCCGCTGGCACCGCCGGCCTCAGCGGAGCCGATGTTGCCAGCCGCTTCTTTCTTCAGCCATCTACTGCGATGGCATCTGAGTTCCGCGGCGGAAAGCTCCTCTTTATATAGGTTTGCAGAAATCCATAATCCGTTTCTGATTGTTCAATTTTTTTAATACTTGCTTTACATGAACCAATCAGATTTCTGGAAAGTTCTGAAATCTGATTGGTTAATGTAAAGCATGTATTAAAAAATTGACCGAGCGAAATAGAAGCGGCGGTAACAGGTAAGTATCGCCGCGAAGGGTTAACGCTTCGTTAACTTTTCGCGGCCGTTTTCGGACTTTTATAAATCGCGTTAAACGCGATTTATGCGTTAATGTCCGCGAAAACGGCCGCGAAAAGTTAACGAACCTTTATAAATATGCCCCTTAGTGTGATTGTTTTAAGGAAAAAATAAAGTCCATATATTTGAGTAAGCTAGAAATGTTTTAACTGGTGTGTAGAGTTTACAACTTGGTATGAAAGGTTTCTAAGGTCTTTCTGATCTGAATTACTATCTTTCATTGTTTTATACACAGCACAGCTGTTAGATTGGGTTAAACAGGAGGGTATAAAGGGTTGGATTAGATGGACATTTGTCTTTATACAACCTCAATTACTACCACTACTACTACATGCTTTAGATTGAAAAAAAGGTGAGGTAAGTTATGGTACGATAGCATAAATAGCAAATTGGAAGATTAACTTCACTGATTAAAGGGCCAGGGGTTATACACTACAAACTTACCTTCTGATATTCTTGCCTTGTCCCAACATCCGTCTTCCCCATTCATTTTGTGATTGCTATTATTATCATAATATTGATTGCAAACAATGATCTATATGGGAAATGGCATGGGAACACGTAAAACAGCTCACTAAGCATTAATACTTTACTAAGAATTCCAAAACACAAATTTTAATCATTTTTAAAGTGATATAATTTATTTATATATAATTCTGCCTTAGTTGTTGTTTGTTAATTTTGCTCCATACAACTAAATAGACACAAATAGACATTTCATTCAACATGAATTAGGGATCCCAGATCAGTGAAAAACCTGAGGACATACAACATGGCCAAGACAGCACTCAGCATTAATACAGTTTAAATACAACCAATGTAGTAGTGCTTATTACATATATTAAAGGAGAACTAAAGTCTCCAGACAACATTGTCCCAATAGACAGAGCACTTTCACAAACATACAACAAGCTGTGTCTCACCTCAGCCCTTGCTCACCCCTGTGAGTACTAGGGGTAAGCTCCCACAATCCACCTTAGCTGGGTATACCCCCAGCTAAGTGTCTGCATACAGGCACATGCTCTTAGAGCTCAACAGATCAAAGCAAGGAAGTTGCAGTCTTGCTTCCTAGAAGCTGACAGCCAAACAGATTACAGCACAGAGATCCTCCCTCTCCTAGACACAGAACAGGGATTTCATTTTTTTGTTTTCAAACACATTCAATGCTCCTGTCGTAACAATGATATAATCCTTTACTCTTCATACAAAAAGAAAAGTAATCTTTGCAGTGTATTTCATAGATAGCATGGATGTAGGAAACGGAATACTAACATTTCAGCAAAAATAAAAGTAAGTCTGGGGAATAGAACCTGCAACTTGTACATTTACTCTGTTTTGCTATAAGCAGAGCTCTTACCTCTAGGCTAATAGAGATACTATGTAGATCACTGGTACATGTAGAATCTTTCACTACATAGTGGAAACAAAAAATAAAAGTAAGTATGGGGATTTGAACTTGTGACCTTCTGAACTGTTTGTTTCTAACACTGGTTCCTTACCAGATGCGCCACCAGGAAACATAATAGAAACAAAAAAAATGCAAGTCTGGAGTATTGAACTTGTGACCTTCTGAACTGAGTGTTTTTAAACCTGGTGCCTTGCCAGGTGAGCCACCACTGAATAAGCTAAGAATCTGGGTACATTTAGAAGCTTTATCTTTTGCTAGGAAAAGAATAATAAAAAAAATTGGGATCTGGAAGTCCCTGATAAGACGTTGAAAGCTGCTTGTTACCCTGCAGTTTATTTTCCAGCAACTCACACTTACTGGTAAATAAATAGCAGGGTAACAAGCAGCTTTCAAACTCTTATCAGGAATTCCATATTGGTGTGGAGACATCTGTATAGAAAATACTCTGTGCATAGAGATGGTGAATACCGGGGTCAGGTGGCTTGGCTCTTTGATGACTTAATGGGATGTGGGTTGTACTGGCAACAACATGAAAGCCTTCTTAGTTACAGAATCTATTTCGCACATGTGCTAAATACAACTTACTAGAGACGAATCTTACAATGTATAGGTGTTCTGGGGAGAAATGCTTTCACATTAGGATTTAAAAAATGTAAGTTTAGTTCTCCTTTAAAGGGCATGTCCAACCAAAAAAAAATTAGTTTTAGCCTCCTTACCCCCAAAACCTAAGATACTTTTTAACCTTACCTTAATCTGAGGCTCCCATACTTAGATATCCTTACCCCTACCTCAGCAGAACCCTTGCCAGAAGTCCCGCCTCCACCTTTTTGTTTCGAGCATGTTACGAGCAAGGAGGAGCAGAGTTCGCTTGTAACCCTCTCTTCAGGACTGTCAGGCGTTGGCCTTGATGCCATCATTGTGGGCAGGACTGACTTAACATACCCAAAAGAATGCAGGAGGCAGGACTTCCGGTGAGGGATCGGCTGAGGTAAAAGTGAGTATATCTCAGCGTGGGAGAGTTGGATTAAGGTAAGGTAAAAATGCCTCTTTTTATGGTATCAGAAGATGAGGTCAGGTCTTGTTGCATAGAGAATAGAGATCAACCTGACTCTGGATTAAAATAATGGATTCTACTAACAGGAAATACTGGGAGTTGTAGTTTTCAAACATTTTGGGGGCTGCAGGTTAGACATCACATGTCACGGTGAGGGGAGCAGGGCTCTAAACTAGCTGTAGGGAGCAGGACATTCCTGAAATTATTTTCTTTTCAGCAGCTGATAGAAATTCACTTCCTTTTCTTGATCATCAGGGAAAATTGCTGGGAAAGACCAGGGATCTCCTCAATGTCAGAGAAAGTCATCTAAAGTCACAAGGACTACCATAACATTGTGGTTCTGCATAGAAAGCCATAAACTGGTTTGCTATATGATGTGGAAATACAGGGGTTTTGGTCTAAACAGATGGGGGATCAAGGAGGCACGGGGGACACATTTCTCACCTTTCTTCATTAGAGTGGTTTCTCTGGTTATATGGTAGTGGGACCTCATGTCTAAAGTATCAGACTTTTTCTAAAGTTAATTAAATGGAACACAGTGCAAAATGAAAGGGACACTGAACAGATTTTATGTACTTTGTACATGAAATCTGTATCTATTATTCACAGGGAGGTGAGAACACTTTTCCCTACCTCCCTGTGAATAATAGAATGTCTGGGTAACAGTGCAAGACTTACCTTACCAGCGAGTGGAGCACCGGTTAGTCTTGCGTTGTTTCCTGGGAGGTGGGAAAAAGTGTTCTCAACTCCCTGTAAATAATAGATATAGATTTTATGTATTTAGGAGGAAGGACTGTCGGTCATGGCAATAGTGGGTATTGCTGCGACCGAGCGTGTTGTTTTCTGACACATCTGATTGCGGGTTCGTCCGATTCGGATGAATGAATGGTCTCTGTTTGGCCGCGCCTGAGAGAGGAAACCATACAATAATGCGGAACACTGGAATGTTGATCTACCCAAATCATTGTATGGTATGTACTTAATTAAATGTCCAGCACCCTCCAGCATTACTGCTGGTATTAGCTAGTAATAATTTCCCCATGTATATGGCCACTAAGGGATCATTGGTTTGGTGTGTCCCACACTTCTGGTGTAGCACTGAAATAAAAGTTGTTTGCAGTGGAATACTGCATGGAGTCTCCTTCCAATTCTATTCTGATTCCTGGAATCAGAATCTCCCTGCCTGTTTCCTGGAACACAGATAAATTCTATTTAAAGGGGATGTGCACCCTCAAAACTAAAATTTAACCCACTACTGGCCACTACCACTGCCAGGTTCCTTTGTTAAAAAAAGAAGCAGAACTCTACTTACATTATTTTGTTCCGGCTCCTGCTTGCCAATTCTGGCAAACAGAGGGCTGGGAACAGAGTGCCGAGGGAACGAAGAAATGTAAGTAGAGTTCTGCTTTTTTTTATCAAAGAACCTGGTGGTTGGGGGAAGCAGAGGTGCCCTAAAATATATTAAAAGTTTTTTTTTGTAAAAGTGACCACGCATCCATAGAACAATAAATAGGAGTAATATTTATACAAAATAGATTTTTATGAATAAATATGAAAATAATCTACTACTACTTTATATGAGATTGTATTAAAATCAATTAACCGTTAACCATTTCCCAATGCAATAAATAAGTCCCCACCATAAAGTGCTGTATGATACAACATTAGGAGGTAACAGTGCAAACAATTTAAAATGTTTTTACTTTTGTGTGTTTTTCAATCCTTAGGCAACTTCAGCATTTACCAGTTGTTACATTTTCCCATCTGGCTGCAGTGCACACTTATGGGGTTAAAGTCGCGCTTCATCTTGGAAATTGAGGCAGTTCAGAGAAGGGCAACTAAATTATAAGGGGAATGGAGGGGCTTGAATATGCAGGCAGATTAGACAAGTTAGGGCTGTTTACATTGGAGAAGCGACATTTGCGTGGGGACATGATAACCTTATACAAATATATTAATGGCCCATACAATGAACTCTCTGGTGCATTGTTTACTAACAGGTCATATCAGAGGACTCGTGGACATCCTTAAGGTTGGAAGAAAAGAAGTTTCATCTTCAGGTTAGGAAAGGTTTCTTTACAGTGAGAACGGTGAAACTGTGGAACTGTCTTCCAGCAGATGTGGTAATGGCAGGTTCATTGAATAGCTTTAAAAAAGGCCTGGATAAGTTTCTAAAACTAAAAATATTGAGAATTACTGGTATTAATGCATAAGATCTGGTTGATCCAGGGATACTTTCCGATTGCCGTTTGGAGTCAGGAAGGATTTTTTCCCCCTTTTTAGCTGGGTTTTTTTTTGCCTTCCTCTGGATCAACTGTTAGGTAGGGTTAAAAAAAAAAGGGGGGGGGGGTGAATGGGTTGACTTTATGGCGTATGTCTTTATTCAACCTTAATTACTATGTTACTATGTTACTATGTTACTAACTGTTTCACAGTTGTGGTTGCAGTGACACTCGCTCAGCTGCCGCAGCCTATTCGCACTTAAGTACTGATGGCTGGTGTTAAATACTTACGTGGAGTGATATTTACCCAGAGCTGCTCTGCCTCTGGTGAATTTCTTCCATGAGATTTGCCCAGAGAGCATGCAGCTTCAGGTGAATCTTCCTAATTGTCTCTCTACTATCAATGCAGTAAGCAATTCATGTTTCAGCAAAAACTGCAGACTTCAGACCGCTACCTACTTCTGTTCCGCTATAATGTGCATGCCCGATAATGTACGCTATAGTAGAACCGAAGCAGGAGGCGGTCGGGAATTACAGAGTGGCCACGCTGGATCGAGTAAAAGGTAAGCTTTTGGCATCTTTGTTCCTGGCTCTCCAACAATTAATTGAAGAACGGGAGGTAAGTCATAGCTCCTTAATCAATGTAGTAAAGGAATAGTTCACTATTGCAGTAAACTATTCCTTTAACATAAAACAGATCAGCATTGCAGCTGGTGTATTAGATAAGTCTATAGGTTTAAAAAAAATGTAAATAGTAATATGCAAACAAGGTAGAAGAACTGGTTTGTTTATACATCAATGTCCATGTTTCCATATACTATGATTTTTTTTCACCCTGTTATTTCATACCACCTGTGGGGAGATTCATATTTTAACTTGAACTAGTCTGTGTAATACCAATAATCAGTTACTACCAACTGGTGGATCTGAAGTACATAACTAGGGCAGCATGGTAACTTAGTCATTAGCAGTCCTTGCATCTTTGAAGCCCTGAGACACCTGCAATGGATTTGTATGTTCTCCCTGCATGGGTTTCCTCTGGGTACTCTAGTTTCCTAGACATATTGACAGATTGTGTGTGATTAGATTGAAGTTGAGTTCAGGGCCAGAATTGAATGGATTAATGAACTGTAAAGTTCTGTCTAATATGGAGCACTATATAAGGAATTTAAACACACACAGGGCGATGCACCAACGGGCACACCGCTCCTGTTCTGGAGTTTAAGTCACGCAATGTTATATCTGTTAGTGTGACTTAAACTCCTTCATTGCGGTGGCTGTGTGGCTAACGTGAAAGTAAACCGTGCACCTGCCGCAAACGATGTTATATGGCTAAAGTGCCATTCTATTGCAGCACTTTAAACGCCAGCTTATAGCTTTAAAAGTGTTGTAATAGAAATTACTCCTAGAGACGCTATAGGCATTTAAAGTTGCCAGGCTTTTTGCACCAGGTTGCCTATAGCCAGGGCCGGATTTCCCACTAGGCCACCTAGGCCGTGGCCTAGGGCGGCACAGCCACCAGGGGCGGCAAAAAGGAAGAAAGAAAAGGGTAAAGCAGCATTGCATCCCCATTTTAAATGTACACAATGCACGTTAGTTGGCACACTGCAAAGCTTTACTGGTTAAATCAGAAATGGGCAGCGATTGCCGATTTGCTAGGGGGGCAGGTCCCTCTCCTACTTACAAAGCTCTGCTTCGGCCAATAAATGACCGCATACAGGTGTACAGGCAGTACAAGTTAGCTGGCCTAGGGGAGAAAAAAATTATAAATACGGCCCTGCCTATAGCAGCTCTTGGTGAATCGCCCTGATACTGTATACAACCCCAATACCTTTAGCACAATGACAGTACCAGACTAGGTAGGGCTAGGACACAATTTACTTTGCTTCACATACTTAAGTTTTATTTTTCGACTAGGAAAGCAAGAGCCATGCATTTCCTTCTCTGACTTACTGACCTTTATCTAAATTTAGCAAGGCTTCAAAAGATTCTAAAATGTCAGTTGTTCATGGGACAAAAATGACCCTTTAAATAACCTTTACAAGCACTCACTTAGACTTTACAATAAGCATGTTTATTGCTATGGATGGCTAATGCCAGATTTATGGATATTGCATTTGCATCTGCTTCAGCTGCTCCTAGTGGAAGTTTATACTGTATGAAGCTGGATATATGGCGTTTTGTACTTGTATGGGATTTGTTAGGGTTTCCACTTTCTGATTAACTGTTATTTTTTCACCAGTTATAATAAAGGTCTTTTATCAGAAATAATAAACAACGGCTGCTACAACTTGCTTCTTTAAGCTTTTTTCCTCTCAGATTTATTGGATAAAATATAGTCAAAGTGCTGATTTTTGAAAATTATTTATAACATTCCAAACTGATTTCTCATCATAAACTCCCATCTTTGTATGTTCTCTGATTCACAAAACCTCTGAATTAAAATTTTCTGTTTCAGGTTATATTGACGTCTGCCCCTATGCACTGCAGTGCCTATTACATTTTTGCCACTGAAATCATATTCACTGATACGTAGTGATGAGTTGTGGTATTCGAACCGACATGGTTTTGAGATGGAACTGTGGGTTATGAAAATTCGCAGATCCGGTACAATCTTTACAATTCCGTAAATTGTGATGTCAAATATATTAAATTTGGTGTCAAAAATATAAACATCAGTGTAGAAAAATTGTAGTTGAAAAATCGAAAATCATTGTAGAAAAATTGAAAATTGGTCTAGAAATGTGGAAATTGGTGTCAAATTTTAATGTCAAAAGTCCTCTCTCATTCGGGGTTATTCAATAAAAGTTCTTATCGTTTAAAATGGTGCTAAATTTGCCCCAACCAATCAGATCTTATTTAACATTTAAAAGCTAACATCTGATTGGTTGGGGCAAATTTAGCACCATTTTAAACAATAAGAACTTTTATTGAATCTCCCTGATTGACTTCACTTGGGTTTGACTAAAATGTTTGGTTCCACTAGCAAAACATAACTCAGTGGTTTTGTTGATCTCAATGATACACGTGTCTTTTTTCACTTTTTAATGGCTCACCTCCCAGGCTTACATTTTCTGAGTTTGGAGTTTGTTTTAGAAAAGAATAGGATTTGTACATTGTACTTTAGGGCTTGTCTGTAATTAGCTGTGGAAACACATTATGTCGAAGCCAATATAACATGCCTTGGGTAGACAGTGGCTGATATTTGGCATGGCCTCTAATAGCATTTAAAATGCTCTGCACACAGTGGTTTTGTAGAAATCTTAGAAAGGTAATCATTGGCTCTATTTAATTAACTTTCTGTGATATAACTTGCGAAATCATGTTATTAGGACGTGAATTTCCTTTAAAGGAAATCTCCAGCTCAAAACACATTTTCGCTGCCTTATAGCCCAGAAACTCCTTTTTAAAACCATACATTGTAATTTCTAACCAAGAATGTTCCTGTAAGAAAGTCTTGTACTATAACCGCTACAGTTACAGTACTACCATGTTTTGTTTATCTTCAGCATATGTTATGAAAAATGACCCCACCCTATCCCTGGATAAATTAAACTGAGCGTGCCTGAGCTCACTGAGCTTGGGGATGGGACAATTACTGCAATATCTAAACTGGCTTTAGTACATGTGTTTGGTTATGGATTTAGATTTGCATAATTTTAATGATGCCTTGCAGTTACGGTAAGGAGTATTTGGTTTAACGTCACCATCTGAAAGGAGTTTGTATATTCTCCCTGTGCTTGCATGGGTTTTCTATGTCTGCTCTGGTTTCCCCCCACAAATATAAAGACACATAGATGGGTTATTTGTGTAAATAATAGGTACATTAGACTGTAAGCTCATCATGACCTCAATGGAGGTCATGATGTGAATGGATAAACTAATTGTCAAAGTTTTGCTTAACATTTTGGATACACTCTACTGTAAATTATAAGGATATTAGAAGTCACTCAGGAAAGTAAACTAAATGGGAGCAGGAGAGGAATATTTTCCTATAATAATCAGTCAGCTCTGTAGTTTGATTTTTAAAAGAATATATTTCACTGTTTCTCCCATTATAGAAAGTAGCATGTACTGTACAGGGATGTATTGTAAAAATAGAAATAAATAAACTACATACGAAGATGCAACTTTAATTTTGGTATAAAAAAATATTTGTGAATAACAAGTATATTCCTTGAATACCATGTGATGATGAAGCATATACAAGACTAATAATAATAACATTATTCTGTTCATTTTCCTGTCTGTTTGCACATTATTTTCTCACCTTAAGGCAGACAGTTTACTGTTTGCTAGATGTACAGTATGCAATTCTAGCATAATATATTTACTGCAGAATGTTCCGTGTACCTTCACTTATTTCATAGTTGCCACTTATTTCCTAATTTACATTTCAAATCGTCATCTAACTGGCCATAAAATATTATCATGTCCTCAACTTGGTTTTTAATTGTTAGCAAAGTCATAAATTAACTATTACTATTGCCTCTAACTCATTAATTGGGACTTGCCCTGTAAGCTATAAACCATTAGCATGTTGTTTTCCATCATAATTGCACATTTGTATTGGTAAAATCTACAGTTGGGGCACCTGTTCTGTGAGTCATCATATTCTATCTCCACAACCCTACTAAGTAAAACATCCAAGTATCTATTCAGTGCATATTTGCCAAAGGTTCTAACTCCAAGACAGTGGGTGTTTGTGCTGCTTTGCCATTCTCTGATATTTAGGAAAGAAAATTAATTGCTCTGGGCGAGATTGCGAATGTTAAACAACCTTTAAAATCTGGCATTTACATTTCTCAAGTCACAAGCACTTTGAGAATGTTGTAATGTATCTGTTAATCTTATATCTGGTGTAATACACTGAATACAAAAAAGTACTGTTTTGTATAGGAGTAAGGCAATTACCCACAGTACATATTGAAAGGAATACTGAAGTGAAAAAGAATTGATTCAACCAAAATTCATTGCTTTCTAAATCTGGTGGGACTGTATTAGATCACCAACTGCACCTACAACATTATTATGAATATTATTATTTTCTGTCTTGTTTCATTGATCCTTAACCACCATCATCCACAAAGATATTCTACGTGCCATCTTTTGAATCCAGTAAAGCCAAGAAAATCATCAGCATGGATAGTTCATTAAGCAGGTAGTGTACAGTTACAAATACAACTGAGATCTTGGAATGTCAAACCCTTTACTTTAAATGTTACTTCATTTACTGATCAAAAAATATACAGTATACAATATAGCAGGGCTGGTTTTACATGGTGGTAAGAGTTGCAAAGTGCTGGCCAGCGATATTCCAGTAATTAGAGAAAGAGAATTTCTCTGTAATTAAGTAAATACTGTAATACAGTATTTACTTAATGTTGTACTCATTTCCTGACTACAACAGCATGTTCTGCACAATCAGCATGTTTCTCCCCGGCACGCCACACATACTGTAAGTGTTTTCCTATTATGCCCTTTTAAAATGAACTGGAAGAGACACCAACTGTGATCTAGCGTATCTTAATGTGGTCTAACTATACTTAGAGACCCACAAATGCAGCAATGATTTTGATTTAACATTTGTTAGTGATATACTACATTTTAAGTGTATCAGCTGTTTCTAGCTTTTGAGTCAAGGGAAATAAGTTTAAGGGTTGCCTTTAACACAAATAACTAGCTGATTACTATGGGTATCTAGACTGGGGAAATAGTTTTAAGCCGAAGGCTGCGTACACACGATACAAATTTTCAGCCTGATCGACCAAAAACTCAGTGTATCTGTCGACTTTGCATGGGTTATTGACCAGACGCGACCGGTGCACGACCGTCTGTTCGTTTAAATCAGATGAATGGGCAATTGGATGTGTCCGAAAACCATAGCCCAATGCAGCGAATTGTCGCCAGCGGCTACTTTGTCCCGGCCAACCGTTCAACACTTCCAACTGGGCAGAAGAATTGCACGGTGTGCACCCAGCTTAACACTGCATCTAGACAGTAGAGAATAACATGGGAAATAAAAACATTTACAAAATAAAGTTGAAATGATATTTCATCAGCATATCTGTGAAAGGCACATTTATTTAAATTCATCAGGGTTTTACATTTAAGCCTCCTACATGCATCTCTCCTTGTGAATGAGACCAATGTCAGACCATGCGTCAAATGGACGTTTTAGCCAATAGTTCGGCTTGTGTATGCGTTTGCTGGTGCTGTATTCAGCAATCTGTCAGATGAGTACATACATGTGTGTGAAACATGTACTTGGGCAGCGTTTCACCTCCTCACAATCGGACTTGTTTACAGACATTAACAGTTACCTATTATTATATTTATCTCAAGATCAATACGTTTTTTACTCACCACCTTTTATCCCTATTCTAGTTCCTATTGTGTTTATGTTTTACACAGTTATCTCATATATTCTTTAGAAAGGATTAACAATATAAAGTTTATTCGTTAATTATGCAATGCTTTAATACAGCCTCTGCTTTACACAGCATATGTGTACTAGGTTTTTTTGATCAGCCCATATCTGGCTCAAATTGAGATGTTGTCTAGATGCTTTGTAGTGGGAGCAGATTGATTCCTGGGATATCAGCTTATAATTATTGTTGGACACCACAATGTGTATTTAGTCGATTCTAGCAGAGAGCAATAGACTTCTCAGTTTGGCAAAACACAGACAGGAAACAAAGTGTATAGCTGGTAAATTAGCATTTACACATGCAATTATCCTGAATTGAAAAAAAAATGATTGAAGCGATTGAACAATGTGATGTTAGAGAAACAGAGATCGAATCAATTAGAAGCAGCCAATGAAAAATGAGAAGGAGACAGAGATGTGACTTTGTTATACAGATGGCACACAGGAATTAAACAACTAAAGTGTCAGTTTGACACAATCCCACATATTTTACATGTTTATCTTTTAGATATTTCTCTTAGTTGGGAAAGTTTATTTTACTTCCTATATACATTTGCTAAAAATGTAAGCTAGATGTCATTCTAAGCAGGTTGCTGTGAGAACACCCCAGTTTACCATTTATGCTCTGTACTGGAGAGACATATTGTCATTCACTGGTGATATTGAGCAGAAGGTGATCAGACCCATCAAAACTTTTTCAGATGATCCCATCCATGGCTGCAATATCTTGAACAGGTTTCAAGTCAAGTGGCAAGGTATCAGCCAGGCCGAAAAACCTGCCCAGCCTTTAAAAAATGCAGCAATTACCTGTATATAGCTTATCTCTATATATTCGCTATATATTCTACTGTAAGTTTGTATTGATTTATTTTGTATTGATTTTGTATATATTACTGGATACTGTATGCCCTAAAACATTCTAGGTTCCCCATCAGACACAACATATCAGTTTGTCTATTTGCTGAAAATCTACAGAAACACAAGAAAAAATATAATAGCTACTTATGGATGCAGCCAATGCATCAGTGCTAACCATTGAGACCCCATGCTAAATAGAGGGAATCTAAACTTATTAGATACAGTACATTGTATACACTTAACCTAGGTTCACCTTGATTTATAGAATCACAAGTTGGATCACAAGTTGGGGGTATAATCAATGAATTAATACTTTTTTAACCAACAGGATGGATTAGATTAAGGTTCATTATGGTTTTAAAAAAAATTACTAGTATTAATTCCAAACATTACAGGATATCTACGAATTCCTCGTTGTGTGTGATGGCCTTATTTAGAATGGAAATTTTAAAGGAGAACTAAAGTCCCCAGACAACATTGTCCCAATAGACAGAGCACATTCAGAAACACATAACAATCTGTGTTTCATCTTTCCCTTTGCTGTGGATGCTGGGTGATTTATGAAAATAACCTGTGAGTACTAGGGGTCAGCTGCCATAATTCACCTTATCTGGGAACACCCAGCTAACTGTGCGCAGTACACATTTACAGGAACTCTTCTTCCTGGAAGCTGACAGCCAATCATGTTACAGCTCAGAGATCCCTCCCTCTGACACAGATTTCACTGCAGTTTTTTGTGTAAACACATTACAAATGCTCCTATCCCTAACAATGATAAATTCCTTTGCTTTTCATACAAAAAAGAAAGGTAATCTTTGCAGTGTGTGTCTTTGCTAGCATGGATGAAAGAAACGGAACATCTAACATTTCAGCAAAAAATAAAAGTAAGTATGGGGAATAGAACCAGCAACCTTCAATACTGTGTCTTGCTAAAACGAAAGCTTTCTTCTTCTATGCCACAAGGGCTTATAAGTAATTAGCTAGTACATGTAGAGTCTTTATCTTTGGCTAGACACATAATAAAAACAAAAAAAGGGACCATGGGAAATTGAACATGTGTCCAACTAGTCTATTTTATTCCTTACCCAGCATGTTAGCAGAACGCGCCACCAGTGAGCTTGTAATAGATAGATGTACATTTTAGTAAATGTCAGTAAAATCAGTTCACTATTTTGTATTGCTACTGGAAGACTGTCAGCGATTCACGCTGGTTGGTAAATAAATAACAGAGCTGCTATATATAAAGTTTGTACATATGTAGATATTTTATAATTTTCTAGAAACATGGAAACGAACAAACAAAAAAAGCAATAAACTCAGGCAGTAGACTATGTTATATTGTTTCATAATAAAACTAGGGATTAGAACTTTTGACTTCTTGGTCTCTTTGTTCCTAAGAACACTGCATTTACATGGTGCGCCACCAGCAACTCAACTGTGATCACAGTAATTTTGTCCCAATCAATCAGATGTTAGCTTTCAAATGTTAAATAAGTTCTGATTGGCTGGGGTAAATATAGCACCATTTTAAACGATAGGAACTTTTATTGAATAACCCTGTATGTCTTTCTCTAGAAAGAGAAGCTAGAGAAAGTGAATATTGAGGTCAGGGGGCATGGCACTTTGAAGCCAACATGGGCTATAAGTTGTACTGGCAACAACATGGAAGCCTCCTTTGTTACAGAATTATTACTTATATCTATCTACTAAATGCAAATAACTAGAGAAGAATCTTTAAATGTATAGGTATTCTGGGTAGAAAAGCTTTCACATTAGGATTGTAAAAAATTAAGTTTAGTTCTTCTTTAATGTATCGATTCCATACTTTTAATTTAAAACGAATGAGACTGAGGCGTATTTGTTGTGTCATTTATTGTAGCATAAAAACAACAGATCTGTTAGATAAATGTTGGAAAGCACACAAGAAAATAACAATAATTTATTTGTAATCTAAACTTGAATATAGTTATGTCTGCTTTCCAATACAAAGCCAAACACTGGAGTCTTTGTAGATTTAATGCAGATAACTGAATAGCATCTAAGCAAAATGTCACTGTGTTTAGCGTTTTAAGGCAACGTGCTACTGGCAGGAAATAAAAATCAATGTTGTTTATTGAGCCTTAGTTTACATGCGTCAACAGTGTGTTCTATCCCACCCTTTATCTGCCTGCCAACAATAATGCCTTTACATAAGTTTAAAGACCATAAAATGCATGATTTTACTTTTTGGAAGATGCTTTCTATAATGATAACAGTATTAATGCTTTAGTTTCATAGTTAATAGTCTAAAATGAATATTTTGCACGGCTGGAAAGATCCAATTATAACACTGTTTTGTACATTTTGCTTTCCTACCTTCCATACTAAAGAATTTTATATTATAAGGTTTTAAAAGATATTTATAATTTATCAAGGGTATCTCCACCCCCAAACCTAAAAACGCATATAATGTAGGGAAACCCCCAACCCTAAATGCTAGCTTTAAAACATCAAAATCAGCCCCAAAATGTACTTACCCGATCTTGGTCTCTGCCTCTTTTGGTACTTCCATCCTCGGAAGAGAAGGGGCCAGGCTGGCAGCCATGTCTGTGATTAACTGAGAGTCAGCCAATCACTGGTGCGGCTGCCGGTCAGCAGAGGAAGCTGAGGGAACGAGGTCTGGTAAGTACATTTCAGGGTTGATTTCTATGTTTTAAAGCTAGTGGTTGGGGGTGGGTTGCCTTACCTTTTATGATTCCCCTCCCCAAGGACTGATGCAGCAGATGAGGGATCCAGAGGTGGGGGAGGAAATGGAGAGAGCTCCACTGCACATGCCAGACTCCTCTAATAGGAGTTGGAAGTGATAGGTCTGGTTTACACACAAAGAGGCTCCTATTCTTCATTTTTATGGACTTTCATCAGGCCCTGCAAGACAACCATAAGGAGCAGAAGAGAAAGGTAAGGATTTTCTAATCCTAACCAGTGGGGCAAATTTAAGTTTTGGGGTGGACATGCCCTTTAAGCCTAATTGTCTTTAAATGTGCTTACTGAGAAGTTACAAACCAAATATCTCCACTTAAAACTGACATGTCATTATTCACTTTAATTAAAGAACTGGCAGTTAAGGAGCTATGTCTTACCTCCCGTTCTTTAATTATCCATCAGGAACAGGCAGGGAACCCAGCAAACTTACCTATGATCACAATCCTCTGCTGCTTCCTCTGACCGGTCCCAACAGGGCTCCTTTGTGCTTTGTGCACTTTCAGTGCAAAGTAGCATGTTGTGAATCAGGGCTATGGCATGTCAGTATAGTGAGTGGAGATACCCTTTAATTGTTATACTATAAAATAGACTTGATTCATTACTATTCCTTTTTGCTGCACATGTTCCCCCTTATTATTATTATTATCACCACTGCGGGGCAGCATTTTGAGTTTAGAAACAAAACTTGCTATTTAGATGAATAAAAACAACTTGTGCTTTGGAGCCATGAATTCTGTTTAGAAAATATGGGTATAGATCAGAAAATCGTGGTTGAAAAATTCTGCTTTAATTGAGTTTAAATCAGATTTTCAAAATTGTAATAAGTTTTGCGAAATGAAACTTAACGTTTTTGTATAAATCTAATCAGGAATAATATCTCCTTACTGGTGAATGGGGAAGCAAGTAAGTATAGTGGTCTGGGGTTCATTAAATTTTGCAAAAAGTTTATTTTGGGGTCGAATTTTCCCTTTTAAACAATAGAAAATAAACTAGGAACGTTTAAGTATAAACTTTGAATTTGGCTTGAAAGACCGCATTTTGGAAGGGAATATGTGTTTGTGCTGCAGATTTTAAAACTCAATAATGAAGAGGAAATTGTTGTTTTTTACTTAACCTTTAAATATGTCACATGTATTAAAGGTAGGTCAGTGTGTGTGTGTTCATATGTGTTATTTTGACTATAGTTACCCTTTAAATATTGCTGCCATGGAAATGGAAGGGTGGGTCAGTTGGTGTGTGTACCTGGATCAGGTTGGAAGTTAAAAAAACAAACTACTTTTTTTGACTTTAGTTACCCTTTACATATGACTGCCATAGTAATGGATAGGTAGATCAGTAGGTGGGTGTATCTGTGTCGGGTTGGAAGTTAAAAAAACAAACTTATTGATCAAAATTTGTTTTTTTGATTTTAGTTACCCTTTACATATGGCTGCCATAGTAATGGATAAGTAGATCAGTAGGTGTGTGTACCTGTATCATGTTGGGGGGTTAAAAAAACAACCTTTTTTGATTATTGATCAAAATTTGCTTTTTTGACTTTAGTTACCCTTTAAGTAGGATTGCAACAGTAATGGATAAGTAAATCAGGTAGGTGTGTGTGTACCTGGTCTGGTTAAGGGGGTATGTCTTTTTTGTGTTTACAACCATAAAACTATCTTTTATTGAGGATAAATCTAAATGTTTTTTTGACTTTAGTTACCCTTTAAGTATGGCTGCCACAGTAATGGATAAGTAAATAGGTAGGTGTGTGTACCTGGGTCTGGTTAAGGGGGTATGTCTTTTTGTGTTAAACCATAAAACTATCTTTTATTGAGATAAATTAAATTAGTTTTTTTGACTTTAGTTACATATAAGTATGGCTGCCAATGTAATGGATAGGTAGATCAGTAGGTGTGTGTACTGGGTCTGGTTGAGGGGTATGTCTTTTTGTGTTACAACATAAAACTATCTTTTATTGAGGAATATCAAATTAGTTTTTTATGACGTTTAGTTACCCTTTAAGTATGGCTGCCACAGTAATGGATAAGTAGATCAGTAGGTGTGTGTACCTGGGTCTGGTTGAGGGGGTATGTCTTTTTTTGTGTTTACAACCATAAAACTATCTTTTAGGGCTAGGCCACACTGCTGCAATTTTTCTGCGTTTGCGCTTGCGTTTTTTCATATCATTGAAAACGCGGCAATGCACCGAAAACTCGCATTTTTGGGTGCGTTACGATTTGTGTTCCGCATTTTAAATCGCAATCGCGTGCGTTTTTTCCATTAAGTATTGAAAAATGCATGCGATTGCGCGTGCGTTTGCGTTGCAGTGTGGCCGTGCCCTTATTGAGGATAAATCTAAATTCGTTTTTTTTACTTTACTTACCCTTTAAGTATGGCTGCCACAGTAATGGATAAGTAGATTAGTAGGTGTGTGTACCTGGGTCTGGTTGAGGGGGTAGGTCTTTTTTGTGTTTAGAACCATAAAACTATCTTTTATTGAGGATAAATCTAAATGAGTGTTTTGACTTTAGTTACCCTTTAAGTATGGCTGCCACAGTAATGGATAAGCAGATCAGTAGGTGTACCTTGGTCTGGTTGAGGGGTATGTCTTTTTTGTGTTTACAACCATAAAACTATCTTTTATTGAGGATAAATCTAAATGAGTTATTTTGACATTAGTTACCCTTTAAATATGGCTTCCATGGGAATGGAAAGGTAGGTCAGTAGGTGGGTGTACCTGTGTGGGTGGTTGGGGGTATCACCATTTGTATTTATGACCATGAAACAAACTGTTTTGAAATATCCACATTTGAGGATTATTACCATAATAGTCTATGGGAAAAAATGTCTGGAAATTCATCGATAATGCCATAATCCGCGGATTCCTTAGCTAGAAGAAAGCACACTTCTCCTATATGCCCCGCACGTCTGTACCGAATTTCATGTCTCTAGCTCAAAAACTGTGAGAGGAGATACAGTCCAAAAAAGCAGAAGAATAAAACGGAAGAAGAAAAAGAAGAAGAAAGAACAGTAAGTAATTTGGCTTTTTCAAGCCAAATTCAAAATTGAAGCCCGAATTACCCTTTCAGTCACTAAAGCTGGGATTTCTATTCCAAGACATCCACTGGAATAAATGTTTTAACCCTATAAATGTTGTTTGATTATAATCCTGTTTTAATGCAATTATGTTATTTTAATCTGATTATAAATACGGGTTTGGAATGGGAACTAATTCAAATTTATTTTTTCATTTAATAAAACTGTTTCCCCCATCTATAGATTCCTGTTTCCCTCCTGCCACCTATTCACTTCTGCCATCACAAGTTTTTGTTGTGTGCTGATGCATTTGCTTGAGTATTTTTGACATTGAATTCAATTGACTCCCAGCAATAGTAACTGTAACAGCCAGAGGAGAACAGAGAAGTCTGCAACATGGGAAGTTAATTTATGTTGAAGCCTTGTTAGCATAAACAAGTCCCTTTTTCAGTGCTCCAGGCATTAGAATATGCTTTAAAAGCAGTACAAGACGGTAATCACTGTGCATGATGCCTTTTTTTTTTTTTACATAGCTCTTTAAAAATCTAATATGCAACCATCATTGATATTTCGGTAACTAACCAAACTCTACTTGCAATCACATCTATGTTTCATTTATTGTATTTAAATAAAAATATCCTCCTCTTTCAATCTTTATATATTAGTGGGATAAAACTACTGAGTATCATTAAGGATGAAGCATTTTAAGAGAGCTAATGGATCCTTCCTGACATAGCAATTTGATGTACTACTAATGCTCTTGGAAACAAAAGAACATAAGAATCCATTTGGCCACAAACACTCCATCGTGAAACGTGCCTTCAGGAACAATCTGGTGTTATATAACAGCGTATTTTATTTTTGTCAAATACTGTGTAATCATTTTAATGGTTAAAGTGCTTTCAGACCAACTTTTGTTAAAGGATTTTATCTGGGAGGGAACTATGATCAATGATCTGATGCAAGGGTGGGCAACTAAATTTCAAGAGGAACTTGAACTGTCGTGAAGGGCCAGTCCAATAGGTTAAACTCGGTTCTCATGATAGAGATTGCAAAACTGTCTTTTATAAACACATGAAATAATTATCCCCGGTTAATTGGATATTTTTTTTTATTTGCTGCTATTTTTAATAGAAAGTGTAGAATATTTTAGATCCATTCAATAAAATTCAGTTAATCACTTGATCACTTCATTATTTGTTATAAAATAAATTATCTAGCCTCAGACAATCAATAAACATTCAGGGTTATTCAATAAATGTTCTTATCGTTTAAAATGGTGCTAATTTTGCCCCAACCAATCAGATCTTATTTAACATTTGTAAGCTTTCATCTGATTGGTAGGGGCAAAATTAGCACCATTTTAAACGATAAGAACTTTTATTGAATAACCCTGATTATTTTTTATCTTGTTTTTTGGGGTTTTAGCTCTAGTATTGAGGGGTCAGTCAGGGGCCTTACTTTACCCAGGTCTGATCTGATGGGTTCACTGGTTTAAAACTACAGATAAAATAACAAGCTCTCTAATTCATTCTGTTAGTACTAGTCATTGGCATAACTAGGAATCACTGCTTCATCCACAGTGGTTTTCTGGGAGGAGGCTATATCAGCCATAGAAAAAATAAGAAGATGTCTCCTGGGCCCCCCGGTGGTTGCTCCCCCTGCTCCCCTGTAGTTACGCCCCTGGTACTAGTATTATTACTTAAAGGGAAACGAAAGTCTGGGCAGTCTAAAGTCTGGTCTCTTAATTTGGTGGGATATTCATTTGTTCAATAAAAAAAAAAAAATGAGCCGGATTTTGTTTTGTGCTACATAGTACATAGTTTTGCTTAGTGCATACCACTATTATAAAACAGCACAGGCCCCGCTTATGCAGTGTAACACCCATGCTAACCCAATAATATCATCATGCAGCATGGGTTTTACATTTATTTAGCCACTTAGGGCTAGGCCACACTGCTGCGCTTTTTTTGTGCTAGCATTTGCGCTCGTGTTTTTTTTCATATCATTGAAATGCGGCAACGCACTGAAAACGCGCGTTTAAGGGTGCCTTGCGGTTGCAATTTGCATTCCGTATTTTAAATCGCAATTGCATGCGTTTTCAATACTTAATGAAAAAACGCATTCACATACGCAACGAAATCGCACATGAAATCGCATGCGATTCCGTGTGTGATTGCATTTGCGTTGCAGTGTGGTCGTGCCCTTAGTGGGCTTTACATGCCCTGACTGTGTTTTAATAGTTAAATGGGGAGATTTCCACTCTGGTTAAGATCTTCCAATAACAGATTCACCAGCGTCTCTACAGCCACTGCAAACTAAGCATTACAGCAACGCTTACTGGCAGTGAATTGATTAACATGACTTTAACCCATGTTTCCAGTGGTTGCGGCTCTGGGAGAATGGAGGTAAAAGTTTGTACAATGAGGTTTTCAACACTGAAAATAATGATATTTTCTATTTAGAAACCTAATATTCTTTGTCCGATTGTGCTTTGGACAAGTAGTAACTCTGCTCATATACTTGTATATAAAATATATATAGAATATCTGTCTGTACAATCTAACAACTTAAGTATTTCTTCCTGATGCTCCTTTAATGAATATTTTAGCTGGCTCTAAAATAGAGTCTAGTGTCCAACCCTTGGAACGTTGTGCAGAGAAATCTATTATTAGCAGGGAGGATTATCTATTATAAGGAAATTGATTTGCTATAACAAATATATGCCCAGAAATTAAAAAAAATAATGACTTTCATTTTTTAACTTATTAAAAAAATGATAATAAAATACGAAGCTGTAAAATAACTCTCTGCTATATGAGACTGCAGAGAGGTGGATGGGTAATTCTGCATGCAGAGGTAGAAAAGCTAAGACCAGTCCAGACCATAGCAGCAGAAACCTATTACCCCATGTTCCAGGAGATAGGCCAAATTTGTACATCAAATTTCCTCTTCACTAGTAAAAAATCTGTAAGTTAGAGGAGTGATTGGTCTCAGGGGATTTTCATTTGTTTAATGAAAAAAAATAACACATGCTAACAAATTGTATGAACAATTAGTGCATAGTTTATCTTGTACTGGTATGGGCAAACTGCCGCAAATCCGGTCTGATTTCTGATTTTCAAACATTCAAACAGGTTTTAAAATTCACAAATCTGAAATCGGACCCATTAAAGTCAATGTGGACAAATAGTTCAGAAAGATTGAATTAAAATAAGGTTTAAATAGCAATGTACATGGCTCTGGGATCTTGGAAATGATCTGGGCAACATGTCCAAATATCCAGAGCTTGTAATAAAGTAACTTCTACCACACGTGTGCTGCTTTCGAGCTTCCACGTTTTACATTCGATAATTATCCTGAAAATTTCATATTTTTCAAAAATATCACATTTTCTAGAATCTGTCTCGAATCTTTTAATAATGGGTGCTCATTATTTTAGAAGAGGAATAATGCCCAGCTGAAATTTGGGTTAGAGCTACTTTAACTTTTAACTTAGCGCCAAAAGCACGGGTTTCACAAAAGACACCCACGCATCCAATGCTCATGATTTAAAGGATAAGTACACTGTAATAGCAAGTTCAGCTAAATTGAAAGCAGCAGCTGTTAAATATCTTTCCCCTCCTTTTTTTTCTCCTAGGTCCCTCCTGAGCCTACCTTTGCTGGTGTAAAGTTGCTGACATATTGGATGTGATGTGAAGACTGTTTAGCTCCTCCCCTCTGAGACTTGCTGTATCCCCTTCTTCTTAAGCCTCCAAAAGCAGGGATCGTGTGATCCATGCGTGCGCATGCGCTACGTGTGTGACTTCAAGGCGCACACAACGTGACATCATGCGCACGCACGGACCACCCTGCTTTTGGATAACCTGAAATGTTAATTTCAGGTTCCCAGAATGCACACTACCTTGGAATACAAAAAAATAAAGGTTACATATATAATTACCCAGTGTCCTCTGATAGACAGAGTACACTTAGCAATACAAGTCCCCACACAAAGGCACATCCACACAAAAAAAATGCACATAATACAAGGTTAAATATCAAAACTTAGGTACCTTTTATTGACCACAAACACAACCAAGTTATTACCTTTCCATAAAACCCAACACCCCCAAAGTTACACCACACAATACAGCTATTATAGCAATAGAAACAATAGAAACTTGCAGGTGGAAGGGCACGCAGGGCTGATGGTACATATGAGATCATCGCCCCTGGCCTTGATAATATATGGAGACAGAGCTCAGTGTTCACAGACAGCCTAGTCCCGACCTCAAAGTACCGTTAACACATGCCAAAAGAGTGTGTGTCAAAAACTGGAGGGGTATCGGGACTTACAAACGCCATGTAGAATAACTTAGCATGCTCCTGGAGATCTCACCGCTTACTCATCAGTCTCATGACCCTTTAGCATCGCCTATCCCATACCAGACCATGCATCTCTGGCCGGTATCAGGTCTTAATAGCTTGTTCGCGGCCTTCTAAACACACCACTTAGCACGCCTTCCCGGCTTCACCCGTCCCACCTCCACACTCAAGTGCCTGTATTCAAATCACACTCTCAATCCTTCGGTACATTATACACAGTCTGAAGAAAAAGGCTGCCATATAATCACATGGATAGTTCGAACGTTCAGACAGCTCCCAGCGTAAGATGGATCACAAGGGGCTATCCACAGGAGCTCCTCCAGGCCTTCCACCCGACTAAACACCAACGCACGTCGCGACTTTCACAGACGCTTCGTCAGGGTGTGACGAAGTGTCTGTGAAACGCGCAAAACAGGCATTGACAAAAGTTGAAAGTGCCCTTTAAATTATACTTCAGTTATACTGAAGTATATTTTAAATGCTTGTTTATATTTACAGATATTACTACTGCCGCTAGAGATGTCCGAACTTAGTGAAGTTTGGTTTAGTTTCCGAACTACTGTTTATCTGAAGTTCGGTAGTTCGGAAACTAACCCATATAGGTATGGGAGACTAATAGTTAGGAAAGTTTGGGTGAATAATAGTAAATATAAATGGTAACTTACTGTAAATGGCTGTAGTACCTGGGAAATGGTCTGGGAAACATGCAGACAATTCTCCCATCTGGTCTGTATAACTGAAACAAGGCTTACAGACAATGTAGGCTCCTCCCTGAAATATATCTTGCCTGTCAATTGCTTCGTAATATACTGCAACAGACAAGAACAAAAGGGTGGAGGAGTTGCACTTTGCTTCAATTCTGCTTTGAAGGTCAGGCCACTTGCTGTTTGCCCCACTGGGTCCTTTGAACGCTTAGCAGCCCAACTTTAAGCAGAGAGAAACATAAACATGATGCTTATCTACCATCCACCTGGAAAGGATTTATTCTTTTTCAGAGAACTAGTTGAACTTCTGGGTTTTGGAGGATTCACAATATATATGCTATGGCAAACTCATCCAGAAAAAAAGCCTCTCGTACCATTACTAAGCTGATACTACCCAACTAAATCCATCCTTCATACCTGGTGTAGCAGACCAACTTCAACCATAAATGCCTGTTTAGCAGAGCTACATGAGTGGAGGAGTGAAAAATGGCTGAAACTAAATGCTGACATAATTGATGGTGATTTAAACTTCAGAACTCACATCTCTGCTGTTGTGAAATAATCATACGTTCACCTAAGGAACATTGAAATGCAACACTAGTCCATGGCTTCATCACATTATGGCTGGACTACTGTAAAAAGGATCATCACCGCCTACAGCTAGTGCAGAATGCCACTGCCAAATAATGATCCTGCACTCCCTTAACTGGCTACCAATAAATTCAAGGATCCTGTTCAAAATTGGCCAACTTACATAAAAATCGCTACATAATTTAGGCCCTGGATACATGAAAGATTTGTTGCAACCATTTTACTTCCCCCGCAACTTCAGATCAGAAGTCAAATAACCTAGGGGCATATTTATAAAGATTTGTTAAGTTTTTGCGGCCATTTTCCCTGACATTAACGCATAAATCTCGTTTAACGAGATTTATTAAGGTCCGAAAACGGCCGCGAAAAGTGAACTTCTATTTATAAAGCGGCAGTATGTGTTTTGCTCTGCTAGTATCGCCTGTTTTACTTCGCCACCTTCAAGGTGGCGAAGGCAGCCGATACTAGCCTCCCTACGGCGGGGATGGGCAGGCAACCCGCGGCGGGTGGTCGCACCCGCCCCTCGAGGCACGCCCACCCCGCCCACAACCCCCCGCGGCGGCGGAGACCACCCGCCACCGCTTCCCAATCAGATTTCAGAACTTTCTAGAAATCTGATTGGTTAATGTAAAGCATGCAAACCAAGCATTAAAAAATTGGTTCCCGGTTCGCGCTGCGGGACCCCTTAAGCCCCAAAAGGCCCTTCTCAGGGCCCCGCTGGAGGGTGCCTCCACCACTCCCAGCGGATCCCTCCCTTCCCCTCCCCGGGAGCGGCCGGGGCGGGGGGCTTGGAGGGGTTGCTGGGGAGGGGGTGCGCGACCACCTGCTGCGGCCCCTTCCCGGCAGCCCCTCCTAGCCTCCCGTTCCAAGATTGCCGTGAGCGGGGAAGGGGTTGGGAGGGGCTGCTGGGAAGCGGTGGCGGGTGGTCTCTGCCGCCGCGGGGGGTTGTGGGCGGGGTGGGCGTATGCCATGCCCCCTTAGCAGAGGCGTCGGGAAGGGATTTTAAGTCCCTTCACGGTGATACTGTACAGTATCGCCGCAAAGGGACTTAAGATTACCGCAACACATTGCGGACGCGATACGTATCGCGGCAATGGTGCTCGCCATTATAAATATGGCGATAGCGCTATTTTCGCGGCCGTGATGTGCGGCAGTAATTTCGCTAATTTCGCTAATTTCCCCAGAGTCCACCTAAAACAGTTTGGCCACAGAGCCTTCTGACATACCGTACCTACTCTATGGAACTCCTTAACCCAGTCAGTCTGAACTGCCCCATCCCTGGAGGTGCTTAAATCCAGACTGAAAACCCTCTGAAACATCTGTTCAGTGCAGCATTTGCAGACCTGTAGATTGTAACATCTGTAACATCCCACCACCAATTACTGAACTCTGAGACATGTTTAGCGCTTTGAGTCCCATGGGAGAAAAGTGCAATAGAAATGTTATTGTATTGTATAAAGCTTGAGCAACATTTGGTTATACTCCGTCTACATTTAATTTAACCCTAAATATATTTCATTGCTATTGCTGTATTTCATTTTCATTTATCTGTTGGAATTGAATCCATGACAATATTTTTGTCATGTGACTGGGAAGGCAGATTCCATAAATAGGAAAGTACTGTATGGGTTCCTCTTTACCAGTAAGTATTACAAATTGCAGTAGTGTTATCAATGCAGTTAATGATATTAAATGCTGGAAGAGAGAATTGAGGCCAGAGTAAGAAAGATTTAATTGCAAAGTTTTACAGGAAATCAGAAGCTTTTCAATTTATTTTATGTTAAAAGATTTATCAGTTGAATATTCATCTAGGTAATTATTTTGCCAGGAATTGTTTTGCTAAGTAGGATTTAACATTTTGTAAAAAAAAAACCCAAAAAACACAGTGGGATATTTACCGTGAGCTACCAATCAGTAATTCCCTTACAAAAGTCACTAACACTTTAGATCCAATATAACAATTGTTAGCATGAACTTTGGAAGGGAAATGTGGCTCTTCTGCCTCTTAGGCTTGGTACATGCAAAAAGATAATTTGGGGCCAATGCCCAATATTTCCTTGACGGACATTGATTCATTAGATTCAAATGAATATTGCCCTAAGAGGTATCTGAGAGAATTAATTTACAACCCCATTTTAATTAATGTTTATTAATTGGTACAGTGCATAGATCCACTTTATTTTTGTATACTTTTATCCACCGCTAACTTGCCTCTGTGATTAACCTCATAATTTCTTCTGAATAGAGCTCCCCCCCCCAAAAAAACCCCAACAATAACCACAAAAAAACAACCACAAAAAAACCAACCTCAAAGACTGTTATCTTTAGCTCCCAACCACTTTTTCTTCAATAGAAGGCGGGTGGGGCTGTTGCCTAAAAATTGTGTCTCCTAGCAGATGTGGTGAGTAAATTCAGCCAGTAAGGAGAGCCAGTAAAATGTGGGTATCATACTGTCTGAGCAAAGGAGCCGAGGCCACCCAGGCCCTACTGGTAATCTTTGTGGAAAAAAGTGGACTGTTAAAAGAAAACTAAACTTAATTTTTAAAATCCTAAAATGAAATATTTTCTCCCCACTATACCTATGCACTGTAATATTCTTCTCAAGTTAGTTGCATTTAGTAAGATGTACTAGATTCTGTAACTAAGAAGGCTTGCCTGTACAATTCTCAGCGCATGTAGTCTTCAAAGAGCCCCGTCCCCTGACCCCAGTATTCACTGTCTCTGCAGAGTATTTTCTATACAGATGTTTCCACACCAAAATGGAAGTCCCTGATAAGACTTTGAAAACTGCTTGTTACCCTGCAGTTTATTTACAGCCAGCATGCATTGCATACAGCCTTCCTTGGCCAATTCAAAATAATCAGCTCATTTTGATTACATTTTTTAAATTCTGTTCCTTGCAAATGACAAAACTTGAAAATGTACCTATGTATCTTGCATGTGCCATGACCCTTGGCTCACCTGCTAAAGCATTTGCTTTAGAAGCACACAGGCCACAAGGTTACAGGCAAATCCCCAAACTTTCTTTTAGTTTTTTGTTTCCATTATGTTCCTAGCAAAAGATAATGATTGTACATGTAGTAGTGCTCCATATAGTATGTCTGTTGGGGTAGCGGTAAAAGCTATGCTAATTAGCTGATTTCTGCTAAAATTATAATATTCTATTTCTTACATCCATGCTAGGTAAGAAATACACTGAAAAGATTACTTTCATTTTTTACATAAAAATAAAAAGGATTATATCATTGTTAGCATAGAATTGAACAAAAAAATTGAAATTCCTGTTCTGTGTCAAAGAGAGGGAGGGTCTCTGTGCTGATATATAATTGGCTGTCAGCTTCTAGAAAGCAAAGCTTCAACTTTCTTATTTTGATCTGTTGAGCACTACAAAGTATGTGAAGCATGTAGCATACACTTAGCTGGTTTTCACCCAGCTTAGGAGGATTATGGACCCTAGTACCCACTGATTAGTTTCATAAATCACCCAGCAGCCACAGCAAAGGGAGAGGTGAGACAAAGCTTGTTGTATGTTTGTGAGTGTCTATTCTAACTATGTTATCTAGAAACTTTAGTTTCCCTTTTTGTAGTTTCTTTAAATATGAAAACCGAAAACCGACAAGCAATTGCCGTACTGTATATTTTTTCAGTTACTTTAATGGTGGCCATGCAGTGCGATCATTGGCCCGTGTATGGACGTTTGGCCGACAATCGTACATTCACGTTGTTGCATCTATGGCCACCTTAAGATGACATTGAAAAAGAGCAATCATAAATGCATTCCTATTAACAAGTATGATTAAGCATTCCGAACACAGATTACATGAAAATCACAGGCATGGCATGGTTTATTTATTCTATGTTTCCTTTATAAAGAATTAACAACAAATGACCTTAGAAGCTAAATTCTGGGGGCAACAGAGAGAGACAATATATATGCGACAGTATCTGTCCTACATTGCTGCCAGTCAGCGATGCAAATAAGGTGCCCTTCTTCTAATGGAGAAAACATTCTGGGCATATCAGATAACACTTAACACAGACAGCTAATCTTATTTCTCAGCAATTATTCATTTTTAAATATTTATAAAGTCACTTAATGTAGGCGCCACCGAAGCTATAATGCTATAAAATTTATAATGCAATCATGAACAGAAATGAGCTTATTTACTCTTACGCTCTCTCAGTTTCTGCAGTATGGCTGTACATCAGGATGTAGTGAAATACATACAGTAGAATCATGTGTTACTATAGAAGATACAGGCCTAAGTAAATAATAATAGGGTAATTAACACGCCAAGCTATTTATCACGGACTTTCAGTTTGTTTATTCATCACAATGGAAGTCATTTGTCTTATATTGTTAATGTGCTGGGATGTGAATTACTATTAGTGTGCAAACTTCTGCAGCTGTGTGTTTTCTATAGCTTGAATTTTCTAAATAGCTAAATAGCAATGCACATCACGCTGGGTGAAATCAGGCCAAGACAAAAATTTCTATAGGTGTGATTTTTTTTATTTCTAGCCCAAGGCTCCATTCTTTTTGGTCTTGCCAATATTAAGTTATTTATTTTCATCATAAAACGAACTTCATAATTAACACTTAATTATATTACACAACAATACAATGCTTTTGATTCTGCGCTAATCTGAAATTTTAATTTAGAAAAATCTTCAAGTTCCAATGCTCATAGTCATTTGGCTCGAATGACTTTCCCATCTTGCATAAAATACCAATTTTTACTGGTAATGAAAAGAATTTCAATAGAAAATTATAAATCATTGTAAACTGCACTTCCTGGGTTCCAAATAAGGTCCAAAAAAAGTGAAAATCAGTCAGGTCCAATGAGTTTGGCTTTTTATCATCTATGTTTGAAACCTAAAAATGGTAGATCCCACAACCAACAAACTACCACTGCAAGTTAACATTTCTGCTGGCCCCTATACTTTAATATAGGGAGCCGACAGCGGTCATTGGCCACCCAAATGATCTCCCTATAGAAAGTGTGTTGCCATTTTCCAATGGAATATGTCTGTCATCTGCTATAAATCTACACTGTGTGTTCACAGTGCTTTTATCTAGTGCTTTTACCTTGTTTCCAATAAAAGAATTCTAGTAAGATTATCATTACAAAATGCTAATAATCCAAAAGTAATGTTCTGTTTGCATCCTTTTGATCAAAGGGATTTAAAAAAAGGCCCTAGCAGTAGACTGATCTTCTTGCTACTATAACTGGAATTTATGTTGTCCACTATTTTTCTCAACTTCTCCGAGTCAAATCACTGGCTAAATAAAGCCTACTACGTAACCTAATTAGTTTAGACAAAGCATTGAATGTTGATTCTTTATCTTTATCTATACTAATAAAAGGCAAAGCCCTCACTCACTCACTCACTCATCACTAATTCTCCAACTTGCCGTGGAGGCAGACGGCTTAAATTTGGCAGGCTCATTCATTGCACCTTACTTACAAAAGTTAAGCAGGTTTCGTTTCGAAATTCCCCCTGTAACGGTGAATATCTGACATTGCACAGGCTTATGGTTACCTAGCTTCAAGCTATAAAATCTATTGGTTGGTCCAATTTCAACCAAATTTTGTATGCATATACTCCTTTACCAGTAAAAGGTTAATGAAATATTTTTTTTAGGGTGGGGTGAATGGGGGGGAATAGAATTTTGAACTCCTGCACACTAATGGCTACCATTTTTACCAAAATTTCAGGGTGTGGGCGGGGACTGGCTGAGGTGTAAGGGGAAGGGTTTGGAGGTGGGACAGAGAGGAATAGTGGGGGGTATTGGGGGTGGACGGGGAGGGGTGGTGGGGGTTATTTCACCAAAATTTCCTAGTTGAATAAAAAATAATATATTAAATTAAAGTTAATGAGTGTTGCATTATCGTAAAGCTTATTGAATTGTCTTTCTTTCATATAATCAAGTGCCGAGTGATTACAGCAATCTTGATACATTATTGCTTTCTTACTAAAAAGGTTATTTGAATACATCTCCGCTGCGAAGCGCAGGTATTTTGCTAGTTTATTATAAAGAATGAAGCAAAGCGAACCCCATTCGATGTATGTTGGTGAATATATTGCTCTGTAAGAAAAGAAACAGTATGACAGGCAAGTATGACAGGCAATAAGACGCTGCAATCGTTTATCTCCAATATGCAAGACCTAGGCAGTTAGTAAAGTCTTAAGATGGCCATGAATAGAGATGGAATCTGGTTCCGAAATTTCCTTCCATTAGGAAACAATCGGAAATTTTGGATCGCAGAATTTTTCATTTTTTTAATAACCCTCAAAAGTATGGAGTTACAAGGTTTACTGTATATTCAAGGCTACATTCAGTAACACGCAAAAGTAGCATTGTATATTGTGTAATCCTTGAAAGTAGACATGCGCTGTTTTCAAATGTTATTGAATACACAAGGCTACTTTCGAGGGTTAACGAATATACAAGGCTACTTTTGGGTAACAAATATCCAAAAATAAATACAGTTGAGGGTTGCACTCTAAATCAAGAAATATATTTATTTGTGACCACACATCATATCACACAACATTGGGGGCGGGGGAAAGACGTGCCCCCTTCTTCAGGTGTGGTCACAAATAAATATAATTCTTGATTTGGAGAGCAAGTTTCTACTGTATTTATTATTGGATATCTATGATCCACTAAGGGTTGGATTTAGAGGTGTGAGCACCCAGACTTGGATAGAGTGCAGAGGATTGTATACTTTCTGTAACGAATATACAAGGCTACTTTCGAGGGTTACCGAATATACAAGGCTACTTTCAAGGGTTACTGAAAGTAGCCTCGAATGTATATGCCAGAAGCTCGAAGCTTGCGTTTTATGTAAGTTTCGGTGATTAGTACATGTTCCCCTGCCCATTTCCCAGGTGCCTGAGCCACCTACAGTAAGTTACCATGCTTTTACTACCCTTACTTTACTCAGATCTTTCGAATTTTGTTCCCCCATTGCCTTCTATGGGTCTGATTTCAGATTTTTACATTTTTCCAGCATCACGAAAATCCAAAAACAGAACATCTCTAATCATCCTACTCAGGTGTCGGGGGGAAATCTGTGGCTTGGAAAGATATATCCCAGAGATTATTCTAGCCATAGACCTTTTTTAAAAAATATGTGGAGGGTAAAACATTTCTACGAGACACCACATGCAAATAATGTGCCAGTAAAAATACAATAATTATTTATTTTACTATAGTTGCAGTCTTTAGTTAGTTGCACATTAAATATTAGGCCAAATGTGCCAATAGAAATATGCTTTTATTGCTGACATATGGACTGGTGGTAGCAATAACAATATGATAAAAATAATATCAAAATGTGATAAAAATTATATTATTGTGACTTTTACGTGGAAATTTATATTTAAGTCATTCAGGCTACAAAGAAAAAGGAAACCTTGGTCTATACCAACTAAAACTCAAAGATATCAAACACGCATTACTCTTTTTTCTTGCAGGCAATTCTTATTTTAAGTGCTCTGTGTTTTGTAGGGAGTTGAGGGAAATACCACCCCAGGCATGTTGGCTAATCTTTGAAGATGTATCATACATTTCTTGATTAGTTAAGCTACTTTCAGTGGATTGCCCTTCTGAACATTTCTCTTGTATATGAACAATGCTGCTGGGCAGTAGTATTCAAAGAATGTAATTTGCTGTTTTCTTTGTAAGTCATTCTGTATTGTAACAATGTTGATCTTGGAAACAAAAAAAATCACCAACCAAGATATATTCACATACTGTACATTGTATTTCTGTACAGTTCTCTCAAATCACATTTCTAGTGCACATATTTAGTGTCAGCTTAAAGGGCATGTCCACCCTTAAAACAAAAAAACTGGTGACTTGTCAGTTATCTACCCACAAACCCAACTGCTACTTTTAATTTTACAGTTAATTACATGCATTTGTAACTACATATTTAATAAGTTCTTGTCTGTTCTGGCAAAGGGATATTCCTCCTTCCTCTGCTTAATGAGCTTTTTTTAAGCTTGAGCATGTGCAGAGGAGGCAGCTTGTGAAACAGCAGTCAATCATTGCTTGTGATTTCAGTTGTCACAGCCTTGATTGACTGCCTTGATTTACTCTGCTACAATTGAGGATATAATGTTATATTTGGTTAGTAATGCAGGTAATAAAAATCAAAATATGTCAGTTTGAGTTGGAGGCAGGTAACTGACAATTGACCCATTTTTTCTGGAGGGCTGACATGCCCTTTAAAGGTGAAGTAAACAGAGATGAGTCCCTGTTTCAAAACAAACCTAGTTCGATTCTGAACTGTCAGTATTTAAAATCCATGGATCTGGATAATTATTGAGAATTGTACCATGTTAGCCATAGATGAAAGTGAAGACATCTTGGATATAAAGTAATACCTTTTATTGGCTAACTAAAATGATTGAAAATGCAAGTTTTCGAAGCACTAGGCTTCTTCCTCAGGCATGATACAATACTGAATCTTATAAAGCACTCTATTTTATACATACTAGAACAAAGACTTTCTGACATTACATAGATGTTATCTTTTGCACCCATGCCTGATTGGCAATGACTGTCTTAATAAAACAGTAAATACACATTCAATGATCACAGGCAGTAATAAAAGTATTAGCAGGGGTTAAATAATCAGATACACTTCACCTCTAGTGCCCATGGAGGGTCTGGTATAAATGAGATATTTATGGGTTTTTGGGTGGTTTAGAGGAATTTAGTCTGATTAACTCTACATGACATTAAGATTAGAAACAGTGAAAATTTGGATAGTAAAATAAACGTATAAACTTACCAGATTATGTTGTGCACCAAGGTTAACTGTAAAAGTGTCAGATTAATAATAATGCTTAGAAATAAAATGCAGTTATCTGTTTACATAGGCAATTCATCATTAAGGAATCTTTAACATTGGCTGTTAGCTACAAGTAAATGTGGCTAGTTCCATATGAGATGCTGTATGGCTATTTCTCTTTTTCAAATAATAGATTTTTGTCAGTTGACTATATTTTACAGGTAAAAAAACTAATTGGAATCAGTGTGTGCAAGGCCTAATCTCATGTCATTGTTCAATTCCTTCTTATTAGCAGGAACTAGTAGCACGGGAGAGTTAATTCTATGAGTCACGTAGACCTGCACATCAGATTGTCACATGTACTACGCTTTGGATTAATCAATGTTTGCAATTTGTGCATGTGCAGATTGACTTGCTGGGTCACTGGCAAGGTGCCACACATCAAAATATCCATCAGTTTTGGATTGCAAAGAAAATGCTGATTAAGAATGTTACATTTTGACCTTTTTTTAAAATTGTTTCTGCTTTAACTTAAACAATATAAACCAGCAATTAGCCAATGTACTGTAATTCCTCTACCCAGTTCTCTGGAAACCAAGAAAGCATCAAAAAGATAAATTCTACCCCTTATTGGAAAATCAATAGATATTAGAGTTCCATTGTTATATACATAGATCAAGTGGCATAAGGCATCACATGGATCTGCAAGGTGAATGTTAATATTCTTATAATGCACAGATAATAAATGAATAGGGCAATGCACTGAAAGGTGCAGCCCTGGCATATCGAGATAAAGTATATGGTAAAACAGTGCACCTTACTTACAGTGACTGCATCATGGGAGCAAGTGAGGGGATTTTGTACCCCAATTAAAAACGTGTTTTTTGCGGCAAATTATATCCCAAATTGTTATGTGAATTTTGATGCATTGTTTTCCAAACGCAGTTTCCCAAACTTTGAGACCGTTAACTGATCACTGAAAGTGAGTTTTAGCAAGACTTTAATGCTAGCCTTTAGCCTTATGCTGGCCATAGTCCCACCGTTAAGCCAATTCGATGATCAATCGGACATGAAAAGTTCTTACCTTCTGATGTTCCTGCAACATTTGCCAGCCAAATTATAATGCCATATTACAATATATGTAGGGTAAAGAGTAAGGCTGCGGCCACGTTGGACCCCATGGTAACAAGCATGAAAATCACAAGCACATTGGCATGCATTTTGCACGATTTACCTTCTGTTTGTGCTGCGATTTGCACAATATTCCAAAATCGTAGCACCTGCAATTCACAAAATATGGTGATTACATGCACATAATCATACAAGGGGAACAAATAGATAGGTAGTTCATAAATATAAAAATTATATCTATAAAAGTGCTAGAGCAACAAGAGGAAAGGAGGTCCTTGACCCGTAGAGCTTACAATCTAATTGTTAGGTGGGTAACATACAGATACAATGGAGTGGGTATAAGTGCTGGAGTGAGACGTATGTAGTGCAAATAAGAATTATGCACTACAATGTAAAATGCAATTATAATTGTGTGAGAAATGGGCTAGTGTGTTACTAAGGCTTCATAAAAATGCGATTATTGTGGCTGTAGCAGACGCTGAACATACAAATACAGACTGATTCATCCATCAAGCGTGTGTGGTCGCTCCCGTTGGCACCAATTTGCCGTTGTTTCTGATCTGTTCTGCCAGATCAATGGAAAGTGAAGTTTTTACATTAATTGAACCTCCTGTTCTTCAACTAGTACAACAGGAGCAGAAAGCCAAATACTTAAACTCCGCTGATTCCTCTGACAGGTTCCGACTTCAATCATGCTCTGCTCACATGCGCATTCATTGTATTAATTCAAATAATGTAAAAAAGGGTATGTTCACTTTTTCAGTAAACATACATACATATCTAATATTATGTCAGTATGGGGCTTAGCTCTTGCCTGGTTTCAGGTCGAAACTACCAGACTTGCTGCCAATTCAGGTTTCAATGTTAAGATGTTTTCGTTTCAACTGCTATATCCTTTTCTTCTTTGATTTGAAAAGGGAACTAAGCCTCAACTCCCAATGCAAGAATTTTTTTTTTAAAGTTAACACAAAAAGAACTTTTTTAAAAAAAATCAATCCTTTGTTTAAAACTTTCCCATGGTAGATTTTACATTTTTGGTAGATTTTTTTTTTTTTTTTAAAAGGCAAAATGTGTGAGACTCGGGCAACAATGAAGGTATATAGTTCAAACTCAGCAAGTTTTTATTTTGGATGTATAGCACAACATGTTTTGAGCTCTATTAGCTCTTTATCAAGTGCTACCATAACCACAAGTTGAACATATATTTATCCACACCCAGTGCCGGCCCCCTATTCTTATAGGTCCAAAAAGAATAGGCTGTGGGCACTGGGCGTGGATAAATGTGTTCCACTTGTGGTTATGGTAGCACTTGATAAAGAGCTAATAGAGCTTGAAACGTTGTGCAATACGTGCAAAGTAAAGTTCATCTTTTCCCCCCCTGTTGGACCCTTTGACGTGGAGTAGACACCAGTAGGCCTGTATGATGCAGACAAAGGAACTGGAGGGACACCCAACATTTTGATTGTATGTTAGACTCATTATAACATTTAGAGAATAATTGCCCTTTGGTGTTACGCTACATTTGCAAAATTTTTCAACTTAATGGTAGATTTTTGGTGAAGATAATAACACTTCACCAAAGATGGGGCATATTAGTTTTAATTTATAGCAAAGTCTGGCATTATTATAAAATGTCGAAAATTGTATTTTTAGCAAAAATATCGTCAGTAAATGTCTAAATCTGAAGTGCCAAGAAAGCATTTAAATCTTGGGGCCTTTTGGCTGGCTTTTCTCGGCTGGAAATAATTTTAAAAAATGAATCTTTGTTCAAAAATTCCCCATGGTGTGTTTCCTTAGTGACATAATTTTAAAGATTTTCCTGGGTTTTTCTTAAAAGATTTTTCATATTTTTTTTTACAAAAGGTGCAAACATGAGTTAGACTCATTACACCATTTGGTGAAAAATCGCCCTTTGGTGTAAGACTATTTTTGCTAAATTGTTCAATATTGTACAAAGTAATGTAAGAAAAAGTCGGCTTTTATACTGTAAATACAGAGATTAGTTTTAATTTATAGCAAAGTCTGGCATTAAAAAAACAAAATAACAAAATAACATAGTAATTAAGGTTGAATAAAGACATACGTCCATCAAGTCCAACCTATTCACCCTCTTTTTTTTTTTTTTAACCCTACCTAACATTTGAACCAGAGGAAGGGGAAAAAAAACAGCTAAAAAGGGGGAAAAAATTCCTTCCTGACTCCAAACAGCAATCGGAAAGTATCCCTGGATCAACCAGATCTATATGCATTAATACCAGTAATTCTCAATGTTTTTTCATTTTAGAAACATATCCAGGCCTTTTTTAAAGCTATTCAATGAACTTGCCATTACCACTTCTGCAGGAAGACAGTTCCACAGTTTCACCGTTCTCACTGTAAAGAAACTTTTCCTAACCTGAAGATGAAACTTCTTTTCTTCCAATCTTAAAGGATGTCCACGAGTCCTCTGATATGACCTATTAGTAAACAATGCACCAGAGAGTTTATTGTATGGCCCATTAATATATTTGTATAAGGTTCATGTCCCCACGCAAACGTCGCTTCTCCAATGTAAACAGCCCTAACTTGTCTAATCTGCCTGCATATTCAAACCCCTCCATTTCCCTTATTAATTTAGTTGCCCTTCTCAGAACTGCTTCAATTTCCAAGATGTCCCTTTTGTATATGGGATTCCAAAACTGCACCGCATATTCTAAATAAGGCCTTACCAGTGCCTTGTAAAGAGGAAGAATAATATTTTTCTCTCTTGAATTTATTCCCCTCTTTATACAAGACAATATCTTGCTAGCTCTTGCCGTTGCTACCTGGCATTGTTTGCTATAGCTAAGTCTGTTATCTACCAGAACCCCCAAATCTTTTTCCATTACAGATGCACCTAGCATAGAGTTATTTATGGTGTAAGTGGCACAGGGATTATTAAATCCTAAATGCATCACCTTACATTTATCCACATTGAATCTCATCTGCCATTCAGCTGGCCATTTTGATAATCTATCAAGGTCTGCTTGCAGCACTTGCACATCATTTGAAGTTTCCAAAGCTCTACATTGTTTAGTGTCATTAGCAAACACTGAGACCTTGTTCTCAATGCCCCCTTCTAAGTCATTTATAAACAGATTAAACAGAAGCGGCCCCAGTACAGAACCCTGAGGCACTCCGCTTAGAACTTTAGCCCACATAGATGTAGCTCCATTAACCCCCACTCTCTGTTTGCGATCCAATAACCAGTTCTCTATCCATGAACAAATGTTTTCTTCAAGGCCAACAGTCCTCAGTTTATACATGAGTCGCCTATGTGGCACAGTATCGAAAGCTTTCGCAAAATCCAAGTATACCACATCCACTGCTGTGCCTGAATCTAACTTCTTACTAGCTATTTCATAAAAACCAATTAAATTTGTCTGGCATGATCTATTTCTCATAAATCCATGCTGACTACCACTAATAAGATGAGCTCTGGAGACAAAGTCAAGGATATGATCCCGTAACAAAGTTTCCAGCACCTTCGCTACCACTGATGTTAGGCTTACAGGTCTATAGTTACCAGACTGTGAACGACTACCTTTTTTGAATATTGGTATTGCATTGTTTTTTTTCCAATCCAGCGGCACATCCCCAGACCAAAGCGAATCTGAAAAGATGAGAAACAGTGGTCTAGATAGAACTGAACTAAGCTCTTTTAAAATCCGAGGATGCAATCCATCTGGTCCTGGGGCTTTATTGATATTAACTTTTTGTCTAATTGTTTCCGTACCATATCCTCTTTTAGCCAATGTGAATACTCTTTATTTCTTCCCTGCATATTATTACAATCCCTGCTTTAAGGACAAGGATTCTCAACAGTAAAAACTGATGTAAAAAAACGGTTTAACAGATTAGCCTTTTCGGCATCCTCTACAACCACCTCAGCCCCATTATTTAATGGTCCCACATTCTCAGTCCTCATCTTTTTTACCATTTATATACTTTAAAAAAAATTTCCTTTATAACCATGGCCCTAAGGCTGGTACGGTAACTATTTTTCGGGACATGTAGGAGATTGAAATAGTTTTTTTACTTGTCTTGTAGATTTGGACACGATTTCTAATTTCAAAATTTTGCTCCCCTGAAATAGAGGTGTGCTCAGATTGAAAAAACTCAAATACAGGGCTAGCAAAATTATTTTTGCAGTTATTTCCCTTATACATTGCCTTGACCAATTACTGGTCTCTGCGTATACCTATGCATATGTCATTTCATTGGGAAGTTAATGATTATATTTGTTTTGTTTATATATTGACAGACAATCATGTTAGAATACAGAGATCCTACCTCACAGTGTACCGTGTTTTTGCAATCATATTCTCCTATTCTTTTGATTTTCATACAAAAAGCAATATGTGTATGTTATTTGTTAGCCAGTGTGAATAGCAGAAAGAAAATTAAAATATTATAAGTAAGTCTGGAGATTTGAACCTGTAACCTTATGGATTATGTCTTTCTAAAGGTAGAGCATTAATCCACTAATGCACCACATAGAGAATAGGTACTTTGAGAAATGTTGTCTTTTCGTAGAACCAGAAATAAAGCAAAAAAGACAGTAAATGCAGCTGACTAATTAGTATTGTTTTGGGTAGGTTGCCTGTAAATCATTCTTTTTACCATTCATAATTGCTGGAAAGTAAACTGTAGTGCAACAGCAACTTTCTTATCAGGGGCTTCTGTATCGATGTGGAGACATCTGTATATAAAATGCTCTGTAAATAGAGACAGTGCATACTAGGGTCAAGGGGCAGGGCCATTAGGTGCACATGCCCATAATGCTGTGAGAGTGAGAGATCTACTGGCAACTAGTGATGGACCCGAGTTTGGGACGAACTTTATGAGTTCGGACAACTCTAACTATCCAAACTAGTTTGGGTTCTAACTAGTTTGGTTTTTCAAACTCGCCGACGATAATTATCCAATGTAACATTTGAATTCGGTAGCCCTCCAATGTAACCTTCAATTTCTGTAACCCTCAAATTTGCGTTAGATTTTGACAACCCTCGAATGTTGAGTTTGATAACCCTCGAATGTAATGTTCGATTTTCAATAACCCTCAAATGTAGCGTTTGAATTCGGTAACCCTCGAATGTAATGTTCGGCTTTTCGATAACCTTCGAATGTAGCCTTCAAATTCGGTAACTCTTGAATGTAATCTTCGATTTTCGACATCCCTCGAATGTAGTTTTCGAATTCGGTAAACCTCAAATTCAATGTTCGACTTTTGATAACCCTCGAATGCAGCCTTCGAATTCGACTTTTAGTAATGTAGCATGCGAAAACCTGACAATTGATCTTGAAGAAAGATGTGTTTAAAAATGTTTTGGTGATATGTGCATGTTCTCCAGACCATGTCCCAGGTGCCGCAGCCATTTACAGTAAGTTACCATTATTAGTTTATCTGTTATCCTAATTTTTCAAACTATTATCTCCCATTGCATTTAATGGGTTTGTTTCCGAACTTCTGATCTTTTACCTTCAGTAAGTTCGGCCATCTCTACTGGCAACAACACGGAAACCTTCTTAGTTACAAAATCCACTACTTACTAGGGATGGCTGGTTCACGGATCCGAACCCGTATCTGCCACGTCCGCAAACGGTGGATTATTCCGGATTTTCCGCCTTCCGAACTTCCGAACCGCGGATTTCCCGTATTTTCAAAAATTTTCGAAATTACGAGGATCTCCGTATTTTCGAAATACGGGAAACCGGAGATCCACATAATTTCTAAAATTCCGAACTTCCGAACCGCGGATTTCCCATATTTTTGAAAACTTTCTAAATTACGAGGATCTCTGTATTTTCGAAATACGGTAAACCGGAGATCCACGTAATTTCGAAAATTCTCGGATTTTCGAAAATACGAGAAATTCTTGTAAATTTGTGGAATTTCCGCATTTTGGGGATTATTTTCAAGATGGAGCAAGCCACATGTCCCAAATTATCCAATAGCAGCTAACATGATTATTGCCAGCCCCCTGGGTATAAAAGGCTGCTTCACAGGCGCCATTTTGTCAGTGTGTTGGAGTGTGTTTAGTGGAGACCTGCCTGGCCTGGCCCGAGAGCAGTACTCCATATTTGTTCTTCTTTCTCTCTCCACGAGACACCTTTGTGGTGTCACCTACTCTGACCATCTCATACAGCCGCAACAGCTACTCTGTGGCTAATGTTTTCAGCTCTGGGTCAATCCTGCCTGGCCCGAGAGTAGTACTCCATATTACAAAGTGTGGGCCTGCTGTAACTCAATGGTGCTGTTCCTATGAAGCCTTACCCGTTCACCCGCTTTCCCTTGCACAAAGCATACTCTGATGGAGAGAAGCCAATGGGGTGAGGGGTATGTCCAGTGGGGCCAAGCCTGCCGGGCTCTTCAACAATGGTGGCAAACCGCAGTGGACATTATGTAACCCAGTACCCCCATCGCCTTCTTTCCCTTGTTGTGTGCAAACTACTATATTGGGGAATGTGGCCAATGTGGTGTGTGTAATGGCATTAATGGTAAGGTATATACAAATATAAGTACCAGAAATATAGCTAGCTAAATAGATATGTGTATTGTAATTTTTCAAATAAAAATTGATTATGAATCTATCTGAATAATTTGATATATCGAAAAATAAAGCCAAAAAACATTTTTTTTCAAAAACAGTTTTTATATATAATAATATATTAATTTTCTTCTTTTTTTTTTTTTTAATTTATTTAAAAAAAAAAAAAAAAAAAATAAAAAAAAATAATTTTGCTCCAGCCTGGATACCCGCCTCTCCAGTCTGGTGAAGCGGCGGTCCATTTGCTGCCTCATGTGGCGAATCTCCCGCCGTATGGTCCCGCGGATTTCGCGGCGTATGCTCTGGAAATCTGTGGAGGAAGATATTGAGAGAATTATGTTGAAGATGTTCGAGCACATTTCCTAAAGCACCATGCGGGTGATGCAATTTTGCACCTGACAGCTAGTTACACATACATGATACTGCAATGCAATAATGTTGCCGTATGTCATAAAAAGGAAAGCTCAGTATAAAATATCATTATTTCTAAAATTCTTAGTTTATATTATGCATACCTAGTTATGGTAACAGTGATTTCTACTGATTGGCTGTTGGATGGGTTACACATGCTCAGATCTCTACTGAGCAACTGAATCAACCCAGGGACTGGGTCAAGGGCAAGACCATAATGATCTCTATTAGGGGTCCTGCAAACAGGAAGTCAGTATTTCGGTTGCATTAAATGCTGAATGGGCAGATTAAGGTCATTGGTATGGATAAATACTGCTCTTTTTTTCTTAAAAGTATATATTATCACTGAACTTCCACTTAAAGCGATATTATTGCACCATGGAGGATCACTGATAAACAGCAGGAGGTAATGCTGGCATAAAACATTACATTTATTGCTAAATTGTATCAGAACATTCTTGGTTTTGTATCACTAGGACTGTGCTACATACAAAAATTTTTGGAAGTGGTGCAGCCCCCATAAAAGCATTGTCAAACCCACAGTACCCAATGTTGCATCATGTAGCATGGATTTTACACTGGGAAAATACAGATATTAATAGTCTTGTATATAAAATTTCATTAACGTTGCATATGATTTACTTACGATTTTCAATCATGGCCCCCAGAGGGACTGGAGAGGCTGGAGGTGCTGGAGGGGCTGGAGAGCCTGGAGGGGCTGGAGAGGGTGGAGAGCCTGGAGAGGGTGGAGGGGCTGGAGAGGGTGGAGGGCCTGTAGAGGCTGGTCCTGCTTCTAGAAAAAAAATGTTTTATTTCAACAATCACTGTCCAATCCATTAGTAATATTACATGTATAAGAACATTTCCTAAAAGGCTATGTAGTGAACATTTCTTGGATAATGTTGGACGTTTGGACCGAATTTCGTGACTTAAGCTCAAAAACTGAGGGACAAGATACAGCCCAAACAATGGGGAGTCGGGGACAATAAATGGGAATGAAAAATGAGAAGAACTGTGATCTGTCTCTCAAGCCAAATTAATAGATTTTTTGCTTTTTTTTTACAAAGATTTTTATCAGTAAAATAATAAATTCAATTAATTATGACTGATAATTTCACTAATTATTTGCTGACAATCAAGGTCAATAAAAAGATAAAAAAATTGCATAGGATGCACTTACGTGTCTGCTGATGCCAGATGCCTCCAGGGGCGATGAACTGCCCGGAGGGGGTGATGGACTGCCCGGAGGGGATGGTGGTAGCTAAAAAAAAGGAAATTTATTTTAACTCTCACTGTTATTAAATGTTCGAATACATTTACGAAAACATTTCTCGGAGAAGTTGTCAAAAAATGACAGAGGTGCTTCCTCTGGCGGGGACGGTGGTGGTGGTGGGGTGTCTGAGGATGAATCAGCTGCAAATTAAAATAAAAAAATACATAATGAATGATATATCTAAAGTGTATATTTAATTATATACTTTAAATTCTGCTTGAAAATACAGATTAAATAAGGCAATATGTTATAGTTGCTTAAAAAGTCAATTATATTTCTATGGCAATGATTTCATACCTTATTCTGGCTAAGTACTTATATTTTTATTGTGTGTATTGTAGCCATGGAAAGGGAAAAGTTGGTTGGGTGTAGGGGAGCATCAGTAGCTGTGTGTACTTGTATCTGTATAGATTTTGTGGGTAACACAACATTTTTAATTTTGGAGTGTAAAAATCAATTTTTAATAATTGATCAAAATTTCATTTTTGACTTTATTTTCCCTTTAAATAGGGCTGCCATGTAACTAAAAGAGTGGGTCAGTAAAGTGTGTTTAACTGTGTCTATGTGTGGGTATCAGTGTGCATTTATAAGGTAAAAATAAATCAATTTTTAATGATCGATTTCATTTTTAACTTTATGGAAATGGAAGGGTGGGCCACCAAGTTTGTTTAGCTGTGTCTATGTGTGGGTATCATTTTAAATTTATAGGTGTTATGTTAAATAAAGTCACTTTTCAGTGATTTATTTTTTGACTTTACTTACCCTTTAAATAGGGCTGATATTGAATAATATAAGAATAATAATAATGTAATAATAACAACCAGTGAATGAGAAATACAAAGAACTTGGATCTCTCTCTCTCTCAAGCCAAATTTATGGATTATTGATGTTTTTAAAAATATATATATATAGATATGTTTTTGTCAGAAGTGAATTAAAATATTTTACTACTTATTACAATACAGTAATATAATAAAAAGTATACTTGCCTTCCATAATTTGCCGCATGGCTTCAAGATAATGAGGCCTTTGCCTCTTAAGATCAGACCACTGTCTCTGGAGGGTAGAGGTCTGGTATTGGAAGCAGGCCCTCCATTATTGTGCGCTTTCTGCGCCGCACATGCCGGGTTCCTGGGGGGAAATCATCATACCCCCTAGCCAGGAGGTATTGGGTGGCATAGAGTTGCCTTGCAGAGCTTGCCATTGTGCAGGCACAGGCAGGATGTAGTAAAAAGCAATGGATCATCGAAGTTCCGGTTCGGGTCCGTATTTCCATAGAATCCGCGTATTTACGGAAATCCTCGTTTTTACGGAAATCCTCGATTTTACGGAAATCCTCGATTTTACGGAAATCCTCGTTTTTACGTGAATCCTCGTTTTTACGGGAATCCTCGTTTTTTTTAATTTGCGCTAAATAAGTACAGGTATTACGTCCCCATATAATAAGTCATGGTATCATGCTCTCTTCATTATGATGTAAAGAAAATCTTCCATATAAAAGGTATATTATATTTTAAATAAGTCACACGTTGTTTCCTTTCAGCTTCCTTTTATATTGCTACTGAATTCACTTTCCGCTGTCCAGCAGCCAATAATTCCAAGATCACATTGCCCTAGCTGCTGTTCCCTGTGTACACCTAGATTAATAGCTTTTATAATAGATCTATGAATTCCTGTTGTTAGGTACAGAGCCAGCGTTTTAGAATATGTGGAAATGGAACATTAAACTGCTTCACAACTGCTCCCCCATTTCTATTTACTGCTATAAAACCTTTACCGAGACCTTCCTGCACTTGGGATCCAATTGTATTAACATTAGTGAGAATAGTGAAGTAATGAAAATATATGTATGTTCTAAAATAAACATGTCTTCATAATATAGCCAAGAAAAGGAAGGGAAATATTTGCGAACATTATATATATATATATATTTTTTTACCAGATATTACAGGGCAGTTTTTAACTGTCCATAATATCCATTTACAGACAGTTATAAAAATATATAGCAACCCTGCCAAATGCCAATGACAAGATGCCCCACAGGATAACTGAAACATAATGAAAAAATTAAAGGCCAATTTTTTGGGGGGTTGAGATTTTAAGCACGTACAATGACACGTACAATAAAGGAAATCTAAAATATATGGCACAAGAAATATCTGATTACTATACTTACCAAAGTCCAGGGGCAGATTTACCCCTCAGGAGCTTGTAGGCCCAAAAAGCCTGACGCCCTTAGTCCCACCACTAAACACAGACCACACTCCTAGCCAGTGTAGCCACACCAATTTTCTCTTTTTTGGGAGAAAGTAGAATATAAAGGGGGTGGATTGATGGGGGGTGATTGACAGCCACCCCTCTAACCACAGGTGCCGGTAGGCCTACTGTGCCCACTGTTACTAATGAAAGATTTAACACCTTAACACCTTTTTTTGTAAAGGTCCTAGCAAGGTTTGTAGAGTTGAGCTTGAATGATGTGACACAATAAAAGCTTTGAGTTGTAATGGAGAGAATTATTTTTGAAAAGTGAGATTTTCACAAAAATTAAATTAAAACAATCAGGGAGATTCAAACAGCGCCTGGGTTGATTCAGTTGCTCAGTAGAGATCTGAGCATCTTTGACCCATCCAACAGCCAATCAGTAGAAATAACTGATAACCTGAAATGTCAGCTCCCAAATGTGAACAGCAGGGAATAGCAAAGGGTATGAAATCAACAGATTTTTCAAAATGGAAGAGAATATGTAGAATAACTAAGTATGCATAACACAAACTAACAATTTAATAAATATTGATAATTTCCACTGAACTGTCCCTTTAAATAACTTGCCATAAACCATTATAACAATGGTGGAGCCATCAAACACAGGTTGCAAGTATCCCAGTTTCATCTCACGTTCCTGTAAATACCTTGAATCTATTACATACAGTAAATTATCCTAAAAATGATAAACCATCGAAATAAGTGATACCGAAATGCATTGGCAAGTATTCAAAAAGCCAAAATTGTAAATGTGTACATAAAATGTCATAAGGAATAGTTATTTACTGTAAAATGGAATATAATGCATTCTGTTTGTGTAAATATGAAAACATTCTTGTTATAACAAATAAAATAAACCATTTAATCTAACTGTCATCTGTTCATTAAACTGAATTCTGAATTTTAAAGGGCATGTCCACCCCTTTTCTAAATTTTTCATATGTTGTAGGGCTTCCACCTTCATCCGAATTATTATGTTCAGAAACTCCCCCAATCTTTACTTACCTTCCCTCTCTCCTCCGCCATACTGCCCAGCCGTCTGCTTGCATGAAACTGCAAGCAGGGGCCCGGACCGGTAGCCGCGTCCGTGATTGGCTGAGAGGCATCAGGTCTGAATGACCAGATGGAACTAACACCCTTCTTATAATTTGAAGCTGAAGTATGTATATATTATTAGAAATGTTTTAGGGATCTTGTAGATATTGGTATCTTTATACACCACTGAGCATTGGAAAGCATTATGAATGACCATTTATTATTGTAAAGTTACCGCATAATAAAAGATAATAGTTAATGATATAAGATAGAGGGCAGGGGAGTAAAACCGAACAGTGGATACAGACTATGGAATTACATCTCTTTAAAATGGATCGCTATTTAAAAGGGGCGAATACAGGGTTAATTTACAGCTTTTTATGCCGAACAGATGTAATGGGCTGATGGAGGGGGAGAGACCTATAAAGGACATGAGTAATAAGACTACGTCATGCCTGACGAAGCTGGGAAAAGCGAAACGCGTAGCATTTGGAACATAGTGAAGTGGAGACGTGACCACGATAGATGCGGGAGATATAATTAGTACCTGGATGTGCTTATATACCTGCCTGAGGCCGGTGTCGCTTTAGGAGGAATACGTTAATACTTACCTTCTGGTGGGCCAAATCTGCAGTACACAGATATCGATCCCAAGAGCTCGCTTGCCACGGAATGAAAGCTTTTATCATCCGGGGAATCAGAAGTCATATGCTAGACGCCCAGTCTGATGTGACGAGAGCACGGTGCAGTATGAATCCATTCTAAACCCCTGATATCTGTGGTAGTTCATCTTTTCAAGGTGTGCGCACACCACTGTGAACTAGATATTTATATTTCTTCCATCACCGCCGTGAACTATAATTATACTCCTCTTCCACAACTTAAGCGGCACTCACCATGTGTACATCCACCATCAGTCGAGGTGTGGTAAAGGAGCACTCCTAGGGTTTATTGTTGTTACGCTCTATTTTAAAGGTTGTTAGTCTTTCACACTGTATATATGTACCTTTATAGGGTTTTTTATATTGTGGCTGTACGGCTATTTATCTGTATTTAAATATATATTTTATATATTATATTGTGTTAGAATTGTGTGTGGTTCTATTTGTGGTGGGTACAGTTCTCTTTTTTATTATTGTCTCAGCCACGTTCTCCCCTTTTTTCGGGGGGGGTGCTTGACTGATTTCCTGAGTGAGAGACTCAGGTGTACCTTACCACTTATGTTCGGAGGTGTGTACTACTATTTATTCTTTTTATGCACTACACAGTGGGGCCAGTAGTGGGGAATTTCGCACGTGTTATGTGTGATTCAAATGGTGAAACTGATATTGAGGGATATTGGTTATTCTTGTGCATTTTGTTGGCCTGTCAGTTTACCACCTGTACAATTGCATCCTCAAGAATGTGGCTGTTTTCTATCAAGGGTTTCACACTACAAAAAGTAAAATGGTAAAAGGTATCCAAACACAATCGTGAACATTCATGGCCATCCACAGCTGCTCCCACTATGGGTTAAAGTAATGTGAACCGATCACTCATGCAGCTGCCGCAAGCCATTCACTAGCGTCTGCACAGCTTGCATTAAATAGTAAATCACGGAGGGAATGTGTTTCCAAAGGTTCTCCCTATGTATAGGGAGTATAGGGAGATCATCCGGGACTGCCACGTTCATCTGCTTTGGGAATGAACGTTTCCATGGTACACACTTGGATAGGGTCTTTATCATTAACTAGCAACCCCCCGATTCTTTAAATTGCAAATCCTCTGCAAAACTGCCTCCATCCCCATGCCCCCCCCATACCCCCTGCGCTGATACCCCCATGCTGATGTGCATTAACGGCCATTTCGGACAATAATCGTTCTGTGTAAGGGCACTTTATCGGACGAAATGGCCACTGGGTGGACCTCGTTCGGAGATCCACCCGGCGGATCAGGGAATGATACCCCAGGAACGGACATTTCGGCCGTTAAAGTGCCCATACAAGGGACGATTATCGACCGAAACGCCCGTTCGTACACATCATGTGTCGCGGATCGGCATCCGCAATCGCACGTGTGTACAAACCTTAATTCTATGGTTAGTATTAGGATTCCTTCCTATTCTATTCAGCACCACCTAACGGCCAATCAGGGTACTGCAGAGGGTCCAGTGTCCGTGAATTTCCATCTTTCTTTTAGTATGTAAGATGTGTGTACCCAACTTTACTTGGACTTGGGATGTCTTTATTTCATTGTCAATATAATTCAAATTTATCTCCTATCCTCGTATAAAGAAGTATTGCTGACCAGATTTATTTGCATAAAAATGAAATATACTTTGATGTTGTAAACATGTTCTTTTAAGTCATTTCATTGGATAATTTATTTATGAGCTCATATATTTTTCCAACTTTAAAGTGTTTATTTATTGCAGCACAAGACAGTAATATTGCTGTTATATGTTAAATCTACTGTAACTCCATTGTGGGAAGAATACTTTAACTCATATGCCCGGTAAATGAATAGTATTCATGCAACAATTTCAAATTCTCTCACATGCTGCATTTAAGCTAATACTGCCCTCTTCTGGATAGGAAAAGAATTTTTTGATTCTGCCTGAAAATTCATTACTCTTTCACTGATCTGTAGTCTGATATTACTGTTACCACACACTACCATAAGTTACTGGTAATCACATTCCTAATATAAAGTAAAGGGCACATTTATTTTTTTACACTAAACACTGCTTAGATCCCCCTAAAAATATCTTAAAAACCAAGAACATTATGTGGTAGGATAAACACAGTTGCTCGAATAAAAACTGGGAAAGCAAACCTCTCGGAACACATAAACATATAAATAAGAACACTATTCCATGCTTGTGTAAATTCTAAATAATCCAATAAATAAGCCCTAACCATAAAATTAAAAAAATATACATAGTAATAGGATAATAATACCAAAATAAACTTTAATAATTCATATATCTAAAATCAAATCTTATTTATAGGCATATTTCTAATGGTCTGCTACCAAGTTAAACAGTAATTATTACTGCAAATATTTTCAAGGCAATATGCATCATTAAAGTATTTGTTGTGTTTAATACTGTGTTAAAATAGAGAAATTTCACCAGAACTTCTACCAATATCAGACCAGGGCTGTAACTGATAAGTAGAGATGGCCAAACTCACTAAAATCTGTTCTGCTTGCAGATTCGCGGATTTTCGAAGAACCTAAAAATTTAAATCAATAGGAGTTAAAAAGTTTGAAAGTTCCGTCTAAAATGATAGCAATGGTAACTTTCTGTAAATGGCTGAGGGACCTGGGAAATGGTCTAGAGAACATGTATCAATGCCCATAATTTAAAAAAAAAAATGCTTTCTTTTTTGACATTAATTTCGAGAATTCTCAAAATTTCAGACTTTAAATTTAAAAATTCCTGATTGCTCGATAATTATCAAAAACAGTTCAGAAAAATCTGAAAAATTTGTAAATAGGCGGATCCGTGAAATCCGATTCAGAACCGGGTTCAGGTTCTGGTTTGGGTACATCTCTCATAATTAGATAACATAGAAATTAAAACAGTCAGGGAACAATTCTGTACATGTGAAAAGAATCCCCCAGTCATTTTTATTTTAAAACTAGCAGTTGTACCCGGCATTGCCCGTGTACACATGTGGGTATAGTTTTTTCTTACATGCAGGTTTGTGTTTGGCTAAGATGGAAGAGACGGGGATAAAGAATTGCACAGTTGGTTATGTACATCATGTATTTAATAGTTATGAGTTGAGGAGGTGGCATTGGTTGAGGGAGGTATAGCACATATGTTTATAGCAAAACTTGGAGCGTAAATATACAAATGTTGTGGTGAACCTACTCGTGAACATGCTACATGCAATTTGCCTTTGGGAAAATATGTTGATTGCAACTGAATATCGCAGCACTTGAGTGACTGGCAGGCATCAGTGTCTCTGATCATGTGACGTGCGGGCTCTTTGTCAGTGTTCTGAGCTCTGTGTGTTTTTATTAAGAGTGCTCAATTTTTTGCACATTAGCTAGCAGTATGTTACCTTGTTTGCACTTTAACACTTTATCTTTGCACAAGGACCATTTTATGTTGACTATTAGATCCCAATCAATAAAGTTAGTTTCTGGTTCAATTCTGGGATATGCCTGTGATGTTAGGGGGTGTGGCTATGATGTATGGGGACCTTAAGGGAAATGTCTGGTTCCCTCTGTTATAGAAGCTGTTGTTCTATGTGCAGCTCTCTGAGTTATGTAGCCATACATTACACTGTTGTTGTGTCACTGAAGTGGACTCTGTGTCTGTGTTGTTGAAGTCGGGCAACACACAGAGCCCAGGTGCTTCATCTGAGTTACTGAATTGAGACATCACACTCTGCAAGTGACATGCAGGCTTTTTATTGGTCAAACTGGACTTCACAGGCATCGGCCCTTTCAGAGGGCGTCGCCATTATGTGGGTGGATTCAGGGGTGTGGCTGTAAGGTGAGCACATACATACATGCATACATACATATATACATACATACATATAACATTTCTACATAATATAGTAGATAATGAAAATTTGAAAATCTACAGTAGTTTTTCAGTAAATTAACAGAAATAGTCTAACACCCCCATGATACTTATTTGTATTGGGAAACCCACCACATGGAATAGTAATGTCCTGGCACCTTCCAGTGAGTAATAGTACTCTTTTCTGGGCTAGAAATGTGCCTACTAATGCATTATCGCCACCTCCATTATCGCCACCTCCTTCCGTAGTGTGTGGTATGTATGTCAATAAGCAAAATGCCAGAAATAGTTAATAAACTTAATGAACCTTTATAAATATTCACTCTGAGTCTTTTTATTTCCATTTATAGGACTTGTACATAGTTTAATTAGATAGTAAATGTTATTCATAAAAAAAAAAAAAAAAAAAATCTTTCAATGGCTTTGTATAAGCAAAATGTACAGTTAGGAATATAGAGAACTTGGTCATATTGTTGTTTCTATTTTATTTGAATAATATTGCAAAGAATTTTCCAGCAGCCAAAGGGTATCTCCACTCAAGCAGACTAAGCTACTTTCATTTTAATTGGTGGGGGAAGTAAAACTGAAGGTAAGTAATGTATCTTCGCTGCCTGCTCCTGAATCCTGATCTTTAATTGAAGAACTGGAGGTATGGCTATAGTTTCTATTTTACATTTTATGAGTAATGATACCCTTTAGGGAAGATATTTTACTCCCCAAGTGAATCAATGGGGGGGGGGGGGAGTTCTCTGTCTGTCAGAAAATTGCAAGGACAGTGATCCAGAATGACAACCCTGTAAAATACCCCCAGAATTGCTGTATTCATTTTCCTAAAGTTTTATTGAGGTCAGCAAATGAATAACTGTTTTAAAAGCATGGATTTCTCTGCAATTTTAGAGAAGAGCAAAATAAATAAAATTGTTCTGTGCAGCATTTACGTTACTAATCTTCAAACTTCATGTTCCCTGAAGCACATTCCAATAATTAATGAAATAATGTAATGTTCTTCTTTACTATTAAATATTAAATGTAAAATCTCCTTTCATAAAATGTTAGTTTTTCCGTAAGTCATATTTCTTTTTTAAGTTAATACCCCATTTTTATTAAATCACAAGCCTACTGATCTATAACATTCCCCATTCAACCCATTTATATGCACAAATACAATTCTAAAAATGTCACTTGGCTAAGACACAGTAGTATGGACCTGATTTGGCTAATTTACTAATATTACCGTATATACTCGAGTATAAGCCGAGGTTTTTGGTTTTTAAAACATGCCTTAAAAACCATCCTCGACTTATACTCGAGTCAACGCAATTTCGTGCTGCAAACTTGGTACCGGTAAATAAATTTGGGCTTACCAGGACAGGACCGGCCGCACAGGACAGGACCGGAGCACAGCCAGACACCCAGAGTAGCAGAGGAAGAGGCGGGAGCAGAGGGGAGACGAGAGCGGTAAACTGAGGCCACGAGTGCGCGCGCGCACGCGACGTAGGCACGCACGGAGCTTGCCTGACAGCACCGGTACCCCTGTATGCAAGCCCTGCCAGAATGGAGGAGCCTTCAGGGAGTGCTGAAACTCCTAATAGAGGTGGGATCTCCTCTGTACTTTATTTTATATGTACAGTTTTGCCAATAGTTTTAAATGCTGCTTGAACTTTGCCACTCCAGATGTATAAAAACTACAACTCCCAGGCAATCAAAAATGCTGGGAGTGGTAGTTTCCAAACATCTGGAGTGGCAGGATTGGGTTACTGGATTTTTAGTGGTGGCAGGAGCATTTTTTTTTGTTTTTTGTAATTTTTTGTTTTTTTGTGGTTGCTGAGTTCTGTGTTTTTTTAAATCTGTTAGAAGCAGTTGATCGAAGAAAGCAAAAACGCAGATCATACGACGCTGGATTTAAACTAAAGGTTGTGGCAAGAGCAGAAGAAAGCAATAATTCCATTGCAGGCCGGGAATTTGGCGTTGATGAAAAACAGGTGCGAGACTGGCGAAAATAAAGACTGATTTGGAGAAGATGCCGAAGTCAAAAAAGGCTTGTCGTGGTTTCACAACCTCACATGGGGTTCTAGAGACTGACTTGCATAAATGGGTTGTGGAATGTCGTCAAAATGGATACTGTATAACACGCATGGGAATTCGATTACGTGCCCTTCAAATGGCTAAAGACGAGCAATATAAAATAGAGGGTATTGAGAAATTCGTTGCATCAGCTGGATGGTGTACCAGATTCATGAATCGGTTTGGACTTTGCTTGCGACAGAGAACGAAGATTTCCCAAAAGTTACCACAAAATATGGAAGAAAAGGTCATGTCATTCCATCAATTCATTATAAAGCAAAGAAAGCTTTATAATTATGACCTCGGAAGTATCGGGAATATGGATGAGACAGCAATGACTTTTGATCTTCCAAGCAACAGGACCGTGGCATCCTTGGGAGAAAAAACGATTTTCCTTAGAACAACAGGGAATGAAAAAAATCATTTCACAGTGGTTCTGGCATGTTTGGCCAATGGAGTCAAGCTGCGGCCTGTTATTATATTTAAAAGGAAGACCTTGCCTAAAAATGCCAAATTCCCCCCACGAATCACTGTCTGTCCACATGTTAAAGGCTGGATGGATGAACAAGGAACAAAAAAAAAATGGCTTGAAGAGATATGGAATGGACGACCAGGAGTAGCCTTAAAGAAAAAACCCTCACTGCTAGTTTGGGATATGTTTAGAGCCCATATATTGAAAGATGTCAAAAAAATGGCTAAGTCGTTTCAAACAACCTTAGCTGTTATTCCAGGTGGGCTTACATCTGTTTTACAGCCCCTGGATGTGTCTATAAACAAACCTTTTAAGGACCGCGTGCGAAAAATGTGGCACGAATGGATGTCATCTGGTCAAGCCAAATTGACAAAAGGTGGAAATCTTATGAAGCCTGACATAGAACTAGTAGCAAAGTGGGTACGAGATGCATGGGAGGACATTCCAGAAGACATCATTCAACGTGCTTTTCAGAAGTGTGGTATAAGTAACGCCATGGATGGTACAGAAGATGATGCTTTGTTTCAGCACAGCAGCAGCGATGAAGATGATGTAAATATTAATGATGGTGATGATAATGTCTATGCAGATGACATTACACCAGCAGAATTTGAGGCACTATTTGCACAAACTGATGATGAGGAATCCGATTTTGAAGGATTTTAAATACCGTATGTTTCATTTTGATGTTTAAGCCATTGAACTTAAGTAAAAAGGTTTCCCAGTAACAGTAAAATATTTATTGTGCTTTTTTTTGCTAAGCTCGTCACCCAGTTACAGTTCTAGTTTACCGTAGTTACGGTATGTACCGTATATGTAGATGTTCCTACATATTTATATGGGTTTTATTATGTTTGTGGTACCTGATGTTGCTTGAATGCATATACCGGTAGTGACTACAAAACAGGTTGTTTTTATTTGAAAATAAACACTTTTAAAGAAAAACATGGACCTCATCTTTATTCAAGTTCATTTTCTAATCTTTAGCCAATTACAGGTTTGCAGTAGTGGTGATAATTTCTACCCTTGACTTATACTCAAGTCAATCAGTTTTTACAAATTTTTCAGGTAAAAATAGGTACCTCTACTTATACTCGGGTCGACTTATATTCGAGTATATAGGTAATTCTCCCAGCTATCTCATAATGCATGCTTTATTATTATGAACAAGATACATTTTATAGAAATTATAGCAGTTAAGGGGAACTGTGGTGTCCATACAAGTGCCCTTAATATGACAATATGGCTTGCTCGTGCTTTTTAAACAAGCCTAGGATGATACCTCTATCCATTCTGGATCCAAAGATATAGGGATTCAAAGTTTCACTTCCTTGTCTGCACTTTCACTCTCCCATGCTGTAACACTTACAGCAGACTTGCAATAATTATTTCCAAGACAGCAGTGAGGGGACAGAACAATAGTGCTGATAAGTTTACATTTTAAAGTGTAAGCAGGAAGTAACACCCCTTATGCTGCTGTAAATTTGGGCAGCTTGCAGCTAGAGGCATGGATTAATGGATTCATTTTAAAAGAAGTATGCTATTTTTTTAATAGATGGCGCTTGTATGGAAAACATAGTTCCCATTTAATGCTATAACGTTTTTGGTTATCCCAGAAATAAATCATGCACAGCAATTTCCTACCCCAAATGATTCAGATAGATTTCAGTGAATTGCTAACAACAATAATAATACATTTTCTTTAATTCCTGGGTGGGTCTGTCAGTCAGACTTCACTATTCACTTTGTTAGGATTGCAGGGGTGACCGACCAATAGAAATTTTCATCTTATCCATCCAATCTCTTCATAGAAATAAGTGACACAATGGTGTAAGAAGCAATTAGTTATTTAGTGCACGAAGACCAAACAGGGTCGACAGAACAGGACAACAAAAGACGCACATTACAGGTTCTCTACCACTGCCACTCTAAAGGTATCTCTTCAGTAGCTCTGTCAACTGACGCCGAAAATGCGTTTTGACAGGATAAACTGGAAATACCTAAAATTAACTCTAACACACTTCGGTTTCCAAGGACCATTCATGGCAGCTATCAATAGCTTATACTCTAACGCAGTAGCGAGGGTATCAACCATGGGATACTCCTCAGAACTATTTCCGATATGAAACGGGACACGCCAGGGCTGCCCCCTCTCTCCCCTCCTGTTCGCACTGTGCATGGAACCCTTAGCCAGAAAAATCAGAATGGACACCCAAATTCATGGAATCACCATAGGCACCCAGGAATACAAAATTTCATTATTTGCAGATGATGCCCTCTTTACAATACAGTTCCCCCAGACTTCCCTTCCTAATCTCTGCTCATAACTATCTATATTTGGACAAGTCTCGGGGTTCAAAATCAACTATTTACCCAATTAAATTACCGAACCAGGAGACAAAGCTTTTACAATTGAACTTTGATTTTAAATGGAACACAAAATCATTCTCATGTCTAGGAATACAGATAAGTGCAGACCCACAACTCCTATATTCAATAAACTACCCACCGCTCATAAATTAGTCAACTGAAACAATGGACTAATTACGATATATCGCTGTTCGGAAGGATAACAAGTGTTAAAATGACCACCCTCCCACGAATTCTCTACCTTGTGGGACACACAGCAGAGAAAGAGTTAATGCAGAGAGCTTCCAAACACTGTGAAGCGTGACCCGGTATCAACCCTAATGGATTATATAGGGAAATAGTCAGTGCGGCTATAATTTACCGCTCCGTTCACTCCAACACTTTTAGTCCTCCGATCAACACCGCTTCAAAAGTAACGTGCGCTCATCCTGTCTCCCGGTTCAGACCTCTCCCTCCGCTGATATCAAGTTAGATTAACCGATCCTCATCACTAACATGGATCCAAATCACTGTTGATACCGGGTCACGCCTCACAGTGTTTGGAAGCTCTCTGCATTAACTCTTTCTCTGCTGTGTGTCCCACATGTACTGGTCTTGTTTTAAAGCATTTGGAGTGGCGATTTATACCTAACTTTGGATGTTATTGGATCATACAGAGGGGTTGCTAGTGACTAGTCAGTCTTATCATACGATCGCTCATAAGCCATGAATGGATAGCTGCTTTGTATGAACTTAGCCCGGGATTTTAACTTTTATATCTGTTTTGTCTTACTATATTTATTATGTGTTGCACTTTATTAGAGGTATATGTATTGATGAATTTGTTGCTGAATTGGGCCACCTAGGTTGGAGGCTTGAGTTTTGGAGAATCGTTGTTATCAATAAACTTTTCGATATTTAATATTACTGAGGTGGATATTGGTAATGTGCCAGCTGTAGACATCTTTTTCTGAGAGGAGTATGCTTGTGAAGGTTCTCATTCATCCAGGTCACGGTATATCTGTTGTATTCAATTAGATCAACTGGACTTGAAGCTTCGTTCTTGAAGACGTTTCGCTAGTCATCCGACTGGCTTTCTCAATTCAGAATGACTTGTACAAGAATCTGTGGATTGATATCAAGTATATACAGAGAAATAAATGTATTACGACACGCTACCAGGCTATCATTCATGACTAAATGGGAAGACTGGTTAGGCGAGATGCTGGACGACAGTGGGAGGAAATTTTCTCCTTGCTATGCAAATGCTCTACTAATGTAATCATCCAAGAAAATAACTTTAAAATATTACATCACTGGTATCTATCCCCAACCAGGATATCCCGTATCTATCCAGGAGCCTCAGATCTGTGCTATAGAGGATGTCCCACAAGAGCTGACCTTAAACATTGTTGGTGAGAATGTGAGGAAGTCAAAAAACTCTGGACCATGTGTACAGAACTAATTAACAAAACTTTTAGAACACAACTTATATTAAACCTATGGACAGCTCTGTTCGACAGAGCAACCTCTGACATATCCTAATCAGGAAATATACTAATCCATAGAATAAGCACAGCCACCCGGTCACTAATCACAGCCTCATGGAAACAAGAAGCACCTAATAAGAATAAACAAATTAACACAATTTGGTGGCTATGCAAAAATGACCAAATGAAAAGCGCACAACTAGTTTCATACACACAATACAAGAAAATATGGGGACCCAGGATCTATGAAGACCCACCTAGAAATAGGGAAGGGGACCCAGCCCCCAGACAAAACAACGGATCCCTTACCTTACCCAGCCCAAACAGACCCTAAACTTAATGTACCATACTCGCAAATGGGTCAGATGGAGAGAGAGGGAATAAAGAGGATACGGGAAACTGCATATCAACTCATGACAATCATACTACAATACCCAACCCAAGGAGTCGCCCACTGTACTTGACCCCTTTGAAATAAAGAAAATGTTATAAAAGAAAAACACCATACTATTTGTAAATGTATGAGAGATGCTACCAAAATGTATACAGATGTAATTTTACTTATGAATAACCAATCAATAAAATTTTTTGAAAAAAAACAAAAAGAAGCAATTAGTTAGTAGGCAGATATCAGACAAATCCCATTGGTGTTTATTGGGATTGCAGTTTGTGTATTGTCAGGTTTAGGGCTCTTTCACACTAGGGGATGTTTGGTGTGATGTCAAGCGTTGACATCGCACCAAAACTCTTTGCTTGTAGGAGTGGACGTCAAAGCACTGTTTGCAGCAGTTTGCAACATTGAAGTGCGATATTCCCTGCAGAGGTAAATTTATGCTAGTGTTAATCTTGCCTCACTCTATAGATCATAAAAGGATCAATCAAAAAAAAAAAAACAACACTATATGAGACAGTTACAACTTTGAAAAACATTTATTAAAATTTCATACCCCTAATTGTATACTTGCTACTTGCATAAAAACAATCATAGTGCCTTATCTTTTAGAGTTACCATATTTATTTTCTAAAAATAAATTCTACTGGCAAAACAATGTCGTTGATTACTGAAAAATGCTTTGAACATTCTCTTCTTTTGTTTTTTAAATATTGATAATCATTTCTTATTCAATTTTTTTAACCAAATTACTGTAAAAATCTTTCAAAACTTTTTTTCAATAGAGAAAAAATTGTCTAAGAACTTGCATTTTCACATGATGTGAATAATCTGTGTTGTTTAACCAAAATATAGCCTCGAACGTTCAATTTTTGAAATTCGGTCAGAAACTTGAAAATGGTCTCCGATCGTATATTTGATAATTTTCTAACGTTAGAGTCAATTTTAGAAAATTATCGAAAACCCCCGTACATTTGAAAATTTGGATGGATCTTTCGGATTTCGGAACCGAGGGGTTCCGTGTCAGATCCGAGTTCGTATCACTCAGCATCATGTTGGTAACATTAACTTCAGCAGTTTTTTTTAACTAAAATCCGTTCCAGATTTGGGGATTTTCGAAAAAAAATTAAAAATCCACAAGCATACTTATTGAAGTCAATGGGAGTTAAAACTCCAAAAGTTCTACTTAAAATGAAGGTATAAATAGCAATGGTAATTTACTGTTAAAGCCTCAGGGACCTGCAAAATTTTCAGGGGAACACATATCAATGCCTTAAAGCTTAAAAAATACAACATCCAGTACCAGGAACTTCATGCGATGGTTTGGCATAATGGATTTTCAAAATTAATTTAGTAAATCCGAAATCTCTAGAAATATTGAAAATGTACAGTTTTTGAATTCTAAAATTCTAGATTGTTTGATAATGATCATAAACAATTCCGTGGTTCTAAAAAAATCTGAAAAATATCTAAATACACAAAGTCCTAGCTCCCGGGAGACCCGTAAAACCTAATTTGGAACCAGGTCCAGCTTCGGGTCCATCTCTTATAGTTACACATTCTCAGTGAATTCTAGTCCTTGTTTTTTAACGCCTCTTAGCCCATTTAACTGCTAGTAACTATTGATTGTAACCTTTCTTTATTTAAGGCTAGCAGTCAAAAATTCAGTTGTTACTAACAAAAAGGATTGTTGCAGGAATCAGTAAATGCCTTTAAGCTGCAGAATTACAGATAATTATTCAGCAATTCTTATTATTTCAGAGGAGCAAGTTACAGCTACAGCAAGTTAAGAATTAAAGAAGAATTACCAGGTCTTTTATACCTTTTCTACTTTTTGACCACAAGAGGGAAGCATAGACATTTCAGTATCACTGTATTGATTATTTTCCTCTATATCACTTTTTATGTTTTTTCCCTCTTTGACCTACAGAGAATCCTCTCTGTTCTATTCTTATATTTGTAATTTACTGGACTTCTTTTTTTCCCCTGTTAAAAATAGCATTTAAAATCGCTTTTTAATTACCAAATTTCCTAGCCTGGCTGAGTTGCATGCTTGATATTCCTATGACAATGATACATGCTAGGCATAATATTTGCTAATTAAAAATCATCACAACTAAATATAAAAATGAACATTTTGAAACAGTCATCCGTATTCCAAATGCAAATTTTAATGCCACACTGCAAATGTAGAATAATATTGCATTATGTATCTGGGTGTCATTTTGAATTTCATGCATAATTAGCTACTTATCAACAAGATTCATATAGCAACAGAATACAGAAACATAACATAATGGCCCATTTTTTGTAATAAGTTGCAGTCTAGTTTGCTAATAAACTACAGACGAGAGACATTTATTAGAATAAACCGTAAAATATAAATAGAGGAGATATAGTTTGACTGAATGATGAAAAGCAGATAAATAACTAGTGTGGATCTTTATGTTATGACTCACACTGAAGGTCGTGTTCACCAAAACCTTTGAACCCCAACCACTCCTATCTTTCCTCAGAAAGCACTTCTGTTAGCAAGAATGACAGCTACATCAGGCTGCTTTACAAGCTCTTATCAAGCTAGTGTGCAGGTTGGCCGTGTCTGGAACCCCAGTAATTCCCGACAATGATTTAGGGTGGAAGGAGGTAGAGGGCAGCAGGAAGCAGCTGAACTTTGGGGCTATAATTTTGGCAAAGGTTGTATTTAGAGAAAGTTGGCAAATTTTTGATTTACTCTTTATAGTCAAAGTCTAATCACAAGTTAAACCCAATTTTTCTCCGTGGATCACTGCTCCCATCTGCTGCTAGCCACTCTGCCTGTGGTCAAAACATCCATTTCTATTTCCAAACATACAGTGGCAAAAAAGTTTTACTCACCCATCAATACAAATGACGTTTCGGGCAAATCTTTGAGCTTAAGAAAGGGCAAAGATTTTTGGAAATAGTCAAAGTCTAATGTGATATATAGAATGGGAAATATGCCATGTCATATGCCTTTAATAAAAAGCTTTTAGACTTGACTGAGCCGGGGAGTTTTCATTCATGTCCTACCTAATTAGATACATTAAAATATTGAATGCACTTTTCCAGTGGGAGATAGGTATGCCCCTATGTAGTACCACCCCAATTGGGTTAACACAACACCCACATGTTTTGTAATTAGAATAGATAAATATAAATAGAACCATTGAATGCTCTTATCCAGTGTAAGACTGGACTGTTGGCACCCACGCGGTGCACATGGCGCGGCGAGATGACATTGCGCAGGGAGTGCATGGCATGACCGGGAAATAGCAAATTACCAATCAGGAGGCAGCAGAAAAACTTAGAGGGGGGGAGCTAACTCTACACCTAACCACAAGTAATATGTCAGCAACTTTTAACCTACAAAGGTAGGTTAACACAGTTTGCTAAAACGTGTTTTATTTTTGAAATAATTATTCATCTTTTAAAATTAATTAATAAAAATGAGTCTCGGTTTTGAGGTGGCACGGTGGGCTTGTAAAATTCTCAACACCGGCAGAACTTTTGGAATTTTGATGGGTGTAACTTTGTTAAATTTGTATTATTACTATTTGGAGTGCCACCCTTGCTTTTTGTTATTCCTGTATCTAATATCCATTAAGGGTTGGATTATTTGGAGGAGTGAGCACCCATACTTGGTGCGAGTGCAGAGGATTCTTGTATTATTCTGCAGAAGACAGAACACCTTGATATAAAACCAGTAATTTGTGTCTTACCTCTCATTTTGATACAAGTGCTGGGAAATTTACCTAAATAATACATGGTTTGTGCTTTACTTTCTAGCATTCTAGTATCACACAGTTTGGTCAACGACCATTTTATTCTGCACATGCTCAGTCCTTAGCTATGGCAGAAACTTGTTACAGTTGGTCACACCCATTAATAATCTCTAGCCAATCTTTTTACAGGACAGATAAAGGAAGGAAACATCATCAAGTTCTTACAGGCTTACATTTACTATAATACAATTTACTAAAGTGGGATTGTATAGCTTATTGGTGATTTAAGGAAGGTTGTTTTCAGATTCCGAAGTATAAAAAATTTGGTTTAGTTCTCTTTTAAATTACAGTTAGCATGTTTTAGGGTTTCCTGAAAGACTTGTCACAGGCGAGAATGTCTCATTTAGGCTTATTTCCAAGGTTTTTTTTGTGTGTGTATTTAAGATATGAAGAGATTAATCCTTATAGTGCCTTATCCTTCATCATACACCACCAATTTAAAGAAAAAAAGTGTTCTTTTATGTCTATTCACAAATCAAATACTGATACAATAAAAGGTGCAAAAGTTTGGCCATGCTATTTATCTGCAGCCACCAATTAAATGGTATCTAACTGTAATAATCAGTAAAAAGCTAACATCTTATTGGTTGCTGCAAATGACAGTAATAGCACAGGCAAACTCCTACACCTCTTACTGTATATGCCCCTCCTTGCCATATCTGATGAATCAAATTAATTTGTTTTTATTGGTAAAATTTTGGGAAATTTATAACATTTTACAAATCAATTTATTGATTTGTATATCAATAAATTGATTTGTAAACATTTATTTGTTGCTTTCAAATCCCGGATTATATTGCAAAGTTTCAACAATGAAAAGGGGAATTTTGAGGTGTAATTTCTGCTTCTGTGACAAAATCCCTTTTAGGCCAGAACAACAGCATTATGAGCTTTTAGGTACAGCCCGCAGTTCGTGGTATGGGCCTGCTCCTTCATTAGCTTGAGAACAATGTTTTAACCATAAAAGATCACTCACTTTTGCGTAAATTTTTTTGAACCCCCCTCTTTGTTTGCTATTTTCAGCATAAAAATAGTTATAATTATAGGAAAATAATCACAACAGTAATCCTATGTAACAATGGCATAATGGGGATTAGTACCGCTACCAACACTCTCAAGGTAAAGAGAATTCAATGTCTGTTTTTCTTCTTCTCACATAGATCAGAATTTCTTCAAGGCAAGGACTATACCCTTGAAGGACTAAAAAAAAAAATCTATTTTGATATAATCTGAAGTATTTTGTAATGAGGATGCATTAAGTGAACGGGCACAAAAATGCTCTTTTCAGCACACAAAAACTAATCTCTTCAACAACAGTTATAGTTCTCCTGAGTGCTAATTTATTTAGCAATATTGCAGAAGCCAAAAGCCGTTGCTACAGCAACAAAATAATATGTATGAGGGAAACTATCATACTTGCATTGAATTTTTTTTCTCAGCATAAATGATGATTATATGATCTATATTGTATTTTTGCTTAACCTGTTATGCTCCATTATCCTATGTTTATGGTACCGTATTATAGGCAACAAGGACAACATCTTATATGCATATCTTATATATAATCTTATATAAGGAAAAGGGGAAAAATATTGTAAAAATCAAGATTATTTTTTTTTAATGGTAATGGTAAATAAAAGCCTGCAGTCTTTCCTTTAAAATGTGCCTGTGAGAATTATTTTGAGTATAATGTTCACATTCACATTTTACTACTTCCAGTAGTTTGAGTGACAGCAACTGTCCCCCCTGCTGCCACCTTTCCCTGGGGTCTGAGAGTGCTCACTTAAAGGGAATATCCACCCTCAAAACAAAAAAAATGTCCACTTGTCAATTATTTGGCCCTAACCCCAACAGCTATTTTAAGGTTTATTAGATGCATTTCTAACCATATATTTCATAATTTGACCCTGTGTATTTTTAAAATAAAGTATTGTCCCTGTTCTCTCTCTTTCTGGCAGGGTTTGCAGCCTACTCCCCCTGCTCAATTAGCGTTTAGGAATTAGAGCATGTGCAGAGGAGGCAGCAGGGCAAAGAACTGTTATTGGCTTTGTCTGCAGTCATAGACTTAATTGACTGCATGGAGGAAGAATCCAGCTTCCACTGACACAAATTGGGCAAAAATATCCTTATATATCTAGTAAGTAATTCATCTATTAATTAGAGATGTTTGAAACTCTTAAGGTTCATTCCATTTTCAGATTTATAATCCAAAGATCTGAAAATCTGAAAATGTAATGTAGTTTCTATGAATATACAAGGTTATTTTCAGTACCTCGTACTTTTCGAAAGTAGCAGATCATTTTAGAGGGTTATCGAAAAAAAGCACGTACATATGGTAACCCTCGAAAATACGATTTCAGGCACGTTCAGATTTTAGAACTGAGCAGTTCTGTGTCAGATCCAGGTATATAATATAACTTCAAGCTTAACCTAGAAATGTTTCATTTTAAAGGAACAATGAAACGGCTCTTATTTAACCCTAACTTGTTTGGAGATCACAGTTGCTCTTGCTAACATATTGTTGTACTACTAAAATCAGCATCCATTTGGGGAAATCATCTGATAAATTCTGCAGGTTCTGGCTTTAATAGAGTACATCACTAACCCAGATACATAGGAAGATATTTAAAAATGAGGGACTGGGGTGTCTCTCTAATGAGGCAATATGAGCAAAATGCTTAGGGCAGCTCCCCTGCTAAATATCAGAGAGGCAGCAGGCAGAGCTCGCTTTTATTTATTTATTTTTAAAAAGCAGCAGGCATGCCAGAAGGAAAATAAAATTGAGCGTGTTAGATGTACCTATGTGGGATCTTGGCATTAGGGCATGTTATGTGTGCCTTTTTGCATGATCTGGGCATTAGGGCATGTTATATGTGCTTATGTGTGTGATCTGGGCATTAGGGCATGTTATATGTACCTATCTGTGTGATCTGGACATTAGGGCATGTTATATGTACCAGTGTGTTTGATCTGGGCAAAAGGGCATCTTGTATGTACCTATCTGAGTGAGCTGGGCATTAGGGCAACATGGCTAGGTTAGTTAGGGCCCTGCTGAAAGAATATACCTTGACGTGGTGGCAGGCTTACAAATACTTTGGGGAAAAAATATTTTATTCTACAGGAATTATGGTGTGGATAAATGTCTTCTTGAGAAACTGTATAAATACCGCCGTGATGTGAGGTTTTAAAAAGACCAACAGGGTTATTCAATAAAAGTTCTTATTGTTTAAAATGGTGCTAATTTTGCCCCAACCAATCAGATGTTAGCTTTCAAATGTTAAATAAGTTCTGATTGGCTGGGGCAAAATTAGCACCATTTTAAACGATAAGAACTTTTATTGAATCTCCCTGTAAATGTTTAACTACGCCCATTTCTGGAAGCCACGCACACCTAGCCCTGGTTGCAGTGGCGCACTTAATGTTACCTAATGGTACATAGGGATGGCATTCAAAAGTTTGGCTTAGGTGGCAAAAACCCTATAGATGCCCCTGAGGAGGGATATTGTTAAATAGAAAAAGTTACATATTTTAATCCTAATATGAAAGCTTTTCTCCCTGAACTTCTGATTCGGGTCTTTAAACAGCTGATCACATGTATGTTTCATTCATACATGTGATCAGCTGTTTAAAACAGCTGATTGCAGCAGAGTAGGTTTGTGGCAGGCCCTACTACCATCTGCCATTCCACCCCCCTCCCCGTGATAGTGGGGGTAGTGGGGGCGGTAGTTACGCCAGTGTCTGTGAATGTGCTCTGGAGACATACTTTCTCCTTTGAATAGAGATAACATGGCAGTAAATTACTGAACACAATCAATGATTAATGATGAGGTGTTATTTTATAGGTGGAGTTTTTTAATAGTGTACAATGCAACATGCAAACATTGCCATAGGCTTTAGTTGGAATTAGGAGTCCCGCCAGGCAGATTAGCGCCTCCCTGGTTGGAATACATAGCTACCATTATTTTTTATACTATCATCGCTGCTATCTAGTGTTGCAATGTCTTACATTTTTATTTCATTCAGGGCTTTGGATGTGTATTTGAACTGTAAAGGTAAATTAACACTGAATCCAAAGCTAATATCTGTGGTAATGAGTTTCCTAAAAATAATCATTTCCCTAAGCACAGAAATTGCTTTACATTTATTTTATAATCCTTTGTTGAATCCTAATATTTAAAGAAATGTCTCAGTGAATGTTACTGTTGCCTTGCAACAATAGGGAAACCTCTGCATATAGTCCGCGACCCACTATGATTATATACAGCACAATGTTATTATTAAGCAAACGTAAATGGTTATGCCATATTTTACTAAGGACCTTTGCAGATTTAGCAAGTTATTTAATAGCTTCCAGATAGAAAGAACCAGATAAAGGAGCTCAATGCTTGCAGGGTCTAGTGGATGTGTAACATGCTATTTTCTCTATATCCATTATGGTTTGTAGCATGATTTACAATTGCAATACTAGCGTTTTAGCGTATAATTCAAAGTTGCCATTGAGACAAAAATAGGTTAGGCAATTCTAAATGGATTTCAGGCTATTCCTGAGATTATATGTTAGGTTATGGGTATGCATTTCCTATGGAAAATACTCCTTCAGTTGCAGGTTGTTTTAATGGTTAAACTAAAATCGGGAAAAGCTGAAAGTAAGTTAAGCTCTACCTTATAATAGATGTAGTTAAGCCGTCATCCCCCTGGTGCTTTACTGATAGGCATTACAATAATAGCTTTGCTGTCTCTCACAGCAAATATAATATGGATCCATTAATACAATGCCTCACCATCTCAAAGAGTCTTGGAAAGTTTAGCTTCCATATGAAGAAATCAATAGCTAATTGTGTTGTTAAGGAATTGCATAGACTCCCTCGTACAGTATAAGTTACCAGGGAATAAAGCAAATCTATTGGCAATCTGTACAGGGCTGATGAATTTTGTGTTTGATTTGTTTCGAATGAATCTTGTTCATTGTAAGTTGATATTGCATTGAGTTAAAACTGGAAGCTTTGGTCTTTGTTTGGTAAAACTACTTGAAACCTGTTTAAGTAAAACTAAAGAGTAATTAAATGTACTTGAAGACCCAATAATGTATATTTTAGGTAGAAAAGTTACAAACACTAGTTTTCACTTTTAGCAGTGAGTATTCTGTACTTATTAATTTACTTGATTGTTTAAGTTTTGCTGAAACAGGCGGTGTGTAGAGATGGGATGCAGGTTCGACACGAACCCGGATCCGACACGGAACCCCTCGGTTCCGAAATGCGAAAGATCCGGACGGATCCTATGGATTTCGGGACTTCGGAAGGTATTTTTGATAATTATTGAAAGTACGGGGCTATTTTTGATAATTATCAAAAATAGCCTAGAACGTTAGAAAATTATCGAAAATACGATTGAAGACTCGAAAATGGTCTCCGATCGTATTTTCGATAATTTTTGAACGTTCAAGGCTATTTTTGATAATTATCGAAAATAGCCCCGTACTTTTGAAAATTCGTTCCGATTTCGGATTTTCAGGATTTTCCCGAGATCCGAAAACGAAACGAAACTACTAAGTTTCAGCCATCTCTAGCGGTGTGTTGTATTAATTATTTTTGGTTGAAAAACAGTCCATCAAATTCAACCCCTAAAACCCCACCAGGCAACAGAACGAAGCAGTCTCCTTCACTAAAAATAGTCCCCTCCATTCAAATTATATATGCTCTTCAGTACACCAAACTAGACAATGATATGACCTAACAAACCTGCCCAAATAAAATGCTGTCACTAGCTATAACTCTGGATAATCTGTCTGACCAAGAACTCATCCAATCCTCCTTTGACTATGTTTAGCGATTACTACATTTTCAGGCATTCCATAACTGTTCTGCCCTTACAGTGAAGAACCATTTATGTTGCTTAAGCTGAAATTACTTTTTTTCAAGTATAAAGGGGTGGCCTCTAGTCTTTTGCTGACCCCAAAACTATTGGTTTTAGTTCCATCTTACATGTTTGTATAGGGTTATCATATCCCCTCTCAAATGCCTAACTTTGATAATCTCTCTTCACACAAATTCTTCATCCATTTTTTCACTTTAGCTGGCCATCTCTGTACACTTCCTAAATAGTTTATGTCCTTTCTGTGGACTGGCGGTAATTAAATGTCTGGATGATCTGGAAAAAAAAGTAGAACAAATGGATAAATTGCTAGATAGTTTCTTTCTTTTTAAAGAGATTTCAACACAAGTTTTAAAAGAGACAGATTACAGAATTACATAAATATGCATGCATTCCATTAGGGTTAGGAAATGTTTGACACATACAGTATACACAACAGATAATTTGAGTAAGTAAAGATGGTCCAGTTATAGCTAATGATTATGGTGTAGTAAACAGACCTCCATCTTGAAAAAGGTTGAAATGTAAGTACCATTTAAGCTACTTAAATGAGGGATAATAAGCCCGTAGGGGTATCCCAGCTGGGTGGGCTGGACCAGGAGGTGACTAGATATTTTTTAAGTCTTCATCTATGTCTGAAAGAACACAGTACTATGTTTGGTGTTTCCGGAGGCTTTCGTGACCCCATGTTGGACACCCCAAGTTACCAGTAAAAATAACTTACCTGCATAGGCAATGTGCATCCAAATACCACAAAATATGGGAGAACTGGTCCTCTCCAGAGCACACCTTGGGGCATATTTATAAATGCACATCACATAAATTGTGATACCGCGCCTATTCCTTTTATTTTTAATTGCAGATCAATGTGGATATTGCACAATGGCATCCTTATTTTGCACCACACTGCAAAATACCAATACAGTCCAGTAATGCCTGTAGATGATTACTACAATCTTTACCAACTGCTGCAATATTTTACAGCCATTGTTGGAATTTCCAACATAATTGCAGCTTGATGCCTTCTTCCCGTGACCAATATGTCTGATAATCAAAAAAAAGTGTCCAATTTGCGTTTGTAAGTAGTGCTCTAAAATAAGATCCAAATAACTTTTTGTGGGGTCCTCCAATTAACACTTATTAAGGCAATTGCTGTATAGCCCATTAATACAAATATATTAATGGGCCATACAGTAAACTCTCTGATGCATTGTTTACTAATCGGTCATATCAGAGGACTCGTGGATATCTTTTTGGAAGAAAAGAAGATTCATCTTCAGGTTAGGAAAGGTTTCTTTACAGTGAGAACAGTGAAACTGTGGAACTGTCTTCCAGCAGATGTGGTAATGGCAAGTTCACTGAATAGCTTTAAAATTGGCTAGATAAGTCTCTAAAACAAAACAAATATTGAGAATTACTGGTATTAATACATATACTGCAATTCTGGTTGATCCGGGGATACTTTCTGATTGCCATTTGGAGTCAGAAGAGAATCCCCCCCCCCTCTGTTTTTTTGCCTTCCTCTGGATGAACTGTTAGGTAGGGTTAAAAGGAGGGTGAAAAGGTTGGACTTGATGGACGTATGTCTTTATTCAACCTCAATTACAAAAAATAAAAATAAAAAATACTATGAGTTGGTTAAACTAGGATAAGGCATTGGGTACAAAAACTGCCAACAATTTAGTGAGTAAAATGCTTGGGTTGCTGGTTGTATAGTATGTTTTGGAAACAGCTAGAACTTTATATTGAAGAGTTTATCTATCATCTTAAATAATCCCCAGGATTTGTAAAGAATAGCATACTCAGTAGGACCTAGATGGAACCTGATTTATAATAAATACACAACAGCATTTCAAAATAGCTTTTATTACATTATAAGAGAACCCCGCTGAAAAGATTTAAGCATGCAATTAATGTTGATTCTCTGTCGTACGGAATACTTCTTTGACATTTGAGCATTTTAGAGTAATTTGACGGTGCAGTTTTTGTTGACATGTAACATTATTTCATATTAATTAAGAATGTTTCTATGGTTAACTGCTGGGAGCTACTGTAGTTTATTCATCGGCTAGGGAGCAATTTTTGACATGAATAGTTGTGTTAGCAGCCATAATTTATGTTATTAAACAGCACATTTTTCATTTGATGTTACCACACTGTGTGATTTATGAATACAGCTTGGTAGGGGACTGAGGTAAATAGTCAGTTAGTATGAGAAGAAAAACAATTTAAAACTTTATAAAACTTGCTAATCATCATACGTCTAATGTACAGAAACTATTTGCAACAGGACAATAAAGGATTAAAACAGGGTATTGGTTGGTCACCAACTTTAGGACCCCAAGCATTTGTTTTTACAAAGAATTTGAGTTTTTGTTTTTGCACTTTGCAATGACATTCTACCATCTGGTGTTTTGTATATTATATGACAACTAGTGATTCATGCTGGTGCATAAACCAATAGAAAAAAAACTGTGGCTTTTTTCCCTCCAATCCCCAATCAACCCACTAGAATTAGTTTATACCACAGAATAACAACAAATATTACAAATTACATTTGTAGTGACTTCTGTATTTTATTTCTGTAAAAAAAATAGCAAAAATCAACAAAGAGAACGCAAAACAATTGGTAGGAACATAGCTGATGCCTACTTTGAAAGCTGATTTAGTATAAGAGGGTACTTGATATTGACGATTCACAGTTTTAAAACAAAATTTTGCAGATCCGGCAGGAATTTCGACAGATGTAACTGGTAAAAATTTAATGTTGAAAATGCAAAAAAAATGTGTCAAAAAGGTAAAAATCATAAAAATTTTAATAAATGTGCATCAATGGGGTTTGCAGTTCCATGAAATCCCTTGCTTGTTTAGGTTATCTCTAGTACATGAGGATGTTCTTCTTCTACCCAAAATACAGCCACAACCTTGAAACACCCTCACCCGCTTGCTGACTCAGCAGTCTTGCCCATACATTGTTTAACTTCTTAAAAACAAAGAAATTATTTGGATTTAAACCAAGAAAAAAGAAAATTGTGAACCCACCCCCAAGGAAAGGCACCAATCGTCTGTGTGTATGAGTTGGTTTGGGGGTCATGCATACACAGGGACGATTCTCGGCCGAGACATCGTGTGTAGGGGGTCATGGCTCGGTGGGCATATCGTGTGTGTGTGTGAGCCTTAACACTTCTTTCATTAATAACATACCATGCCCCCTATTGTTTCTGCTCTTTTCTTAAAGATTAGGCTAATGGCTGCTTTATATGTCACCTAATAATTAATTAATTTTGACATTATTTAATTAGTATGAGGTTATTTTATAATAGCAATGATATGTTTTCTTAATAGGTTTTTCTATTTTTAAAAAAGGAAGGATTTATTTTAACACACTTGAGTGATGGCCCACACCCTCAAATAGATCAGGAAAAGCCTATTGAAAGGCATATTGGGTTTGATGCAATAAGAGGTGCAAAAGTTTTCCCCTGTTTTTTTCCCCTAATTTTGCAGCAACCAATTAGAGGTTAGCGTTGCACTGGGTCACTGTGGTTGCATAACATCTGAATGGTTTCTGCAGATTTTTAGCGTGGGCAAACCTTTGCACTTCTTATTGCACCATTGTGCACAAGAAAAAAAAAGGTGGAAAGAGCATTCAAGCCAGTCCTTGACTTGACAAGGTTATAAGGAATGCCATGTTACAAGAATGATATCCTACTGCTGTTGAGCATCACATGAAAAGGTCAGCCACAAAACCCAAAGAAACTATTTGAACAGTCCTAAAATGTTTCAATAAATTTAATTTTTTTCAATCCTTTCACCGGATTAATAATTTGTCAAACAAACCCTCTCCAGAGCTTATTATCTTAGCTAAAGACTGTTCTCACAGCATTTCCATTAGATATTGTTTAGAGATGAGTGCTTTCAAATAAAAATACAATGTGTGAGTTGTAACTGCAGCAGTACCTTATATTAGATGCAGATGCTCAGGCCAGCATTGCCCTCCAACCTCTGAAGATAAACATGATTATTAGGTGTTATCACTTACACCCGCATTTTATGTAAAATTAACTGTTTATCATGCATGAGCCAGTAGCTTCTGCATATTTTGTGATTCCTATCAGAGCTTAGTAATAGAATGCTGAACCATCTTTCCCTCTAATCATCTCCCTCAATATAGGTGATCAGTTAATCTATGGATATAGTCAAAGAGTGTTTGGCAAAAGGATCTTCATCATATGATTATATGTTTTTTTTCAAACTGATTCCTTCTAGGCTTTTCCATCTGATTCCTGGTCTTGCTAGGCATGTATTTCTTTTAAAACACATCTATCAGCATGGAACCCATTTGACTATGACCTGGCACTAGAGATGGCCAGGTTTTGTTCCATTTTCAGGTTTTTGGATCTCAGGAAAATCCCGAAGATCCGAAAATCTGAAAACAGAACTTAAATTCTGGACTTCGGAGCTCGTTTTTGATTTTTATCAAAAGTTTGAGCTATTTTCGAAAATTCTCGAAAATAGCCTTGAACGTTCGATAATACTTGTTTCTTTACAGTTACTTAGTCATGACATATGCAATTTCCTATGTTTCCAATAAAGCCCAGAAAATAATTAAATTATGACTTTTAATTTAATTCCTTTAGCGATATAGCAGGCAATCCTGTCCCTGTACCCTTCCCTAGCATGGACAGTGGGTTATGATCTTTCTCTGCTTGGTGAAGGACACTTAACTTACCCGTATGTTTAACTTTAGTCAAATATCTAAATGATTTGGGGTTTTGGAATTTGGGTTGAAATCACTAGGTGACCAGTAACGGGATTTTAATGAGCAGGCAAATATTTTTAGCCATATAGTATGCAGGCCTGCATTTGGGCTAATGGGAAGAGCAGGTGGTTTACCCCATGATTTTGAATCTTACAACAGGTGTAGTCCATATATGGAGGACAGTTTCATGGTCTGGGCCCGAAAAAGCCCTTCTTTCTGAATAGCTTGAATATTATTAACCGCAATATTAATCTTACCTGGCATTATGAGGCTAACAGGGTTGAAATCTTAGGCTTTAACATTTTTGTTACACAGGGCTTATTAGATATGAAAGCATTTAGGAAATGCTGTTGCCCATTATCATAGCAACAAAAACTTTTCCATGGAAATAGGAACAAAAGAGATCAGGGAACAATTAGATTTATATTCACCTTCAACCAGAAGTGGGATGGAAGTCTTTTTGGAATCAACTTGATAGCGGCTCTCAGTGCATTGCAAATGGGCTTTACTCATTGCGTGGTAAAGAGACATACATTGTTTTTGGCAGTTGTGCAACACAGTTTTTGCATGCCGCCATAACTGCCGTTAGTTGTGCTTTAAAGCTGCGTTAACCCTTGGTACGACTTTAAGACACAAACAGCCAATAACAGCACCCAACACAGCCCCATTTGTACCTAAAACCAGTGTTAGAGAAATGCTGGATGGTCACCCTATGATAGGTATGCACAAACAAATGTGGCAGAAGCACCATGTGTAAGTAAAGTGAAGTGCACAAAAGAATTACAAGAGAATGGATATACCTCAAGATCAATGGGTTCATTAATTGCTAGACATCCCAAGTTGTATGCTCTATTAAACGCACCTTCTCCAACCTCTACATAGGATAAACCAATCGTCACCTGACCGTCAGAATCGGGGAACACCTGAGATCCATTAAAATTTAGAACTTTAGGAATATTGTGGCAAACCATATATGGCAGGAACATCGGGGTAAAACAGGTGACTTAAAGGAGAACTAAACTTATTTTTTTAATGCTAATGTGAAAGCTTTTCTCCCCAAAACACCTATACATTATTATTTTTATTACTATTATTAATAATGTTAAGGATTTTTTATCACGCCAACATCTTCTGTGCCCCTTAACAATAACATAATCATACATTACATACATGAATAACACAAACGAAACGTGCGTGTATTAATAAAGTGTTGGCTATAACACTTGACAATCTATAACACTTATAACTTTTTTTTTTCCAACAGGGATTGAGCTCCCACTATATGTTTTTCTGTAATCATTTATTTTTAGGCAGATTGTGTTGTGACTGTGATTGTGGGCTATTAGGTGAGCTCCATTTTTCATTACCTGTTTCTTATATTTTATTCTTTATGGTAGTAAGTTTTTTTTTTTGTTGTTTGTGCTCCAAAACACAACTCCTTGGAGAATGACATATTTCAGAGACTCATTAAGTTAATGGATCAGTTCTGCCAGGAGACTATCAAAACACCTTTTAGAACATGTAACAAGTATGAACTTTCTAACATGGCCCAGCTATAAAAGTGTTTGAAAAACAGATGAACCACTACCATCCTTATACTACTACAAGCTCTTAAGTAGGGATGGGTTGCACCTCACTGATGGCGGTGCAGCTGTTTCAGGGGAGAAGAGGGTTAGAGAAGATTTTAAACTAGGTTTGGGGGGGGAGGGTATTAGCAGTCTCACTGGGATAGATAGCCCAGGAGGAAACCAGGGTGTAGATAGGCTAGCGGTGGGCAGAAAGGGGGGTGGGGCTAGCATAGGGGATAGGGAGGCATGTTTATTAAAGTGTACAAATAAATTAAAGGATCTTAATCTAAAATGTATGTTTGCAAATGCGAGAAGCCTGGCTGTAATAGGTATAGGTAATAGGTATAGCAGAAATGTGGTTGAACAGTTCTGACGACTGGGCTGTAAATTTAGAAGGATATGCCTTGTTTAGACAGGACAGAGAAAAAAGGAAAGGGGGAGGAGTATGTGTTTATGTTAAAAAATAATTTTTTAAATTTAAAAAGAAGAGATAACTGGCGATATGGATGTTAAAGTGGAGTGGGTGGGAATTAGGCAACAGGAAAGGGGGTAGGTCATTGTTGGTGTCTGCTATAAGCCGCCAATGCTAGCAGAGAGGAGGTGAGTCAACTTCATATGCATTTGGCAGGGCTGCAAGTTTGGGGTGTGCTCATTATGGGGACTTTAATTACCCTGACATTGATTGGTGTAGTGGAACTGCCATCACAGAAAAAGGTGATGAGTTCCTGAATTTGCTGCAGGATTATTTTCTCTCACAGGTGGTTGAGGTTCCTACTAGAAAAGGAGCTCTGTTGGATAATGTAATATCTAACATCGTGGAGAGCACTATAGATATAAAGGTAACTGGAGGCTTAGGGAATAGTGACCATGAAATAGTGGCGTTTAGACTTTGTTATTGAAAGGAAAAGTGCGCTGGGTTAACAAAGACATTCAATTTTGGGAAGGCAAATTTTCCCAGGTTAAAAGCTGCTCTCCAGAATGTCAACTGGGATAATGTTTTATCAGGTAAAGGTACTGAACAGAAGTGGACTGTGTTCAGGGGGATTTTAAGCCAGTTCACATCTAAATTTATACCCTTGGGAAATAAATGTAAAAAAAATAAATCTGCGCCCATGTGGCTGAATTCTGATGTAAAGAGGCAAATGGAAAGGAAGAAAAAGGCATTTAAAACCTTTAAGGCTGAGGGAACGGAAAGGGCCTTTAGGGATTATAAAAACTGAAACAAGGAGTGTAAGAAAGCAATCAAACTAGCTAAAATTAATAATGAAGTTAGGATAGCTGAACAAAGCATCACTAAGCCTAAATTTTTTTAAAGTATATTACCGGTAATAGTAAGAAGATGAGGACTGAGAATGTGGCACCATTAATTAATGGGGATAAGTTAGTTACGGAGGATGGCAATAAAGCAAATGTCTTGAATACTTTTCCCCCCTCTGTATACACTATAGAAGATCCAAGTACAGATATCATAGAGTATAGTAGCAATAATGGTATAAAATATTTAAGTGCACTTTGGTTAACTGAGGATATGGTACAGAAAGAACTTAATAAGGTTAATATTAATAAATCTCCTGGACCGGATAAAATACATCCTCGGGTACTTAGGGAGCTAAGTTCAGTTTTATCTAGGCCATTATTTCTTATTTTTGCAGATTCCCTCATGTCCGGTGGTGGGCCTCTGGATTGGAAAAAGGCTGATGTTATTCCAATATTCAAAAAGGGTAGTCGTTCACAGCCGGGTAATTACAGGCCTCTACGTTTAACTTCAGTGGTGGGGAAGATCCTGGAAATGGAATAGGAAAGGGAAAAGGGAAAATAAGGGAACATGTTCTAGATTATGTTTCAAGGACTGACATTATAAGTAGTAACCAGCATGGATTTAGGAGGAATAGATCTTGTCAAACTAACTTGGCTTTTGATACAGTCCCCCATAGGCAACTAATGTATAAGCTAAGGTCTGATGGTCTGTGGAGTCACATTTGTACATGGATATAAAATTGGTTAATGAATAGGATGCAGAGAGTAGTTGTAAATGGGGCTTCATCATTATGGACTAAAGTGCTAAGTGGGGTGCCACGGGGTTCTGTGTTGGGGCCGCTTCTATTTAATCTATTTACTAATGATTTGGAAGTGGGTATTGTCAGCAAGGTTTCTGTGTATGCTGACAACACAAAACGTTGTCGACCATTAAAAACTTCAGAGGATGTGCAATTGTTGCAGGGGGATCTAGATAGAATGTCACATTGGGCTGCTAAGTGGCAGATGAGATTCAATTTTGATAAATGTAAGGTGATGCATTTTGGACTTAAAAATCCTTGTACTACTTATACTATAAATGGCTCTGTATTAAGTGAATCCCTGTTGAGAAGGGATCTTGGAGTTTTAATGGATAACAAACTTTAAGGTAGCAAGCAGTGCCAGACGGCAACAGCCAGAGCCAGCATGGTATTGTCTTGTATACAGAGAGGTATGGATTCAAGTGAGGAAAATGTAATTCTCCCTCTTTACAAAGCATTGGTAAGGCCTCAATTGGAATATGCAGTGCAATTTTGAAATCCTGTGTACAAAAAGGACATCTTTCAAACGGAAAGGGTTCAGAGAAGGGCAACTAAATTAATAAGGGGATTGGGGGAGCTTGAATATGAAGAGAGACTGGAAAAGTTACAATTATGTACGCTGGAGAAAAGGTGCTTGCATGGGGATATGATTACTGTGTATAAATACATTAACAGGCCATATAATAAACTATCTGGGGCATTGTTCACCAATAGAACATGTCAGAGGACATGAGGACATCCCTTAAGACTTGAAGAAAAAAGGTTTTGGCTTCAAGTTCGGAAAGGGTTTTTCACTGTGAGAACGGTAAAGCTATGGAACTGTCTTCCAGTGGACATTGTTATGGCAGGTTCATTGGTCAGTTTTAAAATAAAGCTGGATGAGTTTCTGCAAACAAGGAATGTTGCAAGTTACTGGTATTGATACATAAAGTAGAGTTGATCCAGGGAAATTTCCGATTGCCACTTGGAGTCAGGAAGGAATTTTTCCCCCCTTCATTAATTTGGTGTTTTTTTTTTGCCTTCCTCTGGATCAACAGTTAGGCAGGAAATGAGGATATTGCTAGATGGGTTGGACTGGATGGACGTATGTCTTTATTCAATCTCAAATACTATAAACTATAAACTATTTCTGGGGCTTGTTTTAACAAAGTAACATGGCGGTTCGGGGTGAGCTGGGGTTTCCTACACTACAGGTAGGAGATGAGGCAGCCATTTAAGGATCAGGCAGGTGGGAGAAAAGGCTTAGGAAGGGCTCCCCTGTGCATGCCAAAGTCCTCCAGGAGGACAAGGAAGAAGCAGGGACTCGATGACACACTGACAGCTCCTACTCTTCACTTTTCTGAACCTTGGACAGGCAATGCAGAAGAACCATAAGGAGCAGAAAGGTAAGGTAAGGATTTTTTAACACTATACAGTGGAGCCAGTAGTGGGTTAAAATTGAATCCTTAAAGTCACTAAAGGTGGATAAAAACTTTATTATAAGACCAGTAGACAAAGTAGGGGCGATTGTTCTGTTAGATATCCAATAGTAAAGACCAGAGTTATTATCCCAACTGGCAAACTCTCAAACTTACCTGAAGTTACTTGGGAATCCAACTAAAGTTATAAAGAACAGACTGGACTCTATTATTACCATAGGTAAGTATAAATAAGGGTGTTGAGGCACTCCAAAGATGCTCGATACACGCGGCCTCCATTGAGTTAAAACATAACTTTTATTTGAATAGATATTCCATGCGGTGCACTAACAGTCGGCTAAACACTGAACGCCTTACGCGTTTCAGACCGTTAAGGTCCTTAATTATAGGCTATGTGATTAGCCATGCGGAAAGCCTTAAGAAGGGGAAGTGACGCCTACCGAACTCCGCCTGCGAGCATCGTTCCTCCCCTGCTATGGAGTCTACATATTAGAGTTAAAGGAGAACTAAACCCAAAAAAACAAAGTTTAGGTTAGAAAGTACTTGCCTCAACATCCTTCTCAGCATGGAAGATTCCACTCGATGGCGTTTTCTTTACCTCTATAAGCTCATTTTAGGTTCTGTTTGTTCCCCAAATCTGAAGCTGACATTTTCTGTTGCCTGCCAGTACTTTTACCTTGATTACATTTTCAGTACCTGTGTGATTTCCACTCCCACCTCTTAACCTCTATGATGTAGGAATATATTAAATCATCAATATTCAAATTGGTGGTGCAGCTGATTAACATTTTCCTACTAGCAGTGTTGTAGTGTGATGTATATAGGTCTGGGTATCTAGTGTGTCCGGATCTGAAATAATGTATGTCTCACCTATGGCTTTCACTCCACCGAATCCGATATATAAACAATAAATTACAGGTGAAACATACAAAGACCCAGGTCTGTAGCTGTGAATATTGCAAGTTCATTGCAAAACATGCGTGCTACATGTTTCAGTCCCACTCAAGCACTTGAGGAAGGACAAGTGGGTCACAAACATGTAGCCTGCATGTTTAGCAATAAACCTGCATTATTCACACTTACAGACCTGTGTCTTTGTATGTTTCACCTGCAATGTATTGTTTAAGTGTTGGAGGGCCATGTTTAAAAACTTGCAATACCATGGGTTTTCGTTACTGTACGACTGTGGCAGTATTATACCATGTTGTAAACTACCGTAATGATATTCTACGGGAGGTCGCAGATTTGCGTTTGCTATCGTACATTTACAAGATTTCCGATAAACAATCCCCATAAAAATTCAAAACAGATAACTTTATTCCTAAGAACAGGAAAGTGATCTCTAAAATGACATCCGCTATTGAATAGCACAATATGTATACTAATGGCCTCCTATTATAATCATAAAAAAAATTCAATGAAAGGTTCGAGTCCATACATATATTAAAAATAATGTGATAATATTATAAGGAACAAACGTCTGGATATCGTATTGTTCATATGTCCCAAACAATGTTATGTTATTATTGCGGATGCTACCGATTTTACTTCTGTTATAATGATTAGTTGTAATATATCATATCCAACCCTATTTGGGTCCTCAGTGTTTTGTGTTCGAATATTGTCAACAATAATATGCAATAATCTCTATTATAGTAAGAGATATAAGTGTGTACTGTAGTAGTCTTATATATAAACTCAAAATAGTAACTTTAGCAGAACAATCCGGTCTCCTTTTACAAGCTGTGACTCCGCTTTCTGGCGTTAGCCCCAGGAGCGGTTTTATTCACAAAACAAGTCTGACTCTATATTGTTAAAGTCAAAGTGCTGTTCCCATTCACAGAACTTAATTAAATGCTGCAACAAATCAAAATACGGTACTTATCCCGTTCAGCGATGTATCCTATATGAGCTGCACAGTAGTATAGCGATCATCAGGCGTGGATCTTGGCAATCCCTTCTGATCCCTCTGATCCCTCAAAAAACGGTGACTCCGCTGTCTCTGTAAGTGCCGCTACAGGAGTGGTTTTACTCGCAAAACTTGTGGAGTTGCTTGGGTAGTCCTTCGGCATCCACTCTGCACAACTGGTCCCGCACTGATGATGTCACTGTTTCCCGGTCTCTCTCTATTTGGCTTTGTATATGAGCAGCATAAATATTACAATGTGTATAGCTCTACTGTAGACAAATAAAACTTATCGCTATGCGTTTCACCAACAATGGCTTCCTCAGGAAATCAATGATAAAGTTCAGCATATCTCTTCCTACTTATATAGCGGATGTCATCTCTTGAGGTCCCTCCCACATTTAAAGACATATATACCTAAAAATTTCAAACTATAATACTCAACTTCCCCACAGTGGAGAACTATATATAGAATAGAGTGTTTCTAAAATATATTCCCTACAGTACATAATTGCCATGTATTCCCTTATGGTGTATCCTGAAAATACTATTACACCAAAAACGCTGCAATTTCTGTTATCATTAAGTCCCCACTCATAAATGTATTTTTGTTCTAATTTTATTAATAAATTATCAATATTCCCTCCCCCCAAAAACACACCTTCTAACACTGAAATAACTACCTTCAAAACTGCTTTTGTCATACTTATAATAGTGCTCATATATATATATGGTAAAGATAGACCTTGTGATATTTTGTTATGTGTTAACTTAATACACTATTATAAGTATTATAACTATGTGTTAACTTAATAGCACTATTATAAGTATCACAAAAGCAGTTTTGAAGGTAGTTAAAGGTAGTTCCCCGTAAAGGGAAACAACATCTGTAGTCGCTAATGAACTATAAGAGGCAACCTTCTGCTTATCTAAAATTTCCAAGATATGTGTTGTATCCTTAAAGGAACACTAAACCCCCAAAAATAACTCTGTGCCATTCGTTTCTATTATTCACAGGGAGGTGAGAACGCTTATTCTCACCTCCCTGTGAATAATAGGACGCTCGGGGGACCTGGCACTTACCTAACCGCCGCTCCACTCACAGCCGCTCCTTCACTGACAGCCGCTCTGTCCCGACCGCACACCCTATCATGGGTATGATAGGGCAAGAGGGAACTAATTTATCATACATCTTTGGGGTAACCACCCCCAGATTTAATGCCCATTTAATAAGGTTCTCCAATTTAGTTCTACATTTTGGAGTAGGGTCCCCCTTTAAAATTTCACTAGTACAGCTATCTATTAATTGTCTTTCAGCCTCATTTATAAAATCCTGTTTATTTAAGACTACCACTATTCGGGGGAACTGACTGATCTTTACGTAAGCTCTGTAAAGCTTTATGTTCTTTATGAGATAGATTATGCCATTTTCTGTTTGTTTTAGGTGTATCAGTATCACTATGTATTTTTGACCACAGATTCCTAAGTTCCTTTTCTACAATGAACTGGAATTTATCAACTTCTGGAGTACGCAAATGTTTGAGATAAAACGTAGAATTTGATTTAAACCTATCTACATAAAGAGCCAGATTTATTCCTAACATTGGCTGACTTGGATTAGACAGATCTAATAAGTATTTTAAATTAAGGCATCATCGTGCTTATTGTCACTGTTTATATCTTTTTGGAACCATTTCCTCAAAATCACTTTTCTAAAAAAATTTTATTGTCTCTAGTATATCAAAAGACTCGGTTGGACAAAATGATAAACCTTTTTGAAGGACTGCAACTTCCTCTGTTGATAGGTTCCTACATGATAAATTCAGTACATACTTTTTTCATTGGGTCTCTCTTTCGTAATCTGTATCTTTGTTCCAATGTTCCTGTTCCTCCAACATTTATTTCTTCATCTAAAGGGAATCTATACTTTGCAGATTATTCATCTGGGTACCTCATAAGTGGCTGTCTATTGTATTCAATCCTGTTATTTCTCCATAAATCGTCCATGCGGATGTAAGTGGAACGTCTTGATCTCTTTTTGTCTTAATTTTGTGTTTGTGCACTGGAAGATACAAGTGAAAAGGTGGAGAAGGAGGAATCTGCCACAGTGTATACATCATCATAATCACTGTTATAATCATTATTTCCTTCTAGATTGCTAACACTTGCTGAAAAATTAACATGTTTATTCCTACCACCATGTTTCTTTAAAATAGGTTTGGGTAGCTTTAGATAGGTTTCTTTAAAATAGGTTTGTCCCCTGATTTGAATCTTTTTCTCTCTGTTTTATTAGGTATAGTGTAACTGATATTGCTATTACTATTTCTAACATAGACTCTATTATTTTTATAGTCCCTTTTGTCTCTTTAGAATTTTCTGCCTTTGGTTTCCATAATCTGCCTTTCTATTTGGTCCACGTGTTCATACACCCTATAGTTTAAATGCTCAAAATCGACATTGCCTTTAAAGGTTTCTAACAGGCCCTCATCGCTCTGAAAGGTTTTTTGGGTATCAATGAGCTCTTGTTTTTTATACGTTAGAATCATATCCATTAATTTTATGGAACAGTCTGATAACACTCTGTTCCATTGTGTAATGAACTCACTAACTTCATCCACAAAAAAAGTCGGGAATTTGTACATTCTTAATCCCCTAGGGATCATGTTGTGTTCTATATATTTTATAAGTGTGCTGATATCCCACCAGATGTCCACATTAGGGTTAAATTTGTCTGAAGATATATCGAAGGTGTCAGTGGCTCTCTGTATTCTTAACTATAATCACATGTAAGGCTTTCCGCATGGCTAATCACATAGCCTATGATAAAGGACCTTAACGATCCGAAACGAGTAAGGCGTTCAGTGTTTAGCCGACTGTCAGTGCACCGCATTGAGTATCTATTCAAATAAAAGTTATGTTTTAACTCAACGGAGGCCGCATGTATTGGGCATCTTTGGAGTGCATCAACACCCTTACTTATACTATTTTATTGGAGCCTTAGCGAGGGGTTTGGGGCTGGATGCACCCGGACCAAACTGTGGGAGCAGTGAGTCCTGTTTCAGTGAATGCCTTACTGTGAAAGAAATAATATTGATTGCAATGAAGCGAATGGCTCAGGGCTAAAGCACCTGAGCCCCAACTATAGCAAGTGAGAATTTCATGCTGTATTAGTGCAGCTTTGCTACATTCATGTTACAAACTAACTGTGTTTCAGTGATTGTTTGTCATCAGCTATACTGTGTTGTATTTTATGATACTTGTTATCTATTATTACCATGACCCAAACTAATGGCTGGATTAGGGAACAAGAAGCAAACTTTTTGATAACTGAGATACCCAAAGTACAAATAATCTACGCGGTTCTGAAAGTCCATAAATCTCTACAGAATCCCACGGGATGTCCAATAGTTTCTTCATTACTATTAGCCTGAATTAAGTAAACCTTTGGTGTCTGTGTTCCCTTACTGGCAGAACCATTGTAAAAGAGCCAAGAGATAATCCTCCTATAATATATACAGTATATCACTGCTAAAACATCTGCATCTGTTTTGATAAATTAAAACCTAAAAAAACTTCAATGTCTGGGTTTCAGTATTACATCCAATTATGTGCTGTTCGTAAAACATGGGGCAGTCTTAGCAAATCAAAAAACAAAACTACTGTATGCTATACAGGAAGTAATGTCTGTATCATAGATGACATATAGGAGAAACTTTGCATGTCTCTGCCCCTTTCTCTGGGAATGCTGTGAGTGAGAAATCATTCCTCATTTCTTGGATTGTTTGAGCTATACTATTTTTATACCATGGGGCTGTGAAGTACCTTCTGTTATGAGAAGGCTTTATTTTAGTTTATGCTCTCTGGAGGGCTTTATGCTTCTTTAAAGGATAACTGTATAGCCTCAATGCATTTTTTAAATTGCTTTAAAAAGCGTAAAGGTATGCAGCCCTCCCCATACATTTTTTCCTGATTTTGAGCCTCTCTCTGCCTTCAATTAGCCATGCTGTGAAGGGGTGTAACAATTCTGTCTGCGGCTAACTGTCATTCAAAGCTAGCATGCGAGAAAACACTCCTCCACCCACCCTTCATCAGCTTGATTATGCTGGCTGTATCCTAGCAACAGGACATTTCAAGTTTGTTTCACTGACAGAGGAGGAGGAGAGAGGTTGTAACAGACATTCCCACCAGTCAAAAACAAGTGTTATGTTAATCATGGCCCTGGGCCGTCTAGGAGGCAGGATTTTAGCACTTGCTGTGTGTGAAGAGAGGGCAGCAGGGCTGTAAACATGAGTAAGTGATTTCAGCTGCTGGAAGTGTGGACATGTAAAGGGGGTGATGTTTTTTTTTTGATATTGTTGTCCTTTAAGCCCACTTCACCTTAAGCTATATAGCTGACTGGTATCTTGGTGCTCCCAAGTCCTATCTCATAGAAGTCATTATTATCTGTCTTGCCAAAAAGATTAAAACATGTCATGCCGGCAAATCTGATGAATGTCTCTATACCATTAGGCTGTATTGCAAAAATGGAGAAACATTAGTAAATATTTCTCATAGTATTTCTATAAATAGTTCAGATATACCAAACTGATAGACCTGTATCCAAAACAACCGAGTGCTGTAATAAAATTAACAAGTGCTTCAACAAAGTATTAGTTTAGGGAATGTGACACTAATGGAACCAGGATTTAATAGGATTTCTTTATTAACTGCTTTTCATTTATTTTTAAAGTCTTTGCTTTTTGTTTTTTTATTGTACAAAACCATGACATTTTATAGGGAGTGTTGAGATTTTATAGCCACTCTTTCCACATATAGCCAAACATACACACACATAATTCCCACTGTGTACCAACAGACACACTTTTCTAGTATATACAAAACACACTTGTATACACCATGAGAAAATTCCAGGTGACCACTAATACTTGTCACATATATTTATTTATTTATGCTGTAGTCAACACAAACAAAATGAAAAAGAGTGAGACTGGATAGCTGGGAAACCACAGCTGTTAATTAATGCTGTTAATTAACCAATTGATCAGTGCCCAGTGGTGTCAGGTTCCCTGGTGGGATTCATGTGCCAAGACCATCACGGGAAAGTAACTTAGCTGCTTGTGGTTGTAGAAAAAATTCTTAGTTCAAATGTATTTTATTGATTTCATTTGTTTATTTATATCACAGTTATAAATTTGCAATACCAACGTGCTCGGGGAAAACTAATTTGCTTATTACATTGAGCAGAACAGGCCACAAAGTATTTAAAGGCCATTAGTCATTAAGTATTAAATAAGCCTGTATTGGTGTATACATAAATACTTTTGTAGGTGGCACAAATCACTAATATGTGCAGGTCTGAGTTGCATTATTGCGAAATTCTCTATATTTATTCTACTAACAAATTAGCACTCTGTGATATAAATGTTTTAAATTGAGGTAAGAAAGGTCATTTAGAAAGTTGAATACTTTCACTCCTTTAATTATTTTATGTTTATTCCCTTTTCTTTACATTACATTAACTCATTTTCATACTACAAACTTGTTTGTAATCTTGCAATTTTCCACTTGTTATTTCCTTTGGTTTAGTTATCAAAGAAATAATTGAGCTTCACAATTCATCTCCATCAGAACCTCAGTAAGGGACATTGTTCACCAATAGAACATGTCAAAGGACATGTGGACATCCCTTAAGATTGGAAGAAAAGAAGTTTAGTCTTCAATTTTGGAAGGGGTTTTTCACTGTGAGAACGTTAAAACTATGGAACTGTCTTCCATTAGATGTAATGATTGGATAGTTTAGAGAAAAAACTTGAGGAGTTCCTAAAAACAAATAATGTTGCATGTTACTGCTATTGATACATTAAGCTAGATTGGATCAGGCATATTTTCAATTGCCATGTGGAGCCAGAAAGGTATTTGTTATCTCCTTCATAATTCTGGGGTGTGTGTTGCCTTCCTCTGGATCATCAGTTAGGCAGGAAATGTGGGTATTGCTGAATAGGTTGGACTTAATTATGGACTTATTCACTTATTCATCCTCAAATACTACTATGCTACTTATTCATAATTTGATATGTTGGGGTAGGCTAAGAAGAGAATGCACTGCTTTTTGGGGGTATTTATTGTTTTTACTTAACCAGCCAGACAATTGGTAAAGACAATTGGTAAAGTTTAAATAAGTGCTAAAATTAATATAATGGAATACATTAATTAAAGTTTAGGTGTTTTCCCATGTACTGTAATAAATGATCTTTACCTTTAATGCAACATATGAGGGGGCAGAGTCAACACTCCATGGAGTAGGTCATGTTTTGGGAGAGCTACAGCACCAGAATCCATCCGAGGCTAATAAATACCCTCTTAATCTCATCCGCACACACAATCCATAGTCAGGCGGCTGACTCTGATAACCCTCCCAGAACCCAACCAAAAGGTCAGCAAGAGGTATCATTGGCCATTCAAGAAACACACCCTTACCACGCTGCTGGAGGATGTAAAGGCCAACATAAAATCTGATATCTCACTACTGAGGAATGACATGCAAAAGCTGAGGGGGCAGGTCAGCAATACAAAGGGGAGAATATCACAACAGACACAGTATCCTCCCTCAGACGTATCATTACTCAACTACAACAAGAGCTGACAGCCACATGACAAAAACTGGCTAATTTAGAAAATAGATCATGTAGACAAAACACATACAAAAGATGGGATAGTATACATCCATACAGAATGCAACTAGAGACCAAATCAAGTTAATATATACAAACAAAGCAATTAGTTCAATAACTTGGCCAAATTATTTTAAGCCCAGCAACCACGTCATGTATTTTGCTTGTTGCATTGGAGGTTTGACCAAGCCTCTGGGTAATGTGTGCTCCACCCACAGTGGCCCATGTGTTTAAGTACTAAAAGCTGGAGAGTCAATCCCTAGAAAGTAAGCGAACGAGTGACAGGGATTTACTGTTACTAAGATAAAGTTTGAGAATTACGTTTCTTACGAAGGTAAAATTTACTAAGATTAAAGGTTAGGACCCAGCAGAATAATGCAAACTGTGACGTGGTTGCTGGGTTTATAAAAATAATTTGGCCAAGTTATTAAACTAATTGCTTTAAATTCACTGGCAGGCTTTTTAAGTTGCAATTCACTGATAACGTTAAATGTAAGCAAATTAGTTGTGCACTAGGCTTCTATTGTTTGTACATGTAGGCAAAACCATTGGTTCATAGGCTTCCCTGAAAAAGCAGAGAGACAAGATCCTGTGAAGTTCCTTGAGAAAACAGTTTAAAGCTAAAGGCCTAATGCCTACATTTGCAATTGAATGTGCCCACAGAATTCCTGCCAAGACCCACCCACCTGGTGGCAGTGGTAGGCCTCTGATTATTAAATGCGAGAGATTGGGATTTAGTTCTTAAACATTCAAGCTGTAAATTGGGATTTAGTTCTTAAACATTTTTATTTGAAAATGCAACCATAAAATTCTCTTCATGGAACTTCAGAAAAGGCATTACACATTCATGAAAGTAAAGAAACAGCTGAGCCTCAAGTACAGCATGACGTACCCAGCACAGCTTCGAGTGGGAGTGGAAGGTAACACTATATTTTTTGACAATCCCAAGGCTGAAGCTGAATGGCTGGAGGTAATTTGCCTCCCCCAAACACCTTTTGACACTCGAGAAACCCCTAGTGCTGTTTGTCCACAAACTAATACACTAAATTACAAACAATGGGGACACCAAATTGCTGATTCCATAAACTACTGGAATCCCCAAGCCAAGAGAATTCGCTAAAGCTGATAAATAATAGCTCGTACCGAATGTTGCGTGTTCCAGAACACTGGTGTGGAAGACCCTTTCCATATAAGAATCTCCTAGTACGTTTAGATTATCTATTTACATGTCTACATTGCCCAGAAACTGCACTTTAAGTGCACCCTCTAAAAATGTCCATGTCACAGTGGTCTATTTTACCCTATGTTACATGTTAACTTTGTTGCCCTACTGTTTTGGGCTTGAGTTAGTTAAAATAGTTATCCTCTTGGTGAGTAATATATATTACAAGGCTCTATATAAACTGCTGTTATTATACTGTTTTGAAAAAAAATTGGTATAATACATGTTCTTACACTGATCTTAAAATCATACATCCTTGCAATCCATGATTAGATGAACCCAGCCATAGTCAAAGCTTGAATGCCACACATCTGGGTTCCCAGAGGACATGTAACCAGCGTGACGTCAGTCCTGCCAATCAGCACGCACGTTTGGCCGCACTGACATCATCACGGCTGCCGCACCCAGATCCCACGAGACCTAGCCTATCCAGCAAAGACACCACTCCCAGCATGCCCGGTAAGATACCCCACACTCGCGATTAGTTCCCCCGCCCCCCTAACACGGAGCAACCAGTCCTCACTTCGGATAAAACTTGCCTGCTTGATAACTAATCTTCTCTTATTATATAAACTCTTAATTAAAATGACCAGACATAAACAAGTGTTGTGTGTATCCGCCACCAAGAGTTTCTGTAAGCCTACACAGAACTACCGCTACCTAACAAAAATAGCGACTGCTCAATTCCATCTTGCAGCCCAGATAAAAAGATATCAAGTCCTATATCATTAAGATCCTTAGTACCCTGTTGTCCTACTCTAACTGCCGGTGTCTAACTACCACCCCACCTTGCGACCTGACAACCTAGATATCCTTGTATTTAAGACCCTTCTGGCTTTCCTAGCCCCTTGCCATTGAACTCTGAGAATGACCTCTGATCATACTAAAATCCCCTCCCTAAAAAATAGTAGATCCAAAGATGATTACAGGACAAACACTATCAAATTAGTACGCACCTGCACGTGTTGGGAACGTCCTCCCGTACTTGCGGATCCAGTGCTGCAATCACCTCCTGAAAAATCCTATCTCCCAAATAGGCATGAAATTTGCACCGCACACGGGGAAGATCCCCAGATCGAAGGTAGGCGACCGGACTCGTGATAAGTAGAAGTAAAAAGTCAAAACTTTATTCGAATCATTAAAATCACACACTGCTGGGTCCAGAAGATCCTGGCCAGGAGCACACACACCCAAACTCTGCCCTACACGTTTCGTGGAACAGCTTCCACTTCCTCAGGGGCTCAAAGGATGCATTACCTCCAGGTACTATATATACAATCCAACATTAACCCCTTATTAGGCTAATTCAATACAAAACCACTGGCTTGTTACTATGATAATTGCTAGGACATATTGTGTTTATGTTCCATTAAGTGTTCTGATTTTATATTACCGTATATAATTGACACTATATTATATAATTGACACTATGTGTTCTAAAAGGTGGGTGTGGTTTTGTATTGAATTAGCCTAATAAGGGGTTAATGTTGGATTGTATATATAGTACCTGGAGGGATACAAAACGCCTGCAACCAGTTGCCAAAAGTTTTTGCCACTTTTGGCTTTTTCTCCCCCTTCTCAGATTTTACCAACTCTTTTTCCACTGTTACCGTGTCAGTGGTTTCTAGTGACCAGATATCTACGAATTCATTTTTACAGATATTTTCTGTTATATCCCCTGCCAGGTGTACTGTACGGGCTAACTCGCAAAAATAAAATTCCTTCAATGCCTCTACCGAAGGGAACTCTGACACAGACCCTGCTGCTCCCCCTGGGGCTGGACTCACAACAGAGCCAGATGGCAGGGTGTCAATTTTACCCATTGATGCCTTCAACTTTATCACCTATCACCTGCAGTTGTCCTTGCTGAGCACTCCTTTCCCGGACTCATATCACATATGGAAAAGCAGTACACCCTAGACCTCCTTCCCCCAGACCGTGAATGGCGACACCTACTGTAATCCCTGGAACATGATCCATACCTGCACTATTCTCTCCTGTGATACCCCCTGTGACTGCCCCAGTGATAATCATTACTGCTCTTGTCTGAAGAGGAATATCTCCCCCCTTTTCTCCCATGTTTGTGGCTTCTCTCCTCCCTTCTATACTGGCTCCTGTTTCTTGCCATCCCACTATCCTCGCATTTTCTGAGATGCACTCTGTGATGCACTGGAGTGGGCGTACATACTCTGATAGTGGACCTAGCGTCCACAAAATCTGTATCACCTAAATCTGAGCCTTTCTCGTGTACTTCTTACTGAGCGTCCTTAGAAGAGATGGACTAGAACTCGAACGCGAGTTCGATCCGAACCATTCGAGTTCGAACGGACTCAGACTTCTCGAACTATCCCGGACCCGGATTTTCAATATTTTCCGGACTTTCGATAATTATCGAATGTTCGAACGTTCGAGGCATGCGAATACGCGAGTAAAATGTCTATTATACCAATACGCAAGTAAATATCAAATTATCGAATCCGCTAGTAAAATGTCTCTTATACCTATACGCGAGTAAATATTGAATATCGAATCCACAAGTAAAATGTCTATTATACCTATACGCGAGTAAATATTGAATATCGAATCCACAAGTAAAATGTCTATTATACCTATATCCGGGTAAATATCGAATTCTCGAATCCGCTAGTAAAATGTCTATTATACCTATACGCGAGTAAAGGTAAGACGCATTTCGCGAAGATCCCTAGTAAATTCTATTATAACGCGCATAACGCAAGTAAATATCGGAGTTCTCGAAGTGTCGCAACAAACGGGAGGGATAAAATGTTCTATTATCCCAATAACGCGAGTTATGAAAGCTGAGTTCTCGGAAGAATCCGCGAGATCAAAATGAAATCTATTAAGAGGAGGAGGGACCTATAAAGCGGCGAGATAAAATATAAGAATTCTTAAACCTGCAAGTAATGTGCTATTATAGGGGCCTATACGACAACGTAGGAAGTGACATAAATTCTCGAGGGTGTCATCGAATACGAGTAAAATGTCTATTATACCAATGACGGAGTAAATATCGTTCTCGAATCCGCTAGTAAAAAAATGATCTATTATACCATATGCGCTGGAGGGTAAAATAAACCAAAGGCTGGGTTCTCCGGAAATCCGCAAGGGTAAGAATGGTACGATTAATACCTAATACGCAGAGTAAAATACCGATGTCTCAAAATCCGCAAGTAAAATGTCTATTATACCTATACGCGAGTTAATACAGAATTCTCGAATCCGTGAGTAAAATGTCTATTATACCAATACGCGAGTAAATACCGAATTCTCAATTCCGCAAGTAAAATGTCTTTTATACCTATATGCGAGTAAATACTGAATTCTCAAATCCGCAAGTAAAATGTCTATTATACCAATACGCAAGCAAATATCGAATTCTCGAATCCGCAAGTAAAATGTCTATTATACCAATACGCGAGTAAATACTGAATTCTCAAATCCGCAAGTAAAATGTCTATTATACCTATACGCAAGTAAATATCGAATTCTCGAATCCGCGAGTAAAATGTCTATTATACCAATACACGAGTAAATATTGAATATCGAATCCACAAGTAAAATGTCTATTATACCTATACGCGAGTAAATATCGAATCTGCATGTGAAATGTCTATTATACCAACATGGGAGTAAATATCGAATATTAAATCTACAAGTAAAATGTCTATTATACCAATATGCGAGTAAATATCCAATTAACGAATATGAAAGTAAAATGTCTATTACAGCATACCAATACGCTAGTAAATATCGAATGTTCGAATGCGAGAGCTTGAAAGTAGCATGCGGGAGAGTCCTGGATATTGGAACATGTTCCCCAGACCATTTCCCAGGTCCCACAGCCATTTACATTAAGTTACCATTGATATTTTAATTTCCAAAAATGGCCAAACATTTGAAAGTTCGGCCATCTCTAGTGGTCATATCTGATGGAATTTTAACGTAATTACCAAAATGTTACTGAAACTGCGGTCTGTTCCACGGACCATTAATCCTAAAATAGTGTTGCTTGAACTTGCTTCAATCTGAGATTACTTTTGCCCAAATCAGAACTGATCCTGATCTCCTAAGGATAATTATAGTTCTTAAAATTACCCCCTTCCTCTTAAACATACCCAGGGTGAGCACCTACACTGCTAAGTAAGTTTATCAGGATGTAGAGACTGTACCCAAGGGGAGGACTTAGTGGTTTATTTTTTAAGCACCATTGCAACAATCGTGTCAGTGATCCTCATACTCTAGTAGTATTTTTATATATGGATATTAAAATGTAACAACTAGCACTTGTCTTTTGACCCTTTAATAGTTGATCATCATCACTGCAGACTTTCCTGATTGGACGGAATCTTTTTACAAGTCACGCCCCACAAATTCTACATTAGTTTAATCTGTTTCCTTCCATTGAATCTACTGAAAATGTGAGCCAGAGACCAATCCTGCAGACACTCTGATAATATCATGTATTTACACAATTTAAAACATCAAAATTGACTTTATTTCTACTTTTTGATTCTCCCCCTATTGTTTACCTGACGTTCCTCTGTCTTTTTAACGTATATCTATTTAAACTACTGCCCGGTTGCTGGGATCCCCTATCAAATATCAAATCCGCAAGTAAAATGTCTATTATACCTATACGCAAGTAAATATCGAATTCTCGAATCCGCGAGTCGTTCATAGGATAATTAAGTCCTGGATATTCGAACGTGTTCCCCAGACCATTTCCCAGGTCCCACAGCTAGTTACACTAAGTTACTAATGATATTTTATATATTTTAGTTCATTTGAACTTTTGCTGTTCTCTGTGTCCAAGGGGCATGGCCTCTCCTGTCCCTTGGCTTTCCTCTAACTAATGCAGGGGCAGAGGCGACAGGAGGCCTAGTCTTCTCCTTCACTGCAAAAAATGGTGGGCTGTGAACTGCAACAATTGTGTGGGATGCAACGTGTTAAATGCCCTCAAGAGACTCTCCGTTGAAATCGGTGCGTGGGGGGCTGGGACTCGGGCACGAAGTAGCGTGTGACTGGCGTGCAGGTCTGACAGAGGTTCTAACACCCCCACCCAGACTTTGGGTAATGGGGGAATCCTTCCCCAATAAGTCCTGCAACCAGCCAGCCCCCTCCACACTTATCCTCTCCCTTACCCTTATCAGCATCTCCTCTGTCTCTCTCTCTGCCATCCTTTTCCTTCAATTCATCAAGCCTAATTGTTTTCTTATTGCCCTGGGAAAGAACTTCTGTCTTTTCGCCAAGAACACAAACCAAAATAGTGTCTAGTATACCCAGCCTAACGTCACACTACCTGTTCTCCTGGGACTGGCAGCAACCAATCCACTTGCACGTAAGGATGCACTGTCATCAGGGCAAGACTTAGCCTATCCAGCAAAGACACCACTCCCAGCCGGTAAGATACCTGCAGTCAGACGCCCCACCTCTTTATCCGGGCCGGAGCTACCAGACTGGGGATCGTCACTGGGATATCCATAACTTCTTGTTTGGACTGCAATTATGTCTGACACTATCACTGACTTAACATGGAATGTTCGTTGGCTAAATGACACTGGGAAAAGACTTAGGGTTTTCTCCCACCTGCATTCCCACAATGTAAATGTTATATGTTTACAGGAGACCCATCTTGTACCAAATACAGTAAGATGTATACACAGACCTTGGATAGAATGGGCTAATTCTAGAGGTTTATCCATTCTATTTACTAATAGGGATGGCCGGTTCCCCGATGGCGGTTTCCCGAATTCCGCTTTCCAAACTTCAAATATGATTGATTAATGTGTGATCATATGATTGCAGGCATTGAAATATTAACCAACTAGCAGTTTTACCCGGCGTTGCCCATGTACACTTGTGGGTATAGTATTTTTTACGTGCAGGTGTGTGTTTGGCTTAGATGGAAGAGACAGGGGGGAAAAGAATCGCACAGTTGGTAATGTACGTCATGTATTTAATAGTTATGAGTTGAGGAGGTGACATTGGTTGACAGTTGTATAGCACACATGTTTATAGCGAAACGTTATATATACAACGTTATCAGTTTTTCCACTTGGAGCGTAAATATATAAATGTTGTGGTGAACATGTTACGTGGAATTTGCCGTGGGGAAAACATGTTGATTGCAACTAAATACCGCAGCACTTGAGTGACTGACAGACGTCAGTGTCTCTGATCATGTGACATGTGGTTCTTTGTGTTGTTAGTCGGGCTTCATTCTGTTGCGCTGTCTGATCTCTTAGTGTTTTTATTAAGTGTGCTCTATTTTTGCACATTAGTTAGCAGTTTGTCACTTTGTTTGCACTTTAACACTTTATCCTTGCTCAAGGACCACTTTATATTGACTATTATATCCCAATCAATAAAGTTAGTTTCTGGTCCAAATTGAAAGTGCCATGATGTCTTTCTTCTTTTAGTTGTAACTATGTGGGAAGTGTGTGTCTGGTGCTTAAGTCCAGATAATGCAGGTAATTCCTATGTAGCCCATACCGCCCAACTGCCTGGTTTGAATAGGTGGATGGGACATGTCTGTGATGTTGCAGTGGGTGAGGGCATGTCTGTGATGTTGTGGTGTCCAGGAGACTTGGAAGTGACATTTGGTGGTCGCAATATTTGGGGCATGGCCACGTTGTTTCAAATTGTGGGAGTGGCCATACCATTCAGGGGCATGGGTGTCAAGTTTGGGGGTGTGTATGTGATGTCTGGGGGCATGGGCAGGATGTTTGTAGATGTGGGCGTGATTCTGGGATGTACCTGGGATGTTTAGGGGTGAGACCATGATGTATGGGGGTAGACCGTAATGTTTTCTTTAGGGGGGGAATGACCACAATATCTGGTGGCAAGCTCACAACATTTGGGGGCATGGTAGTTATGTTTGGGGGCGTGGCCTTGATGGTTGGGGAATGAGTGTGACCGTGATGTTTGGGGGTGTGGCCGTGACAGCAATATCTGGGGGCCTGGTCACATTCCAGGAGGCCCTGCTTTAAATTTGCATGACAATAATCACAAATTGGGTTCATATCTCCATCAATAACATAGTCTTTCCAGGGTTTATATTTGTATATAAAAATGATTCATATCACCAATAGTAACATACAGGGAGATTCAATAAAAGTTGTTATTGTTTAAAATGGTGCGAATTTTCCCCAACCAATCAGATCTTATTTAACATTTTAAAGCTAAAATCTGATTGGTTGGGGCAAAGTTAACACCATTTTAAACGATAACAACTTTTATTGAATAACCCTGATAGTCTTTCCAGGGAGATTCAATAAAAGTTGTTATTGTTTAAAATGGTGCGAATTTTCCCCAACCAATCAGATCTTATTTAACATTTGAAAGCTAAAATCTGATTGGTTGGGGCAAAGTTAGCACCATTTTAAACGATAACAACCTTTATTGAATAACCCTGATAGTCTTTCCAGGGTTTATATTTCTATATAAATGTCATTCATATCACCAATAGTAACATAGTCTTTCCAGGGTTTATATTTGTATATAAATGTGGTTCATATCACCAATAGTAACATAGCTTTTCCAGGGTTTATATTTGTATATAAATGCAGTTCATATCACCAATAGTAACATAGTTTTTCCAGGGTTTATATTTGTATATAAATGTGATTCATATCACCGATAGAAACATACAGGGCGATGCACCAACGGGCGCATTGCTCCTGATTTGGAGTTAAAGTTGCGCTAACCGATGTTATATCGGTTAGCGTGACTTTAACTCCTTCCTTGAGGTGGCTGCGTGGCTAACGCAAAAGTTAACAGCACAGCCGCCGCAAGTGATGTTATATGCCGAAATCGGCATTTTATTGCAGCACTTTCAAAGCCAGCTAATAAAGTGCCGGAATAGAACAGCGCCAAGTAGCGATGTTCCGAGCGCCTCCATCGGCATATAACATCGCTGGGCTGTTCGCACCAGTTTGCCGATAGTGGCGCTCGGTGGCACTCGGTGCATCGCCCTGATAGTCTTTTCAGGGTTTATATTTGAAATGCCGGCTGTGTCGCTGGCTGGGAAGAAAGAAGACACGCCCCCAAGGGTTCTTGTGAGAGCCAATGGGGGTCCTGGTTTAGAGCTGCAGGACCCCCAACAAAGGCACTTGTCAGTGCCACAAGGGCCAGGGAGTAGGGATGGCCGGTTTGCGGATCCGAACTCGGATCCAAACTTCAAATATGAAGTATTCAAATATATAAAATTTTTGAAAATACGCGGGTTTCTCGTATTTTCGAAAATTTTCGGAAATACGAGAAACGCGTATTTTCAAAAATTTTCAAAAATTTTTGAAAATACGAGAAAATCTCGTATTTTTGAGGATATTTTAATTTTAATGGGTCCGCTCGCGGATTTTCGAATTTTCGAATTTTTTCGAAAATTCGCGGATCCTCGAGCGGACAGGATTTTGCGAAGTTCGGACATCTCTACCAGGGAGGAGGTCCTGTTTCAAACTGCGGGACCCCAAAAGGCACTTTTAAGGGCCACAAGGGAACTTTTAAGTGGGGACATGTTCCCCGGGCCATTTCCCAGGTCCCAGAGCCATTTACAGTAAGTTACTACTGCTATTTAAACCATTAATTTCTGAACTTTTCCCTCCATTGACTTTAATGGCAAAATTCACAGATTTTCGAATTTCCAATTTTTTTTCGAAAGTTCGGCCATCTCTATTCACTAAAGGATTTCATTATACAATACATAGGGCCCTATTTATAAAAGATCGGTATCGTTATCGTAAAATACCGATCGTTATCGTAAAATAACGACCGTTATTTACCGATAACGACCGTTATTTACCGATATCGGTAAATAACAGTCGTTATCAGTAAATAACGACCGGTATTTACAGATAACGACCGGTATTAAGGTCATTGGGATGGAAAAATACCGCTCTTTTTTCTGAAAATACATGTATTTGCAATTTGCACTGAACTTCCCCTTTAACTTCTAAACAAAAAAAACCTGAGCACTATAGTTGTCCTTTAATATTGACTCTCTCTCTGATATCCACGGTTATTTGCTTATTGTTTTATCAGAACCATTCATGTCTATGGGTCTGGTACCAAATTCAGTTTTGGCCAGTTGAAGTAGTAGAGGAGTGTAAGAGAAGAGGAGGAGGAGCACATGAATATTTAGGAAAGATTCAGATTTTATAAAGCTCAGATCTTCACTACACTAGGAATCACCAAAATTATTAAACATGAATGAAATGTACAAGCTGTAGGGTTAAATGGTAATCAACTCCATTGTATTCATCATGGTTCAAAAACAAAGATAAAAACATCAAATCTATGTCCTAAAGCTAAGATTCTCTGGGTTGGAATTGGGTTGGAGTTGTCTTGGAAGACCTGACAAGCAGCAAGGTTTGCTTTTCATTTCACAGCAGCAAGAGATCAAAAGAAATATAAACAATGCACTTTTCCCTAGCATCTTGTTGAGCTGGTATATACCCCTTAAGACAAAATATAAAGATAATCTAGGCCAAAATATCTTGACAATATGTACTTGAGAACTCTTTGACAGTATTTTGTAGGAGTCAGTGTGTTAATGATATTCTGTTTGTGAAAGAATAAATGGTGTGATATTAGTCACTGCAGTAATGCTTAAATGTTTTTTTTTTGTTCCGTTTTTGGATTTATGGAACTCGGGAAAAAACCTGAAAGATCTGAAAATCTGATGTAATGTACCAAAAATGGAATGTACTCTTGAGGGTTCGGAATGTATTTTCAAGGGTTGCCGAATGTACAGGGTTATTTTTAGTAACCCTCGAAAATAACCTTGTACATTTGATAAACCTTGAAAATACCATCTGAAACATTGAAAGTAATTTCGAGGGTTATCGAAGGTACAAGGTTATTTTTATGGATTACCAAAAATAACCTCGTACATCTGAAATCCGAACGATTCGCTCAGTTCAGACGTAACATTTGGATTTCGGAACCAAGCAGCTTGTGTCGGTTCTGGGTGGGAGCCCATCTCTAAGCAATGGCAGACAGTTGGTCCTATGATGTGACATCTCTGTGGCACAGCCTAAATAGAGGTGGGGGGTGTTCGACACCAACTGTCTGCCATGTACAATGCTGTTTTGACACCTTACCCTGGGCGTTCCTATAACACCTCTTAGCCACTATCCAATCACACCCTTAACACTTGGCTGTGATATGCTAATTGGGATTTTCCAGGGTACATAATTGCCACAGATTCTTGTACAAGTCATTCTGAATTGAGAAAGCCAGTCGGATGACTAGTGAAACTTCTTCAAGAACTAAACTTCAAGTCCAGTTGATCTAATTGAATACAACAGATGTAAGTGGTGTTACATTATTCCAGTGTTCCTGACTAGGTATGGAATCCAGATCCGACTCAGACTATATTTAAAAAAAAAAACAATTTTAACAAATATTTAAAGGGTAGCTATAGTCAAAAAACTAATTTTGACTAATCAGTGAAAAAGTTAGTTTTTTTACCCCCCAACCGGACACAGGTTCACGTACCATCCATTCATTCATGGGGCAGACATTTTTAAAGGGTGAGTATAGTCAAATTTTTTTTGATCAATAATCAACCCCCCCCCCCAACTCCCCAACTGACACAGGTATACACACCAACTGACCTACCCATTCTTTTCATGCAGCAACCATATTAAAAGGGTAAGTATAGTCATAATTCTTTTGACCAATCATCAAAAAATATTATTTTACCCCGAACCAGGCACAGGTACACACACCTACTGACTTACCCAATCATTTATGTGGCAGCCATACATAAAAGGTTAGTATAGTTAATATACACATTTTAACCAATCATCAAAAAGTTAGTCTTTTACTCCCGCAACCTGACACAGGTACACACACCAACTGACCTACCCTTCCATTCCTGTGGCAGCAATATTTAAAGGGTAACTATAGTTAAAAAAACAACAACAATATCGTCATCATTGCCATTATTGAGTTTTAATATCTGCAGCACAGACCCACACATTCCCTTCCAAAATGCAGCCTTTCAGGCTTTCACGCCAAAGTTTATACTTAAACATTTCCTCTCTAGTTATACCTTAACTTTATTTGGAACTTTATGAACTTTTCTGCCCTGTTGACTTCTATTGGGTACATTTTCAGGGTTTTTTTCTGGATTTTTTTGAGACATTCGGGAGTTCCATTGATCTCTATTCCTGATGCATCCTCTACTGACTGCTATAGTTCTTTTTAAACCTTTCAGTAAGTCAACTTAAAGAGGTGTTATTAAGGATATATCTGATTCAGAAAGAAACCCTTTTCTCTCAGAATGGAGCTTATGTGTGGACACATCTATTTTCTTATTTTTAAGCTGAAGTGTGTGGAGCTGTGGGAGGTTACAGCTCTCTGGAAATATATGCAGCATGTCAATGTAGAAAGATAATGGCCTGTTTCTGTTGTATTATAAATTGAGGAGAAAGGAAAGGATTAATCTAAGAAGAACGGAATACACCCACTATTACAAGTAAATGTGATAAAATACATTTAGTCTTAGTTTTTATTGTTTCGGGGAAAGCATAATTTATAAAAAGAATAATAAAACAGATAAATTGCATAGATTCCTAGGACACATATAACACTGTCCTTTTATTTTATGTAGAATAATTATGTTGAATTAACTGAGAACTAAAGTTTAGTTATGTAGATTTGCTCTGTAATGAGGACTTCAATCTCTATTTTTTTCTATTTTAAAAAATAGATTAATGTTTTATATATGTAAATCACCGCCCAATGCTGCAATAGTTAATGCTGTTTTCTTTTTTTTTCCCCCTTTTTTTTTTTGCTTCCTGGGTTTTCTGGTTAGCAGCTGTCAGCCGTGGATATGGCAGTTGACATCACAGACATTAACTGATGCTATTCCCCTAGATGCCCCCCACTGAACATTTATAAGCTTGTAAAAATGCTTGGAGAGGGCAGACACCTTTGGAGAGGAAGAAATAAGGGGAAGAAGACCATTTGGCTGCATAACATTAGTCCTGCATCTTTCAGCTTTCTAACTGTTGTGATTTAAGGGTTTGGAGGTTGATTTACCTATAAATCATTTTTTATTTGAGGCATGAACATATGCTTTAAAAAGTATATCCTATATCTTGCTTTGTCCCAATGCTGTGTTCAGAAAATTATGTCAGTGCAGCCTGGGGAGCCTGTGCTAAATTAGGGGGGAGCCTTTGCTAAATTAGGATAACGTTACTAGCAACAAAGCAGCTTGGCAAGAATAAGGGGAGCAACACCCACAATTGCATATATTTGATAACATTTAAATTATGCAGGTTCTGGTCCGTACAGTAGTATTGTTTCACTCCTGATATACTTAGGGTATGTAACCCCCCAACAATTTTTTTTCTCTGAACAGAAGACCCCGCTAGGTTTGAAATGTTCAAATGGGCTTCTATACATACTTACATTCCCTCACTGCCTTTTGCTTGTATCCCTTACCTTTTACGCGCATGGAAGCAAGCAGAAGGGTCTGGAACGTCATCCGCGTCATTGATTTGCTGAGACATTGTAAACTTTTTTTAATTGTAACGTGAAAAAACATTGTAAGATTCTTCTCTAATAAGTTGCATTTAGTACATGAAAGTAATAGATTCTGTAAATAAGAAGACTTCCATTTTGTGGCCAGCCCATGGCCATGTCCCCTGACCCCACTATTCACTGTCTCTATGCAAAGTTTCTAGCTGCTGTTTCTAGAAAAAGACAGTTCCTAAATATACCTGTGTTTGTTGTATCACTGGTGGCACATATAAATATATAAAAATAAACACAAAGCCCAAAAAGTCACAGGCTCATATCCCCTGGCTTATAAAGAAACAATACAAAATATTCTATTGCCAGAGTTTATTGCATTTTGTTTGTTTGTTTCCATTTTGTTTCTAGAAAAATATATGTTTCTACATGTACAAACTTTATATATAGTAGCTCTGTTTTTTTATTTACCAACCAACATCAATTGCTGACAGCCTTGGCTTTCTAAGGCTGGGACTATCGAAGGTCATATAAATAAGCAGAAACGTAGCTGCGGCATAACCAACCATATAATAAATAACCACACTACACAACACAATGGGTTAAAGATGGTCACAGCTTTATTGAAAGATAACAAAATATGCCTACTGTCATGTACAGGACCTGACAGGCACAAATCAACATTTATATTACAGGATTCTTAGCACCTTCCAGGGGGTACGGCTACTTTTTCTGTGGGCTACTGACCTTTCTCCCCCTTCTGATACGTAATTTACCAAATTATACTGGCTCCCATGCATATCCATCGCTGTCAGCTGGGAAAGAAAATCAAATTGTTAGAACAAATAACAAAACAAGGAACAGGAGTAGACTAGAGAGGGAAAATTACTGCCCCAAAAATGACATGGGGGGGATACAGAGAAATTTGAATATGAAGCGGTGGGTAGGCATAGAACAGTTCTGAGGTTTGCTCTCCAAAGTGATGTCCAAACTGTAACAGTAACGGTATTTATGACCTGTTATAGAGCTCCTTTCCTTGCTACTCTGTCCAACTGAAGAGCTTTTATGAAGTTACAAGAAACACTTCTAATAGCCTTGCCTATGGGCCAAGACCTGACCTGGGCTATCTGGCTTTGTCAGGTTCCCCTTCTGGAGCAATACAAAATGATCAACTAATTTTACTGACATTTATAACTAACAAAAGATAAAAAATTCAAAATGTACCTACCTCTTGCATGTGCAACAGTGGTACACAATTGGGTCACAGGTTCAGTCCCCCTGGCTTATTTTATTTTTGGTTTTCTATATGTAAGATCAAGGAGATCCATTCACAAATAGAGATTTTTTTCTTTGAAAGTGAAAGACAAAATTTCACTTTAGGATTAATCTTTGCCAATGGAGAAAAAAAATCACTTCTTGGAAAAATGCTTTCCAGGAGGTGTTTTTCTGATCGTTTTTCGACATGGAAAATGGGCATTTATTATTATTCCAACAGGGTTATTCAATAAAAGTTCTTATCGTTTAAAATGGTTCTAATTTTGCCCCAACCAATCAGAACTTATTTAACATTTGAAAGCTAACATCTGATTGGTTGTGGCAAAACTAGCACCATTTTAAACGATAAGAACTTTTATTGAATAACCCTGCAAGTTTGTTATCATTCCATAGATGATCTTATGATCATAATAAAAGATCATAAAAATAATTTTAAAAGTAAAACACTTTTACAAAAATATTAATGTGATACACACACTTTTTCTTTTTTTTTTTTTTTTTTAACAATAAATTATGATATGTGTTTGTTGTAAAATGGTCTCCTCTGCGAACGTCTTTGGGATTAATCCAAAGTAAATGCAGATTAGATGTCCATTGATTTCAAGGAAAACTGAGCCTCACTTCACATGTTACCTTACAAAAATTCAGGGGAAAATAATTGGCTCCCAAAATTCTTGTAATAACCAATACCAAAATGTTTATTGTGGATGGAATGACATAACTAATTTTTTTGCAAAATCAATCTGACACTGATATTACAGAGGTAAGTAAGTAAACTTAACCAGCAGGGCACTTATTTTACCATTTTCTGTGTATCTATCAATGGGATTATCTATCTATCTATCTATCTATCTATCTATCTATCTATCTATCTATCTATCTATCTATCTATCTATCTATCTATCTATCTATCTATCTATCTTATCTATCATCTATCTATCTACTATATCTATCTGCCTATCTCTCTATCTATCTATTACATGTATCTGCCTATCTCTCTATCTATCCATCTATTTGCGTACCTTTGCTCCCACCCCCTTGTAAAGTTTGAATTAACCAAGTGTTTAGCCATGGCCACAACTGAAAGCTGCGCTTTCAGTTGGCCAACCAGATGGCCAACCAGATGGCCACACCCACCGCACAGCCTATTACAGATCAGGAGGGTCTTCTTACAAAGTTTGACTCAGGTGACAAAAACCCTAGAAGCTCCCCTACTCAGGAGTGTGGTAGGAAAGTTATGTATTGAAAAATGAGGTTTGAGGAACTGTTTATCTGCAAAAGTTTGTGTGGGGGTGAACATGCCCTTTAAAGTATACACTGGGATTTATGAGTCGATATTGGTCATATATATCAGCCACGAGGCTTGGAACAGTATTACTTTATTACCGAAAAAAAAATCCCATTTTTCCATTTAATTTTCATCTCATGGTATCACATATCTTCAGAAGGCAGTGAGACTATTTTTATCTTTATTCTTACATAACGTTCCTAATTATTCCTAGCATTATGCATTGCATTATTCAAGCACAATTAAATTGGCACTTGTGATAAAGGAATAATGTATTACTTGTATGAAAATTCATAAATGATTGTTACAATCAAAGCCCTGGTTGCACAGTATCAATAACTGGAAACTTATGGTAGCTCAGGGGTTAGCAATGATGCCTTGCAGTGCTGAAGTTCTGGGTTTGAATCCCCCCTTGGACACATCTGCAAGGAGCTTGTATGTTTGGGGCTCTTCGGGGCAGGGTCTTTTAAGAATGTATACATGTAATTGTAAAGCACTATGGAAGATGTTGGCGCTATATAAATCCACCATTATAATAATACTTACTTACCCACTGTGCCCTTTCATCAACCATTCAGGCCAGCTGGCATCATTCACTGGTAGTCTTGCTTTTCTTACTGAATTAGGTATCTGAAATTAAAGTACAGTTGGTTGTACGGTACTTGGGGCCATATTTATAAACGTCCGAAATTAGTGCAGTAAAATAGGTGCCACACATCGCCGTGTAAAAAATACCGCTATCTCCATATTTATAATGGTGAGCGGCATTGCGGCGAAATCGCTGGGAGGGGTGGAGGGACCCTCCAGTGGGGGCACTTAAAAGTGCTTTTGGGGCTTAAGGGGTCCCCCCTCCACAGCCCTATCAGGGCTCTGATAGGGCCGGGGAAGGGGGTCCCAGTTCGAGCTGCAGGACCCCTAAGCCCCACAGAGCTCTTGTCAGGGCCACAAGGGCACTTGTAAGTGCCGCAAAGGCCCTGATAGGGGAGGGGGGTCCTGGCTTGAGTTGCGGGACCCCTTAAGCCCCAAAAGGCACTTTTCAGTGCCACCGCTGGAGGGTCCCTCCACCCCCCCGTGGGCCCTTCCCTCCCCTCTGAGGAACGCGACCACCCGCGGTGATCCTTTCCCGGCATCCCCTCCCAGGCCCCTGTAATCTCGGCCGTTTTTGCCACCCTCAAGTTGGCAAAGTGAAACAGCCGAGATTAGCCCGGTGCTTCAGTTACCGCTGCTTTATAAATAGAAGCGGCGGTAACTGTTGCGATAGGCGTGAAAAGTTAACGAGGCATTAACTTTTCGCGGCCACTTTCTGCCCATTTATAGATCACGGTAATTGCGTTTTTTTGTGAAAATGGCGGGTAAAGCGGCCGCGAAAATAATATCACGTAATATGCCCCTTGGTATTGCATTGTGAGTGGTGTCTGACAGTAATGGGCCCCATTTATTATCAAACAAGGTGTCTTATCAATGTTGCAGTGACTGGCGCACTAATCAGAAATATATGTTAGATAAATGTACCATGCTATTAAAGCGTTGCAGGAAGGGAGGGTAAGACTGTCCATGGTAGTGTATTATCATACCATCCTTTTGTGTGTATGTTCCCCTTTACCTAATACACTAACAGAATTAACATTAAGATAGCACAAAAACCACAGAGTTGCCATAGTTAGCATGGCGGCTCAGTTAAAAGCTATTTCTTTCAATGTTGTGCCTTTTGACATAAAGGGCTAAAATTATTGCTCAGCTGCTCCTGGGATACTACATCTAGATCCTTTTATGTTGCTATTTTTTTCCATACAGTGTAATGGCTTTAAAGCCAAATATTAATGGTTCTATAAATGTACAAACTGACCATAATAGTATTGTGGGTTATTTTAAAACTGCAATTGTCGCAAAAATTTTGACCAGGAACATAAAATATAGATGCGGTTAGCAAAGATCAAGGTGGCATTTTATGTCCAATACTGGGCAGCCACAAAATACTGTATCTGTAATTTGGACTTCAACCTGTATTTCACAAATGCAGTGCAAAATAAGGATGGCACATTTGTGATATCTGTAAATATGCCTCTATATGGAATGTAATATAATGCACATCCACTGTGGCTAGTGTGATGGCTTTGTGGTTAGTACTGATCAGCGGCGGTATTAGAAACTAAGATGGGGCCCCACTACCTGCTTAATCTAGTGGTTTCCCTGGAGGAGGCTGTATCTGTCATAGGGAAAATAAGATGCCAGCAAAAAGCTGTTGGGTAGACCAACTGGCATTTACTCAGCACTTGTGGCTCATTATATAGGGGTCTAGGTTCTGTAAAGAAGACTAAATGTATGTGACATTAAAACATTTAAAAGGCAAATCTGGCCAAGCTATTTCTTGTTATTTTTATATACAAACTCCTGACTGTTCATAAAGCCATTTAATGCCATTTTACAGGAAATTTTCTAGTTCAGTTCAGCCATTTTGGAATGTACAGCTGTAGAAAAGAAATATCTTTGGAATAATATTTCTGCATTAGAAAGAACTAAAGCTATAGTTTTAACTATGCTTTACTGCCATATATTGACCTTTCAGCCCTTGTAGTGCACTACCATTTAATATTGCTGGGTGTCCCCTAAATGAAGATGAACAGCTCCACAAATGAAAGTAGCAGTCATTCTAAATCTGTCCTGACATGTCGTAGAAGTGAAGTTTGAAGCGAAGACAGCCAGGGAACTTATTTTAGTATTGCTTTGGCTTTGCTTAATGCAGCAATTGATTAAATTAGTTTTCCCCCAAGTTCATATAAAAAATGCAAAGGTTTAAGGCCAATTACAACAAAGTGCTAAAAATGTTTCACTGGGTAATTTGCAATGCAATTATAATTGCTGAAGAACATTTGCTTCAAGTTTAGAGGTTTAAGGTTGGGTAATACAAAGGACTAGAATCACGTTTGGTGCCATTTCTTTAAGACTGTATTTAACATGACTGGTATTTTCCAAATAGAAATTCTAGGACTATTTATCACGCTATTCCAAAGTAATATTTCTATTCGGAACTGCTTTTCTCCTGGTGCGTGGTTAGTGCTAAATTCATTAGGACTTTGAACACATTGGCAATTTGGCACAAAACGTATTTCATTAATTTCTATACTACCCAGTTCTGTCCTGGCTTATCATCTTTCTAGTCAATGGATTTTTCCAATTCACTTATCTTTATTTTTTAATTTATTCTTTCATTCATGTGTTCTATTCTAATTCATTTATCTTCCCCTTTAATTAACTTTCTTCTGCAGTAAATATTCAGTTAAGTGCTTTTTAAATGAACAGCCTATCAGGACATTTTTATGTATTTAATAAGGGTTTGGTTAAAAAAATCTGCATTGTACTGCATGGAACAATAGATAGGTGTGCTGGTATTTATAGATGGATATATATATATTCATATTCTAACAAACTGAATATTTCATGTAATTTGATTGGGAAAAAAAGCTAGGTAACATATATGACTTGAAAATGTAAGAAATGTAATTGTGGATTTAATATGCCCCCCGGATATCAAAATCTTTTTATTTTGTTGACTCTTTAATATTTACCATTTGACAATTTTTTTTTTTTGAGGTTTGCAAAAAAAGTTTTTTTTATATTTCATTTAAAATTAAAAAGCAAAAAAATTAAAAGGCATGTTCACCCTTTAAACAAAAAACTGGGTAATTGTCCGTTACCTGCCCCAACCCCAAATAATATATTTTGCACTTTATTTTGTAAATTACTAACCAGATATTAAAGGATAAGTATAATGTGACAACAGACTTCAAAGCCAATGTTTCACCTGCTGCCTCCTCTGCACATGCTCAAGCTTATAAAAAGCTCATTGAGCAAAGAGAAGAGGCAGATACCTTTGCCAGAACGGAATAGAACTTATCATTAAATATCTGGTTGAAAATACATGTGGTAGGTTTTGTTGTAGTTTATCCAATTTTCAATCCAATGTGGTAGCCCTGATAGGTAAGGTTTGTGGTGCACTTCCTATAACCTGTGCCACTGCAGGTAAGTATAATCAGTCATATATAGCATGTAGGTAGGCACACTCAATATGGTATTCAAACAATACTCATTTATTTAAGTGCTGAAAACAATAAATGCCAAAAGGGAAGGGGGTTGGACCCCCTGAAACGTTGTGTGTATTTGGCATTTATTGTTTTCAGCACTTAAATAAATGAGTATTTGTTGTAGTTTAGCAGGTCTTCAATCATGGTAGCATCCATTAGTTAAAGGAGTTTTCTGGCTACCCCCCTCCTTTATTAACATGTGTTCTCCAATGTCATACATGGTAGAATTATCAGTAACAATGACTGTGGTAGTAGGCAGAAAGAGGTCAGCTACTGCATGATTTCACTGGCATAGCATACTGGCATCATATTTTTTCTTACTCTAGTTGGAACAGATGTACAAATAATGATTTTTCTTTCTTGTTTTTAATTAAAGAACCATCTCATTGACAAATTAATATGATGTATTTTTCAGGTTATAGAATGATGTATATTATTTAAAGGGAATGTTAACCCTTATAACTTAATTTTTCATACTGATTATGCACACACACCCCCCCACACACACATTTTTAGCTATACTCACCATTACCGAAAATGATTATACTACCCGATCCCTTGCCAAATTATAGAAGCCTCCTCTGCTGTTGTACGTGTAATTTTTGTAAAGCAAAGCAGCAGAGGAGACTTAAAGGGAAACTATAGTGCGTATAGAGTTTTTAAAAAAAAACCATTAAAATAAAAAGTACTTGAGGCAGGGAGGTAGGATTGGTGTTTTTACCTCCCAATTTTATTTCTATGAGGAGCAGCAGGACAAAGAAAACTGCTTCTGCCAGTCTTCATGTATGCTTCAGCATTATCTTTAATATAGAATGGACCCAGGCCATAACTTGGCAGTTGAAAACTTTATGCTCTGTAGCTCCTCAACAAAACAATATTGGGAGGTGGGAATAATCAATCCTATCTCTTTGCCCCAGGTGCTTTTTATTTTTAAAAAGTTAATTTTTACAGTATAGTTGTCCTTTAAGGTATGTTTTTCAGTCATTGGCTATGATGTCACCACCACTGCTTTGACACATCTTAGACCCGGAAGCCGCAGAGGAGTGGAGAAAGCCACCACAAAGGATCATGCTTTAACAATTTATAAAATTAAGATGACAGGATTGACATGACCTTTAAACATATGAAATAAAAAGAAAAAAAATAACCCTGTTGTGTGAATTTACTGGGACAGTTTTTTTTTAGAGGCTTTCGTATCAGGTTTTTTTTTTGTGTCAGGCTTACGCCTGTTGTTCTTTAGTTAACTTCTCAAAGTTACAATGTGTCAGGAATAGAATCAGACTACAATGCAAAAGTCAATGCTGTCTCCAAGAGCTTGATCACACATTATTACATGCTTTCATTGTAATGGAGATTTTCTAATGTATGTTGTTTGCCATAGAATAAACTCCATAACTCTGCAGAAAATAGTTTCCTGTAAAGGTAACTCTAATCATTCTGCAATATGTGCTGAAGCATAACATTACTTTGAGACCTGAATTATATATTAGAACATGTTCATATAAATAATGGCCTCAGTTTACAGTATTAAAAATACTATCACCATTTACGTTGTCATAGATACTAATTAGATAATATGGGCGAATTCTATTCCTTCCCATTAATATTCCACTCAGAGGCTCCATGTTATTAAAGAAATAAAACATTAACTCCTCACATCGTATACTTTCTATAGCTGTGATCATTGAATCATATAATTGACTTAATGCTGTTTTTTTTTACTGCAGATATAATAACTGCAGATTTGTCATCACAGACAGATGTACTGTACACCATAATCTCTAGTTGTGTCAATCAGTTTTCACTCAAGATAACTGAGGATCAGCTGTGATCTTTGCTTGTAGATACTGCAGTACGGCAGTACTGTATTCCCTCCGAGAAGCCAAGAATCTGTGGTTTGGATAATGGTGAGCTGCCTATCTCAAACGCTATGCAATGTAAAGGTCAATGCTGCCTTTTTACCAGACTAAACAAGAAGCGATACTGCAAGTTTACGTTAGCTTTGTTAAATGAAAAACCATCACTAAGGTTCACTTACGGACAAACTACTCACTGCCAGCTTAAGCTGATAAATATATTTTCTCTGCATTAAGCAAATAGATCCACACTACACAGTCATACTATTTGATATTGTTACCCCATATGGCCAAACTTCCTATTTGTATTGTGTAAAGCTCTGTCTATATTTATCTTAATATATGTTTTTACAATAATGCACCATTCTGCTGGACTGCTGATAAGGTAGGGCTGTTTAAAAGAAAATAAAAATGTAAGATGTGAAGTATGGGAAGGCCATAAAGGCATCGTAGTCAATAATTATGTCACAATACAAGTTTGTTGTTCTGTCTTGAACTTTCTTTATATGTTGCCTATTTCCTTCCAAAGTATTATTATGAGCTGACAGACTAGATGTAACAAAGCATTCAGATGCAGTTATTCAGTTATTATGTCTGGGGTGGAGAATCTCAAGAAGTGACTGTTGTCTTGAAGGGGGAGTTGATATGTTTCTATCAATCAGCCTACCGGTATGTATCCAAAGTAAAAGCATAATTAATAAAACCTGTGAAATAAAGTTTTTGTTTAGTAGTATTTCCTCTTTTGCCTTGACATTTAGTTATATGTGCGAAACTTGACTTTTTTCTTATTCCCTGTTAAATATATTAATTTACAAATAAAATGTAATAATAAGAACTATAAGGGGAAAATTTAAGTATAAACTTTGAATAAGAAAGGCAACACGACATGGCTGCATAAAGCTCTATTAATGTGTGTATCTGTGTGTGCTTTGGGTTTAACACACTCTATGACATTTCTATCAGGACAAAGGAGGACTTGTATGTGTATTTTTATTATTGAGCTATATGTGTGGGCATGAGACACATTATCCCCTGATCAGCTTTATCACATCAAGAGAGATGCAATTAGCCTTGATCATGTCTGTGACACAAGTAAATGTAATCAAGAAAGAAGTAATCAGCCTTGATTATGTCTGGGGCACAGGTGAATGTTATCAAGAGAGTGGTAATCAGCCTTGATTATGTTTTATGCACAGATGAATGTTATCAAGAGAGTGGTAATGAAGAGAACAGTAGATGGTACCTGTCTATTCATATGATAGCACACTTCTCCTATATGTTCCACAGGTAAAGAATATACAGGGAGATTCAAAAAAAGTTCTTATTGTTTAAAATGGTGCTAATTTTGCGCCAACCAGTCAGATCTTATTTAACATTTGTAAGCTAACATCTGATTGGTTGGGGCAAAATTAGCACCATTTTAAACAATAAGAACTTTTATTGAACAACCCTGTTAATTAATGTCTGTAGCTTGGAAACTCTGTGTCAGGATATAAGCCCAAAAATTGATTTGAATAATGAGAAAAAAAAATAGAATGAAAAGCAATTTGGCTTTGTGAAGCCAAATTAAATATAAGAAATAATTTTTCTGGTGCACAATACTGAAATCATCCAAATAAAATAATTTAACCTATAAAATTGCAGGCAACCAGCTGTTCTCATATTTTGGGATTTATATATTTTTATATATATATTTATATATATTTGTTTTATAATTTCTATTTTTCGAAGTATTCAGTTGTGAAGCTTTCTGGTTATTTTGGTCTTATTTTGAAAGTTTCAACAGATAGTTAGGTCTGACCAAAGTCAAAGTTTAATCCACAGCATGTAGCTGTAAATGAGAAAACAGAATTGCATTATCATCTCTGAGTCTACGTTATTAATTACATGGTACTCAACACTGCATCATACTGTGGAGTTTTGTAACGACTGCATTTATAAAAGTGAATACACAATGGCTAATATTTGCAAATTAATACTGCAACCAAATTAATTTTAAGACATTTAATATTACCTTAAGGCACATTAAGATATTTAAGTGACTAAAAATCCACCCCCAGACATCTGATCTCCTATTAATTCATAATTATTCTTTGTTAAATTTATAATAAAGGATGTAATTTTTTCAGACATCTAATTAAAAAGATTTAATGGGTTTACAGGAAACATCTATTAAAAAGGAATGTTTATTCATGAAATGTATTTGGCATGCATTCTCCTAAACTTAAGATACTGTACACAGAATTCACATATTTCTCATAAAAATACAAACAAAAACAATTAAAATAATTAGAGAATTGATTTACAAACCCAATGAAGCGCAATGTCCAAATATGACAATGCTGCTTAACTCTGGCACATGAACTGGCTGCAAATATAGCCTCAGGTTATAATAGTAGACAATCTTGGCTTGTTTGTTTGATCAATACATTTTGAAAATTTTAACCAGTGCATGGGGGTTCTGTTGGTGTGTTCCATTGATGTCCATTGATTGTTTCTGCATATAAAGTGCCTATACACAGGCCGATTATCGGCTGAAACGGCCGTTCGTACACATCATGCGTCGCGGGTTGGCACCCGTGATCGCACGTGAGTACGGACCTTTAAAGAAAATGTCATCTTTGAAAGATGTGGTTACAGACAATCACCAGCGATCTCCCTACTTTAAACTCCGACCATGAGGACGGAAACCTTCCATTCATTACTGAATAGGGGCCAATCCCATTGGTACTAATAGAATTGTCCCTTTATCGCTAATGTATTTACCTAGCTTAACACCTATCTTTAGCATTGCTAATTATCTTAAATAGAGACTGAAGAAAGTTGGACATGATCAGAATATTTAGATATCAGCCAAATAGACAGGAACACTTTTGTAGTGTTTTTAAGTATTAAAGGGCATCTATAGTGGGAAAATGAACTTTTTTTTCTTTCTTTCCATGTGTTCTATAATTCCCTACAACCCCCAGAGTGTCTTCACTTTTTTCAGATTCCCTCTCTGTCCTGAGATACACCAGTTAGAAGAATACGTGATTGCATTCCTCTACTCCTACTTGGACTGTCAATCAAATCCTTGATCCCCCCTCCCTGCTCTGTAATAAACATAGAGATAACAGCATTAGCAGGGGGAGAAAGGTAGCTTTGATGTTAGATATAAGGCTGCACTTGACCCCCCTTCTTAATAGCTTTCACTGATTGATGATGGGTCACAAAGTGAGAGATCATAAACTGTACTGATCTCCTTCTTCCGTGTCTCCAGGACAGCTTACTTTCTATTGGCCACTGTGCGTGGGTGTGTTTTTCAGGATGTTGAACTTTTAACTCCTACTGCACATAAAAAGCTTGTCGGTTAGCCGGAGCTGAGACATGGAGGAGGTAACAGAGGGGAGGGAGAAGGGGGGAATGCTGCACACAGATCTGACACCATGGTTAAACAGAGTCAGTGACAGATATAGGATTAAGGCAGCACAGAGTACATGAATTTAACTTTGCAAAGGGGCAATGTGTTTTTTTCACTATAGATGCCCTTTAACAGAACCTAAATAGAAAGATCTCTTTAGAAAGTTGATGACACATATGGGAGTAAGCCTCATACACATATGTATACATGCAATACAAAGGTAATATTGAGATTTGTTTCCATTGTTAGTTTACACCATATAAATTAAATAACCTAAATACATTTTTTAAAATCATTTAAAGGCTAATTGTCCTTTTTTGAGTATATCCCAAAATGAACCTGTGCTCTTATATGCTACCGTATAGGCTATCCTGATGATGGCTACTAATTAGCTGAAACACATTGATTTATGTGTTAATAAACTTAAGTTGTTTTGATTAAGAAGTCCGTTGAGAATAGCTACTTTCTGATTAGTTATAGTTTAGGGGTGTGTATAACCTCTTAGATATATTTAGCACATCATTTCGCTGTCTCGGAATGTGGTGGCAGCTTATCATTAGGTATTAAGATATATTTAAGTGTGTGTTGTGTATTTATGTTCACTACCCCTTCTTCTCCGTTCTGTTTATTTTTTTCTAATTTAATTGAAGAAAGGGAGGTAATGAAGTTATATCTGCCTGCTCCTGACTGTTTTATTGAAGTAAACGTTAGGTAAGAGATAGGTCCTTTAATTAAATTGAAAAAAGCTTAGACTATTTTATGAGTGGAGATACCCTTTAGATTCATCTGTATAAAACATTTTTTTTTATTACTAACAGGTTTTATCATAAACCACAAATTACTCTAATGGCATTATAAATAATTTTATTATAATATTATGAATTGTGTAATTATCAAGTTTACTGTACTGTTACAAATTTCACTGACTGCTATTTTTGTAGTACAGTGACAATAAAGAATCTACTCTAATCTAATGGCGAGGGGGAGCAAAGAGAAAAGGGAGACGTGTATGTCAAAGTGTTCACAGCCTGGTAACTATAGATCTATAAGTCTTAAGCTGTGTACACACAATGCAATATTTCGGGGCAATCGACCGATTCAATGTATCAGACAAATGGTCCGAAATAATTGCATGTATTTTTGCCCGTGACTGTCCGTTCATTGGAATTAGACACATACGAAAACCACCTCTAAATGGACTATGGACCGGTATCAGTGAACTTTCGGCTGCAGCTACTTTTTGGCTTGACCGACAGTTCTTTGTCCTGGCCAACTGGTCGGAAGTGCTGAATGGTCAGCCAGTATGTAGGATCGCCTAATGTGTACCCACCATAAAAAAAAACTTTTGGTATATTTAAGCTCTACATTGCCCACCCCCAACCACTGAGTTAGATCTGTAATAAAAGGTTCCCAATCATACTTACAGCCCCTTCACTCCCACAACTATCTCCTCTGGCTCTTTGCTAACCCGGAAGCAGCAGAAAGGGGCCAGACCGGCAACCGTATCTGTGATTGGCTGCTGTTCAGCCAAACACAACTACAATCTGCCTAAAAGATTTTAGGCTAGGAGGAACGGCAGCAATAGAGGGATCCGGAGGTTGGGAGAAAGGGCTCCCCTGCGCATGTCAGGTTTAGACTCTGTGGATGTAGTATTCTTGGGTTTTGCTAAAACTTTTGATACTGTGCCACACAGACGATTTGTGTGTAAACTGAGGTCTGTTAGCCTCGCGTACAGAGGGTAGTGGTCAGTGGAGCTACATCTACAGGATCTGTGCTTAAGTTCTAAGTCAAGTGCCTCAGGATTCTGTACTGGGGCCACTTTTTAATCTTTTTTTTTTTTTACAAAGAAGTGGGTATTGAGAGCAAGGTCTGATGATACAAAACTATGCAAGGCTTTGAAAACTTCAAATGATGTGCAATTTCTGCAAGCAGGCCTAGAAAGATTATCAAAATGGGCAGCAAAGTGGCAGATGAGATTCAATGTTGATAAAGGAAATACATTTGGGGCTTAACAATCTTAATGCCACCTAAACTATTAATAGCTCGGTGAATCTCTGTGAATCTCTGTGAATCTCTGTTGGGAAAGGATTTGGGGGTTTTAGTAGATAACAAATTTAGATGTAGCAAGCAGTGCCAGACAGCAACAGCTAGAGCTAGCAAGACATTGTCTTGTTTAAAGATGGGAATAGATTCAAGGGAGAATAAATTTAGAAAGCACTGGTAAGGTCTCATTTGGAATATGGAATATGTATATATAATCCCATATACAAAAGGAACATCTTGGAAAGGAATTCAATAAGCGGAATGGAGGGCTTGACAATGCAGGCAGATTAGACAAGCTAGAGCTGTTAACATTGGAGAAGAGGAGATTATGTGGGGATATTATTATTGTTATTATTATTATTGTGGGTTTATTTAGCGCCAACATTCTTCGTAGCACTTTATAATTACATGTTTGCATTTACATCAGGCCCTGCCCTGAAGAGCTTACAATCTAAGTACATTTATTTGACACATACAACCTAGTATGTCTTTATGATTGTGGGGGAAACCAGAGTGCCCGGAGGGAACCCTAGCAAACACAGGGAGAACATTCAAACTTCTTGCAGTCCAAGGGTGGATTCGAACTCAGGACTTCAGAGCTGCAAGGCATCAGTGTTTTATACAAATATATTAATGGGCCATATAATAAACTCACTGATGCATTGTTCACCAATAGGTCATTTCAGAGGAGTCGCAGGCATCCTTAATAGCCAAAAAAGATAGGACTTTCATCTTCAGGTTAGGAAAGGTTTTTTCACACTGAGAACTGTGAAACTTGCCATTACCAGCAGATGTGGTAATGGCAAGTTATTTTAATTGCTTCAAAAGGGGTCTGGATATTTTTCTAAATCTAAAACATATAGAAATTTACTAATATTAATACATATAGCTCTGGTTGATACAGGGATCCTTTGTGGTTGCCATTTGGAGTCAGGAAGGAATCCCCCCCATATTTTAGCTGGGGTTTTTTTTGGAATTGAACCCTCAAATGGATCATTTTTAAATATATATATATATATATATGACTTAACACCCTAAAACTTTCATAAATATTTAAAACCCACGTGGCCCCTCCCATGCAGTTATGCAGACATAGCCATCTTAACCAAAAAACAATTAGTGCCAATGTGCCTACTCATTCTCAATTATGATAAAGTGCAGTAACTTAAAGTGACATAATGCTGAACACGCGAATCAAAATTGCAAAGCTGATTACAAACAGTGTTCAAAACTTATAATTAAGGTATAACCAAATAAAGTGACATAGTGCTTAATACTAAAACACATCCTATGAGAATGATAAAAGACAATGTATTAAAAATCTAAAACCTGTAGTATATATACAGGGAGATTCAATAAAAGGTCTTATCGTTTAAAATGGTGCTAATCTTGCCCCAACCAATCAGATCTTATTTAACATTTGCAAGCTAACATCTGATTGGTTGGGGCAAAATTAGCACCATTTTAAACTATAAGAACTTTTATTGAATAACCCTGATAATATCTAATATAAAGATGGTCACTGCATTTATGCAACTTTAAACAACAACTGAGTATATCTCCCATCTCTCTCCCTCTTCGCCCCACCCATGTCCCGCACCTCAATATTGGAAATCCGACCATATATTTTGATCAGCACGCTGCCAATCTAGGACAGTCCAGGTATATTAGAGTCTCCTTCCCCTGTCACACCACAACAGTCATCCCAAATATCATCCATAAGGGGGACCTTCATAGAAGAGGCCTTTACCTAGGAGGGTTGCCATGTGTATGGTGCAAACTACACCCCCCAATCCACCAACAAAGGTCACACCATGTACAATCCGATAAGTATAGTTACAACCCCTACTCATATCTGACCCATGTTATTCCTTATTTAAATTAATATAAATCAAAGTGGACCGATATTGGCTTGGTAGTTCAGCTGTAGCGATGTACTCAGTGTGGCGTGACTATATCGGCCCTGCCCTTATGGTCACTGAGAAGACAGGGAGGCTTTTAAAGGGGGATTAATAGTTATTACTCAGAAATGCATAGATCACCTTGCAATAAAGTTTGTTTGCTATTAAGTTCTTCACGATACTTTTTGCTATTGGAAAAGCCCCTGGGCAGTTCCTTTAGAGTTTACATGACAGCAGCTGATTCAAATCTATGGTTTTATTGTTCATTGTAATATGTATGTATGTATGTATGTATTGTATGTATACATATACATATATATATATATATATATATATAGTATACGGTTATATTAGCCTTTATTAAAAATATCCCTTGTTGCACTTCTTGTTCTGACACAGTATATTTTAAGGAGTTTCTTTTTGTATCTTAAAGCTATTAGAGTTTAATTATCTATTTTAGCTAAACTCATTACCCTGTGGAAAGAGTATCTTTGTTTATTGTGTTTTAATGATTCATCTGCCCTGTTGGACTTCTTTTCTTCTTTCTCTTAATTGTAGATTTAATGTATTTCGTTTCCATTTAATATGCAATAGTTTGTTATAATAGACATGAATTGACATGGCTTGTTTGGTTAAATGGAACATTTTGTTAATGAGTACTCTGTCCATTATTTAATCAGAATCCTTGGGTCTACTAAGAATGTATGTATTAATAATTTAAAACTAGTACATTTTTTAATAAATTAGTTTTCTTTGATTTTTTTCAATGCTGAAAAGTTATCTTATTGTCTATTTGGGTATAAAATTGTACCAGACGATATTTTAGCCCCAAATGATTTTGTGCTGTAGTTAAATGCAACCGTGAATCATGGGAAATCACAGATAATCCCACCTGATGTATAGAGGGGGGAGGGGGGGATAAAGAAACTTACACTACGTTACACATTTTGTATATGTAACCCTGTATTTAATGTTTTGAAATAGGAAAGTTGGCAAATATATTAATATTTTAGTTGACATGCCAAATTAAAATTGGTCGGGGGAGGCATTTGCCAGCAAAGTGGGCTATATTTGCACTACTTTGTTTGCAGGTAATCTTCATCTATCTATCTCCAACCCCAGGTTTTTTCTGGACCTAAACAGATTGACACATAGGGCCCTATTTATAAAGAACGGTATCGCAATTTAGTGATTCCACACTTTATCAGTAATGTACGACAGCGGGCGTAAATGTACGGTCATGGTCGTTAATTAACAAACGTTCGGTTGTAAAATACCATGTGGTTGTAAACTACCGCAATGATATTCTATGGGGATTGTAAACCGTAGATTCATGATTGTTATAGTTAGTTTAGTTTTAACATCGTTAAGGGCTAAAAAGCGATACCACACCTTTATAAATGGGCCCGTAGAGTCATTTTTAAGTTAATTGCCAGTCACAGTTTAAATATCTCACATTCTGAAGATCAATTTTTCTTATAGGCCATCACTTTTTAGGCACAAAAATAACAAATTTGAACTGGATTTTGCTCCTTTATTATCTGCTATATCTTCCTACCATAGCACAAACCGTAATTTAAAGGATAACTGCACTGTAAAATCAAGTTATGTTCATTTGGAAGCTGCAGCTTTAAAAATACTGTTGCCATATTTTTTTTTACCTATGCCCCTCCAGAGCCTACCTTTGTGCCTTGAAAGCTGCTGACATCTTGTTACTGGTTTGTTGAATGTAAAGCTCCACCCCTCTGAGATTTCCTCTGCTTTCTCCTGCTTGAGCCTCAAACGATAATGCCTTTGAGTTCCATACACGCTCACGTGCATGGAACAGGCCTTACTGTTTGAGGCTCAAGCAGGGAGTGCACATAACTCACAGGCATTATTGTTTGAGGCTCAAGCAGGGAGTGCACATAACTCACAGGCATTACTGTTTGAGGCTCAAGCAGGAGAGTGCATGGGATTCACAGACATTACTGTTTAAGGCTCAAGCAGGAAAGTGCACGGAACTCACAGGCATTAATGTTTGAGGCTCAAGCAGGAGAGTGCACGGAACTCACAGGCATTACTGTTTGAGGCTCAAGCAGGAGAGCACACAAAACTCACTGGCATTACTGTCTGAAGCTCAAGCAGGAGAGTGCACGGAACTCACAAGCATTCTCGTTTGAGGCTCAAGCAGGAAGAATCAGAGGAAATCTCAGAGGGGCGGAGCTTAACATTCAGCAAACCAGTAACAAAATGTCAGCAAATTTCAAGGCACAAATGTAGGCTCTGGAGGGACATAGGTAAAAAAATGCACACTAACAGGGAGATTCAATAAAAGTTCTTAATGTTTAAAATGGTGCTAATTTTGCCCCAACCAATCAGAAATTATTTAACATTTGAAAGCTAACATCTGATTGGTTGGGGCAAAATTAGCACCATTTTAAACAATAAGAACTTTTATGTAATAACCCTGCAAATATCTCCCACATGTCCTGAGTAAAACAATACCACAGTTTTATTGGTGGAAAATGATAAGTGGCCAGTAAATAGCCTTAAACAGGGCAAAGCACATGGGCCATTACAGCTTAAAGGGCATCTATAGTGGATCTATATATTTTTTTTGTGTCCATGGGCACTATTTGTAAAGGCAGCGCACCTTTAATGATTGCTTTAGTTTAGTGATCGTTAATTTACGGTTGTTATCGTTATTTAATGATAACGATCATAAATTTACGATATAGATCCCCATAGAATACCATTGTGGTATTTTACTACTGCATGGTATTCTACGACCAAACATTCATTAATTAATGAACATATGGTAAATGTTCAACCGTGGCCATACATTTATGGCCGCTGTCATACATTACCGATAATGTGCGGTATCGCTAAATTACAATACCGCATGTATACAAATAGGGCCCCATGTATCCTTTAATTCTTCCCAACCCCCAGAGTACCTTTACTGCAGGTGTCTCAAGGACAACAGAGACATTTGCATTCTATTGGCCACTGTGCAGATGGGAGGAGTTTCAGAAAGGTCAAGATGATGTCTGCTTGAGGAGACTTCCAAAACGTAGTACGCATGAGTGACTTTTCTTTAGCTGGCTTACAGGTGCAGGGAAATAGCCAGAGAGGGGAGGGGGTTAGGGCACTTCTGCACAGAGATCTTAGTCTATCTCAAAAACGGAGCCACTGACAAAGGTAAGAGACAGGGAGCAATTAGTAAATGTATTTATGTTTACAATGCCTCAAGGTGTTTTTTTCCACTATGGATGTCCTTAAACATTTAAGACACCTATGAATGGAAACAGTTTACAGTTTTTTCAAACTTAACACCAGTTAACCTTTAAAATACTCCAAAAAACTAAATATTTTTGGAAAATTCAGCTCTAGTGTGGTGCTTTTCTTTCATGTATATACTAATATATGTAGAAATGTTCACAAGACTTCTTTCTTTGACAAACAAATCTTGCCCAAAACTAAATATCAATCTCCTATCTGTTCAGAAAAAAATGGTACCCAACTTGCCTTACTGCACAGAGGAGCATGGCCAGCAAATAGCTCCAAAGGAAGCCAATGCATAACTTTGAAGTTGTACTCACTTCAGGTGAAAATTCCGTTACTTTGAAAATGGTCCAACAATGTATTTTAGGACCACAGAAACTTTCAGCTATTTAATGCAGCCATCCTTGAAATTCGTACATAAAGGACAATCAATCATATCAAGCAAAATGCAACTAATTGATCACAAAAAGTCCTTTTTACAACACTGGGTCTTAAAATGGACAGTGGTTTTTTTGGTCAAATGTGGCTTTAAGGAAAACTTTAATAAGAAAGAGTGATGAGAAATTACCATTTGCCAAATTACACTCGATTGCACGATTTATTGCCCTTATTTTAATATCAGAGCGTCCTATAGTTTTTGAAAGTAAAAAGGAAAATGAGAGGTGGTGATTTCTTTGCTGCGTGTTTGTCAAGGGGTCAATTTGGTAATAAAACCCCTAAAGCATCCCTTTTTAGTGCTATTTAATGGAAACATATTAGAGGTAAAGCAGTTTTTTTAAGGGAACTGATCCACACATGCTAAAGCAAGCAAATGTGTACAACTGCAAATACATAAAAGACAATTTTGGATTTTTGGGTTTAGTCTAAAAATCTGCAGTAAACGTACACGCTATCTGCTGTTTTAAACTTCTTGTTCTGATCCTTTAAACAGCTGATTGTGTGTACCTTTACTACATATGCGTAGTTCAGCAGTTTAAAAAGTAGATCACTGAGGTATCACACATAACTTGGTAAATAGCCAGTGTGTATAGATTCTTAATGCTGGTCCAAAAGGGTTATATCCAGTGGTAAAACCACAGGGGTCTGGCTTCTCCCTGCAACTTTGGGGATCTGAGCCTGACACCCCCCCAGTGGCATTGTGATGTTTTTAAACAGCTGATTGTGCATATGCAGTAAATGTATTTATGTATGTATGTATATGTTTATTTATATAGTGCCACTAGGGGATGCAGCACTGTACAATATAGAAAGAATACAGTAAATAAATACATAAATGTATAAAAAACTATGATGTACTTTTTCTTTAAACAGCTGATAGCCTGTACCTTTAGGCTGAGGCCACACTGTACCACGCTCCCGCTCGCACGGAAACGTGCACGCTTATGCTCGCAATTGCACATGCTTCCTGGCGCGTGAGAGCGCATTGCCATGTGCTTGCTATTGCAATTGCCTGAATGCACTCCGATTAACGGATCGCACATACATCGCTCATTAGTGCACTAGTGTGCACCAAACAATCAATAGCTTCTCCTACAAAGTACAAATCATGCACCGTCTATATAAGACTTTATCTATGAGGATCTATCAACCTTATCTATTAGGATCCAATTGTCATCAGAAAACCCCTTTCTCTGTGGCCAATGTAAAATTTTGGCATTTGCTATGTCATCAAACAGTCCATGAGCACTAGAGTACTAATGCACATAATATATATGAAATATGCAACACAGCCTGACACTTCCAAGACTGATGTGAGTATGGGAAATAATATTCTAATCGCTATTTTATTCATTGAGTTTATCTCTGTTCCATGTCGGGAAATCATATTCAGTTTCTACATTTTTATTAGCTATTTAAACTTCACAATAAATCTCCAGTGTGTTTTTGGTTATCTAAAACCGTCCAACTGTATTTTTATTTATTCTTACAGCTTATTTATATAGCTTTCCTGTAAGCACAATGAGAAAGGTCAAAGTATTGCAGAAAAAAGTTACAATACTTACAAATACTTATACAATACTTAAAGTAAGGTTAAAGTCAGACTGTGTCAGATTATAAAAAGAAAAGTTCCTAAAACTCCTGGAAATGTTTGATTTGAAGTTCTTGGATAGGACTAAATAAGCCTAGAATATTTGTATACTGTGCCATGTCTAATTAGCCATTGTTTAAAAGGAAATAGACAGGAACTTTTTGGCCCCACTGTGCAGTATTAAAAAATCCTTAACCTGTGGAGGAAGAAACCTACTTCCTCCACAGACAGGAACCAAAACTACTGACAAGGAAATTCCCACATTACCTTTTAGGTTTTAATTCTACTAAAACAAAAGGCTACACTATTTCCCAAGCGTATAGTATTCCAAGAAAGCCACTCTATTAAAGATCCATCAGGTTGTTTCCTAATCTCCACAAAATATAATAACAATACCAAACTCCCACTAGTCAATCAAGGTAAGAAATCTAAAAAGGTGGGGATCCTGGCGGTTCAAAGACACCATATAGTATTCAAAATATATGCTTTATTTGGTCATCCACACTACATGATTTGGATCAACTGATCCTTTATCAAGTGTGACACTTGATAAACGATCATTTGTTTCGAGGGCTGGAGGGTTCAGCAGCCACTGTTAGGTCAGCAATCCAGTTCACCAGCCAGTATCAAGTCAGCCCTTAAGTTCACAAGGCAGGGTAAGTTAGCCAAGTACCCCCATCCCCACAAGTCATGCCCACTTCGTAAGAAGTCGTAAGAAGATGTAGGAGACAGCTTTAAAAAGTTTGGTTCAGGTGTCAAAAGGTCTACAAGAGCCATTGAATTCAGCTTGGTGTATCATAAACATTTTTGTTGTTTTAATGTTGCTTGTTAACATGATGAATATAGATTTTCTATAGCGAGATTTGACAAAACTAATGAATATATGCTTGTTTACAATTTATAGTAATTCTAAATCATTTGCACAGTTATATGACCATATTGTTTATTAAATTTTCAAAGAACAACACCTTATTGTTTTAAAAAGCCCTAGTTCTCCCTAGTTCTCTCCAGGCATATCTATACCCCACATTTTCCGCCAAGGAAACTCTCCCTGAAACTGAAACCGCATTCTAGAATTTTACACCAAATTAAAATGTTTAAGTCCTTATGAAGGTTAACATAGGATAACCTCAAAATTCACTAAATACTTCCACATATCAGATATTTTTAGAAACCACTTGCTTTTTTACATACAGGATTTTATGAGTGGTGCAGGTTTTGTTCAAAATGCAGATACCCAGACACTGTTCCTCAAATTGGATTTTCTTTCCTCTGGTTTTCCCTTTTTTCCTAATAATAAGAAAAATAGAGACAAAAGGAGAATTTTAATATGTTCTCCTTAAAATGCAACATTGAGATTTTGTGAAAAAATATAGGAAAAAAATTATTCAAAGTTTGAAATCTTACCTAAAACATTTTAACAAATACAAATTCCCCCTAAATATGTCCCAAATGTCTTAAATCAAACGGTATGTCCATATGGATGGTGTACATGGCCACCAAATAACCCAAAAAGGGTTATTTAATGTAAAATTACAGGGAAAAAATCAAACTGCTCTGTATTTGGAACACCCCTCAAATTTGTAAACACCCCCATTTAAACAATATTTTTTTGGAATCTGCATATCTTCACTATGTAACATTACAATTCCTTCATATACACGCAGAATTCCGGACAGAGTTTCCCAAAGAATTTCACACTTTTAGGAGATTTCTAAAAGAAAATAGGGAAAAACATGATTATTAGTCCTGAATTAAATGGTATGTCATATACTGTACATGGGCACCAACTTATCATAAATGGGGCCAATACATAAGTGCAATTACAGAAAAATCAAACTATGCTGTATTCTGAACAACGTCCATATATTCAAACAAAAACCCCCATCAATATGCATATACCCCCCCCCCCCACACACACACAGCAATTTTTGGTAGGAGGTATACACCCCTCTAGCTACACAGAAGAAGTCATTCTTTAATACATGCATACAAAATTTCGGATGCAGTTCTCAATAGAACTTTTCACTTTTGTAGATTTTGGGAAAACATAGGAAAAAAGCTACAAATCATATCTAAACCCACTTTAGAAATCTAAACCCCCACTAAATATCGATATCCCACTTGTCTTGAATCAAATGGTTTGCCACATGCATAGTTTTAGAACTATAACCCTTATATGGACCTAGAGCAAAACTTTGGGACTTTGATCTGTGGTAAACTATTTTTTTCTTATTAATGCTAAATACCCCTTTACCTTGGATACAACCCCAGCAAACTATCAGGGCGATGCACCAACAGCGCATCGCTCCTGATTTGGAGTTAAAGTTGCGCTAACCGATGTTATATCGGTTAGCGTGACTTTAACTCCTTCCTTGCGGCAGCTGCGTGGCTATCGCGAAAGTTAACAGCGCACTGCCGCAAGTGATGTTTTGCCGAAATCGGCATTTTATTGCGGCACTTTCAACGCCAGCTAATAGCTGGCGTTGAAAGTGCCGGAATAGAACAGCGCCAAGTAGCGATGTTCCGAGCGCCGCTATCGGCATATAACATCGCCGGGCTGTTTGCACCGGTTGCCGATAGCGGCGCTCGGTGCATCGCCCTGTATATATTTATTGAAAAGACATAGGGGCATATTTATAAAGGTTCGTTAACTTTTCGCGGCCGTTTTCGCTGACATTAACGCATAAATCGCATTTAACGTGATTTATAAATGTCCGAAAACGGCCGCAAAAGTTAACGAACGTTAACCCTTCCGGCGATACTTACCTGTTACACCGCTTCTATTTATAAAGCGGCGGTACGGGTTTCGCTCTGCTAGTATCGGCTGTTTTACTTCGCCACCTTGAAGGTGGCGAAGTCAGCCGATACTAGCCTCCCGCGGCGGGGATGGGCAGGCAACCCGCGACGGGTGGTCGCACCCGCCCCGGGAGACACGCCCACCCCGCCTACAACCCCCAGCGGCGGCGGAGAACAACCCTGCCGCCGCTTCCCAGCAGCCCCTCCCAACCCGTTCCCCGCTTGCAGCAATCTCGGAACGAGAGACTAGGAGGGGCTGCCGGGAAGGGGCCCCAGCAGGTGTCGCGACCACCCCCCCGCGCACCCCCTCCCCAGCAACCCCTCCAACCCCCCGCCCCGGCCGCTCCCGGGGAGGGAAGGGAGGGAGCAGCTGGGTGGGGTGGAGGCTACCTCCAGCGGGGCCCTGAGAAGGGCCTTTTGGGGCTTAAGGGGGTCCCGCAGCTCGAACCGGGACCCCCTCCGGCCCTTGTAAGGGCCTTTGCGGCACTGATAGGTGCCTTTTGTGCTTAAGGGTCCCGCACTCAACCGGGACCCCCTGCCCGCCCTATCAGGCCTTTGTGGCACCTACAGTGCCCTTGCGGCTCTGACAAGAGCCCTTTGGGGCTTAGTCCCCAACTCGAACCGGACCCCCCCCCTTGTAAGGGCCTTGCGGCACTTATAAGTGCCCTTGCGGCTCTAACAAGAGCCCTTTGGGGCTTAAGGGGTCCCAGCTCGAACCGGGACCCCCTTCCCCCGGCCCTTGTAGGGCCCTTGCGGCACTGACAAGTGCCTTTGCGGGGGTCCCGCAGCTCGAACCGAACCCCCAGTGTGCGGCTCTAAAAGAGCCATTGGGCGACATCTTCGGCTGGCGACCACCCCAACCCCTCAGGTCGCCGATGCCAGGCAGACTCACTGCGGCCGCCAGTGAGCCCGCTGGCACTGCCGGCCTCAGCGGAGCCGATGTTGCCAGCCGCTTCTTTCTTCAGGCCATCTACTCGATGGCATCTGAGTTCCGCGGCGGAAAGCTCCTCTTTATATAGGTTTGCAGAAATCCATAATCCGTTTCTGATTGGTCATTTTTTAATGCTTGGTTTACATGCTTTACATTAACCAATCAGATTTCAGAACTTTCCAGAAATCTGATTGGTTAATGTAAAGCATGTAAACCAACATAAAAAATTGACCAATCAGAAACGGATTATGGATTTCTGCAAACCTATATAAAAGGAGCTTTCCGCCGGGAACTCAGATGCCATCGCAGTAGATGGCTGAAAAAGACGCGCTGGCAACATCGGCTCCGATGAGGCCGGCGGTGCCAGTGGGCTCACTGGCGCCGCAGTGAGTTGCCTTGCATCGGCGACCTGAGTGGGGTTGGTGTCACCGCCCGAAGACGTCGCGTTGATCAAGACGCCGGCAACATCGGCCTCGTTGAGGTCGCCGGCGCCCGCGGGGTCCCCTGGCGGCCGCAGGGGTACCTCTCGGGGTCGGCGGCCTCGGCGGAGCTGGGTGCCGGACGGAAGAAAGAAGACGCCGCCCAAGGGCTCTTTTAAGAGCCGACACACTGGGGGTCCCGGTTCGAGCTGCGGGAACACCGCCAAAGCACTTGTCAGTGCCGCAGGGCCCTTACAAGGGCCGGGGAAGGGGGTCCCGGTTCGAGCTGCGGGACCCCTTAAGCCCAAAGGGCTCTGTTAGAGCCGCAGGGCACTTAATTTTTTGGCGCTATTTTCATTCCTTTATAAATATGCCCCATAGTTCTACTTTTTAAAATTTATACAGGCAGAATTCTGAAAAAAAAAAAACTGAAAGAAATGTTGACCAAATATCCAGTGCAAAAAAAATAATAAATTCCCACCTAATATCAATCTTCTACATGTCCTAAATGAAATGATACCCTACTGTACACAGAGACACAGGCAGCAAATAGCCTCAAAGGGAGCCAATGAGAACCATCACAAGCATTTGCTCTAAATGCATGTATGCATTATTTCAACCTAACATCCCCCCCCCTTACCCGGGAAATAAAATTATATTTTTTTGTAATCTACACATCTCCAGCTACACATGGGTACCATTCTTTTACTTGTATGTGCAGAATGTCTGGTGCATTTCTTTTTCTTAAAAAAAGAAAAAAAAAAAGAATAATAAATAATAAAGAATAAATAATTTGCTGTCGAAATTATTGCCTTTCAGTTCCCCCTTTGGTAATGAAAATTAGCATGTTGGCTAATGGCTTAGGTCCTTATGAGGGAGGGAGGGGTTTAGGGGTACAATTTGCTTTTAATGTGACTACAGCTATATGTTGGTAATAAAAAGACTGCACCTAATTAACGCAAACCCTTTGGAGCAAAAAAGTTAGCGAGGGGTATTAGCTGTCTCTTGATTGCCCCAGTTTAGGCAGTTATACAAATTGATGACAGAAGGAGATTTTCCACTGAACTAACAATATTCTACTTTTGCAAACAAACCTTTGTCCATCTGTGACTTATTGCTATTTATAGTTGTTGTTACACATAAAAAGAGTCATTGTGAAAATTACAATTTGATAGATTTTGTTAGCCCTGACAGTAAACCATAAATGTATATTTAATAAGTGCACCATGTAGTGCTTTCTTTGTCTTGTCAAACATTAAATCCCTTAAAATATTGCATCTATAACCTTGGGTATCTCTTGTTTCTCTGTGTTGTTCCCGGAAAAACGTATAAATCTTCAGCTCTAAATGGATTTATGTGTAATACCTCCTATATAACCAATCGAATTGCCTTATTAGAAGACATGATCAGAAACATAGACCTTAGGGTTTCAGTGGATGTGATTTACATGGATTTAGCATTAGTTTTGCGGTGGTTAAAGACCAACCATTTTCTTGGTGGCTCATGTAATCAATGGCATTTCTTAGTTTTTCCTTTTTATTTTTCACTTATATATAATTGATCTTAAGTAAGCCATTCTCTTCTTGTGTTGCTGATTCTACAGAATTATGCTGGTCAATACATTCAATGAAAATAGTCTCCATTTTGCAAGGCAATTTGAAAGGCTTTATTTTAATTGGAAGTTAGCTGAGAGTTAACTGGATTGAGAAAGATCAGTGTGTTGCTGTCAAAACGAATTAAATCTAGTTCAATCCTTTCATGCAAAACCCAACATTACCAATTTAAAAACCAACTGGCCATACACATTAACGTTATAGGGCCAATCTCGTCAGATCCAAAATGATTTGCACTACGTCATTAAAGTGTATGGGGCTAAAAATATCCTCTACAATACTGACAAACTACCACCATCACCACATTAGCTTCCTTTACTTATTGGCATGTATATGCACCCAGTTGACCTTCCCCATAAAGAATCCAGTCAGATGCTGTTATATAGCTGTCTTTGCATACTGCAGACAGATTCTGATGGGATCCACAATGCCTTATGCGACAGCAGTTGCATGTGTATAGCTAGACTAACTTCCAAGTCCATTTTAATCCATTTAGAGTATAACTAGTATTTTTGTTGCTTTGGCCTTAATATTAAATCTCATTTTCAGTTTTGCAGCTCAGTCCCCAAGTTTGTTTTAATCACACTGCAAATTAGAGAAATGTTGCACTGAACCTGAGCCTATATCATTAGCAGATTACATGGTTCAGAACTTTCAACACCTAACTCAAAGGGTCTTATTCATTTATGATGCAATGTTATATTACAACCAATATTGGTGATTTACTGTCACACGAAGGTGGCCATATATATACGATTTTACTTACCTGACCGAGCGCTCCCATGGCGTTCGACCGATCCTGCCGGAACCTCCTCTGCCGTTCTTCTATGCGACCGACATGCTATTGCAAAATGAATGGGATTTGCAATCGCATGTCGGAAGTATAGAAGATCGGGAAAGACGGTACCGGCAGGATCGGTCGAATGACACGGGAGCGCTCAGTCAGGTAAGTAAAATCGTATATATGTATGGCCACCTTAACTTTACAACCATTCTGTAAAATACAGAAGTGCAGTGCAGTATTGGTATTTTACATCGTGGATGGTATTTTATGTCTGTGTTTTTTTCATTTTGGACTTGATGTGCTTTAGATATATTTAGATTGTACATTACAATCAAATGTTTATAATAATATAATTAAACTACATTGACTGTACTTAAATTCTATCAACCTTTCCAGCTTTGCTTTTCTGGACTGCTAAACCTCCCTTTCGTGTTTCGTCTCATTGTCCTTTTTATTGCCATGCTAGAACTTTATGCTGCCTCTCTAAAAGAAAAGAAGTTAATTAGGGTATTTTATTGTAGTCATTGCTTACGTGCAGTTGTCTAATAAATGTAAAACTGTTGATACCTCTGAAATCAGAGACTTCTTACTGTATAAAAACTTATTGTATAAATGGTACTTATCTTATTAAACTTTTAAAATACTTACTGTATAAAACTTACTGTATGTACAAACCTGAACATTTTAAACTGCACAGTACACAGAAGAAAGCTATTTCAATAATATACAGTATCTGACTGGTTTTATACAATCATCAATAATGCGAATAACAATAAAAAGAAGTTTTGATTTTCTTTCACAACCATAAAAATGATATATTATGGTTATGTAAATAAGGCAAATATCACATTGAAATAGCATGTTAGAGAACAAGCAAACAAAAGAGATAAATCTGAAAATCAATAAAGTCAATACTTTTAATGCACATACTGGGTGCAATATTGTTATTTAAATACCGGCTGAAAGTTGTGTGGAAAGTTAAATTTTAAATGCCACATTTTTGCATTTAGATGCCCAGAGCATAGCAGACTTCAGTATTCCCTTTTTACCTCTATGCCAATTGTCATTAAAGGTAAATTGAAGTCTAACAATAACTTAAAGGAAAAGTTAAGCTTAAGTTCACAAAAATCTGCACTTTGCTTCTTTTTGCCTAGTGCAGAGGGATGATGTATGTCATTGGATTTTTAACTTTTGAAATGCTAATACATGGTGTAAAAAAGAATCTAATCATTGATGATGCCTCTTTATTATCTTCTAAAGGTGGCCATACACTCATTAGATCTTACAGACGATTCAATGTTGTTTTTGATAAATGTTGTAACTTTGACTTCCCCAGCTTTCCTATCTGCTAACATTCCCTGGCTGTATGAACAATTACCCCTATAATATCAGACATACAGTGATCGGACTGTGCAGATATCTGGAATCTCACAGGAACATAACAAGTAAACTGCAGTATATGAGCACTATGTCTGGTTCAGCCCAATTAAGAGGGAAATGTAAAGCTTTGACTATCTGGTTATCTGTTTATTTCTACTTTAAAAGGGAAAAATAAGAACAGTCAATTAGAAGTAAAATATCTCATGACAGACTATAGAGTACAAACCGCACTAATTAAAGGCTCACAATCTTCCATTCACTGCAGTTCTTCAGCAGCATCTAACTGTAAAATAGCCCCAGAAGGTGATTAGGATTAATTACATTTTAATTACATTTTTTTTTAAAAATCCTGCTTTCATTTTATACCTAGAAATTGATGGAACAGGCATAAAAACAAATAACATGATTTTTAGAATTAAAAAAAAATATTAATAAAAAATGAGTCATTTATATTCTTACCATTATAAATGTATTAATAAAGATTTCTATGTACAATGCACACAGCTAAGATTGGGCGTCCTTGACTTATGGAAACAATTAAGGAACATTTTTCTTTTTTACATCTCCGAACTCTCACTAGAGGGAAGTATTGCTCCATACAGGGTTTGTTGCCTTCTGATTTTATGTTTCTTTATGTAGGAAGACAATACATGGAAAATGATATTTAAAAAAAACAAAATTGATGACAAAGTCTTGTATACTTTGGTTTTGGCAAAGTGATGCAGAGATTGCCATATTCCAGATGGAATTGAGATTTGTTATAAATATAGGTGACACAAGCGACCTGAATCCAACTCATATAATCCAAATGAGTTTCACATGGCTTTGCATGCTTAAGCTTCACTATAACTCTTTATACTCAAGCATAAAAGGAAAACAGCCCCAGTAAAACGGCATTGTTTTATACTTTAATCACAGAAGATTAAAATACAGACCGTTGTTTATACTACAAGTAGCTGTACTGCTGTCCAATAGAAATCAGCGTTGCATTCTATAGAATTCGATTTGTGACAGATTGGAATAGGATCTTTTGTGGTGGCTGTCGAGAGTTTTACTAGGGCCCAGGAGACTGAACCAGAAAGACTGCAGTAATTATTACTGGGTATCTGCACTGCAGGCCCGTCTGAAACAGTTGGCAAGATCAATTTACAATTAACAATTTAGTTCTAAGCATAGTATTCAAGGGGTTTACTCAGTCCAGTATCCAAGCAAGGATAAAAAGTCAAGTCAAGACTAAATCAAATAACAAAGTGCTCAGGAACATGATGAATAGGACCTACAGTATACTTGGACATTAAACCTGGGCCTGTGATATAATTTTGCATTCCCCAATTAATTAGGGAAATTCTCACGGGCTTACAATTGCGCTTTTGATCCATTATTGTGTGAGAATCCTAGAGCAGTGCAGTGTGGGTGGCCACATTACATGCACCGCAATCAGCATTTTTTGCTAATCGCATGAGCTCCAATTTAGCAAAATTGTGCAAATTGCAGCACAAATATCATGCTTTTCATGTGTGTTTCTTTTTGTTGTAGTGTGGCCTCAGCCTAAATGAGTAAAGGAGATAAAGCAAGACAACAGAGTTTCACTGGAAATTAGTTTTATTGTGAACTGATACGTTTCAGACCCACACAACCTCTATCAGTAAACTCTGCAGTCTTGCTGTACCACCATTACTCATTAATTCATTGGTGGACACCCAGTACATTTGGACAGAAAGCTTCAAAGGAGGAAGAAACACTAGAGTATCAGGTAACCATCATTTCACATTTCAACCTCTATGGTGCAATCAGCATTATGCCCTGAGCTCCCTAAAATTACTGTAATGTACTGCTGTTTTATAGTCCCAGAACATGCTGATTCGGAATGCTCTGTGGGCATTTTCAATGCAATCAACTTTTCTTGTACTAAAGAACCCCAGTAAACATTATAATGTGAGAGAATCTAAGGAACTTCAGACAACCAATAGTTTCATAGGTAGAGTGTAAAGAGAAGGAAAATAAGAAAAGTTGCTGTAAATATTTGAATGAAAGGAAAAGAGAAAAAATAAAAGAGTAAAATATGATACACATAGGAAGAAAAGATAAAACCACATGGAAAAAGCATGAAACAAAATGTAAAGATAGAAGGGGACTGAAGGAGAATACATAGTAGTGTAGTGAAGGAGAATACACAGTAGTGCTTGAAATACTTAATGAGGACTCAACTTATTTTATGGCAAACAAAAGCTGTGTCTCACTTCTCCTTTCGGTGTGGCTGTTGGTTACTTTATGAAATTAACCTGTGTGTACTACGGGTCTGTTCACATTATCCCCCTCTTTGTTTTGGTGTAAAGGTGCCCATTCACTACTTAGATATTGGATAGATAAGACATTTGTCTATAGATGAACATTTAATCTAAGAACTGACTAACCTGATTTTTTATTTTTTTTTTTGCAAAATGAATGGTCCAGATGGGTACATCACAAGTAGAGATGGACTAGAAGTCGAACTCGAACCCGAGTTTGAGCCAAATTATTCGAACTAATTCGGACTTCTCGAATTATCCCGGACACGGATTTTCGATATTTTCAGACTTTCGATAAATATTGAATGTTCGACCGTTCGAAAATGCGAGTAAAATGCCTATTATACCTATACGCGAGCATCAAATCTGCGAGTAAAATGTCCATGGTATACTTTCCATATAGTTCGAAAGTTTGGCCATCTCTAATCACAAGGTAAGAATCGCTGCTTGCAAAGTGTGGTCTTTGGACATGGTCCTCATGTGCTCTCTATTGTACAGCAGATCAAATCTAGGAAGCTGCAGCCTTTCCCCTAGAAACTGGCAGACAATCATATCTTAGCAAGGTTATTTTACAGCAGGTCCTGCCTCTTAATATAACACGTGGGCTATTACACCGTCTTCCCTCTGTATTGGAGTATCTCTATGCTGACTGTACTGCCCTCAGCCAAAAAATACAATACTGTAGAAAAAAATGCAAGAGATACTCACAAGTGGCCATCGTTTCAGGCAGTGCTCAACTTTCACAACCTTAAGAGAATGGGTGGATCACTGCCCGAAACATTGCCGTCTTTTGTTCCATAACACGGGTGATTAAATGTTATGCTTTTTTTGCAACCACTTGTAAATATCTCTTGCATGTTTTCTATGGTCCTGCCTTTTAGACTCAAAACAGAGGGCCATAATTATAAACGCATGGTATCAATATTTTGCAAATATGCGATACCATGGGTTTTTAAAAATGCCCCCGAGATTTAACAATGTGCAATTGTTTTTAAAACAATCTATTTCCCCCACACATTTCTTGCTTTTAATAATAATTATCTTTACAGTTTATTTCCTATCAAGCTTTGAAAAAGAAATGGGCTTATGTTTCTAAAATGTCAGCATTTGACTTCTAAGTCACAAGCACTAACGCTTGGAAAACAGGTACATTTAGAAATTTTGGGCCAGATTCATAAAGGCATGGTATATATTCTGCGATATCGCACATTTAACCATCGTTGCCGCAATTGCAAATCTACGCGGTCATAATGTATGGTAGCGGTCATAATGTATGGTAGCGGTCATAATAGTATGACACTGAACGTAGATTAAAGGGTATCTCCACTGAGGAAAAAGCATTTTTTTGTTTATTTTAAAGTACACCATCCCCCAACCCTTCCCCTACTTTTTTCCCCCAGAATTCCCCTTCGTTTGATTGCAGCAGCATGGGAAAGTTGTGCAGGTTCCTGGGGGTGTGTCTTCCCCTGTGCTGGGGGTGCTGTCACTCAGTGTGCATTATTATGGTAGCAGACACACGCTATTGGCTCCTTTCCTCCCTAACTCTCTAAGTTCCTTTTTACAGCTGATAATGCAGAGAGAGACAAGGGAGGAAAAGTTAAAACCCTCTTCCCACAATACTGTAACAAAGGCAGGGGGAAGTTGTGTTGTTTTTAATGAAGATTTTTTTTGTGTCTAACTCTGAGAGGGATGGTTGAAAAAGTGATCTAAGATTGATTTCATAGGGGATGCTGGGAATATGAGGCAATCTGGTATGGGAGGGGGTGGGAGAGAGAAAAAGATTAATTAGTTAATTAGTGAAGTCAGCAAGCTGCAGTGATGGTCATGTAATTATTCCTACATTAATCAGTAAACTTAGTAGCTGGAAGTGTGTGTGTGTGTGTGTGTGTGTGTGTGTGTGTGTGTGTGTGCAGCAGTCCCGATGGATGCTCATACGTTCTGCGCATGCACTAAAGGAAAACACACATCGGATATTTCCCAAGCAGGCTGTCACTGAAAGTGGACGGACCTGCACTATCCACAGCGTTCTGGGGAAACTCATTGGATTTCTTCTAAACTACTGTTCAAAGACACAGGATACTGCAGGTACATTTCCACCTTACACATATCTCTCCGTACAACCCGGGTGACTTTTATCAGTGGAGATACCCTTTAACAATCACGATCATAGATTTACATACAATACCATTGCGTTATTTTAGTAACACATGGTAATGTACGCATGAACGTTTGTAACTTTACGATCGTGGCCGTACAGCTACGATAACCAACAGTATCACAAGTTTGCGATACCGCAGGTTTTTAAAAATGGCTCTTTACTAGGAACAGAATGCAGGCAAAAAAAATTAAATATGCTGCAGAGTAACAAGCAGCTTTCAAAGTCTTATCAGGGACTTTCATATCCCCAAACAACAATTCTTAAAGATTGGCCTAATAAGTGAAGACTAATTTAAAAATTATATTATTAATACTTAATACCCTACTAAAAAACCTAAAATAAAATGCCCTTTTAATCTAAATTATACTCGGAGAAGATGTTCAGTATGTATCAATATAATTGTTGGAAGATCATATCTTGACAAAACATAACTACAAAACGGATTTTATGATTGCTGTGGATACACATCATCTTGAGCAATGAATCCAGAGAGCTTTGCTTTAATGTTTCAGATGACGTTATAAAACATTAAAAAAGGAGTTTTTTCTGCAGCGAATATTTTAAGAAAAAGATTGAATTTTTAATCTTTATATAGCAGCAAATTTCCTTTTCATGATAGTGTGCTCAATTTAGTTATTTCTTTAATATCTGTCTTAGCAAAGTGAAAAAGTAATTGGCTTAAAGCACTGTGCAGGCATCACTGCAAATACATTATGAGAACGATATATGATGTGTTCATAGTGGAAATTTTATTCAGAATTAAAATAAAGGGAATGTTAAATCAAGGCCTATCGTAAGATTTCCTCAATTTCTTCTTTATTCTTCATGTATTGGGTTAGTACTTTTGCTATAGGATATGGTATATGGTAATCTAAGCAGGCACATTTGGTCCTATCTTTAATGAGGCACTGCTCTTGAAAAACATAGAAACGTGCAAGGCTGACATGAACAAATACTGAGCAGATTCTAAATTCAAAGCAAGCTTATTAAGGCCCATAGAAATTCAGTGGAGAATTGATACAGCAGGTTGTACATCAAATGTTATTGTTTTTCCAAGAACTTATTGTATATATATTTTTTTTATTAAAGAGAAAAAGGAAGATTTCCCAAAACTTCTTCAAGAGCATCAAACAACCAATCTACCGTTGGATTACCTTCCATTGTTCTTAAGACCAAAAAAGATTTACCTGTTTTGGTTCAAATGTTAAATATTTAACATGTTTTAACTGATTCTCTAATTAGTTTACTTTATAGTCATTTTTGTGTAATCATAACTATGATAGAACACTTTATTATGCTACCTGGATCATAACATAGTACATACATTTTAGGAGCTAAAAGCCTCTGATATGTACTGTACCTTGTTTTCTAGAGGAGGAACATCCTGCTTTAAATACTTTCATCAATTGAGCACCTAGTCAACTTGTTGGTAATAGGAAATAGCCAAAGGATTGGTCAACTTCCAATTTAACATAGAATATATACAAAATGGGTCTTCTTACTGTACACATTCACACTATACAGAGTAGAGATGGACAAACTTCCTAAAGTTCAGTCCGTTTTTGAATTTCCTAACTTTAGTAAATTTTCAATAGTTCGAAAACAGACCCATTAAAGTCAACAGTGACAAATGGTTTGAAATGTTCTGATAAATACAGTTAAAATCGCAAACTCTGGCTATTTTCGAGTTTCCGTGTGGAATTTTCGGGGGTTTCCTTAATTGAATGCCACAATCGATGGGTTATTGCCGAATTAGAGGGTTACCAAAGCCGCATTTGAGGGTTATGGCTGAATTTGAGGCTTAATGATTGCTACGTTTGAGGGGTATCAACAAATTTTATGGTTACCGAACACGGTATTCGAGGGCTATGGCCAAATTAGAGGGTTAGCAAATGCTACATTCGAGGATCATTGCGGTATTCAAGGGCCACCAAATGCCGTATTCGAGGGCTATGGCCAAATTAGAGGGTTAGCAAATGCTCCATTCAAGGGTCATCGCGGTAATCAGGGGCTACAAAATGCCACCTTTAAGGGCTATGACCGATTTCAAGAGTTAGTGAATGCTACATTCGAGGGTTATTGCCATATTAGAGGATTACTGAACACCACATTTGAGGGTTAGCGGAGGTTGCATTCGAGGGTTATCGCCTAATTTAAGGGTTGCTGAATGTCACATTTCAGGGTAATTGATTTGAAAATTCAATAATCCTTGAAATAAGTCAGCGAGTTCGAAAAGTCCAAAAGTTTGTAGTTTGGAAGGGTCCGAAAAAGTCGGATTCGAGTTCTAGTCCTTCCCCGATACAGAGTGCTACTAATGACTAACAAATTAATAATTTTAGTAGACAATACACTGAACATATACTTAATACTATACATGAAACTATTTCTCTTAACTGTTCTTTATATTGTTGTGATTGCTCAGCCCTGCGCAAGTTTGATAGGTCACTTTTGTTTTACTTACAGATATAATATTGCTACATCCTTCTTAGTTATCATAAATACTTTATCATTTGATAAATGTATCATTTATTAAAATAAAAAATAGCATTAAAACAGCAAGAACTACATATTTAAATTTTTAAATTGCACTATTCATTAATGAAAAAGAAAATGAAACAAGTATTGTTATGAAATATTAACAGGGTTATTCAATAAAAGTTCTTATCGTTTAAAATGGTGCTAATTTTGCCCCAACCAATCAGATCTTATGTAACATTTGAAAGCTAACATCTGATTGGTTGGGCCAAAATTAACACCATTTTAAACAATAAGAACTTTTATTGAATCTCCCTGTATGTTTTAAAATGCAGCGACCTGCTTTAAAGTTTCCTCTTAACATTTGCAGAGAAAAACATTACCAACTGTAACACAAAAATTATACAAACTTTAGGAAAATGTCCATAAAGTTTTATTTACTATTCTTTTTCATCTGCATACTTAGAATTCTAGGACAGAAGTGTGTTTGTAAAGATACACCATTTAATTATAGCCAGAGGGATTTTTGTGTAAATAGAATGTGTCTTCCTTATTTAATATTTATCAGGTTTCTTATAATACAATCTGCATCAGTATTTACAGGTAGTCCTGTAAATACCTATTGGTTTCGATGTTCAATACATTCCTAATAACAAGTTGTTTGCCTAATGAAATACTTTGCTGCCCTAAACTTTCTATTCTATGACTTTGCATCTTTTATGAAGGTCTAGTGTATTACAAGTTACACACTGTTTTTTCCACTCCAAGTAATTGCATTATCTGATTATTGATGTAAATACCCATTTGGCGTTAATGTATTTTATTATGTTATTTCTGTTTTAATTAATCAAATCAATATTTAATCTAAACAAACAGAAGTTAGTCTAATAGGTGGGTACTCCTGCTTTAAAAATTGATTTGCATAAGATCTACCAATTATATCTGGGTACACCAATGGTAAAGGTACACACAGTCCCAAATAGTCTCCATATGTAAATATAGGGAAGATTGTTCAGGACAGCCACACTGCCAAGTGATCCTGGCCAGTTTCCTATACTACAGTACAGGAAGGTGGCCACGACCAAGGGACATTTCCAATCAGGAATAAGCATTCCTGTGGCCAACAGCAAACATTTGTTGGCCTTGGGAATGTTTGTTTTACTGGTACACATAGTACCGGCAATCTTCCCTTTATGGTTACTGCGTGTACCAAGCTTAATTCCATTTATTTCATAAAGTCCAAATATTAATGCACTCCTAGGTCTTTCAACATGATTAAAAGGCTGCTAACATGGATATATTTCTGATTAACTACATACAAAAGAAAGACTGTGGAAGCACATACAATTACAGATAAATGCTACTAACTAGGGGTCTTGCGATGTGCATTGGTTTTTATTAAAAATACATTTGTTGTCCAGAAGTGTTTTTTTCATAACTGTTATTTGGCTTTAGGAGTGCTCCATCAATTTATTGGATTCCCACCTCATTCATTTTAAACTGGAGAGAAATAAATTAAACACATGTATTGATATCACATTGTGTGGCTATGTGTCAGATTACATATATGAAATACGCCTTCTAACATTCCCATTATACAAACCGTATTATTCATTGATGCAATTCTGTGCATCCCTGATATGAGTGCATTAAATTCCCCATTTAAAGGAAATTGTAAGAAGGTATGATTTAGACATACTGTATGTTACAAATTATTGTGCTTTAAATTTAAATATGTTAACATCTAAAAATGATAAATAAATTGTGCATTTTGTATAAACCTAAGGCATGTAAATAAAAACTAATCAATGCATGTACAGCATAATGTATCATAAAAATAAATATTTTAAAATAAGAGCAGGAACAATTGTATTCCTTTAAAACAAAAACAAAAAAACCTAATAGAATTACATACATCAGAGCTAATAGGTAAATAGTTGAAATGTGCTCTGGCTGCCTAGAAACCAGTTATATCTGCAGTATGGATTAGAGGAAACTGATTAGATGATGAGGTATAAGAACTGGGATTTTGTGCTCAAACAGATGAAAGAAAAATCCTTTTCTGTTTTCAATATAATGATATGAAAAAGAGAACGGCAAACAAACAGAAAGAAACACAAAAATGCACAGGGGAGGACTGGCCTAGTAGGATGAGGGGCATGTGCTTGAAATGCACAGTGCATGCTTCTAGCTTTAACATGGGCAAGGAACAGTAAATTCCTCCTGCTTCAGATCATTTATAAGTCAGCCCTCCAGTTCATCCGCAGTGTTAGTCAGCCCTCCAGTTCATTAGCCAGTTGTCAGTGTTGTTAGCCCTCCATTTCATTAGACAGTGTTGTTAGCCCTTTAGATTGTTAGCCAGTGTAAATCAGCCCTCCAGTTCATTAGCCAGAATTGTCAGCCCTTTAGTTCATTAGCCATGTTAGTCAGTCCTCCAGTTCATTAGCCATGTTAGTCAGCCCTCCAGTTCATTAGCCAGTATTGTCAGCCCTCTAGTTCATTAGCCATGTTAGTCAGCCCTCTAGTTCATTAGCAGTGTTGTCAGCCCTCTAATTCATTAGCAGTGTTGTCAGCCCTCTAGTTCATTAGCCATCTTAATCAGCCCTCTAGTTCATTAGCCATGTTAGTCAGCCCTCTAGTTCATTAGCAGTGTTGTCAGCCCTCTAGTTCATTAGCCATGTTAGTAAGTCCTCCAGTTAGTCATCAGCCCTCTAATTTATTAGCCATGTTAGTCAGCCATCCAGTTCATTAGCAGTGTTGTCAGCCCTCTAGTTCATTGGCCATATTTGTCAGTCCTCTAGTTCATTAGCCAGTATTGTCAGCCCTCTATTTCATTAGCCATGTTAGTCAGCCCTCCAGTTTCCAGAAACAAAGGAAACTTTGGGTCAAGTATAACTTGACTTATAAAGTGTACACGGGGGTACACTTTAGCCATGTTAGTCAGTCATCTAGTTGATTAGCCAGTATTGTCAGCCCTCTGGTTTATTAGCCATCTTAGTCAGCCCTCAAGTTCATTAGCCAGTATTGTCAGCCCTCTAGTTTATTAGCCATGTTAGTCAGCCATCCAGTTCATTAGCAGTGTTGTCAGCCCTCTAGTTCATTGGCCATATTTGTCAGTCCTCTAGTTCATTAACCAGTATTGTCAGCCCTCTATTTCATTAGCCATGTTAGTCAGCCCTCTAGTTTCCAGAAACAAAGGAAACTTTGGGTCAAGTATAACTTGACTTATAAAGTGTATACAGGGGGTACACTTTAGCCATGTTAGTCAGTCCTCTAGTTCTCTAGCCATGTTAGTCATCCCTCTATTTAATTAACCATCTTAGTCAGCCCTTTAGTTCATTAGCCATGTTAGTCAGTCCTCTAGTTCATTAGCCAGTGTTGTCAGCCCTCTAGTTCATTAGCCATGTTAGTCAGCCCTCTAGTTCATTAGCAGTGTTTTCAGCCGTCTAGTTCATTAGCCATGTTAGTCAGTCCTCTAGTTCATTAGACAGTATTGTCTGCCCTCTAGTTCATAGTCATCTTAGTCAGCCCTCTAGTTCATTAGCCAGTATTGTCAGCCCTCTAGGTCATTAGCCATCTTAGTCAGCCCTCTATGTCATTAGCCATGTTAGTCAGCCCTCTAGTTCATTATCAGTGTTTTCAGCCCTCTAGTTCATCAGCCATGTTAGTCAGTCCTCTAGTTCTTTAGACAGTATTGTCAGCCCTCTAGTTCATTAGCCATGTTAGTCAGCCCTCTAGTTCATTAGCCATGTTAGTCAGCCCTCTAGTTCATTAGCAGTGTTGTCAGCCCTCTGGTTTATTAGCCATCTTAGTCAGCCCTCCAGTTCATTAGCCAGTATTGTCAGCCCTCTAATTTATTAGCCAGTATTGCCAACTCTAGGTCATTAGCCTCTAGTCCCCCAAGCCTCTAGGTCATTAGCCATGTTAGTCAGCCCTCTAGTTCATTAGCAGTGTTTTCAGCCCTCTAGTTCATTAGCCATGTTAGTCAGTCCTCTGGTTCATTAGCCAGTATTGTCAGCCCTCTAGGTCATTAGCCATCTTAGTCAGCCCTCTAGGTCATTAGCCATGTTAGTCAGCCCTCTAGTTCATTAGCAGTGTTGTCAGCCCTCTAGTTCATTAGCCATGTTAGTGAGTCCTCTAGTTCATTAGCCAGTATTGTCAGCCCTCTAGTTCATTAGCCATGTTAGTCAGTCTTCTAGTTCATTAGCCAGTATTGTCTGCCCTCTAGTTCATTAGCCATCTTAGTCAGCCCTCCAGTTCATTAGCAGTGTTGTCAGCCCTCTAGCTCATTAGCCATGTTAGTCAGTCCTCTAGTTCATTAGCAGTGTTTTCAGTCCTCTAGTTCATTAGCCATGTTAGTCAGTCCTCTAGTTCATTAGACAGTATTGTCAGCCCTCTAGTTCATTAGCCGTCTTAGTCAGCCCTCTAGTTCATTAGCCATGTTAGTCAACCCTCTAGTTCATTAGCAGTGTTGTCAGCCCTCCAGTTCATTAGCCATGTAAGTCAGTCCTCTAGTTCATTAGCCAGTATTGTCAGCCCTCTAGTTCATTAACCATCTTAGTCAGCCCTCCAGTTCATTAGCCAGTATTGTCAGCCCTCTGGTTTATTAGCCATGTTAGTCAGCCCTCCAGTTCATTAGCCAGTATTGTCAGCCCTCTAGTTCATTAGCCATGTTAGTCAGCCCTCCAGTTCATAAGCCAGTATTGTTAGCCCTCTAGTTCATTAGCCATGTTAGTCATCCCTCCAGTTCATTAGCAGTGTTGTCAGGCCTCTAGCTCATTAGCCATGTTAGTCAGCCCTCTAGTTCTTTAGCAGTGTTTTCAGCCCTCTAGTTCATTAGCCATGTTAGTCAGTCCTTTAGTTCATTAGCCAGTATTGTCAGCCCTCTAGTTCATTAGCCATCTTAGTCAGCCCTCTAGTTCATTAGCCATGTTAGTCAGCCCTCTAGTTCATTAGCAGAGTTGTCAGCCCTCTAGTTCATTAGCCATGTTAGTCAGTCCTCTAGTTCATTAGCCAGTATTGTCAGCCCTCTAGTTCACTAGCCATCTTAGTCAGCCCTCCAGTTCATTAGCAGTGTTGTCAGCCCTCTAGCTCATTAGCCATGTTAGTCAGCCCTCCAGTTCATTAGCCAGTGTTGTCAGCCCTCTAATTTATTAGCCATGTTAGTCAGCCCTCCAGTTCATTAGCAGTGTTGTCAGCCCTCTAGTTCATTAGCCATATTAGTCAGTCCTCTAGTTCATTAGGCAGTATTGTCAGCCCTCTATTTCATTAGCCATGTTAGTCAGCCCTCCAGTTTTCAGAAACAAAGGAAACTTTGGGTCAAGTATAACTTGACTTATAAAGTGTACCCAGGGGTGAGGATTTAGTGATTTAGGTCTTTACCCCAGGTACTTGTAAGGGGGAGGGGGAAGATTTTAGGACTATAATTGTCCTTTAACCACATCATACACTTGAAAATCTTAAAATGGGCATAACTTAAACAAAGTGTATGACCTTAGCAAAATGGGCGTGGTCACAAATGTTGCGATGTACTGTGAAAGGGCCACTTGGTTGTACAGTATTTCGCCCCCCCAAGCCAAAAGGTCCTGAAAATTCATAATATCAGACAGTTGTTTTTTGGGGTTTTTTTTTTGCATTTTGTAGTATTTTTGCATTGAATTAATTTTAGTGCTGTTTTCTTTAGTGGTGTAGGTTTATAACTTACAAGTTTATATTTTGCTTAAGCTGGAAAGAACCACATTCGTTTTGTGCATGGTGACCCCCAAGAAGCTTTAAAGAACACTAAAGTGGAAAAACATGCTTTTCTACATTTTTAAAGATTACAGGAACTGAATCGCTTTCTGGTCCTAGTGCTACCTTTAAACTCATTTCCTTGTATGATTTTGTATCCCACTCCAAGTTAGTATGCATTCTGTGCTTATCCCCTCCTAGAATTTGGGACACAGCTAAAATGGGCAAGCATGTGCAGTAATGATGAGCTGTGCCTGAGAACAGTGAACAGTGAGCTACAAGCCCAAAGTGCTAGAGTGAGAGCATCAAAGATTATTTTCTTGCAGGAAAATGCTAAATCAATTAGCCATGCTGTGACAAAGAGACAGGCTTTGTTTTTATAGAAAGGATAATGTTTTTACACATTATATGGTCAGGTAGAGTGGATTTTATATGTATATGAGGTAGGTGGTTAAAAGTTGTTGACTGCCTAGCCGTGCCCTGCACCCTGGAACAAATGAAACATCAAGAACTGAAAAGAAGGGAAAGAAGGGTCAGAGAAGAGGAAAACCACAATTTTGCATTGCATGTTTAAGAAAAAAGAGGTGCCTAGCCTCAAACACTGTAAGAAACATTTATGAAGGCAAGCAACATGCCTAAGAAGATTTTACTTCTCCCCTGTTCTGGCCTTGCCCCATCCCAGTCCTGCTCTAACAACATAAGCTGCACCTTACTTAATCTTATATGGTAAGGCTGCTAGATTCTTGATAATTTGTATATTTAATAAAGCAGCATCAGTGCTTCTTGGACATTAAAACTGTTGGCCCAGAAAGTCCAGTATTATAATTTATGGTATTACTATGGTTATTATGTCGAAGCACATCCTCTTGCATTAAATTAAACCTTAAATAAATGTAATCATTTCTGCAGCATGGGGCCTTTATTGTGCAGGAGGGTGCTGAATTTAGAAATCTGTTTTATTAACTCTTTGGACACATTCTCCTGATGCTTCCCAAGTGCCAAGGGCACATCCAATCTATAACTTTCTCTAAAAAAGCAAAATAACAAAGTCTGCTGGTGTGTAATATTAATCATGACAGATGAATCAGTTTCAGATGGTATATTTCCCAGACCACTCCTATCTTTATTATAACCTAAATGACTCAGTATTTGCTATTTCTGTTTTCTTTATTTTAATTTTACTATATTACTGTTATAAACAAGCAAACAAGCTTACTGATACAAAACTGAAAAATCAATATATATATATATATATATATATATATATATCTCAAAGTAGCAGAAGCCACTCTACTGGTCTTTAAAGGTTAACTGTGGTCCAAAAATGGCTTTGGGTAAATTGACAGGAATTGTGTTCCTAAGTATTTTTGCAATTTACTTTCATTGTTTATTTTACATAGTTTTGAAGATATTTACATTTTTATGTGTGATATGATAGCAGCATCAACAGATCCCCTGCACTTTCTGCTTCCTGCACTGAAACCATGTGACAGTCCCAATTCTCTGTATCTCCTACTCATCGTGGGCCCCCATGGCCCCTCCCCTTGCAGTCCCCTCAAAACCCCCTGTGGCCCCTCCTACTCATCCTTCACTGTAACTCGATCTCTTCCTGATTTCTTGTGCTTTTTCCTACACTGAGCATGTGCCAACTGCAGATTAGAAGGAGGACGTAGTATACTGACCGCAGATTCAAAACCTCCCACCCCCTAACTTTCTGATCAGTCGTTTCTTCATAACTTGGGCTGTGCAGCACGTAGAGAGGTGGATGATGGCTCAATTTAAAGGTAGGAACCTGGCCTTTCATTTAAAATCAACTTGTTTGGAGACCACAGTTCCCCTTTAATCATATCAGCAAATTTTTAAAATTGCAATCACAGCATCTACGCATTTCAGCCCTTCATGAGCTGTCGTCAAGACTAACTACATACACCATAAACACTCCTTATAAAGCCTTGGAACCCCATCTCCACAATTACCCACATATTAAATAATGAGTACCATCCTCTGCCGCTCCGATGTCCGTAAACTCCACAGTACAACACTGCAACTGTCTCTGCAAGCAAGATCAAACATGGCACCACTGCCAACAAGCTCCACCTACCAAACAATAAACACCATACCGCGTAGGTGGTAGGTGTAGCCTGTTGACGGTGGTGCCATCTTTGATCCTGCTTGCAGAGACAGTGTTGTAGTGTGGAGTTTATGGACATTGAAGCGGTGGAGGATGGTACTCATTATTTTATTTCACACATGTCGGTACAGAAATTGTGGAGGTGGGGTTTCACAGCTTTATAAGGTGTTATGGTATATGTATAGTTAGTCCTGACGAAGGCTCATGAAGGGCTGAAATGCGAAGATGTTGTGATTACAATATAATTTGTTTTGCTGATATGATTAAAGACCCGTAAAGTGCTTTCAAGCTTCTGCTACTTTGCTGTACTACATGGAAAGACACCCGGGCATGTGAACTACTAGTGTGGAGTGATATCAGGTCATATGTTCTGAGCTTGAAAAAGGTCAGAAACCACGACCGAAACGTCGCTGTCTGCACTTAATATGTGTAAATAAAAGTTATTTGTTTGAATATGAAAGCAAAGTCCTCATGTGTGCACTGGATACAACTATATATATATTTTTATTTATCCAGGGTTTAGCAGGCTGTTTGTAGCAGCAACTTTATGGAGATAGCCAATATGCAATTAGAATTGTTTGTGCACTAGAATAAATTTTTTTGTTAACATTTAAATAAATTGTTCTGTTATTAGTTTATTCTGAATTTATTTATATGTATCAATATATACGCTGGATGTTAACATACTTACATTATGTTTCTGTTGACCACAAAGTATTTAATTAAGGTATTTTTCTGTTTTCAATTCTTTATAATACAAGAGTTTAAATAAATAAAGAAATCTTAATGCATCTTAAAGCAAGTAGAAATTGTCTTTTCTTTGCATTAAACTGTCAGAAAGCTTCATAATGTATATTTCTAATTCACTATTTGTAAATCACTAATGCATCCCTTGTAGAGTTTCTTGCCACTGTATATCCTTGAAATGCTTTTTCTATAACTTCTTTTACTGATTTCCCAGTCTTCTTGGGTACTGCACTGTTCTACATTTACAGCAATATTTCCTGCAATACATTTGCTTCTCAGTATATGTTTCATCTACTCTACTACTACCTAAACACACAGATCTATATGTTCCCGAAACTCTGTTTGTGTTCAGTAGATCTATATATGACTTGCAAACTTTTTTTTTAAAAAGTTGTCCTAATGTCCTTTAATTTACACTATTATTTTCCATTTTCTTATTTTCCTATATTGTAATCATCCTGTGGTAAATCGCTGGACACCGTTAGTGATATATTTCGTGTTACATAAATACACACACACACATATACATCCATATGTAAGTATACAGTAATTACAATACTAAGATAACTGATCATTAGAGATGGCCGAACTTCCTAAAGTTCAGTTTGTTTCCAAATTATAGAACTTCAGTAAAAGTTCTAAAGTGCTATAGTAGAAAACGAACCCATTAAAGTCAATGGGAGTCAAATAGTTTGAAAAGTTCTAATAAGATAGTTATAATAGCAATGGTAACTTACTATAAATGGTTCTGGGACCTGGGAAATGGTCTGGGGAACATGTCCAAATCACCAAAACTTGTTTATACACAAACTTTCCCTACAACTGGGCAATTGTCGAATTTAGTTTTCGCTACATTCGAGGGTTATCACCAATTCAAGGGTTACTGAACATTGCATTTGAGGGTTATCACCAAACCGCTACATTTAAGGGTTATTGCTACATTCGATACATTCGACGGTTGTCACCAAAACACTATATTTGAGGGCTGTCACCGTAACGTTACATTTGAGGGTTATGATGAATATTGAGGGTTAGCAAACATTACATTCGAGAGTTATTAAAGGGACTGTCCACCCCTCTTTTGAAAAAATGAATATGTGGTAGATAAGCCCCCAAAACCTAGACATCGTTTAATTCTCAACCTTTAATTCGGCTCCCAAACTGAGATATTATACTAACATCCTCCTCGCTCCACCGCCGCTTCGGGGTTCTTCTCCCAGTCTCCACTGTGGCTGCTCTGTTCTTTTTCTGTTCCCGAGCAGCCGCAGTGGAGACTGGTCCGGGAATGGCAGTCAGTGATTGGCCTTAACGTCACAGTCACGGCCGACACTGACTGCCTTACCCGGAAGTGCAGAGCCGCGGCGGTGGAGTGAGGAGGAGGATGTAAGTATACTATCTCTGTGTGGGAGCCGAATTAAAGGTTGAGACTTAAACGATGTCTAGGTTTTGGGGTCTTATCTACCACATATTCATTTTTCAAAAGAGGGGCGGACAGTCCCTTTAATTTAAAAATTCGGAATTGATCAAAATTTCTATAATTATTGAAAATTTGTCCATGAGTTTGGAAAACCAGAAAGTTTGTAGTTCAGGAAGTTCTAAAAAATCTAACCCATCTCTACTGATCATGGTTTTTCATATTTCAAACCCTTTTGTTTTCTACATGTTTAACTTGTAAAAATCTGCTGGTTTGATTTCTAATTTAATAGTTTCTTAACACTATGGTTCAGGTCTACCACACGTGATAAGTCAAGTACAATAATGCAGCTGAACCATTATTTTGTACAATTTCAATCATATATATATAGGTATAGGCATTTACCTGTAGTAAAAATTAGTACCCCACTCTTTAAATAAAGTTGCCAAGGTGCTACTAAATAAACTCTAATAGCCAATCATAACATTTCCATTTATAGTGTTTTTACTAGCGTGGTATATTAGATCTAGGTATAGTTAACAGAATGGAACTGATGTAAAGGCTACATAGACCCACTTCATAATAGACATACATGTACTGTAATATTGACATGTTGACAAAGACATAGAGAAGGAATTTTCAGAATTGATAACACTAGTACAGACATAGTTGTAAAAAAAACCTACATATTAGCTTATAGACATGTTAAAATGCAAAGAAACTATCCATAGAATGCAAATCAACATATGTACCAGAGCCTTTAGATGTGCCTGTGCATATCATCCAAGCAAAAAAAAAAACAAGTAAATTCAGATCAGCTATCGGGCGCTATTTATAACCCTGTAAACTGCATAATCTAAACTGACAATTCCTATAATCTGTTTAGCAAGAGACATAATAACAGACATCACAATTAAACCTTATAATCGCAGAGACAGGAAATGAATCGCTATAAAAATATTAGCCATTGATATGAGTGCATTAAATACATTTACAATTAACCCAGGTCTAGCAAAGGTTTATTTTTACAATACAAATACTTAAAATCTAAATACTAAACATAATATATATATATATACAAATACAGCAAAATTGGGCACTCGCTCCTCAGTCAGAATCCTTGCCCTGGTGCAATTCCTAATGGTTATCAATAATGGAATAAAAGATGGATGCACTCCAGGGTCCTTTTCACAATTTATTTAGTGCAACAAATAAAGTGCATACATAAGTGCAATCAGCAACGTTTCGGTCTGGTTCTAAGACCTTTCTCAAGCGATATAAATCTTGTCCTATATTTAAACATAGATATTACAAGCACTAAATGTCCCTGCTCTTTCTTTCTCATCCCTCCTTCTGCCATCTTTTGAATATCTTTCTGCAGGTATAGCATTTACTAAGGGCTACCATGAAAACATGGAAATTACCCAAAAGTATCCATTCCTTATTTGCAAATGTTTAAGGGAGGCTTTATAGACTTAAAGGGCACGCTCAGCCTAAAATAAACTTTTATTAATCTGGTAGAGGACCCCCCAAACCCCATTTTCCCATTATTTAGAAATCTCAAAGATGCCTCTGTAGAAACTTGCCTGAACTGGTCCCTCGCCACCTAGGCACCACCCAGTGCACCTTTTTCGAGCTAATTTTAATCAGAGAGCCTGCGCAGATTACTACTATACTTGTTGGTTGCAGCTAACAGCTTTGGGACATCAGGTTGTGCTTGAATGACAGCTGCGACCAGGAAGAAGAGCCGGCAGAGTAGTGCAGAGTAGTGCAGAGTTGCGAAGGTAAGTCCCTTCAGAGGCATCATTGAGATTTCTAAAAAAATGCAAAAATGGGGTTTGGGGGTCCTCTAGATTATTAAAAAATGATTTTAGGCAGGACATTCCCTGTAAACTTTTCTTATTTGATTCTTTAGTGAAGTCTACAAATTGCAAAACCAAAGGACTATGTTACACTTAAGGTGGCTCGATAAAGCCGAAACTGGTCTGTAAATGGCTCTTTGATTTTGCATTTTACTCATGGAATGCTGTTAAAATATTTTAGAAGATATAGCATATAGCGTAAGGGCTACCATAGAAATAACCCAGACATCTCTCATGAGCTACATTTACTAAGTATACCTGCATAGAGAAAGTCTAGAAAACAGAAGAAACAATTATATCTACGGTACCTGCCTTTATAATCTTGACACGTTTTTGCTCACTATAGTTACATATTGACTTGTCTAGTTCTTTGTCATCTAACTAATGACAGTGAAGTATTATTCTAAAAGGTTTAAAATGAGTAATGTAAAGTAAATGTGCTATAATAATTACTTTTTGGTGTTGTTGTTGATATATTTGTACTTATATGTGCTTTCTAGCACTAGAAATATGACAACTTAAGAGTACATAACATACATTATGCAAAAAATTCCTAAAATTAGAAGCCTTCTGAGTAACAAGCTCTCCACATTTTATGTAATTCTCAAATTAGCATCTGACAATTCTTTGGACAGACTAAAATTCCCAAGAGGCTTGGTCAAACATCCACTGCAACACACAATCTATATAATATATTGAGTTTTGTGCATGCAACTATAATACATGATACACAAATGCAATGGAAATATTATAAGTAAGCTTTTTTTTAATTAAGAAATTGTTATGAAATTAGATTAGTGCACTAATATTCTTTTACTATTCTATATAATATTTATTTTCTAAAGATAATAAGAAAAATAAAGTATGCACCAGTAAATCGATTAAATATGGTCCATGGCCAAGCTGCCTCACGCTTGAAGAAGTGTTAATATCTAATAGGTAAAAACTGAGGAGATGCCTACCAGAAAAGGCTAGAATAATAATATTTTTATATACTGGGCTATAAATAGACAAAAAATGTGACCGCTAATATTACAAAATCACTGACCACAAATCATTAATGTGTCCCCCAGCAAGAATCTGGAAATCATAAGATCTTAAATGAGAAAAATAATGCGTATAAAGTTTTTTTTCAGAAACAGTTGAAATGAAAAGAATTTGGGTCAGGGAGGTAGGATTGGTACTTTTTACCCCCCAATATAATTTCTATAAGAAGCAGCAGCATGAAGAAAACTGCTTCTGACAGGCTTCATGTGTCAGGACCTTGCTCAGGCTTCTCCCCGGTCAGGCCACCTCAGCCAATGGGAGATGACCGCGAGGAGTTTCTTCTGGCCTTAACCGGATGGCCCGTGTGTGACGTCATTCTCGGAAGTGTTGCTATATTTGCCGGTCGCCCCTAGGGTAAGTGCTGATGGTTGTTTCTGTATCCTTGGCTTGTTGCTCGTGTTTGCTCTTGCTTGCCTGTTTTTCTGTTTCCCTGTGTTTGTTCCTAGATGCTCCTGGTTTCCTGTTGCCATGCTCCATATTTCTTTACAACACTGTTCCTGGTGTCCATATTTTTCATTACAACAATGTTGCGGGACTCCTGTTGCCACACTCCATATTCCACTACAATGCTACTTCTGGTGTCCTGTGGCCACACTCCATATTCCATTTCTATGCTGTTCCTGTTCTCCTGTTGCCACGCTCCATATTCCATTAAAACGCTACTTCTGGTCTCCTGTTGCCACATTCCATATTACATTAAAATGCTGTTCCTAGTCTCCTGTTTCCACGCTTCATATTCCTCTACAATGCTACATTTGGTCTCCTGTTTCCATGCTTCATATTTGATTTCAATGCTATTCCTGGTCTCCTGTGGCTACCCTTTATATTCCACTTCAGGCTGTTCCTGGTCTCCCATTAACATGCCTCACCACTCATCTCAACCTGCATATTCTTCTGTCTATGAGAGTGTCGTCCATCGGTTTCCCTGGCACTCTGGCCCTACTGAGTCCTGGGCCACCTGTGATCAATAACAGCATGCTCCCAGGTTCAGGAAAGCAAGGGAGGCTGTTCTCGCCACTGAGACTCCCCCAGCCTACCTGTCACCCTGAATGCTCTATCTTTAAAACAGCAAAGCCCAGGGCACTAACCTGGCAGATGAAAACTGAATTTGCTCTAAGTCCTGAAAAAAGCAATATTGGGGGGTGGAAATAACCAATGCTAGTTCAGTGGAAAATGTCATTATTTTAAAAATTTTTAGTTTGTGTTATGCATACTTAGTTATTCTACATATTCTCTCCCATTTTAAAAAATCAGTTAATTCCATACCCTTTTCTATTCCCTACTGTTGACATTAGCGAGCTGCCATTTTAGGTTCTAATGGTCATTCTTCTTCCCAGGATGCACCACTCCCTTGGAATGTTCCTAACAGTAATTTCTACTGATAGGCTGTTGGATGGGTCAAACATGCTCAGATCTCTACTGAGCAACTGAATCAACCCAGGCGCTGGGTCAAGGGAAAGACCATAACACGCACACACACTAAGGTGTACATGGTATTTAAAAGTGAATGGCTCTTTAAAAAAGTGAGGTGCCGGGTGAAGTCACCTGTTGTTCTGTCCAGAACTTTTTCTATCAAATGTCAGGAAGCCTAGGTAATAAGGTCCTCATTTGTTACTTATTGCTTCTTTTTTTATAAAGACCACTTTCAAAAGATTAAACCAACATATTAGATTATTTTGAAAAAGCAAATGAATTACATTACATTTTTTACGACTTTGCTCTGCATTTCTTTTTTCACATTTTAAATCTGGTCTTCACAATATGATTCTAACTGTTAAAAGCACTTATATCACCCTCTAAGAACATTGTAACAATACAATACAATACAAAACACCTTTTGTTGAGTTGTGTGCATTCACTGCCATAGGCCCTGAGTTTACCATTCATAATCGTATTTTCAATGTATGCCGGATATTTTGTTATATTTATTTTAATAAATTCAATTTGATTCTTTATTCATATTTTATAAATACAATAAATTGTTCAAGTGTCACCTCAAATCATGTATTTGAAGATTTCTCCCAGTGTCATTTCATTTAATGCACTTTGGAGAGTTTGATTATTTTAATTGCCTTTAGTATTTTCATGCTCATTTCATTTTAGGATGAGAACACTAATGGATCAACTTATTTGTGTGCCTTCAGAGCAAAGGCAGAGACTGGCTAGACTGAACTGTGCGTAGAATGACAATGGGATTTTTTTCTTAAATCGTGTTAAATATAGTGCCTTGTCTTTTGGATTGGGAAAACATTCTGGGACTGTACACTGAATAAAGGCTTTCTAGTGAATAGTTTAATTTAGATTTGCCAGTAAAGTATAATATACAAAAAACATCCTACCTACCATTAAAAAAAATTAATCAATGTTGTCCAACTTCAATGCTCTAGAGTTTGTACATAAGACAGGATTTTAGCATATCTCTTTGAAAGCCCAATTTGCATAATTTACTATAATTACATTTAGTTAAGGATAATGAGGATATGCTTAGGATTTATGGAATAACTGGTTTGTTTCTTGCCACTTAGACTGTTAGTAGAGATGATTTTTTTAAATAATGAAATATATTTGCCAAACATGATTTATGAAAAGGATAAAGGGGCCTGTTTATTTATTAGTGTTTTCTAAATTATTTATTTTATTTAGCAGAGGGAAGATGTAAATTGAACACCTGTTTCAATTTAAATATTACCGTGGTTAATATAGCTTGTCTGAAAATAAAGTTTGCGGAAGATATAAAACTTTTAATGGCTTTTTTTAACCTGACCTCTTGTGAGGTTACATACTGTATATATATTCACTAGTAGATGAAATGTGTTCCAGTGTTGCTGTAATTTAAAACTGTGACTTATAATGGCTAGTGGCATTTGCAATGTATTCAGTGACTTGTGAAAAATCTTAGAAATGCCTCCTAAAACGTAAAAGACTAATTTGATAACCAAGAGTTGTAAGGAATATTTAATGGTTCAAGCATTACTGAGACGTTTGTGTTATAAACTTACACAACTTTGTCACAGCAAAAATGACAAGTTTTGTTTCCACATTTATCTTACAAATAGACCCACAGCAGATGATGATGTACTTTAAAAACTCTGAGAGTCTTCTTAAAGGCTTGACCTGATTATAGAACCCCTTGTGTTACTTCAACATTAATAAAGTTTTGATTTGGGGTACATTATTCCGTATATAATATTTATATTTGATAGGGATGTACCTGGTTTCGGGTCAAACTACTAGCTCTGCCTTTGTTCAAACTATTAACAAATTTCGAAGCAGAATGACAGAAATGTTACAATTCCTAGACAATGTTTCATTGTAACTCATATTTCCTGATTTTCTTAAACAAAAGGTAAATAAACAAACAACATATTATCTAAAAATACCAAAATATAAGACAGGACTTATTAATCCCTTGCTAAAATGCAGAACTGATTGATCCATCTCGTCTCTTTGCATTTTAAATCCAATTCCATAGTTTGTCTTTTTGGCAAAATTCCCTACTCTTTGCCGTTTTCTCTTGCACCGTGTTTGCAGTACTGAAACAGTAAACAAAAGGCAGCATTGAAAGAGGCAATTTCCCATTATGTAATTCATGCATACCGATTTTCACCATTCCAGATAAAGCAAAATTGCACACACCAGAAGAGTTTATGAAAAGGTGCATGATTGACAGCTGAAATGTAAGATGTATAGGATATCTAAATAAATAGGGGGCAGATCAACAACTAAATGTTGATAGTTGGGAAAAATTGTAATTTCCAGTAATTGGAAATTCTAAAAAAAATATATATATATATTTTCAGTATAGATGCCCTTTAAATACTGTAAGATATGAAGGTAATTGATTAGAGTAGTGAGGAGATAAGAGGGTAAGATGTGCAGCACATCTTAAATAAAATGCAATTCACGGGGAGGTCATGTTTATACTGTACAGGTATTTCCAACTTGAAGTATGCATGAAAAAGATGTGGTAAAAAATAGGGAAACCATCTGTTATGCAACATGGATTAATTTTTAAAAATATTCAATATCCATAAAAACACCACCTATGTGTTCCTACCAAAATCATAGGTTTTGTGATAACGGAAGGGAACATAGTTGATGTGTACGTTTGTTCTTTTGTTACTAAATGGAGTGGGGGGGGGGATTACATGTCACAAAAGGTAAACATTACATTAAATGGTTATTATAGTGTGAAACAAAGTTTGTTGCATACTGGACATACTAGTGGGCTCCTGTGGTCTTCTGTTTTCTATTTCTTTGACTTCTAGCAATTTTGCCTTTTGACATGGTGTTTTATGATGGAAAATGGACAGCTCATCACCTGGATTGTTGAGTTGCTTTTGGGGTTTTTGATACCTTCTTTATTCATGGCAGTGTTGTTGGGTAGAATTGTGAATGAGTCCACTCCCTTGGATGAGAAGCAATTCCACAAATGGATTATCTCAGACAACGTATTTTTTTGCACCAAACAGTCAAAAGGATGATTCATCAGAAAAAATAACTGCACCAGTCTTCTGCTGTCTTGTCCTTGTACATCCTGCAGAATTTTAGTATGTCTTTGATATATCTGTTGTATTCAATTAGATCAACTGGACTTGAAGTTTAGTTCTTGAAGACGTTTCGCTAGTCATCCGGCTGGCTTTCTCAATTCAGAATGACTTGTACAAGAATCTTTGGCAATTATGTACCCTGGAAAATCCCAATTAGTATATCACAGCCAAGTGTTAAGGGTGTGATTGGATAGTGGCTAAGAGGTGTTATAGGAACGCCCAGAGTAAGGTGTCAAAACAGCATTGTACATGGCAGACAGTTGGTGTCGAACCTCCCCCCACCTCTATTTAGGCTTGGTTTTTTTATTTTCACATAAATGGCCTACTTAACACCTCTCTTGAACCAGTCACGTTCCTTTGCCAATATGTTAACATTACAATCTTCAAAGGTATGTCCTTTATCCTTAAGATGCAGGTACACGGCTGAGTCCTGACCCAAGGAATTGGCTCTTCTGTGCTGGGCCATACGTTGATGCAGTTGCTGTTTGGTCTCCCCCACATACAAATCAGAGCATTCTTGACCGCACTGCACTGCGTATATGATGTTGCTTTTCTTGTGTTTGGGTATTGGGTCTTTCGGATGTACCAATTGCTGCCTCAGTGTGTTGTTCGGTTTAAAGCAGACAGGGATATGGTGTTTTTTGAAAATTCTTCTTAATTTCTCGGAGACCCCTGCTACATATGGGATGACCATGTTCTTTCTCCTGTCTTGCTTTTCCCCTTCACTGTTGGTATTCGTGTTTTTTTCTTTCCTTCTACTTCTTTTGACAAAGGCCCAGTCTGGATATCCACAAGTTTTAAGGGCTCCTCTGAGATGTTTCATTTCTTTCGCCTTTGCCTCTGTGCTAGTGGGGATGTTCTCAGATCTGTGTTGCAGGGTTCTAATGACACCCAGCTTGTGATCTAAAGGGTGGTGGGAGTCAAACATCAAATACTGATCTGTGTGTGTTAGTTTTCTGTAAACCTCTACTTCCAGTTTACCATTTTCCTTAACTTCTACCAAGCAGTCCAAGAAAGCCAGTTTGTTGTTTCGTACCTCTTCCCTTGTAAATTTGATGTTTTGGTCTACCGCATTGATGTGTTCTGTGAAAGCTTGTACTTCCTTCTGATGGATTTTAACCCAGGTGTCATCCACATATCTGAACCAGTGGCTGGGTGCTATGCCCTTAAAGGTATTAAGTGCCTGTTTTTCTACCTCCTCCATATAAAGGTTGGCCACAATGGGTAAAACTGGAGATCCCATAGCACATCCGTGTTTTTGCTTATAGAACTTATCCCTGTATTTGAAATAGGTGGTATTCAGGCACAAGTCTAGTAAGGAACACACCTGTTCTGGGTTGAGATCAGTTCTGCTGGTAAGAGTGTTGTCTTGGGGTACCCATTTTCTCACCATGTCAACAGCTGCATTAATTTTATAGAACATGTTTGCATTCCCTATAATATGCAAACATAATTGGCATTCCCTTCAATAATTCCTATTAATATGTACATTTATATAAATAACATGGTGAAAAGCTGCAATTGGCATACCCTACAACATTCCCCTTTAATACGTACACTTCTAGAACATGGTGCAGTGCTGCAGGTGGAGGATAATATAATGACCCTGATATTAGCATAGCTCTGTGCAATGCATTTCTTAGCTTGTTGATTTTATACAGACAGCTGAATCAAAAAACACACTCTTGCTACCCTCCAACATTCCCTTTAATAAGATACACTGATAAGAAATGCATTGCACAGAGCTGTGCTAAGAACAGGTTCACTTCACTATCCTCCCCCTACAGTTCTGCACCATGTGGTTTCTATAAAAACACACTCTTCCTACCCTCCAAAATTCCCCTTTAAGAAGCTACACTTTCCACATATATTGCTGCAGCTGACAGGGAGAGCTAGAGACCTTTACACTACGGGCCATATTTATAAAGGTATGGTATTCCTTTATTCTTTAGCAATGATTATGGTGATTGTTAGTTTGTGATCACTATCAGAAATCTTGTAAATGTACGATAGCGAACGCAAATCTAAGACCGCCCGTAGAATATCATTACAGTAGTTTACAGCATGGTATAATACTGCCACGGTCGTACAGTAACGAAAACTCGCGGTTTTGCAAGTTTTTAAACACGGCCCTCCAACACTTAAACAATACATTGCAGGTGAAACATACAAAGACACAGGTCTGTAACTGTGATTAGTGCAGGTTTATTGCTAAACATGCAGGCTACATGTTTCTGACCCACTTGTTCTTCCTCAAGTGCTTGAGTGGGTTTGAAACATGTAGCACGCATATTTTGCAATAAATTTGCAATATTCACAGCTACAGACCCTGTGTCTTTGTATGTTTAACCTGCAATTTATTGTTTATATATCGGATTCGGTGGAGTGAAAGCCATAGGTGAGACATACATTATTTCAGATCCGGACACCCTAGATACCCAGACCTACATACATCACACTACAACACTGCTACTAGAAAAGTGTTAATCAACTGCACCACCAATTTGAATATTGATTATTTAATATATTCATACATCATAGGGGTTAAGAGGGGGGAATGAAAATCACACAGGTGCTGAAAATGTAATCAAGGTAAAAGTACTGGCAGGCAAGAGAAAATGTCAGCTTCAGAGTTGGGGAACAAACAGAACCTAAAATGAGCTCATAGCGGTAAAGAAAAGGCCCCTGAGTGGAATCTTCCATGCTGAGAAGGATGTTGAGGCAAGTACTTTCTTAAACTTTGATTTTTTGGGTTTAGTTCTCCTTTAAGCAAGCTCTGCACTGATGTTAACATTGTTCTGTAGATGACAGGTCATTAGGAAGCCGTCCTAGTGATTGCTAGATGCTCTTGGATGTGTTAAAGCTTCACCACCATTAAAGGATAAGTGCACACTAAAATCAAGTTCTGTTCATTTGGAAGCTGCAGCTTTAAAAATACTGTTGCCATATTTTTTTTTAACCTATGTCCCTCCAGAGCCTACCTTTGTGCCATGGAAGTTGCTGATATCTTGTTACTGGTTTGCTGAATGTTAAGCTCCGCCGCACTTTTTCTCAGCTTCCTCCTGCTTGAGCCTCAGCGAGGTGATGTCACGCGCGCAAATGTCCGGGCACGCACTGACGCCATGTCACGTGCATGGAACCCACAGATATTAGAGTTTGAGGCTCAAGCAGGAGGAAGCAGAGTAAACCTCAGAGGGGTGGAGCTTAGCATTCAGCAAACCAGTAACAAGATGTCAGCAACTTCCAAGGCAAAAAGATAGGCTCTGGAGGGACATAGATAAAAAAAATGGCAACAGTATTTTTAAAGCTGCAGTTTCCAAATGAACATAACTTGATATTACAGTGCAGTTATGCTTTAAACCTCTCACCTTTAAGTTCTTGATGGTGTAGTAAATGGTCCAGCTGCATTATACTTAGCAGTAATTTCCTTGCATGTGAGGCTATTTTGATGCATGCGATTCTTTGGAGGCACAAGAAGACAATGATTTCAAGCACATCTGCCCTCTTTTATAGCAATCAGTCAGTAATTCAGTTAGTAGTTCAATCAGAATGATAAAGTGATTTCAGCTGTGCAGATGATATGACTACAATAAAATGAAGTTAGCCGATAATTATATACGAGGACCATAAAAAAGAGTTTGGGGTTTTCTGTGTTTTTTTTTATATTCTTGATATACTGTACTACACATCTAATCACATTTAGCAAAACACAACATTTTCATACACAACCATTAGTCACAATGCTATAAAATATATGTATGTGCAGACTCCTTGTGCACTCCTTCATTAGTTATGCCAACTGCCCGGGTGCCATACTGGAACATATAGAACATAAAAACAAAACCCAGGGCACCCACAGGACTAATAACCAAAAAGATACGTAGGAACACTCGATCAACGCTTTTCAGCGATTATCACAGCCATCCTCAGGATCCTGACAATGGCTGAAACGTGTTGATCAAGAGTTCGTACATATATTAACTTCTGGCTACCGAAGTCCCATGAGTGCCCTGGGTTCTGTTTCTATGTTCTAAATATAAAATATAGATATGTGAATTTAGTTTTGCATGTACAGAGATTGGGCAGCCCTTAAAGGAAGATGACTTGTGTGTTCTCTTGCAGTACAGGGTAGATCAAAGCGTCTGTAGACGTGCTAAAAAAAAGTTAAGCTAAAAGAGGGAGTCCAAAGGTAGAATTGTCCTACATCACCCCCCACCTCGGACGCAAGGTTTCCTCCGCAAGATGAAGACTATCCATTACCTAACTCCATCAGCACAATAGTTCATTGCATCAAATTTTAAATAGTTTAGTTAAAGGAGAACTAAATCCAAAAAATCAAAGTTTAACGATAAGAAAGTACTTGCCTCAACATACTTCTCAGCATGGAAGATTGCACTCAGCGGCCTTTCTTTGCCTCTATAAGCTCATTTTAGGTTCTGTTTGTTCCCCAACTCTGAAGCTGACATTTCCCTTGCCTGCCAGTACTTTTGCCTTGATTACATTTTCAGCACCTGTGTGATTTTCACTCCCACCTCTTAACCCCTATGATGTAAGAATATATTAAATCATCAATATTCAAATTGGTGGTGCAGCTGATTAACACTTTCCTAGTAGCAGTGTTGTATTGTGATGTATATAGGTCTGGGTATCTAGTGTGTCCTGATCTGAAATAATGTATGTCTCACCTACGGCTTTCACTCCACCGAATCCGATATATAAACAATAAATTGCAGGTGAAACATACAAAGACACAGGTCTGTAGCTGTAAATATTGCAAGTTCATTGCAAAACATGTGTGCTACATGTTTCAGACCCACTCAAGCACTTGAGGAAGGACAAGTGGGTCAGAAACATGTAGCCTGCATGTTTAGCAATAAACCTGCACTATTCACAGTTACAGACCTGTGTCTTTGTATGTTTCACATGGCCCTCCAAGTGTTAAAAACACCGCGAGTTTTCGTTACAGTACGACCGTGGCAGTATTATACCATGCTGTAAACTACCGTAATGATATTCTATGGGCGAACATAGATTTACGTTTGCTATCGTACATTTACAAGATTTTAGTGATCATAAATTAACGATCGTCATAACGATTGCTAAAGAGAAAAGGAATACCATACCTTTATAAATATGACCCGTAGTGTAAAGGTCTCTAGCTCTCCCTGTCAACTGCAGCAATATTAGTGGAAAGTGTATCTTCTTAAAGGGGAATGTTGGAGGGTAGGGAGAGTGTGTTTTTATAGAAACCACATGGTGCAGAACTGTAGGGGGAGGATAATGATGTGAACCTGATCTTAGCACAGATCTGTGCAATGCATTTCTCATCAGTATACCTTATTAAAGGGAATGTTGGAGGGTAGGAAGAGTGTGTTTTTTGATTCAGCTGTCTGTATAAAAGCAACAAACTGTAGTACAGAGCTAAGCTAAGAAATGCATTGCACAGAGCTGTGCTAAGATCAGGGTCATTATATTATCCTCCACCTGCAGCACTGCATGTTCTAGAAGTGTACGTATTAAAGGGGAATGTTGGAGGGTATGCCAATTGTAGCTCTGCACCATGTTATTTATATAAATGTACATATTAATAGGAATTATTGAAGGGAATGCCAATTAAAGGGGTACTATTATAGGGAATGCAAACATGTTCTATAAAATTAATGCAGCAGGTGGTTTGCCTGTGGGAAGTTTTGCAAAAATCAACTAGGGTTCTCACCTTTGCCTTTAAGACCCGAACACATATACAGGCCTATGCATTTAAAGTTCTTATTGTTAAAAATGATGCAAATTTTGCCCCAACCAATCAGATGTTAGCATAAGAACTTTTATTACATAGGCCTGATAATATGTACACAACAAAAGGTTGTTAGTATTTTCTTTAGAAGCACGATGCAGGCTGATAATGTTTGTATTTAATTTTTTAACACAGACGTTTTTTGTGCAATTGCATGCGTTTGCATAATGAAAACGGACGAATCGCAAGTGCAAACGCATATTAATCGCATGCGATTGTGTGTGCGATTCAGGTGCGTTGCAGTGTGGCCATGCCCTAAATGTACATTGCAGCAATACACACACTAATATAAATGGTAGAGTGCAGAAATAAATACATAAAAACACACAGTCTTGCAGAAATGCTCCCAAATATAAAGGGTTAACAAGTTGCTTCCTAAATACATATGAAAAGGGTTAACACCTTCCCCCACTCTCTTTGAGCAGGAAAATCTGATTGGCTGGGAGACGCTGGCAGGTGGGGACTCTAAGTTCAACATGCAGCTTAGCATAAGGGGAGTGGGAAACAAACACTAGGTAGCTAGTTAGCATGTGCAGAAGGAGTTTTTGTACCTGGACCACCAGGAAGAGGCAACACTAGAAGCCTGCCGTGACATCATAGATTGCCAGTACTCAGAAATGTTCTATAAATGTTTTCTACATGAAGAGTCTGGATTTAGAGGTGAGAGTCAAATGGTTTTACTAAGTGGCCGTTATAGAGTCTGTGGAGCTGCCTTTGTATTTTGGGTTTAGTTCTCCTTTAAAAGGAAAGGGTGACTGGAAGATGGTCTGTCCTTTATATTGTTAGACTTGTCTGTTATTGTTAGACTGACTTTTCAACCAAAAGGTGCTTACCTGATCAGATGGAAGCTATTGTTTACCGTGGTGCTCCTGCTACTCCTCTTTTATCAAGCAGAGCTTATAATTCACTTTAGATCCTGCACAAACCTGGAAGGGTTAAGAATTTCCCTATTTAGCCATTCTTTGCATGTAAATAATGTTCGACTTCTGTCATCAGTAACTGCTATATAAAGAGCAATTTCAAATTGCCTGTTTTATCATCCTTTATGTGCCGGCATCTGTAAAATACATTTATGTTTCAGTGGATGTGGGAACAATCTTGTAGAAAATTATGCTTAATGACTAAATGAAAGTACTTTTCCAACACAGATCCATTCTTCAAATAAACAATGCCAGCTGAAACTTCAGGTGTAGGAAATCTGCACTGTTTGAGTTTACTATAAGATGGACATATCTGTCTGGGTCAATGGACCCAAAAACAAAGATTATTCAAAAATATATTTTTTTCAACGCATACATTCATTTGACCACATGTTATTTTTTTTAAATAATAAGATGAGGAAAAAAAGATGTATTTCTCCAATAAGATAGTGTTAGGACTAGAGGACCTGTAGTTAAAATTGAGATCAAGAAGGTAAGAAGAGGCAGACATAGAAAGTCGATATAGGTGACAGTAGGGTGTTCACTAAGTCTCCTTACAAACAATATTAAATATATTTATATGCATACTTTTTATTTCAACTTTGCTATTATACATATATTTTTATAGACATAGCAAGTCCAGTTTATCGGTATCCAAATAAAAGGATAAATCAGTAGGAAAAATCCAAGCAAGAGCCAAGTTCAGGGGTCAGTCCAGCAAAAAAAGCTGCAGACTAATAGAAGAAAGGCTGTATGTTGAGCATAAACAAACAAATGCACAACCAGGATATTTGGAAGCAGGCCTGTACCTGAGCAATGGCACTGGACAGTACTAGTGTTCGTTAAGAATTGATACAGGGTTTCAGAAATTCTCCCTGGGCGCAGAGTCTAAGGGCCATATTCCTAAAGCCGCTTTTTAGCGATACCGCGGGTTAGTTAATTTACAATCGCGGTACTAAATTAGCAATTGTACATTTACGACCAAATTCGGTAATTAACGTATGTTCGGTCGTAGAATACCGTGTGGTAGTAAACTACCACAATAGTATTCTATAGGGATCGTAAATCTACGATTTTGTTGTCGTAGATTTCCAATCGGTACCATTAAATTCCGATCGGAGATTACTGATTGGAAATTAAGGATCGGTTTAATGATCGTTTTACTGATTGTTAAAGGCGTGGTATTGCTAAAAAGTGATACCGCAGCTTTATAAATATGGCCCTAAGTGCCTGCCGGTCTTCATCAGAGCCCCTAATGGTATGGATGTTGCACTGCGAAGCAGACAGGAGGTCGCAGTCCAGGGAATAAAAGTAACTGGCCTTAATAAGGAAGGCATGGGAGAGCAAGGAACAGAGATATACTTTAAATGGTAATATTGGATTGGCCCGGGAATGGTAAGAGGATCAGTAACGGGGGCTTTAGTTAAAAAAAGTCCCAAGAAGCTGATCTAATAAAAATGTAATGCTGGAAGCCATTCAAGGGTTTAAATAGGCAAATCCTAACAAGCTTCATCAATCAAAAAGCTATGTACGGTAGTGCAACTCTGTTGACACACAAATGGCATTATGGCATTGCAATATTGCTAATCGTGAATGAATGAACCGTGAGGCAAAAAAATTAATACACGGTGAACCTTCGATGATACTAAATGCTGAATTCTTAAGGACAAATCTTTCAATGCTGAATTCTTAAGAGCAAACAGGGATCTTTGGCAAACGGTGAGCAATCACAGCCAGACAGCTTAATTTTTGAATTTGGAGCTGCCACAGGCAGTGCAATGACTTAACGGTGATTATGCGGAGACTTACCACAGTAAAATCAGTGGGGGATGCTGGCTACATCAGATAGGTCTTACAGGTGCCTTGTAAAATAATAGATACTTTAAATGATATTCTGTGGTGCTAACCAGGTTCATTTTATAACTGGGGCTCAGCAGTAATAGTAGTGGAAACATTAGACTATAGCTACAGTTTAGACCAACTGTTCCTTATACCACATAATTCCCAGGATTGCACTGGATCTTCCTGTTGGCATTGCTGATCTTGTAAGTAAATGAATTGTAATTCCAGCACCAATAGAAAATGTTACTACAGCATATAGCTTTCAAATTACCCCTTTTTATTTAAATAGAAGCATGAATAAGCTTGTTTCTTTTTTAAGAAAATATAATTTACTTGTTGAAACAAGTGCCAAATTAGATAAATAATTTCAATTCAATCTGTTATCTTGACCCGTGACTTCAATTATTCACGCTCTCCGAATTTATAACTTAAATAACCAACGGTACACATAAGCTTTTTTGAACTATTGCATATTAAATACAATCAGCTGTCATAGAAAAGCTACATAAATCCGAGAAACTTCTACTGAACATGTTAACAATTACAAAGTGAGGGACAAAACCCAAACATTAATCTTAGTGCAATATTATTTTCTGTCAACATACCATCAACAATAAAGGCCATCATCATTTAGAACTGCATTCTCACAATATATATTTGTTTTTGTAATATAACAGCTTTATAACACAGAAGATAGCCAGCAGCCACCTACTGCAGACTAGAGGCAATGAACATGTGCAGGGCTTCTGGGTATAGGCAGAAGCCAATGTGAAACCTTGGGGATATCTTCAGATGCATACATATGGTGCATGTTTTAATGCCAATCCTTCTCGACAATAACTCTCTTGACAATAAAAATGCTTTATTAGTCCTGATGTAACAAAAAGTAAAACATTTATTTTAGACAGATTCAGCTTATTTCCATGTGCAGTACAACTGTCTCAGCTATTGACAGTTGTCTCAATAGCTGAGAGTATTTTGAAGTTATATTGCAATACTACCATGCAGTGTAGTAAAAAAGACTGTAGGTTCTGAAAGTTGGTTTCTGTCCTAGAGTATGGTTTCTTGTTTGGGCTATAAGTTCAGTTTGGGGGAATATGAACGATTTTTGCTTATATTACACAGTTCTTCTATCTTTGATTGGCAATTTTTATATACTAAATCATTAAAACATTTTTGCAAAAACTTCTACTTTAAGAAACATCACCAATTACTATCAAATGCAGTACCTTACTGATATTCATTAGCGTGTTTGTGCCTCTGGGTAAATGCCATGAGGTATTAACTCTTACAGGATTGTTTAATGCCAGCTACTAGCTGACAATAGATAATTGCGTAATAACAGCCACAAAACCCCTATTGAATAGATTGCAGCGCACAAGTAAGGGGTAAAGCCACGCTAACTGGTACTTATTAAGAAACCCGTTTCCTGCCCTGTGGCTCTGGGTTTATTTAACCGTATGTATTTATGCTTTTAAATCTAGCCTGTTATCCTACCTTTCTGAGCACCAGCAAATGATTGTTAACCATCACAAGCACTTTGTACTCATCCCCCACTTGTATCTGTATGTTGTCCCACCCACTTAGATTGTAAGCTCTTCAGGGCAGGGATCTCATTCCTAATGTGTCATGGCATGCTGCACTTATATCACTTTATCCATTATATATGCAGAAAGACGAAAGGCACTCTCTGAAATTCTCATAGATAAAATGTAACTTTTATTGAAAATATTTAAAACGCTACACCTACGCATTTCAGCTCAACAAGCCATCATCAGGATGTGACGTGTTATACTAAGCATGGATTTAAATAAACCCGTTGGTAGGTGGTCCAGCATCATATATACAAAGAGATAAAATCAATTAAAACCAGATAGGTACACAGTTAAAACAACTGCAATGTAACAGTAGCAGAAGGCCTGAAAAATAGAGGCATATTAGGCCACAAGTTATCTCATCTAGAAATAGATAAATATTGACCATATAGGTAGAAGAGGAGTCAAAATTGCTACAAAATATGAGACCACTTTAGATACATTAGAGTCATAAAAAACAATACAATGATAACTGTTCCTTTAACCCTTTTGGAGATAGGGTATCAAGGCTATGGATCCACCTAGCTTCCTTATGAAGGAGCAGTTTATCCAAGTAGTCTCATTAATATTAAATGTCTTATTAATACTAATAATATGACAACATAGTTACTATATTTAAAAATATACATAAATCCATAAAATAATATAAAACCTTAGAAGAGGTTGCATTGCGTTGTGCTAGGTACATTAAAACCTGGACAATGAATGGGTTGACAATTAATCTTTATTGTTTTCATCCTCTGTGTACTGGTGTATCTACTGTTTATATTTTACCGTAAATGCAGTAACTTTTTTTATATTGGAAATAAACAAAAAATCCTATTCAAAATCCACATTTTTTTAATAGGACTTTACGATAAGAATTTTAGATTTTCAGATGCAGTTTTCCAGTTTCTTTTTTTAATTGAATTTTCGATAAAAAAATGTAGAAAATTTTTTTGGAAAAAACCATCAGATTCTTAGATCTTCAAAACCGCCAGTTCCGAATCAGAACCAGGTTTGTTTCAAAACCGTGATTCATCACTAAACTTATTATATCATATACTAGCAAAATACCTGCGCTTCGCAGCGGAGATGTATTCAAATAACCTTTTTAGTAAGAAAGCAATAATGTATCAAGATTGCTGTAATCACTCGGCACTTGATATATTAAAGAAAGACAATTCAATAAGCTTTACGATAATGCAACACTCATTAACTTTAATTTATTATTATATTTTTTATTCAACTATGAAATTTTGGTGAAAATAACCCCCACCACCCCTCCCCGTCCGCCCCCAATACCCCCCACTATTCCTCTCTATCCATCCTCCAAACCCTTCCCCTTACACCTCAGCCAGTCCCCGCACACCCCCTAAATTTTGGTAAAAATCGGTCCAGCCTTTAGTGTGCAGGAGTTCAAAATTCTATTCCCCCCCCCATTCACCCCCACCCTAAAAAAATATTTTGTTAACCTTTTACTGGTAAAGGAGTATATGCATACAAAATTTGGTTCAGTGTTGTCAGCCCTCTAGTTCATTAGCCATGTTAGTCAGCCCTCTAGTTCATTAGCAGTGTTTTCAGCCCTCTAGTTCATTAGCCATGTTAGTCAGTCCTCTAGTTCATTAGACAGTATTGTCTGCCCTCTAGTTCATAGCCATCTTAGTCAGCCCTCTAGTTCATTAGCCAGTATTGTCAGCCCTCTAGGTCATTAGCCATCTTAGTCAGCCCTCTATGTCATTAGCCATGTTAGTCAGCCCTCTAGTTCATTAGCCAGTGTTGTCAGCCCTCTAGTTCAATAGCCATGTTAGTCAGTCCTCTAGTTCTTTAGACAGTATTGTCAGCCCTCTAGTTCATTAGCCATGTTAGTCAGCCCTCTAGTTCATTAGCCATGTTAGTCAGCCCTCTAGTTCATTAGCAGTGTTGTCAGCCCTCTGGTTTATTAGCCATCTTAGTCAGCCCTCCAATTCATTAGCCAGTATTGTCAGCCCTCTAATTTATTAGCCATGTTAGTCAGCCATCCAGTTCATTAGCAGTGTTGTCAGCCCTCTAGTTCATTGGCCATATTTGTCAGTCCTCTAGTTCATTAGCCAGTATTGTCAGCCCTCTATTTCATTAGCCATGTTAGTCAGCCCTCCAGTTTCCAGAAACAAAGGAAACTTTGGGTCAAGTATAACTTGACTTATAAAGTGTACACAGGGGGTACACTTTAGCCATGTTAGTCAGTCCTCTAGTTCTCTAGCCATGTTAGTCAGCCCTCTAGTTAATTAACCATCTTAGTCAGCCCTTTAGTTCATTAGCCATGTTAGTCAGTCCTCTAGTTCATTAGCCAGTGTTGTCAGCCCTCTAGTTCATTAGCCATGTTAGTCAGCCCTCTGTCAACCACTTTTACCCCTTTTTAGAGGTAAAAGTGGGTTTGGTCTCGGTTTATACAGTTAGTTCAGTTATAATATACAGCAATAAAGCAGATTGCTACTAAATATAACTAAATTTAGTAAATAAATCTAAGACCCTCCCCCCAAAGAAAAATATAAACAAATGTAATGAGTTGGATTGGGCCTATATCATACATGAGTTACATTGCACATGATTGATTACTAGATCCAATAGAGCAGCTTCCACAGTTGGTTCCTGTACCAGCTGGGGCAATAATACTGGCCATACAATACCTCGATCAGACATTCGATATTAGATGAATGTGCAAGATGTTGTAATGTCGTGTGGAGAGCGCAGTTTTACCAAATTACATTTCTGTGCAGATCAAGTGTTGCGACTGTAATTACGATCGATATTATGATCGTATTGATTGAAAAAAGATTGGGCCAGGGACAAAGGCTCACTCGGTAGGACATATTTAAGCTAGGTACACACACTAGCGATAAAGCCCATACTTCTGATCTGACCGTATCAAGGCTTTTTCAGCAGGTGTGTAGCGGCTTTCCCGAACGAAGCACGCCCGCCGAACTTTCCCATCAGCCAATCGGTCGTTCACGAAGGACCTAAAATTTCCCTCGTCCGTGGTAGTCTTCCTGAGGGAAACACAGTCCCAAGCGTTCTCCCTATGTGTTCACTTATCTTTGAAAAATGATAGACAGGATCTTGGAGATCCCGTCTGTCATCTTTAAAAATCTTTCCTGTGTGTACCCAGCCTTATGAACCTGCGGTATTCATAATGACCATACCACAGGCTCTTGCTGACGGTGCCAACATTTTACGTTACAGCTATAAGCATCTACCTGTACCTGGGGGGATTACTGTATGGGATAACTTTAAAGGGTAACTAATGCCTCAAAACAATACAGAATCAGGAGGATTGTATCTATTGTTAAAAAAAATGCCTTCTAATTTGTATTGTTTTGACTCGAGGGATTGACTCGAGTATAAGCCGAGGGCTTATACTACCACTACTGCCTTCTGGTTTTGTATTGTTCTGAGGCTTTAGTTGCCTTTAAATGAACGGCAGAATTCCCATACAGTAGTCCCATACAGTAATAGCCATAATGGATTTGGCTATTACTGTATGTGACTACTGTATGGGAATTCTGCTGTCCATTTAAAGGGCAACTAAAGCCTCAGAACAATACAAAATCAGAAGGCAGTAGTGGTAGTATAAGCCCTCGGCTTATACTCGAGTCAATCATGTTTTCCTAATTTTCCAGGTAAAAATAGTTACCTCCGCTTATACTCCATTGGCTTATACTCTAATATATATGGTAAAAAACAGAAGGGACATTTATCCACATGTGTTGTTATGATAAAAATCCTATAGTGTATCCAGTTGTCCTACACAGGTGTACAGAATAGGATCCAAGTTGTAGTGTATGATGTTTCTTCCAATTATCCGTCTCCACTGAATCACCCAAAAGAGATTGTGAATGAGAAGTTCTCAAATGAATTTACTCTGGCAAGATCATGTAAGAAGCTGTATGACCTGTTATGGGGATTTCTCTTGGGACTTCTGATAAATGATAAATGAATACACTTCACTATCAATATGTGCAGATTATTTTATACAAAACACATATTCTTCTTTGTAATGCAGGGATTGTGAAGAATAAGTTTCCCTTTGCATAGTGGATTCAGAAGTACATGTTATATTATAACATAATGTGTGCATTATAAACCCTCTAACACTAAACTGTACAACACAGCTTTGTTGTCTCACCCTTTTTGACAGTTAATTTAAACAATACAGGAGTTTTTGGGCTAGGCCACGCTGCCATGTTTTCTCACATGTTAAAGATCATGCTTGCTTTCAACTAGCACATGAGAATCGCAGTGTAAGTCAATGTGGATGGCCACGTGCTGTGCTGCAATCTGTATTCGGAGCACACGCAATCACCATTTCTTTTGCAGATTGCAAGCAATCCGATTGTGAACTATTGTGCGGATCGCAGTGCAAATAGCCGGGTAATGCATGTGTGGCCTCAGCCTTACACTAGAAAGAGTGTGAAATGTTATACACGAACTGGTTTGGTAGACTTCTGTTCAGTCATATCTAGTCACTGTTCTTAAACCCACAAATGGAGGCTTGTAAGGTGGCTCCAGTTCAATTTCCTCCACCATATCCCAATTGATGAATATCTGAAGGCCACGAGTTGACATCCATGGGTGTGTGGTACCCAGTGTTGCCTGACTAGCCTATTAGAAATCTAGTAGGTTTGGTTTTTTCTTGTAATGAACAGCTCACTCCTGAAATGGCACAACCTCATCAGTCAGGTAGACAGGCCTGAACTGTTAGAAGTAAAGAGGTCACAGATTTAAACTGCTCATTTGGTACATACTTAGGTTTACCCTGACGCAGTGCTGAATATTTTGCAAATATTAGAATGAATCAGGTTTAAAAGCAATGGGGGGGTGGTGAATTTGAGCACTCGTATACTCCAATAGAATGCAGTGTGAAAACAACACTTGTGCCATTGCCCTGAACCAGTATCAATAGGATTAGCAAGCATTGCGTTAGTTACGTAATTATAATCTCCCCATTATGAAATTTTTATATGAGTATAAGATATATATAATATATTTAATATATATATACTGCTACCAATGGACAGAGCACTCGCGGGTCTTCTCTTTACTAAAGTCTTTTATTAATACATCTACGCGTTTCGGCTGTCACAGCAGCCGTCCTCAGGATGTGAATACAATACAAGTAAGTGGAAATATAAAACCTAGGTTACAACCCAACCCGCCCTTTGTGCTCCTCCCACCATTAGTTAACAGTGACCATGTAACTTAACACCATAATCCTATCAAACACCCCTAATGACTCAGGGCTCATACATATTTTATAGTGATAAAATTCATAAAACCATAAAACCCTCCTGTGTAGCTCACGAATAAGCTTAAATAAATAAATAAACAGACCCCTCTTATTCTATAAAATCTGTGTGCTCCATAAGTGTATAAAGTTAAAAAGTTAAAAGGTGACAATACATATAATTAAAAACATAGCATACTGAAACATAGAAGCAGCAAACTCTGTAGCAATTATCCTAGCAGACCCTTCTAATTCAAGATAAACAAATGCATGACAGCGGTATAAATGGCCGACGGCCGTGTACTCACAGTACGCTTTAGGAGGAGGCTGACAGTCCGGAAGGTGCAGGATACAGAGGCTGCTGGGAACTGAAGGCTGTATGCTGGATGCAGGCAACTGGATGCAGGCAAGGTGAGACACTGGAACCGGCAAGGTAGGTACTGGATACAGGCAAGGTAAGTATTGGATGCAGGCAACTGGATGCAGGCAAGGTGAGACACTGGAAACCGGCAAGGTAGGCGCTGGATACAGGCAGGTAAGTATTGGATGCAGGCAACTGGATGCAGGCAAGGTGAGACACTGGAACCAGGCAAGGTAAGTATTGGATGCAGGCAACTGGATGCAGGCAGGGTGAGACACTGGACACAGGCAAGGTAGGTACGGATACAGGCAAGGTAAGTATTGGATGCAGGCAACTGGATGCAGGCAAGGTGAGTATAAGGAGCAGGATCCAAGGCAGGAAAGTACAGGAGCCAGGGAGGTAGACGGAATGCTACAATCGGGCACCGGGTCCAGGAGGACACCGGCTTTTCAAATTTCGCGCCGCCGGCGTGTCGGCGGCGTGACGTCATGACGTCGACGCCGCCCACCGGAAGTGCAGTGCGGCGCGGGACCGGAGCGGCAGGTAAGTTCGTGACAGTACCCCCCCCCTTACGGGGGCCACAGGACCAACGGGCCAGGTTTCCCTGGAAAGTTCCTGTGAAAGCTTTAACTAGACGAGGAGCGTGCAAATCAGAATGTTTAATCCAAGCTCTTTCTTCCGGACAAAACCTTTCAGTGGACCAAATACTGCAGAGACCTCCTCCAGAATCTAGAGTCCAAGATCTTCTCGACCTCAAACTCCTGCTGACCATCAACGGAAATCGGAACGGGAGGTAGTAAGGATGTGGAATACTGATTAGAACATACTGGTTTGATGAGAGAAATATGAAACACGTTAGGAATCCGCATACTGGAAGGAAGTTGAAGGCGAACAGCACTGGGCCGACTAATTCCAGGATAGAAAAAGGACCAATAAATTTGGGACCCAGTTGGAGGAAGGAACCCGTAGGTAATATGAGCAGCAGAGAGCCATACTTGTCTCCGACAGAATACGCTGGGGGTTCTCTAAGTCTCCTATCTGCTGCAGTTTTTTGCACCAAAGCAGATTTCTGAAGGCTGATTTCAGTAGCAGCCAGATAGCGGTCATCGGGCCGCAGAGTCATTGGCAGCAGGTATTGTGTGACAAGAAATCTTGCGGAAAACATCTAGGATTAGTCCCAAAGACACACAAAAAAGGAGATTTCCCAGTAGAAGCATGAGGTGAATTGTTATGGGCAAACTCAGCCCAAGGCAGAAGGTCAGCCCAATCATCTTGGGTATAGGAAATGTAACAACGAAGATATTGTTCCAAAGACTGGTTAGTGCGTTCAGTAGCCCCGTTGGACTGTGGGTGGTAAGCCGAAGAAAATTGTAACTTGATGTTCATGGACTTACAAAGTGCTCTCCAGAATTTGGAAACAAATTGAGGACCTCTGTCAGATACTATTAGAAGGGAGTCCATGAAAGCGGAAGATATGTGAAAAAATAGTTGAGCTAACTCCGTTGAAGATGGTAGTTTAGGAGGGGTACAAAATGGGCCATTTTGCTGAAGCGGTCTACAGTCACCCATATAACCGTGTTCTTGGAAGGCGGAAGTTCCACAATAAAGTCCATGGATAGATGGGTCCAAGGTCTGGACGGAATGGAGGGGTTGAAGAAGACCACAGGGGAGGGTTCTAGATGATTTGGATTGAGCACAGCTAGTACACACTTGAATAAGTCTTAATATCTTTTCTCATTTTGGGCCACCAAAGGGAACGGGCAATTATATTAAACGTTTGTTAACACCGGGATGCCCAGCTTGTTGGAACAGTGAGTATGCAGAAGGATAGTTTTCCGAAGAGAAACAGGAACAAAGCTTTTGCCAAGGTGTGTCGGACGGAGCAGAATCTTGTGAGGCTTGAATCTTGGAACAAAGTTGAGGGGATATAGAGGCCAAGATTTTAGTGGTTGGGATAACAGAGCCCTTATCTTGATTAGTACAGTCGGAGGCAACAAATGATCTGGAAAGGGCATCAGCTTTTTTGTTTTGGAACCAGGTTGGTAAGTGATAACAAAGTTAAATCGGGAAAAGAATAAAGACCACCGTGCTTGACGGGGATTTAACCTTTTGAGATTCTGGATGTATTCAAGGTTTTTATGGTCGGTAAGGATGGTGATAGGCGAAGAGGTGCCTTCTAATAGATGACGCCACTCCTCGAGGGCCAGTTTGATAGCAAGAAGTTCCCTATTCCCAACGTCATAATTCCGTTCGTGGGTAGAAACTTCTTGGAAAAATACGCACACGGATGGAGTTCCTTTTAGTGCCCTGCCTCTGGGAAGGACGGCTCCAGCGCCCAAGTCTGATGCACTCAACTTCGATGTAGAAGGGAGACTAGGATCTGGATGTACTAGAACTGGTGCAACAGCAAAGGCTTCCTTGAGTCGTCTGAAGGCCTCGAGGGCTGCAGGGGTCCATGAATGAGGTTTACCACCTTTACTGATGAGGGCTAATATTGGAGAAATTATTGACGAGAACCCTTGAATGAATTGTCTGTAGTAATGGCAAACCCAATGAACCTTTGAATAGCTTTGGTTCCCATAGGAAGAGACCAATCTTGGACGGCTGAAACTTAAAAGGATCCATCTGGAACCCTTGCGCAGATACGATGTAGCCTAGGAAGGGTACTTGTGAACACTCAAAAGACATTTTTCCAATTTGGCATACAGGCTATTTCTCTCAAGACGTAGTAACACCTGTTTAACATGGAGGCGGTGTGAGGGCAGATCATGAGAAAAGATTAAAATGTCATCTAGATATACTACACAGAGATTCCCAACATATCCCGGAAGATGTCATTTACAAATTCTTGGAACCACGCTGGAGCATTACAAAGGCCAAAGGGCATTACGAGATACTCGTAGTGACCGTCCCTGGTGTTAAAGGCGGTCTTCCACTCATCACCTTTGCGTATACGGATCAGATTGTATGCCCCCGTAAATCCAGTTTGGTAAAATTTTAGCTCCTTTTATCTGGTCAAACAGTTCAGAGAGAGAGGGAGTGGGTACCGATTCTTTATAGTGATTTATTTAATCCACGGTAGTCGATGCAGGGTCGTAACCCGCCGTCTTTTTTTCAACAAAAAAGAACCCAGCTCCAGCAGGGGAAGTGGAAGGTCGTATGAATCCCCTAGACAAATGTTCAGTAATGTACTCTTTATGGCTAGAGTTTCTGAGGGAGACAGTGGGTATGTGCGTCCCCGAGGAGGCAGGTACCAGAAAGAAGATGATGGGGCAATCGTAGGAACGGTGCGGTGGTAGCTTCTCAGCTCGCTTTTTACAAACACATCAGAAAAATCATGATAACACTCCGGGAGGTTTTGCTCCGATTTATTTCACAGGTATGGTAGTGCAATGAGTAGAAAGGCAATTTTGAAACAGAAGGGGCTCCAAGACTTGAGTTCATTGTGAGACCAATCAATAACGGGGTTGTGTAATCTGAGCATGGGAGTCCGAGAATTAGGGGAGCAGAAGGGCTTTGGATGACAAGAAAAGATAAACGTTCCTGGTGAAATATGCCAATGCGGAATAGGACTTCGTAGAGTAGATTTGGAGATGAATTCTGAAGCCAACGGATTATGTCAATAGCCAGGACTCGAAGAGGTTGCTGCAAGTGAAGGAGAGGAAGCCCCAATTGTGCTGCATAGGTAGAGTCAATGAAATTTCCAGCGGCACCAGAATCGACAAAGGCCTGGGAGGAAAAGGTTTTACCATTACAAGTGATAGCAGCGGGTAGAAAAAGTTTTAATGGTTCAAATTTGGCAGGAGACTTAACGTTACCTAGAAGTAGCTCCTCCTTAACTTCTAGGTCCTGAAGTTTCCCGACTTCTGGGGACAATTTTTTACAAGTGTTTGCCCAGCACAATAGAGACAAAGTCCATTGGTTCGTCTGCGTGACTTTTCCTGGGGGATAGATGAGTGCCGCCAATTTGCATCGGCTCTTCACCTGAAGATATGGCTTGCGGAAAGGTCGGGCAGGCCTAGGAAAAGTCTTAGGAAGGCTGGAACGGGCTGCAGACCTTTCGGCCTGCCGTTCAGGAAGCGGGTATCGTCTGGATGATAATGTAACCAAGTCTTCCAATGGGACAGGTAATTCCCTGGATACTAATTCGTCCTTGAGGTGGTCAGAGAGTCCCTGCCAAAGGTTGCCGTAAGTGCCTCATTATTCCAAGAAGTCTCCGCAGCAAGGGTCCGAAATTCAATAGCATATTGACCCACAGAAAGAGACCCTTGGGAGCTGCATCAAACGGGAGGAGGCAGCAGAGGTTCTTCCTGGAGCATCGAAGACCTGCGGAACATACTAAGGAAGTCAGTAACATTATAGACTAGGGGATCGTCTTTTTCCCATAGGGGAGAAGCCCAGGCCAGCGCATTGCCCTCCAACAAGGCGATGATGTACCCAACCTTAGCGCGATCCGATGCAAAATGCGATGGTTGAAGTTCGAATTGGATTCGGCACTGATTAATGAATCCACGGCAGGCTTGGGCATCACCATCAAACCGTGAGGGTGGAGGTATGCGGGGCTTCTCCGAAGAGATGGATCACCGGATCCGGACGTTGCAGGGGGTAGCGTAGAACCCGGAGCAGCGGCAGCAGCTGGGGGTAGCCGGACAGCAAGGGTATCCATAAACTGGGCCAACTGGCCCTGATGGTGTTCAAACAGGTCCATGCGTTTGGACAAAGCCTGGAGAGTTTACTCAATTCAGCCATAGCCCCCTCAGGCGTTTCCAGGGCCCGATTGTACTGTAATAAATGGCCGACGGCCGTGTACTCACAGTACGCTTTAGGAGGAGGCTGACAGTCCGGAAGGTGCAGGATACAGAGGTGCTGGGAACTGAAGGCTGTATGCTGGATGCAGGCAACTGGATGCAGGCAAGTGAGACTGGAAACCGGAAGGTAGGTACTGGATACAGGCAAGGTAAGTATTGGATGCAGGCAACTGGATCAGGCAAGGTGAGACACTGGAAACCGCAAGGTAGGCGCTGGATACAGGCAAGGTAAGTATTGGATGCAGGCAACTGGATGCAGGCAAGGTGAGACACTGGAACCAGGCAAGGTTAGTATTGGATGCAGGCAACTGATGCAGGCAGGGTGAGACACTGGACACAGGCAAGGTAGGTATGGATACAGGCAAGGTAAGTATTGGATGCAGGCAACTGGATGCAGGCAAGGTGAGTATAAGGAGCAGGATCCAAGGCAGGAAAGTACAGGAGCCAGGGAGGTAGCGGAATGCTACAATCGGGCACCAGGTCCAGGAGGACACCGGCTTTTCAAATTTCGCGCCGCCGTGACGTCATGACGTCGACGCCGCCCACCGGAAGTGCAGTGCGGCGCGGGACCGGAGCGGCAGGTAAGTTCGTGACACCAGAACCTACTATATATATATCCCATGAAGCCACAAATTAGGTAAACATACACATGAGTAAATGAACTACTTGTATGCACTTTGAAGCGCGTTTGTATACAGTGCCTTTAATTGTGTTTTGTTTTTTTCTACTGCATTTTTTAATATTTGCATATCAAATGTGAAAAAACACATACATTATAAATGAAGCCTAAGATTCTCACTGTCACTGTCAAATTATACATTGTGGTGAATCTGAAGTAATTTTTTTTTTTTATAATGTGTTTTAATTTAAATTTATGTAGGGCTCCCCTGTTATTTTCCTGGACTATGGTAGGGCTAAGCACTGGGAAAACACTCGTTGCAGATCATGCCTTCCCATTGGTTAAATACCAGGAAGTGGAGGGGGTGCGGGCTTTCAGAATCTGACTTTGATGGGCTAGTGTTCAGCATTAAAGGGCATGTCCACCCCCAAAACTTAACCCCCACTACTGGCCCCACTCTGTAGTGTATAAAAATCCTTACCTTACATCCCAGCTCCAAATGGTTCTCCTGTAATGTTATAAAGTTATAAAAACTGTCCACCAGGAGCCTGGCCACCGGTGAAATTGTTTCCGCCTCTGAGTTGTCCTCTCAGAGGTTTTTGGCTTGCTCAGAGCATCCCTCCTCCCCCTCCCTCTCCCTCCTGTTTTCCTCTCCCTCCCCTAGTGTAAAGGGATAGTTCCCCCAGCCCGAACCGCAATAAAATATTTATAAGAAAGTCCCCCGATCTTTACTTGCCCTCCCTCTCTCCCCCGGCGTTCTGAACTGCCGGCAGCCGTGTCTGTGATTGGCTGCCTCTCAGCCAATCACAGACGCGGCTGACGGTCCGGCCCCCTGCTTGCAGTTCTGTGCAAGCAGAAGGCCGGGCATTGCGGCGGAGGAGAGAGGGAAGATAAGTAATGAATGGAGAACTTTCTTATAAATATAATATAGCGGTTGGGGTCTGGGAACTAGCCCTAAACATATAATTTTTTTAAAAAAGGGGTGGACATGGCCTTTAAGGTAAAACCGGGGGGGGGGGGGGGGGGGGGGGTGGTGGGGGGTGTGTGTGTGTGTCATAATTGTCCTTTTGTCCAAGTTAATGGGTGGAAAATGTCTGAAAATTTCATGTCTCCAGTTAAAAAACTGGGGCGCAAAATATGTGTGGAATAAAAAAGGAGAAAAATAAAAATCTGCGAATTAATTAAAATAATCTGTAACACTACAGAATTACTGCCTCTTCCTAGTATATGAAAACTCATGACCAAAAGGTTTCAATATGAAACATAATTAAAACCAACGTAATTATTGTTAAAGATAAGATAGCCCTTTCGTCTACATTGGTAAGAATCTTTTGGCAGGGTGATTACAGCAGTTTTTTAAACATTATTCTCATTTACTTCTCTCGGGATGGCCAATTTCTGAAGGAACATTTTTCACTATTTGGAGTCCGAGAGTTTTTTTTCATGGGACAAAAAGCCGCCTTGTTATTAATGAAATGGACCAACCGTATAGATTTGTGTAGCTTGTAAGCTAGGTAACCATAAGTCTGTGCAATGTCAGATACTCACCGTTACAGGTGGATTTCGAAAGGAAACCTTCTTAACTTATGTAAGTAAGGTGCAATGAATGAGCTGCTGATGGAGTGAGTGAGGGCTTTGCCTTTTATTAGTATAGATTCCTATTTCCGATTCTGGGCTAATGTTCGAAGCCACAGAAGTCTTATCATATCTTTGCATGTATGTATTGCTTACAGTATTTAATATATTATTTTGTTTCATATTTTCAATTTTTGCACTTGATCCCTTGTTAGCATCCTTTGTATGGTTAAATTGCTGGAAAAATATACTTATACTGTTATAAACATCGGTACTAGACACGTAAACATCATTTTAAAGAAAAAACAGGGAGATTCAATAAAAATATAAAATTGAATTGAATATAAGTTCTTATTGTTTAAAATGGTGCTAATTTTGCCCCAACCAATCAGATGTTAGCTTTCAAATGTTATATAAGATCTGATTGTGGGGGGAAAAATTAGCACCGTGAACTTTTATTGAATAACCCCGATAGTCTATCTCTGTGTTTAGAACACAACAGATCAATACTCTGCATTGCACACCATAGAAACTAAAGATTTCTTTTAACCGTTTCTAGCACTGAACCGTAAGCACAATTTCTAGATTATATTGCTCCCTCAGGGGATGTATTAAATGTTTTGGTAAAGTCAAAATACAATGCATTAGCTGCATACTTTCTTTATTGAAATGGTTTAGATTTATTTCACTTGACCTGGGACTGTTGAAAACATGCTGACTATTACTAATTACTGCAGTGATTATTACTGTATGTCATCTCTTAATATTTATAAAATTACTTTCCATTTATAAACGTCAACCTGCAAGTCATTCATTTTCTGGCTGAGGTCTTCATCCCTTTCATGGATAACAGTGCCATATCCTCTTACACAAATCACTTGGTACAGCACTGTGATTATACTGGAAATATATTTTATAGCTTTCTAGCACATGTAGTAGAAAATAATAAATGATTTGAAATGCTAATAGACAGCTAGAGTGTCATTTAGGCATTAAGGAACAAGGGTACAAATATGTTATTGCCATATCTTTGTTTATTATATTTATTCAATGTCTGATTTCATATCTGATTAGCCATCTCTGCCGGTCACAGAATCAATCCTTTTGAAATTAAAATTAAGGTTAGAATTGAAATTAGGGGTCAATATCCTTTGCAATAAGTTGTATACATTTCTTCAAGTCACAGTAAATAACATAAGTGCTATATTTTGCCTTGTGCTGCTGGTGAAATTGAAACTCTGGAACTCGCCAGTGTAATGAACTCACAGATTTATATATCTCTAGTAAATGGACACTTGCATACATACAAAACCTTTCAAACATTAAAGGTCATCTCCACCATCTGAACTAAACTTTGTGTATACGGTAGCTTAATCAGAACCCCATTAAACATACTTTTTTGCTGTACTTACTTGTCCAAAGACACTTTTAACTTTACTTACAGAACTTAATTCCTTGCCAGTCATAGATGTAACAGATGACATCAACCAATGACTGAATGCTATTCCACTATATCCTCTGAGCATGTAAACCTTGTAAAAAAGCTTTTGAGAAGCAGAGGGAAGGAGAGAAATTAACTTTGCTGCAAAACAGTTTAGCCCTGTGTCTGCCATCTTTTTAACTATTGTAGTTTTGGGTGTTGAATTACCTATAATATAAATTTATTTTAAGGGATAAACATTCCCTTAATATTCTTACTGTTTTTGGGACAGAGGAAAGCACATTTTATTTATTGACTTAACATAAAAAACTGCAAAATAAAACCTTTTTTTGCCATTACTTTATTTACACACACACATTCTTAGACTTAGATTTTTCACCTTCAAAGTAGCTTTTTTAATGATAGATTCATGCAAGTAAAAATAACTGTGCCTATTCAAACATACTTATTTTGCATATAATACACATATTAAACACAGCTAAACCCATTCTGAATTCTGCTCCAGTAATAAGGATCCCATATTAAACTGTTTTCTTGAACCTTATAAAGAACTGTTTCCCACAGGCAGAATTGGAGAGGCAGATGTTTACCCACTTGACAAGTTAATGTTCTGTTAATTATAGATGATTTGATAACACACCATGGGATTCTTGTGCTCCTAGTCATGTATTTACTTTGATCATATCAGTCCAAAATATGTTTCCCGTTCCCTCTTTTGATCTAGATTTCTGATCAGTTTCAATCAGTTTATTGACTGAAAAACATTCAGGCAGGGTGGATATTTTTCTGTCAACTGTACTGATGGCAGTAGCAACTTGAGCAGAATTCTGGCTGAAAAAAGCCCAAGTTCTATGGTGTAATGATTGCTGATTGACCATTGGGCAGTGGTCGATCAGTGTATGGCTTTAGTCACTCACAGGAAGACTAATTTAGACACACACTCCCACATTTACACATTATAGTTTCATACACTCACACATTCACATACAATATATTCATCTGGGGTTTCTTTATTACTGGCTTTCCTAATACTGTATATTTTGCCTAATGTAATGTATCAGCTGATGGATTCAGCTCTAAAACTGTATCTCCTGTAACATTACAGTGACTGACAGTTAAACATTGTGCTAGATAATGTGTGTACATATTTCCCTTTATTATTTAGTTTGTGATTTCCTACATTTACACTGTGAAGATATTAATACCTTCTCCTATGCTTTGTTTTATTTGCCTGAATCCCAGTATCTGACCTAATACAGACCTAATACTTACTGTTAACATGTTGAAATGAGAATTCTGTTTCTGTTCAGAGAAGGTTACATTGCCCTTTCTTTGGGAGAGGGAGACTTCACGATTCTGAATTATGTTATTACCTGACTGTTTTTTTAGGTCTTACTCTGTGAATTTGCACATTTCTGTATTTTAAAGGTTTGGTGCTAAAATAATCAAGGTTTATCTTTATATTACAAGAATTTTATGCAGGCAGATTTTTCAGATAATGTAGGTAATTAGAGCCACAGAAGCTAAGAGATTGTTGATTTATTGAGCTGAATTACCATAAAATCATTTTGAATGCATTTATATATGATGTTCACTGGTTCTTGTGTTCAAAGACATTCTGCCCTGTGGACCTGTGTTACACTTAGCTGTATATTTGAAATTGGTTTTAAGTAGGTCAATAATGTCCAGTAGCAACTTTATATATGCAAATCTCACACTGCCTGAGAGCGTATTTACACATATTAAAAAACCCAAACAATTATTGAAAGTACATACAAGTTTTTTCTTCAGCTTGAAAAAATCTATTCAGGAACTGTAAATATCTTTATGTAAGATGTATAAATGGGCTGCTTAATTGCAACGCTAAAGTAATATGCTTTTAAAATGAATGGGATTTTAAGTTCCTATGGCAATATGAAATGGATTAATAGAACCTTGATATAGCAGGTGTTTGTATTTAAAATACTGTGTTACATAAGGCTTTGCAATGACATGATTTATATAATAAATGCAATAAGGACTTACGGTGACACCCAAATACATTTTGTGGAAATGCTGGAGTGTGTGTTACTATACATTAAACATCAGAAACTCTAAATATCCTTAATATAATAAAGATTGTTGATCATTATAAGGGCTAAGTCCTGATTGCATAAACAAACTTGGTTTAGAAGTGAACCACTGGTTTAGAAAACTTCTTAAAAATCATGGCTGAAAATTTTACATCGTGGTACAACAGTCTAAAATTTAACATTGTGGTCAAAAAAATCTGGTTCAAAGTTGGTTTTCAAATCAGATTTTCGATTTAGCAGAATTTGAATTCATTAAGGAGGAGCTCATTTATCTCTAAACATTAGTTATGGAGATGCAGTAAAGGGCAGTATCACCCAAATAAGTGTAAAACCCACATTACACAATGTAATATTTGGGGTAACATAGATTCTAAACTTAAACAGCAGGGCCTGCGTCTAGTTTGTTAAACTCTTACAGAAGAGGTAAACTGTACTTGCACAAAGCAGTATTCTCTGTGCTGGTTATCCTAACAAAACAATATTGGTTAGATAATTTCGGTACATTGCACATTTACTTACCTCTACAAGCAAAATACAAAAAAAAAACGATATGAATAGAATAGGTGTAGAGTAATAAGGATTTTTAGCCCAGTTACCTACAATATAAAAAAGTACCATTCAAAAAGTAAAAATCATCTTACATTTGTTAGTATTACATATGGTTATACTGCAATATCCATTTCACAAACATAACTGTATACAAGACCATGTATAGCACAGACTAATTTCTAAAATAGAAAAGTTAATACCACTTTCTAAACATTCGCCATTTTTCTCGATGTTGGGTACTGGTAGGTCCTGGGTACAACAAGCTATTATCTCTGTCCTCCGTGGGTGGGCTACAGGTTCGCACTCCTCGATCCGGCAAGAACTTTCTCATGATAAGAGCGTTTAGTACCGCTCGAGAACGCGTCAGGCATTTGACTGATGTGTGATAGATTTAAATGCTATAATAAATTTTTAAAGTTTTATCTGGTGACCGGAAAGTTCTTGCCGGATCGAGGAGTGCGGACCTGTAGCCCACCCACGGAGGACAAAGATATTTGCCTATTATACGGACCAAGCGAAGGGTCCGGGGCCAGTCCTGCACCCGAACCACCAAGTCATCAGTGGTAGTCCCGATTTACGGGAGATGTTTGTATTTTGTTTTGGCTTTAGAAGCATCACCAGTAGAACATATGGAGGTCGCACACTAAAGGATAAGAAGGAGCTAGCGATAGATCTGGGGTCGAGTACACCCAGATCTCCCCTTCATCCTGAGTAAGCAAATTAAGCAACTAAGATATAAAGCACATGTGCAATAGTGTTACTACTAGCAAGTGGCTATCATACCAAAAATAGGGATCACCAGAATCTGGGACTGTATACAACTTTCTACATATGTTTAAGTATTCAGCTGTACAACAAGATCTATCTATCTATCTATTACTATGATGCTGCAGCATACATATAAATTTGAGTTTTCTTTCAAAGTTGAATTTTAATATAAAAGGCCATGGCTGCAAAAGCTCTAATAATGTGTGTGCTGTTATTTTAAAAATGTCCTGTGACACAGGAAAATGCAATCAGAGAGAAGTCATCATGTCAATTTAAGCTTATGGACATAAAAAAAGCCAACAACTGAAAAACGACCCTTCAAATCCTCAGCTAGAAGACAGCACACACTTCTCTAATATGCCCCAAGGATCTGTACTGGATTTTGTGTCCCTAGACTCAAAACTAGATGTACAAAAAAAAAAAAAAAAATTAAGCCAATAATAATATTCCCTATAGACAGTGTTAAATTACATGCACTATTTGGTATAGACTTTCTAAGGCAACAATACACCTTTATAGCTTTATCATATTATGAAGCAGATGCACTTTTTTAAAATGTAATATTACTTGGAAAATTGTTCTGCCGTCTTTGGAAGTGTGGATTTTAACAACTTGGCTGTGAGTTGCGCCACACCAATATCGAGCAACAGACATTTTTCCAATTTGGCATACAGGCTATTCTCTCTCAGACGAAGTAACACCTGTTTAACATGGAGGCGGTGTGAGGGCAGATCATGAGAAAAGATTAAAATGTCATCTAGATATACTACTACAGAGATTCCCAACATATCCCGGAAGATGTCATTTACAAATTCTGTAATAAATGCCCGACGGCCGTGTACTCACGTACTCTTTAGGAGGAGGCTGACAGTCCGAGGTGCAGGATACAGAGGCGGCTGGGAACTGAAGGCTGTATGCTGGATGCAGGCACTGGATGCAGGCAAGGTGAGACACTGGAAACCGGCAAGGTAGGCACTGGATACAGGCAGGTAAGTATTGGATGCAGGCAACTGAATGCAGGCAAGGTGAGATACTGGAACCAGGCAGGTAATATTGGATGCAGGCACTGGATGCAGCAGGGTGAGACACGGGACCAGGCAAGTAGGTACTGGATACAGGCAGTAAGTATTGGGATGCGGCAACTGTGCAGCAAGGTGAGACACTGGAACCAGAAAGGTAAGTATTGGATGCAGGCAACTGCATGCAGGCAGGGTGAGACACTGGACCCGGCAAGGTAGGTACTGGATACAGGCAAGGTAAGTATTGGATGCAGGCAACTGGATCAGGCAAGGTGAGTATAAGGAGCATGATCCAAGGCAGGTAAGTACAAGGAGCCAGGGAGGTAGCGGAATGCTACAATCGGGCACCGGTCCAGGGACATCCGGCTTTTCAAATTTCGCGCCGCCCTGCGTGTCGGCGGCGTGACGTCATGACGTCGACGCCGCCCACCTGGAAGTGCAGTGGCGGCACGGGACCGGGCGGCAGGTAAGTTCGTGACAGTACCCCCCCCCCCTTACGGGGGGCCACAGGACCCAACGGGCCAGGGTTTCCCTGGAAAGTTCCTGTGGAAAGCTTTAACTAGACGAGGAGCGTGCAAATCAGAATGTTTAATCCAAGCTCTTTCTTCCGGACCAAAAACCTTTCCAGTGGACCAAATACTGCAGAGACCTCCTCTCCAGAATCTAAGTCCAGATTTCTCGACCTCAACTCCTGCTGCCATCACGGAAATCGGAACGGGAGGTAGTAAGATGTGGATACTGATTAGAACATACTGGTTTTGATAGAGAAATATGAAACACTTAGGAATCCGCATACTGGAAAAGTTTGAGGCGAACAGCCACTGGCCGACTAATTCCAGGATGAAAAGGACCATAAATTTGGGACCCAGTTTGGAGGAGGACCCGTAGTTTAATATGACAGCGAGAAGCCATACGTTTGTCTCCGACAGAATACTCTGGGGTTCTCTACGTCTCCTATCTGCTGCATTTTTTTGCACAAAGCAGATTTCTGAAGGCTGATTTCATAGCATGCCGATAGCGGTCATCTGGGCCGCAGAGTCATTGGCAGCAGGTACTTGTGTGACAAAAAATCTTGCGGAAACATCTAGGATTAGTTCCCAAGACACCAAAAAAGGAGATTTCCCAGTAAAGCATGAGGTGAATTGTTATGGGCAAACTCAGCCAAGGCACAAGGTCAGCCCAATCCTCTTGGGTATAGGAAATTGTACACACGAAGATATTGTTCCAAAGACTGTTTGTGCGTTCAGTAGCCCCGTTGGACTGTGGGTGTTAAGCCGAAAGAAATTGTAACTTGATGTTCATGGACTTACAAGTGCTCTCCAAATTTGAAACAATTGAGTACCTCTGTCATATACTAAATTGTCGGAAGGAGTCCATGAAACGGAAGATATGTGAAATAAATAGTTGAGCTAACCTCCGTTGAAGATGGTAGTTTAGGGAGGGGTACAAAATGGGCCATTTTGCTGAAGCGGTCTACAGTCACCCATATAACCGGTGTTTCTCTTGAAGGCGAAGTTCCACAATAAGTCCATGGATAGATGGGTTCCAAGGTCTGGACGGTAATGGGGGGGTTGAAGAAGACCACAGGGGAGGTGTCAGATGATTTTGGATTGAGCACAGCAGTACACCAACTTGAATAAAGTCTTTATATCTTTTCTCTTTTGGGCCACCAAAGGGACGGGCAATTATTTAAACGTTTGTTAACACCCGGGATGCCCAGCTTGCTTGGAACAGTGAGTATGCAGAAGGATAGTTTTCCCGAAGGAACAGGAACAACTTTTGCCAGAAGTGTGTGTCGACGACGAGAATCTTTGAGGCTTGAATCTTGGAACAAAGTTGAGGGATATATAGGCAAGATTTTAGTGGTTGGGATAACATAGCCCTTATCTTTGATTAGTACAGTCGGAGTGCAACAAATGATCTTGGAAAGGGCATCAGCTTTTTTTGTTTTTGGAACCAGGTTGGTAAGTGATACAAAGTTAAATCGGGAAAAGAATAAAGACACCCGTGCCTTGACGGGGATTTAACCTTTTGAGATTCTGGTGTATTCAAGGTTCTTATGGTCGGTAGGATGGATAGGTACAGAGGTGCCTTCTAAAGATGACGCCACTCCTCGAGGGCCAGTTTGATAGCAGAATTCCCTATTCCCAACGTCATAATTCCGTTCGTTGGGTAGAAACTCTCTTGGAAAAATTGCAAACGGATGGAGTTTCCTTTTAGTGCCCTGCCTGCTGGGAAAGGATGTCCAGCGCCCAGTCTGATGCATCAACTTCGATGTAGAAGGGGAGACTAGGACTGGATGTACTAGAACTGGTGCAACAGCAAAGGCTTCCTTGAGTCGTCGAAGCCCCTCGAGGGCTGCAGGGGTCCAGTAATGAGGTTTACCACCACTTTACTGATGAGGGCTAATATTGGAGAAAATTATTGACGAGTAACCCTTGACATGATTGGTCTGTAGTAATTGGCAAACCCAATGAACCTTTGAATAGCTTTGGTTCCCAAGGAAGAGACCAATCTTGGACGGCTGAAACTTAACAGGACCCATCTGAACCCTTCGCAGATACTGTGCCTAGAAGGGTACTTGTGAACACCTTAACCTTTTACTGGTAAAGGAGTATATGCATACAAAATTTGGTTGAAATCGGACCAACCGTATAGATTTGTGTAGCTTGTAAGCTAGGTAACCATAAGTCTGTGCAATGTCAGATACTCACCGTTACAGGTGGAATTTCGAAAGGAAACCTTCTTAACTTATGTAAGTAAGGTGCAATGAATGAGCCTGCTGAGTGAGTGAGTGAGGGCTTTGCCTTTTATTAGTATAGATTCCTATTTCCGATTCTGGGCTAATGTTCGAAGCCACAGAAGTCTTATCATATCTTTGCATGTATGTATTGCTTACAGTATTTATATATTATTTTGTTTTCATATTTCAATTCTTTGCACTTGATCCCTTGTTAGCATCCTTTGTATGGTTAAATTGCTGGAAAAATATACTTATACTGTTATAAACATCGGTACATAGACACGTAAACATCATTTTAAAGAAAAAACAGGGAGATTCAATAAAAAATATAAAATTGAATTGAATATAAGTTCTTATTGTTTAAAATGGTGCTAATTTTGCCCCAACCAATCAGATGTTAGCTTTCAAATGTTATATAAGATCTGATTGGTGGGGGAAAAATTAGCACCGTGAACTTTTATTGAATAACCCCGATAGTCTATCTCTGTGTTTAGAACACAACAGATCAATACTCTGCATTGCACACCATAGAAACTAAAGATTTCTTTTAACCGTTTCTAGCACTGAACCGTAAGCACAATTTTCTAGATTATATTGCTCCCTCAGGGGATGGTATTAAATGTTTTGGTAAAGTCAAAATACAATGCATTAGCTGCATACTTTCTTTTATTGAAATGGTTTAGATTTATTTCACTTGACCTGGGACTGTTGAAAACATGCTGACTATTACTAATTACTGCAGTGATTATTACTGTATGTCATCTCTTAATATTTATTAAAATTACTTTCCATTTATAAACGTCAACCTTGCAAGTCATTCATTTTCTGGCTGAGGTCTTCATCCCTTTCATGGATAACAGTGCCATATCCTCTTTACACAAATCACTTGGTACAGCACTTGATTATACTGGAAAATATATTTTATAGCTTTCTAGCACATGTAGTAGAAAATAATAAATGATTTGAAATGCTAATAGACAGCTAGAGTGTCATTTAGGCATTAAGGAACAAGGGTACAAATATGTTATTGCCATATCTTTGTTTATTATATTTATTCAATGTCTGATTTCATATCTGATTAGCCATCTCTGCCGGTCACAGAATCAATCCTTTTGAAATTAAAATTAAGGTTAGAATTGAAATTAGGGGTCAATATCCTTTGCAATAAGTTGTATACATTTCTTCAAGTCACAGTAAATAACATAAGTGCTATATTTTGCCTTGTGCTGCTGGTGAAATTGAAACTCTGGAACTCGCCAGTGTAATGAACTCACAGATTTATATATCTCTAGTTAAAATGGACACTTGCATACATACAAAACCTTTCAAACATTAAAGGTCATCTCCACCATCTGAACTAAACTTTGTGTATACGGTAGCTTAATCAGAACCCCATTAAACATACTTTTTTGCTGTACTTACTTTGTCCAAAGACACTTTTAACTTTACTTACAGAACTTAATTCCTTGCCAGTCATAGATGTAACAGATGACATCACACCAATGACTGAATGCTATTCCACTATATCCTCTGAGCATGTAAACCTTGTAAAAAAGCTTTTGAGAAGCAGAGGGAAGGAGAGAAATTAACTTTGCTGCAAAACAGTTTAGCCCTGTGTCTGCCATCTTTTTAACTATTGTAGTTTTGGGTGTTGAATTACCTATAATATAAATTTATTTTAAGGGATAAACATTCCCTTTAATATCTTACTGTTTTTGGGACAGAGGAAAGCACATTTTATTTATTGACTTAACATAAAAAACTGCAAAATAAAACCTTTTTTTTGCCATTACTTTATTTACACACACACATTCTTAGACTTAGATTTTTCACCTTCAAAGTAGCTTTTTTAATGATAGATTCATGCAAGTAAAATAACTGTGCCTATTCAAACATACTTATTTTGCATATAATACACATATTAAACACAGCTAAACCCATTCTGAATTCTGCTCCAGTATATAAGGATCCCATATTAAACTGTTTTCTTGAACCTTTAATAAAGAACTGTTTCCCACAGGCAGAATTGGAGAGGCAGATGTTTACCCACTTGACAAGTTAATGTTCTGTTAATTATAGATGATTTGATACACACACCATTAGGGATTCTTGTGCTCCTAGTCATGTATTTACTTTGATCATATCAGTCCAAAATATGTTTCCCGTTCCCTCTTTTGATCTAGATTTCTGATCAGTTTCAATCAGTTTATTGACTGAAAAACATTCAGGCAGGGTGGATATTTTTCTGTCAACTGTACTGATGGCAGTAGCAACTTGAGCAGATTCTGGCTGAAAAAATGCCCAAGTTCTATGGTGTAATGATTGCTGATTGCACCATTGGGCAGTGGTCGATCAGTGTATGGCTTTAGTCACTCACAGGAAGACTAATTTAGACACGCACTCCCACATTTACACATTATAGTTTCATACACTCACACATTCACATACAATATACTGGCTTTCCTAATACTGTATATTTTGCCTAATGTAATGTATCAGCTGATGGATTCAGCTCTAAAACTGTATCTCCTGTAACATTACAGTGACTGACAGTTAAACATTGTGCTAGATAATGTGTGTACATATTTCCCTTTATTTATTTAGTTTGTGATTTACCTACATTTACACTGTGAAGATATTAATACCTTCTCCTATGCTTTGTTTTATTTGCCTGAATCCCAGTATCTGACCTAATACAGACCTAATACTTACTGTTATACATGTTGAAATGAGAATTCTGTTTCTGTTCAGAGAAGGTTACATTGCCCTTTCTTTGGAGAGGGAGACTTCACGATTCTGAATTATGTTATTACCTGACTGTTTTTTTAGGTCTTACTCTGTGAATTTGCACATTTCTGTATTTTAAAGGTTTGGTGCTAAAATAATCAAGGTTTATCTTTATATTACAATGAATTTTATGCAGGCAGATTTTTCAAGATAATGTAGGTAATTAGAGCCACAGAAGCTAAAGAGATTGTTTGATTTATTGAGCTGAATTACCATAAAATCATTTTGAATGCATTTATATATGATGTTCACTGGTTCTTGTGTTCAAAGACATTCTGCCCTGTGGACCTGTGTTACACTTAGCTGTATATTTGAAATTGGTTTTAAGTAGGTCAATAATGTCCAGTAGCAACTTTATATATGCAAATCTCACACTGCCTGAGAGCGTATTTACACATATTTAAAAAACCCAAACAATTATTGAAAGTACATACAAGCTTTTTTCTTCAGCTTGAAAAATAATCTATTCAGGAACTGTAAATATCTTTATGTAAGATTGTATAAATGGGCTGCTTAATTGCAACGCTAAAGTAATATGCTTTTAAAATGAATGGGATTTTAAGTTCCTATGGCAATATGAAATGGATTAATAGAACCTTGATATAGCAGGTGTTTGTATTTAAAATACTGTGTTACATAAGGCTTTGCAATGACATGATTTATATAATAAATGCAATAAGGACTTACGGTGACACCCAAATACATTTTGTGGAAATGCTGGAGTGTGTGTTACTATACATTAAACATCAGAAACTCTAAAATATCCTTAATATAATAAAGATTGTTGATCATTATAAGGGCTAAGTCCTGATTGCATAAACAAACTTGGTTTAGAAGTGGAACCACTGGTTTAGAAAACTTCTTAAAAATCATGGCTGAAAATTTTACATCGTGGTACAAACAGTCTAAAAATTTAACATTGTGGTCAAAAAAATCTGGTTCAAAGTTGGTTTCAAATCAGATTTTCGATTTAGCAGAATTTGAATTCATTTAAGGAGGAAGCTCATTTATCTCTAAACATTAGTTATGGAGATGCAGTAAAGGGCAGTATCACCCAAATAAGTGTAAAACCCACATTACACAATGTAATATTGGGGTAACATAGATTCTAAACTTAAACAGCAGGGCCTGCGTCTAGTTTGTTAAACTCTTACAGTAAGAGGTAAACTGTACTTGCACAAAGCAGTATTCTCTGTGCTGGTTATCCTAACAAAACAATATTGGTTAGATAATTTCGGTACATTGCACATTTACTTACCTCTACAAAGCAAATAATACAAAAAAAACAGATATGAATAGGGTAGAGTAATAAGGATTTTAGCCCAGTTACCTACAATATAAAAAAAGTCACCATTCAAAAAGTAAAAATCATCTTACATTTGTTAGTATTACATATGGTTATACTGCAATATCCATTTCACAAACATAACTGTATACAAGACCATGTATAGCACAGACTAATTTCTAAAATAGAAAAGTTAATACCACTTTCTAACACATTGCCCTTTTATCTCGATGTTGGGTACTGGTAGGTCCTGGGTACAACAAGATCTATATCTCTGTCCTCCGTGGGTGGGCTACAGGTTCGCACTCCTCGATCCGGCAAGAACTTTCTCATGAGTAAGAGCGTTTAGTACCGCTCGAAACGCGTCAGGCATTTGACTGATTGTGTGATAGATTTTAAATGCTATAATAAATTTTAAAGTTTTAATCTGGTGACCGGGAAAGTTCTTGCCGGATCGAGGAGTGCGGACCTGTAGCCCACCCACGGAGGACAAAGATATTTGCCTATTATACGGACCAAGCGAAGGGTCCGGGGCAGTCCTGCACCCGAACCACCAAGTCATACAGGTGAGTCCCGATTTACGGGAGATGTTGTATTTTGGTTTTGGATTTAGAAGCATGCACCAGTAGAACATATGGAGGCAGCACTAACTAAAGGATAAGAAGGAGCTAGCGATAGATCTGGGGTCGAGTACACCCAGATCTCCCCTTCATCCTGAGTAAGCAAATTAAGCAACTAAGATATAAAGCACATGTGCAATAGTGTTACTACTAGCAAAGTGGCTATCATACCAAAAAATAGGGATCACCAGAATCTGGGACTGTATACAACTTTCTACATATGTTTAAGTATTCAGCTGTACAACAAGATCTATCTATCTATCTATTACTATGATGCTGCAGCATACATATAAATTTGAGTTTGTCTTCAAATGTTGAATTTTAATAATAAAAGGCCATGGCTGCACAAAGCTCTAATAATGTGTGTGCTGTTATTTTAAAAATGTCCTGTGACACAGGAAAATGCAATCAAGAGAGAAGTCATCATGTCAATTTAAGCTTATGGACAGAAAAAAAAGCCAACAACTGAAAAACCGACCCTTCAAATCCTCAGCTAGAAGACAGCACACTTCTCTAATATGCCCCAAGGATCTGTACTGGATTTTGTGTCCCTAGCTCAAAAACTAGATGTACAAAAAAAAAAAAAAAAAATTAAGCCAAATAAATAATATTCCCTATAGACAGTGTAAAATTACAATGCACTATTTTTGGTATAGACTTTCTAAGGCAACTAATACACCTTTATAGCTTTATCATATTTATGAAGCAGATGCACTTTTCTTAAAATGTAATATTACTTGAAAATTGTTTCTGGTCTTTGGAGGTGTTTCAAGCACAAGTTATTCCTGTGGAGCCTGTCCATAGTTAAAGCAGCAGATCCACTAAGGTGGAGGACTGTACTATTATTCTCTTATTCTCTTATGTACTCTTATTCTTATCAGCTATTTATAGGGAGCTTGAAATATTTTAAGAATTTCTTGACAATTTGTAGTTATAATGTAGCCTAGTGGTGGATTATGAGTGGACTCCAAGACAGTAGTGTCTATTCTTCTCTAGAATGTGTTGATACCACTGTAACTGGAAAGTGCTTTCAGTTTCTCTGTTAAAACCTGTTTAAAAAGGTTGGTCAGCTAAAAGTGTCTTCAAAAAAATAAGCAACTAGGTCTCATATATAATATATATGGCACATTTGGCGTGACAGGATGCTGGTGTTCTTAATGAAATTACTTCCAAGTGAAGTGCCTTAATGCCATTATGTACACTACAAGTCTTCTTTGGCATAGAACAAATAACAATATCTACTCATAGAACAGATGTTAAAGTACCGAAATGATAAACATGACGTCCCAGCTGAACACTCCAGTATCATTTCTGGAAACATTCATTATTAATAGGAATTATTGCTGGGATTCATAAGCCGATCTACAAAAAATAAACACCCTGTGCTATAATGAATGAATTGTGTATATCAACAATAACTATAAATAAAAGATAATTATAGGACATTATAATAGGACACATGTCAAGAAAGATTATCTATTGACAGCAATGCCATGTCTTCTTTTGTGCGCTGACATTGAATTTTAACCCCCTTTGTCTGACTCTGAATGACAACCCCATTATCTGTCAGCTTTGCTTTAGTGCATATCAGTGAAGTACCTGGATTCTGTCACCAATGTTTTATTCTACCATCCTCTGCTCTAATTCTTTATCCTTGAAGTAAACATTTCATAAAGTGGTTGTACAGAATCATGTCATGTTTTCATAATTTTTTCTTCCCTCCGGGTAACAATACATATATTAGGTGAATGCTTTATTTTTCCATCTTCGTTACTCAATGTTTTCGAAATTCCACCGCAGTGAACGTTACAGTAAAGAAGAGTGTAGTGTTTCCTTCAGGCAATTTGATTACCAGACAAATCGAGCATGAAAAAGACTGTTCCACTCTGATAAAATTCTTGTTAAGCTGTTGGGCCATTTATATCACAGCCCATTATCTGTCAGTACTTGAACTATTTCTATTTCCTTTTCTTGTAGTGGTCTTTAATAACCAAAGTTTCAAGGATTTCAAGGCTCAGTCCTTGACCTTAAAATGCTCTTAAACAATTGATATGGATAAAATATATTTAATGTAGAGTGTGTTAATATTAAGGTAGGAAATAAGGGTAAAGAACACCCTTTGTCAGTTAAGTGTCAAGTATATCAAATGTCAAAATAGTTTGACTTGTCAAATCAATTTGTCTGATATTAACTCCACTGTCTAACATCACTGGAAACTGACATGGTTACACAATTGTTGGCATGTTTATTTAGTTGTGGTGTGAAACATGAGGTACTGTACATGAATTAGTGAAGGTGTTTTAAAGGAGAAATGAAACTATTGTAATTATAAGATACTACTTCAATAAATAACATTTAACTATAGAATTGGGTAGATCATGAGCCCTTCAAACAGTCTTGGATGCGTGTGTGCCTTCTGGCCTTGTCTTTTCAGTTCAGTCATATACTTTCTTGTGAAGATTCCAAATGTTTCTGTACTGGTTTGTGCTAGACATTTCTACAGGGCAGTGACCAGCAGTATCCATTTCCTGCATTAGCTCAGGGATGAGCATTCACAAGAGACTTAACATTCAGTGATTAATACAGTGGGTGTACTTGTAGGACATGAATGCTGGTAATCAAGGCACATACAGTTGTGTTCAGAATTATTCAACCCCCACTGAAATTGAGTGTTTTGGCCAGTTTGACATTGATTTTGATCATTTCAGTCATCTTGTTTACAATTAAATCAAAGAGACACTTGTAAGTCAGACAAATATAACATAACATTTATAATGAAATAACCACAAATGTCTTTTCTGTGCTCACATCATTATCAGTTTTATTCAACCCCTAAGTGACATTCATTCTTAGTACTTAGTACAACATTCTTTTCCAGTTATAACAGCTTTTAAACGTGAAGCATAGCTTGGCACAAGTGTCTTGCAGCGATCTACGGGTATCTTAGCCCATTCTTCATGGGTAAAAGCCTCCAGTTCAGTCACATTCTTAGGCTTGCGTGCTGCAACTGCTTTCTTTAAAGGAGAACTAAATCCATTTTTTATACTCCAGAATCTGAAAACAACCCCCCTAAAAATACCAATAAGCTATATAATATGACTTCAGTAAATTGTATTAAAATAAATGTAAGCCTGTTAAGAACTGTGTGTATCTGTGTGTATCTGTGTGTATGAACACTGTCAGACCACACCTCCTGACCTCAGTCACATGCTTCCTTGCTTTATCTGTCCTGTAAAAGGATTGGCTAGAGATTATTAATGGGTGTGACCAACTGTAACAAGTTTCTGCCATAGCTAAGGACTGAGCATGTGCAGAACATAATGGTCGTTGACCAGACTATGTGATATAAGAATGCTGTGATGTTAAGCACAAACCATATATTATTTAGGTAAATTTCCCAGCGCCCATATCAAAATGAGAGGTAAGACACAGATTAATGGCTTTATATCAAGGTGTTCTGCCTTCTGGTTCAGTGTTGTTCTGTGGCTTTAGTTGTCCTTTAAGTCCCACCAGAGGTTCTCAATCGGATTAAAGTCTGGTGACTGCCACTCCAAAATGTTCCAGCCTTTAATCTGCAACCATGCTCTAGTGGACTTGGTATGCTTGGGATCATTGTCCTGTTGAAAGGTCCAACGTCTCCCAAGCCTCAGGTTTGTGATGGACTGCATCACATTTTTTTCCAATATCTCCTGGTACTGAAGAGAATTCATGGTACCTTGCACACGCTGAATCTTCCCTGTACCTGCAGAAGCAAAACAGCCCCAAAGCATTATTGACCCCCCGCCATGCTTCACAGTAGGCAAGGTGTTCTTTTCTTCATAGGCCTTGTTCTTCCTCCTCCAAACAAAGCGTTGATCCATGGTCCCAAACAGTTCTAATTTTGTTTCATCAGTCCACAGAACACTTTTTTGGTTTGACCACATGACTTTTGGCATACTGCAGTCGACTCTTCTTATTCTTTGGAGACAGCAAGGGGGTGTGTCTGGGAGTTCTGGCATGGAGGCCTTTATTATGCAGTGTGCACCTTATTGTCTGAGCTGAAACTTCAGAACCCGCATCTGATAAATCTTTTTTCAGTTCCTCAGCTGTCACATGGGGACTTTTCTCCACTTTGTGCTTCAGGTAGCGCACAGCAGTCGAAGTCAGCATCTTCTTTCTGCCATGACCAGGTAGCATTTCAACAGTGCCCTTTGCCTTGAATTTGCGAATGATGCTTCCTATGGTGTCTCTTGGTATGTTTAACATCTTTGAAATCTTCTAATAGACATTGCCCTTCCTGTGAAGATAAATCACCACTTCTCTTGTCTTCCTGGACCATTCTCTTGACTTCACCATGTTTGTAAACACACCAATAAATGTCTAGAAGGAGCTAAGTATCACAGTAATTTTAAATCTGCATAATTGGTGCTCGATGACATCCACAATACCTGATCGAAAACTTGAATGAACCTCTGTTCTTAAGAGTGGTAGTCTTTAAGGGGTTGAATAATTGTGTCAATGAAGAAATCACAAAAAAAAAAACATTTAATACTGTATTACAAAAACAATTAATGTCATTTTAGTTGCATTTGGTTCTTTAAAAAGCCCTTGTAAGATTTCATTCTGAACACAATTACAAATGTACACTGAATTCCCTAAAACCCTTTACAGCATTGGGGGTTGAATAATTTTGAACACAACTGTACATATGCCACAGCAAAAAGAAAGATTTGACACAGCTACATGTTATTAAGTCACAGGGCTCTTTCTGATTCAGTGTTGTTATTGATATTTTTCTTAATCAGGTCAAATACTGACAGAAATTGTGTGAACAACAGACAGTCGAATCTGACCTGTTTTTGCACAAATGTTGCCCAAGTGCACAGCCTTCACCTGTGATTCACGTTGGAATTTTACTGACACTTTTTTTTACCACCAGATTACCAATCAGTTTATTTATCCGTAGTCTGTTGGTCCAAAAGATTGGATGCACTCTATGTACTGGGTCTTTGAAGGCTTTAGTACTTAAGTTAAGTAAACCATTATTTAAGTACCTGTGAACCATTACTGGCTCAATCATGGCAGCTAGGAGAACCTGTGTCTCCAACTAAGCAAATAAACATGTCATGTCAGTCTGCATTTGGATATAATCTGCTTGCTGCATTTAAACCATTCACAGTTCTGCCATTTGTAATTGAGCCACTTAGAAAAAATGTTGTATTTACAGTCTGTAGAGATGGCCGAACTTTCGAAAGTTCGGTCCGTTTACGTACTTTCGAACTATATGGATAGTTCGAAAGTTCGAAAACGGACCCAGTCAATTGGAGTCAAATAGTTCGAAAAGTTCTAATGAAATACAAATAAAATATTAATAGTAACTTAATGTAAATGACCTGGGAAATGGTCTGGGGAATATGTTCGAATATCCAGGATATTCGAAAAATCAATTTTACTCTTAGACGCGATATTTTCGAGCTCTCACATTTGAACATTCGATGTTCGTGCCTAGATACCATGGACATTTTACTCGCAGGTTTGATGCTCGCGTATAGGCTTTAATGGACAGTTTACTCGCGGATTCGGTGCTCGCGTATAGGTTTTAATGGACACTTTACTCGCAGATTCGATGCTCGCGTATAAGTATAATAGGCATTTTACTCGCATATTCGAACGCTCGAACATTCAATATTTATCGAAAATCCGAAAATATAAAAAATCCGGGTCCGGGATAGTTCGAGATGTCCGAATTCATTTGAATTCGAATAGTTCGGCTCGAACTCGGGTTCTAGTTCTAGTCCATCTCTAACAGTCTGGAATTAAACACTGGTTTATTATATACTGATTATGCAGGGTAAATCCTTGGTCAGCCAATTTAAGGCTTATTGCTAAATTTTGACTATCTTTGTCCTACCATGGTAGAACCGAACTAACCACAGGTTGCTTGTGAAGGTTCTCATTTATCCAGGTCATGGTATAACAGTTTTATTCAATTAGATCAACTGGACTTGAAATGTAGTTCTTGAAGACGTTTCGCTAGTCATCCGACTGGCTTTCTCAATTCAGAATGACTTGTACAAGAATCTGTGGCAATTATGTACCCTGGAAAATCCCAATTAGCATATCACAGCCAGGTGTTAAGGGTGTGATTGGATAGTGGCTAAGAGGTGTTATAGGAACGCCCAGAGTAAGGTGTTAAAACAGCATTGTACATGGCAGACAGTTGGTGTCGAACCCCCCCACCTCTATTTAGGCTTGGTTTCTTTATTTTCACATAAATGGCCTCCTTAACACCTCTCTTGAACCAGTCACGTTCCTTCACCAGTATGTTAACATTACAATCTTCAAAGGTATGTCCTTTATCCTTAAGATGCAGATACACGGCTGAGTTCCTCGGGTCAGGACTACTAATCTAGTAATGTATGGCCATCTTAATTTAAAATCTGTTGCCTACAATAAGCCACTGACATCCCATGTGCTGTGTCTTGGTAGATCGGCCATATTATTTTAATTTATTTCAGAATTTAAGGTTTCACATTCCCAGCTGTTTCTAGTCCACCCTACTTACTGTATAATTTTCTTTATTTACCAAATTATGACTAGAGATGGACTCACGAATTCAGTTCCGCCGAATACTCGGACTTTGCGGATATCTGAATTTTTCCGGATTTTTTGAACATTTTCCAAAAATGTTTTAGATTTCTAGAAATTTCAAGTTTATTTCTATAAATCTCGAAAACACTATGTGGAATGCCAAAACAGGAAGTGCAAGAAGTTTTCAGTGTTCATTTTTTTGTTTTTATAGGTTTTGGGCATTGATATCTGGTTCCCAGACCATTTCCTTGGTCCCTGAGCTATTTTTAGTAAGTTACCATTGATATTTATAACTTAATTTTAGGCAGGATTTTTTAACTCCCATTTACTTCAAAGGGTATGGTTGCACATTTTAAAATTTTCTGATATTTTCAAAAATCCGCTAATATGCAGGTGGAACGGATTTCAGTGAGTTTGGCCATCTCTAATAATGACATTGTGATATATAATCAAATATCGTCACTTTAATGGATGGAGTTGCAATAACTGAATCAAGACATTATTCATCTGCATCTGGTGAATTTTCTCATTTTAACCATTTCATATCAGCAATGCTTAAGGGCTAGGTCACACTTGTGCAGCCAATCGCAATTCTGATTTGCATTACTAATGCGCCGCTGTGCGTGATAGTGGGACCTAGCCCAATTAATATCATATATTTTTCAATTACTATATTCCTAACTAGATTGTAAGCTCTATGGGGCAGGGACCTCATTACCTCTTGTGGCAAAGCCCTAGCACTTCTATTTATATATAAATATATTTATGTATTGAATTATTTATGTATTTATCCCCCTTATGACTTTATTGTATTTTAATACTGTACAGCGCTGTGTCCCCAAGCGGCTCTATATTAATAAACATATACATATACATACATACATACATACATACATTTTATACAGTTCTTTTAAGAGGTGTAATCACAATAATCTCTCTGACAATGACATGTAACTTGTGTAATTTGTGTTTGACAACATTTTCTTGAAATTTGCACCATCTGCTCTTTATAATTGTTTTGCTTTTACAGGTCGGTGAACAATGTTCCACTTTAAGCTTCTTCTTAATTTTGGTTTTGTTGATGATGGCAGGGCCTTTGTTAGTGGTTAAAGCAATTTGTCTTCTAATTACACGTCTGAAACTCTTGGCTATCAGTGAAACGTGTTTCATTTCTCTCATTTGGCAGATGATGCCTCAGTTGTTGGAACCATCATCTTTCTTTTTTTAGAAATGACTTCTAGACAGGAAAGAAACATAACAAGATTTCCAGATTAATCAAGGTTTCTATATTATTTTATCTAAAGAATGGAACCACATTTTAGATACAATTGCTCTGAAAGATTGATTGATGACAGTTATTCCAGTAATCTTTATCCATAAAGATTTTAATGAATAAATCTGCAAAATCAGAAGCATATGTCCATAGGAGGAGCTACTAGAGGGGATTTTACTGTGGACATTAGTCCCCCTCGCAGTACAACTGCATATTAATATTTTTTTTTTTTTTTCTGTGCTTGTGATTTTTTAAAACTTTTTTTTTGGGGGGTGTAAAAAGTAAACTAAGCAGATAGGTAGAGGGAGATGTAGATGCAGGGTTTCTGCATGAGGAGATATTATTAATATTATTGTGGATTTTTATAGTGCTAACATCTTCTGTAGTACTTTACAGTGACATTCATTAATTTATACTAATAATAATAAGTCATACTTATCAGTATGTCTTTATGATTGTGGGGGAAACACGAGGAGGACATACAAAATCCTAGCTATGTGTCCAAGGGTGTATTTGAACTCAGGACTTCAGTGCTGCAAGGCATTAGTGCTAACCAATAAGCCTCAATGCTGCCCTAAGGTAAGCACAGTAGTAGAAAACAAGCAGGTGCTTTGACCCAGGATGACCCAGGATCCTATGCCAGAACATTTTGTCCATTTGTCTGACATATTTCATTGTGGCAATAAACCCAGAGCAAAAAAAGTCTGTTAGACTAGGTTACTCCCAGAACAGCTCCTATTGTGCCATTACTTCCTTGGCGATGGCTCCTCCAAATGTGCATGAGGAGTTTGAGAACTAATTTGTGCAGACTATTCTCAATCCCCTCTGCCTCCATCAGTTGCTGCCTCAGCCATAAATAGGGAGGAGTGTCAGTCTGTGGTTCGTAGATGGTAGTTAGACCAGGCCAGAGCTGCTGATAGCTATGCAAGATCAAGCTAGAATATGGCTGACCCCACAACACCTTTCCATAGGCAAAGCTGTATGTGATAATGACACTAACATGTGTGTGGCACACATTATCAGCCTGGTGATCCAGGTACCCCATGTTCCAGAACATATTGAGTCAGACTATAAGAGGTGCAAGTCATTTTAGGGGGTTAGACCAACAGCTCACCTAGCCCAATTTCAATGGCAACTCCATTTGCCAGTGGACACCTGGTATGTCCCCTACTTTTGTGCCAACTGACTAACTTATTTTTACTATATATGGTCAATGTTGCCTGGTTCTACCATGCTCTGCATATTTCTTTGTTACCGTCAACCTTGACTGGCCCCACAATCTTGGCTGGCTCAGCTGTGTCACAGCTAATTTTTCATAGGAAGGGCCTATGAAAAATTTTGCCTGCCTAATTGCTGGTTTATGTCTCACTGCAACACTATCATGGTGTTACCTACTCTTACTTCTAAAGACAGTTTAGCTATTAACTGGCAATTTTTTCCTATTTAAGGTCAAGCCTAATCTCGGTTTAGTAAGAGTTCTAAAGTTCTATAGTTCAAAAATTAACCCATTAAAGTCTATGGGAGTCAAATAGTTTAAAAAGTTTGGATTAAATACCAGGACCCCAATTGGCTAATAAGAGCCTTTCTAATAACAGCTCAAAACCGGGACCACCCCTGGTCCTAAAAAGGACCCTTTCAGGTCTCAGGCATCTTCTTTCTTCGAGATCACCGGTGACCTGGCAATATTGACACAGCCGATGTTGCTGGCCTTTTGATCCAGAAGTCTTCTTTCTTCTGTCATCAATCCTATGATATCTGAGTTCCATGGGGGTTTTCATCTCTTTATATATGTTTGCTGAAGGACCAATAAAATATTAAAATATGATTGGTTAATGTGGTGCATGTGATCAGCTGTTTAAAACTACTGTACAATACAGGCAGTAGTTTTGAAAAGCTGATCACGGTACATACTTACAAACACGTGATCAGCTGTTTAAAAACTGCTATGATTGGGGGAACTCGCAGACCTACTTTCCATAAATTCTCAAATATTCAATTGATAATTCTGAAATGTTAAATGATTATTGAAAGTTCGGAAATTTCGCAAGGTCAGAAGATTGGAATAGTTCGAGAAGTTCGGGTTCGCCCAAACTGTTAAAGTTTGGCTCGAACTCGGATTCAAGTTTGGTTCTATGTCCATCTCTTCAAGCAATGTGGGAAAGAAAGACCAAGCCTACCTGTCTCTTCTGTGATGGCCTAAATCTGCATACATTACTGCCAATGCAAATCAGCCCCATCGTCACTTTTCTTAAATTTATGCAAACTCAGTAGAACATTGGCTAATTAGTTTTGTGGGGTGGTCAGCCCTTCCTAGCAGTGTTTCTGTAGAATTGTTGTCAAACTATTTATGCATTTTTTCATACTCAGTTTTGGTTGGCTGAGGCAAGCTCACTCGACTAAAAAGTGGCTAATTAATTTTATGTAACACCAATTCTGCCTAATCTTCTTAAATTTGCCAAATTGCCTTACAGTTGACCATCAGCCAGTCCACTAACAATCACACTAACCAGCCTGCCAGCCAGTCTACTAGCTAGCCAGTTAATTAGCAAGATGAACTGCCAGCCAATCCAATAGGGAAAATGTGTTCTTTTTATAGGGCTGATGCAATAAGATGCGCCTGTGCTATTAATAAGCAACAAACAACTAGATGCTATATAACTACGGTAGCACAGTAAAAGGTGAACATCTTTAGTGGTTGCTTCGGATTAGCATGAGCAAACTTGTACACCTTATTTCAACAGACCCTTATATATTTTAGTTTATACTTACGAATAGAATCTGCAATACTCTTCCCCTTAGATGGTACACAATTACATATTATTTTGTGCAATGAGCATTCCTCAATTTAGTATTATCATTATGCATGGAAAGGATTTTTGTGCATGTTTAAGTTTTTTTATCTAAGAAAATTGATGAATGTAAACAAAATCTTGCAGCCTAAGCTTTAATTTTCTATGTAAAAAGAAAGCAATACAATGTAATTTAGATTCTAAAACTAATGGACTGATTTCAGAGTAGTAGTGTATGATCACTGTTTAGAATACTCTTTTCTATTCTGATGAAAGCTTACTTTGATCTGAAAAATACTGCCATGCTAATTTACTCTCTTTGTCTATGTCCAAAAGAAGACAAATAAATGATAAATAGAGATGGACCCTGTAGCAACAGAGATGGCTTGCGATTTCAGGAAAACAGCGAAAATACTAAACTTTTGGTTTAGTGAAATTGAAAACCCTTGCACTTTACTTTAATTCTATAATATAGGCTGCCTCCCGGCCAGTCCACCATTCAGTCTCCCAGCCAGTCCATCAGTCAGCCTCCCAGCCAGTCCACCTGTCAGATTTCCAGCCACTCCACTAGCCTACATTGCCTACTGTTCACTGTTGTTTTCAACAGTGGAGTCTTATCTACAGGTGGGATAAGGTAAGCACTTTATTGCTTGGTGGTGGCCATGCCCTTTACCTGTAAAATATTACTTCTCCAATATGCTTGGCCATAATTACTAACATGCAGTATCAGTATTCTTCAATTTAATCCCTATCTCTCTCCTTGCAAATATAAGTAATTGACAGATGCCAGAGGTAGGCAAACTTTAGAGTGATTGAAAAGTCTGTGTAATGTGCCTGAAAACTTTACAAATATAATATATTTGAAAAAGGAAAATGTGTCCAGTTGTGGGGGCCCTCAGGTGGTGGAAACCCCAGGGAACTTCCTTGCTTGCCCTCCCTATAACCCAACCCTCCCAATAGCACCTGCCTAAATATAAAATGGAGGTTACTGATGATAAAATGTTACAGGTACAGAGCTTTTAATGCAAACAATGACAGAAAAGAATGAATTATTTATTGATTCGTGTTAATTAAACAGATTTTTTTCTGTTTGTTTACCCTTTGCAACATTCTCAGGTGAAGTGTTTTGCAGGTCCCAGTACCCGAGATATCATGGTAGTGAGAAATCAGAACTAAACCTAGTTAGTAAGGAGCTATTTAAACATTATTGCCAAAGACTGGGAAATAGACTCTCCTAATGGAATTAACCCAGATTTTGCTCAGTTTTCCCCAGAAACATACAGAATGCATAGGGATAGACAAGCATATTAATCATCATTGTTTTATTGCATCTATTTTTGAAATAAGGTGCTGAGTTACATGTTGAAAAGAGAACAAAACAGGGAAACAAAATCTGGCAACACTAAGAGTGTTAGGATTTCTGGGGCATCTCCAGGTGTATTACTTGGGAATTCAGAGTAGGACAACCTTTTTAGTACTCTTGTAAAGTCAGGCTGGTCCAGTAGCAGCACATATTACAGAAAAAGCTTTCTTGTACACTGACTGCCCAGGCAAACAATTGTATAATACCATAAAAGCAAAGCCAAGGCAGGAAAACTGAAAAATTATTTGGGAAGATCTTTGTTTCCCTGTTTAGTGTTAATTTTAAACTCCTCATTATATGAATGAGGTTTTTTTTTTTTTTCAAAAAGTGCTTATTACTAGTGATGCATCGCTGTTTTAAATTAATCAGGTTTCGATTTAGAACTGCCAGTTTTAAAGAACCATCATTGACGATGATAAGAGTAAGCACCAAAATGAGCTGATGCAATTGTTTCCAACAGCAAATATAGGGCTAATGGGAAATTAAAAAGCAAAAAAGCTTAAAAGCAAGACATGTTGTAATAAAGATTTTTTGTCTAACAAATAAGACAATGGGGTTAAAAGTCATTGAGAAGTTTGAGATATTTATTGCCTTGATTTCATCTACTTTATTAGAACTTTATACCTTCCTGTACAAATGTCACTAAAACTACAGGGAGTTTTAGACCTTTTAATGCAAGAGAGCACTCTATTATTTAGTGCTGCTGTAAGACCATCTTTTCAACTGCTGTTTTCAAGTGATAAATCAAAAAGAAAAGATAATCTTTGATTTAAAAGATATTCACTTAGGAAAAGTGAGTTAAAGGAGAGCTAAACCCAAAAAATTAAAGTTGAAGTTAGAAAGTACTTGCCTCAACACCCTTCTCAGCGTAGAAGATTCCACTCTGGGGCCTTTCTTTACCTCTATGAGCTTATTTTAGGTTCTGTTTGTTCCCCAACTCTGAATCTGAGATTTTCCCTTGCCTGCCAGTACATTTACCTTGATTACATTTTCAGCACCTGTGTGATTTCCACTCCCACCTCTTAACCTCTATGATGTATGAATATATTAAATCATCAATATTCAAATTGGTGGTGCAGCTGATTAACCCTTTCCTAGTAGCAGTGTTGTAGTGTGATGTATATAGGTCTGGGTATCTAGGGTGTCCGGATCTGAAATAATGTATGTCTCACCTACGGCTTTCACTCCACCAAATCCGATATAAAAACAGTAAGTTGCAGGTGAAACATACAAAGACACAAGTCTGTAGCTGTGCACGTTTATTGCAAAACATGCGTGCTACATGTTTCAGACCCACTCAACAACTTGAGGAAGGACAAGTGGCACAGAAACATGTAGAATGCATGTTTTGCAATAAACCTGCACAATTCACAGTTACAGACCTGTGTCTTTGTATGTTTTACCTGCAATGTATTATTTAAGTGTTGGAGGGCCATGTTTAAAAACTTGTGATACCGCTGGTTTTCGTTTCTGTACGACCGTGGCAGTAGTATCCCATAACATGCGGTAATAAACTACCATAACGATATTCTACAGGTCGGTCATAGATTTACGTTGGCTATCGTACATTTACAATATTTACGATAGTGATCACAAATTGATGATCGCCATAATGATCGCTAAAGAAGGCGATACTACACCTTTATATGGCCCGTAGTGACGCTCTCTAGTTCTCCCTGTCAGCTGTAGCAATATTAGTGGAAAGTGTAGCTTCTTAAAGGGGAATGTTGGAGGGTTGGAAGAGTGTGTTTTTATAGGAACCACATGGTGCAGAACTGTATGGGGAAGATAGAGAAGTGAACCTCAACTTAGCACCAGCTCTGTGCAATGCATTTCTCATTAGTGTACCTTATTAAAGGGAATGTTGGAGGGTAGGAAGAGTGTGTTTTTATAGAAACAACATAGTGCAGAACTGTAGGGGGAGAATAGTGAATTGAACCTGATCTTAGCAAAGCACTGTGCAATGCATTTCTCATCAGTGTACCTTATTAAAGGGAATGTTGGAGGGTAGGAAGAGTGTGTTTTTAATTCAGCTGTCTGTATAAAACAATGTAGCACAGGGAAAAAAAATGTAGCACAGAGCTAAGCTAAGAAATGTATTACACAGAGAAATGCATTGCACGGAGCTTGCTAAGATCAGAGTCATTATATTATCCTCCACCTGCAGCACTGCACCATGTATTAAAAGGGAATGTTGGAGGGTATGCCATTTGCAGCTCTGCACCATGTTATTTATATAAATGTACATATTAATAGGAATTATTGGAGGAATACCAATTAAAGGGGCACTGTTAGAGGGAACGCAAACATGTTCTATAAAATTAATGCAGCTGGAGGGCTGCCTGTGGGATGTTTTGCATAAAGAAAATCACTCTTCCAACTAGGGTTCCCACCTTTGCCTTTAAGACCCGAACACATATACAGGCCTATGTATTAAAAGTTCTTATCATTAAAAATGGCGTAAATTTTGCCCCAACCAATCAGATTTTAGCATAAGAACTTTTATTACATAGGCCTGATAATACAAAAGGTTGTTAGTATTTTCTTTAGAAGCATGGTGCAGGCTGATACTGTTTGTATTTAATGCAATGGTACTTAGCACTGCAACATGTATATTTAATATGTGTTTGGGTCTTAAAGGCAAAGGTGGCTGCAGTAACGTACCAAAATCTTTCGATTTTGGATGTGTTTCGATTCACGCAATGCATCAACAATTTGGTAACGCATGCGTTTTTGTGCAATCGCATATATTTTTATAATGAAAATGGACAAATCACAAGCGCAAACGCATGTAAAATCGTGTTCGATTCAGGTGCGTTGCAGTGTGCAGAAATAAACACATACAAACACACAGTCTTGCAGAAATGCTCACAAATATAAAGGGTTAACAAGTTGCTTCCTAAATACATATGGAAAGGGTTAACGCCTTCCCTTACTCTGTTTGAGCAGAAAAATCTGCTAATTATATTCACTGCTATCTCTGATGATTGGCTGGGAGACACTGGCAGGTGGGGACTGAGTTCAACTGTTACATGCAGCTTAGCATAAGGGGAGTGGGAAACAAACACAAGGTAGCTAGTTAGCATGTGCAGAAGGAATTTTGGTACCTGGACCACCAGGAAGAAGCCAGCCATGACATCATAGATTGCCAGTACTCAGAAATGTTCTATAAATGATTTCTATAGTAAGAAGCTTAATTCAGAGGTGAGAGACAAATGGTTTTACTAAGTGACAGTTATAGAGTCTGTGGAGCTGCCTTTGTATTTTGGGTTCAGTTCTCCTTTAAAGGGTATGTCCCCCCTAAAAATATATATAATAATATATATTAATATAAGATTCCCCCTGCCAGCCTAGCCCCAACCGCTATATTTATATGTTTAGAAAGCTCCGCAAACTCTACTTACCTCCCCTCTTTCCTCCGCTGCGCTGCCGGCCCTCTGCTTGCGAGAAAATGCAAGCAGAGGGGCGGGACCGGCAGTTGCGTCTGTGATTGGCTGAGCGGCAGCCAATCACAGACGTGGCTGCCGGGAGCTCATTTCGGCGGAGGAAAGAGGAGAGGTAAGTAATGTTTGGGGAGCTTTCTAAACATATAAATATAGCGGTTGGGGCTGGGGGGACAGGGGCAATACTATATATTAAGGGTTTTACACTAGGGAGAGGGAATCCTGAGAGGGTGGGAGAGGGAGGGGGAGGGAGGGGGAGAAGGGCTGTTTTTGGGACTTTGGGGGGACTACAGGGGAACCATATGGAGCTGGGATGTGAGGTAAGGATTACACTACACTACATGATGGGGCCAGTAGTTGGGGGGATTATAGTTTTGGGGGTGGACATGCCCTTTAAGTGACAGGTTCGTACAGATGTGCGGTCGTTGCCTGATCCGCTGTAGTTGCCGATCTGCCAGGTGGATCACTGAATAAGCGGCCGATAAAGTGCCCATATACGGGCCTGATTATCGCCCAAAACATTTGTTCGTTCGTTCGTACACAATCGCACGTGTGTACGTACCTTTAGATTTTTAGATTTTTTAGTGAGATTCACTCATTAAAATAACATAGTAACATAGTAATTGAGGTTGAATAAAGACATACGTCCATCAAGTCCAACCTATTCACTTTTTTTTTTTAACCCTTCCTAACAGTTGATCCAGAGGAAGGAAAAAAAAAAAACAGCTAAAAAAAGGGGGGGGGGATTCCTGACTCCAAACAGCAATCGGAAAGTGTCCCTGGATCAACCAGATCTACAGTAAATGTATTAATACCAGTAGTTCTCAATATTTTTTAGTTTTAGAAACTTATCCAGGCCATTTTTAAAGCTATTCAATGAACTTGCTATTACCACATCTGCTGGAGACAGTTCCACAGTTTCACCGTTCTTACTGTAAAGAAACCTTTCCTAACCCGAAGATGAAACTTCTTTTCTTCCAACCTTAAAGGATGTTCACAAGTCCTCTTATATGAACTATTAGTGAACAATGCACCAGAGAGTTCATTGTATGGCCCATTCATATATTTGTATAAGGTTATCATATCCCCACGCAAACTTCGCTTCTCCATTGTAAACAGCCCTAACTTGTCTAATCTGCCTGCAGAGTCAAGCCCCTCCATTCCCTTTATTAATTCAGTTGCCTTTCTGTGAACTGCTTCTATTTCCAAGATGTCCCTTTTGTATATGGGATTCCAAAACTGCACTGCATATTCGAAATGAAGCCTTACCAGTGCCTTGTAAAGAGGGAGAATAATATTTTTCTCTCTTGAATCTATTCCTCTCTTTATACAAGAAAATATCTTGCTAGCTCTAGCTGTGGCTGTCTGGCATTGTTTGCTACAGCTAAGTCTGTTATCTACCAGAACCCCCAAACCTTTTTCCATTACAGGTTCACTTAACACAGAGTTATTTATGGTATAAGTGGCACAGGGATTAATAAATCCCAAATGCATCACCTTACATTTATCAACATTGAATCTCATCTGCCATTCTGCTGCCCATTTTGATAATCTATCATTTGAAGTTTCCAAAGCTCTGCATAGTTTAGTGTCAGCAATAAATAAATGTATGAAATTGATAAGAAATGTTAAAACAACAAGAAAATGAAAAAAAAAAAGAATTCTTAAGGGGTACTCACAAAGAGTTGTTAATGTTAAAGGTTAAGATCACTTTGCCCCAAAACTTTTTCACCAAAGGCTGATAATGAATAGGGTTTTGACAATTAACAATAAGACCAGGTCCCAAGCCGGTGTTAAATAAAACATTAAAAAACAGCAAATGTGCACATTTTTGAACTTATGGTTTTATGGTACAACTGGAAATTTGGTGCAATTTGGCCAAATGCTGGTGGAAAACAGCTGCAAAGTTATTTAGACAACTTGATATCATTCACCAATTGCAACACTCCTAAATACCCCTTTAATCTCATATATATAATTTATGCATATCGCATTTCTGTACTCTTCAGGGTAGAAAATATTCAAAAACTGCATACTGTCCATTTCCTCTGTTTATAAATGTTGTAAAAATTGGTATTTAAAATAGAACTTGCGTTTAAAGGATAAGGCAGGACCTGATGATGTAACTTACCCATGCTGTTTACTGGATTAGCTCTGACAGATTGCTGCCCTATGACAGTGAACATCCATGCTTCTGAATAGTCAGGTGTTCTCTAAACATTTACAGCATGCTATGTACAGTTCATAGGGCTGTTTATGAAAACATCATAATTTAGGTCTAAATAATAATTTTAGAAAGTTAACCCGAAATCTGTATTTGTGCATAACACCTAGTGAAACATTGAGCACAGGAAGTGATTAGCACTTATAATGATTGTTGGAACACCCAATCCTGCAGCCAGGGTTCTATTTTCTCATTTTTTATGTGCTCTGCAAATTGGCTATTTAATGGAATTTAGAGATGCTCTAAACGTTTTCCAGTTAGACCTACTAAAATGAAAAGTATCAAATGAGAAGATGCACAGAGAGCCGCAGTGCCAGGGGAGGACTGAGACATTTTGACCTGGGGGGCAAATATAACCAAGTGGCCCTTACGGTAAATAACAAAACTTTTGACCACTCCCACTTTGCCAAGGCCACACCAACTTTATTGAAGTTATGTCCATTTTTAAGACCACTATTCCCATTTTACAAGTGTACAATATGGTTAAGATAACAGTAACAGACTATGGAAGAGGATGGCTAATACCAGCTAATGAAATGGAGGGCTGACAATACTGGCTAATGAACTGGAGTTCTGAAAATGCTACTTACTGACACTGCTTATGAACTGGAGGGCTGACAATGCTGTTGAACTGGAGGGTTAACTAACACTGGCTAATAATCTGGAGGGCTGACAATACTGGGTAATGAACTGGATGGCTGACAATACTGTGTAAAGAACTGGAGGGCTGACTAACATTGCTAATGATCTGGAGGGCTGACAATACTGGGTAATGAACTGGATGGCTGACAATACTGTGTGTGAAATGGATGGCTGACAATACTGTGTAATTAACTGGAGGGCTGACAATGCTGGATAATGATCTGGAGGGATGACAATATTGGGTAATTAACTTGATGGCTGACAATACTGTCTAATGATCTGGAGGGCTGACAATACTGGGTATGGAACTGGAGAGCTGACTAACACTGGCTAATGATTTGTAGGGCTAACAATTCTGAGTATTGAATAAAGCCTCCCCAATATCTTCCTTCGGCACAGAAAACCAAAAAAAGTGGGTGTAGCTGGTGAACTCTAGAGCTGACTTAACACTATCGGGGGTGTACTAGAGGGCTGACTTTACACTTGCTAGTGAATTGGAGGACGGCCTCATAACTCCCATACACAGCAGCAGACTTGTATATTTAAAATGCCCCAACCCATGCCAGCAGCAGACTTGTATATATAAAATGCCGTAACCCATACCAGCAGCAGACTGGTATATATAAAATGCACCAACCCATGCCCAGCACCACAGACTTGTATATAAAATGCACCAACCCATACCCAGCACCACAGACTTGTATATAAAATGCACCAACCCATGCCCAGCACCACAGACTTGTATATCAAATGCCCCAGCCCATGCCCAGCACCACAGACTTGTATATAAAATGCACCAACCCATGCCCAGCACCACAGACTTATATATCAAATGCCCCAGCCCATGCCCAGCACCACAGACTTGTATATCAAATGCCCCAACACATTCCCAGCACCACAGACTTGTATATCAAATGCCCCAACCCATGCCCAGCACCACAGACTTGTATATTAAATGCCCCAATACATGCCCAGCACCACAGACCACATGCCCAGCACCACAGACTTGTATATCAAATGCCCCAATACATGCCCAGCACCACAGACTTGTATATCAAATGCCCCAACCCATGCCCAGCACCACAGACTTGTATATCAAATGCCCCAACCCATGCCCAGCACCACAGACTTATATATCAAATGCCCCAATACATGCCCAGCACCACTGACTTGTATATCAAATGCCCCATCACATGCCCAGCAGAACTGTATACAAATGCATGAATATATGTCATACGAAGTTGGGCCTGCCCTACCTGACCTAGTGGCATTCCAGCAACAAACATTCCCTGCTGAATGGGAGCGCGTGGTGTGCAGGAGAAAAGAGGAGATGACGGCCGCGTAACTTTTTTTTTTCTTACCCCCAGGCCCCAGCTGCCAGTATATCACAGGGGCGCGCCGTGAGCAAACATGGTGGGCGCGCCCCTGAGGTCCCGGTCCTGAGTTCCCGGTCAGGCTGGCCGGCCATGCAGTGTAAAGTATTGATAAAGTTTTTTAAACTGAACTTTTTTTCAAAACTTTATTTAAACTTGACATTGCATGGTCCGGCCTGGTTTTTACTGCACAGACCAGCCCGGGGGGCATTTGCCCCTCTGCCCACTGGCCCAGTTCACCCCTGTGCAGTGCTCGCTAAAAAAACATTGGTTAGTGCAGCTTTAACTCCTTGATTGAGGTGGCTGTGTAACTAAAGTGAAAGTTACCCACACAGCAGCTGCAAGGCTACGCACTTTGTAACTAACTATTGTGAGAATTTTTAGTTTTAGTTAATGACTATTTGTGATGAGCAGAGAGATGCTATCTGCATGTAAGTTCGCCAGTGCAACCGTTGAGCCAATAGCCCTTTTAGGGTGTTAAACTAACAGGAATTATTTCTGCTGCATATCACAGTTACTGTATATAAAAACTGTAAGTCACATCTCCACTGAACAGTTTTTGTGTTTGTATACATTAATGTTACATGTAGGCCCTGGAGAGTACATACAAAATACGACTGTGAACTTCATACAGAGAGATATGTAGGCTGAAACTGGAGGAGAAAAGCAAACCAAGTGGTGTCAAAACCTTTGTTCTCTAGCCCTTTCTTATGGGAAGAGAGCATCTGAGCATCAGGCAATTCCTGTGGGTATACAGTACTTGTATACATTATTGTTATTTAAAATTTGGTTTATGAAACAGTTTTGTTGGATATACACAAGAGCATGTACTAAATGTATTTATGGTTTATGGATCAGCCTAGATATTATATATAGCTGATTATCATTTTTAGGAGTTTAGTTCCTTTCATTTTAGTATCTATTGATTTTTAATTGTTTAAGGAGTAAAATACAATAAATTCCTGAAAGCAGTCTGACATTTTTTCTCAACCCTTAATCCAGCAACTGCCAACAGGAATCCATAACTACTGATCATGTGTGATACCCTCTATGAACAGATAAAGAAGTGAAGACGGTAATCTCCAATGCATACCTTTAAAGCTAAGAAGTTCACTCCTAAAGCAAACATGTCTAGGCACCAGGGAGGCAATCTCTCCAGTTAGATTGCAAGGGTGTGTTGCGGTGCTCTTGTGCAATTTTGGAATAAATTGGGCTATTCTTATGGAAGTAAGTGCTCTAGTTGTCTTCTGGCTTGTCTTGGCAGTCTGCGATGCAGCCAGTAGAAAGACACATTTGCAAAGAAACATGTGTTCCCATTGGCTACATTGTAGACTGTCACTGACAGTGGCAGAATGGACTAGAGCAGCAAAGGGAAACTTTAAGTAAGTATTCCAACTGATCGGTGAAGTACCAAGGGGTGAGAAATTTATGTTTAGGGCCTTACCCTAGGCACTATGCAAGTGTGGAATGGAGAAATGGTGAGCAAAAGGTTGGGTTGGTGGCTGGGTGTTTGTGGGCGTGTTTGGGTGTGGATGGGCATTTCATTGGCATGTCTGAGCTTTCTGGGGCGGAGTCTGTTGCAAATAACCCTGCCTCCAGAACGCTCAGACAGGTCTTGTTTGGTTACTTTGGACAAGTTAGGAGGTATGGTATCAACTGTCATTAATATACTATATTCATGCAACCATGTTAGTCATACCTAGACAAAAAGCTATTTTCAAATGAGAAGAGTCAATGTTTATTGCTTTTGCTGTATTTGTTGTAGCAAAACAACTGACATGTCTTAGATTGTGTTTTTTTTAACTTAATACTTATAATAGAACTTAAAATATGCCACACAAACAAGATGTATACAGTCATTCAAATTGGCTAAGTAAGAAAATAGTTTTTTCTTGAATTCATCTTTCATTTGTCAGTGCAGAACATTGTACAGTATATGGAGGAGATCAGTGCCTCTACTCTTTTGCCTGTCGTTGAATATTCAGTCACAGCCCAATTTTGCTCTATTAATCACATTTAAAACTGTGAAAATATTTACAAAATAATCTAACTTAACCATAGCAGAGAATGTTAAACATCAAACAAAATCTGATTCGCCATGCCCTCATGAAAGAGTATGTCATAGTTTAATTGTAGCGTTTGTCTGCTCTGTGGGTATGTTGAGACTTAGTTTTAAGCCATGGGAAAATGTTGCATTTAGAGTAAAATCAATTTGCTCTCATTTATGTTTCTAACAGTGAAAATATTTTTCCAGAACTATAATCTACAACATTCAACTGGATGACAACTGTTTATTGGGTTAACTTGTTAACTTTTACAAGGAAGAATGCATTGCATTTGCTCTGAGGTAGTGTAATTTATTTATTACAGGTGCCATCCCTATAATAAAGGGTTTGAAATTAAAGTGTAATTATTTTTTATAACCCAGGTCTAAATGTACATGTTGCACTATATATGTTGTTCTGTTATAATGAATTTATTTGAATAAAAAGTTAAAGGCCTCAGAACAACACTGAATCAGAAGGAAGAGCACCTTGATAAAAAAGCAGCACTCTGTGTCTCACCTTTCATTTTGGTGTGCATGCTTTTAAAATTTACCTTTCTAACATGGGGTTTGAGTCTTATTTCCTAGAATTCCAGTATTGCACAGTGTAGTCACTGATCATTGTGTTCTTTGCACATGCCCAGTTTTAACCTACAGCAGGAACTTGTTACAGCAGGGCACCCCTACTAGAAGTCTATAGCCAATCCTATTACAGTTAATATTAGGCAGGAGACCATGCGACTGAAGTCAGTAGGTGTGGCGAGGCAGTTCATATACACACAGTTATCCAGTTTTTCAGGGGGTTACATTTAATATAATCCTATTTACTTTAATGGTCAATTATAATTTATTGGTGTTCTTGGAGGGAATGCTTTTAGATTAAAGAGTATAACATTTTTGGTTTAGTTCTCCTTTAAAAACCAGCGACTATCAATAGGAAAACATCAGAAACTTTATACTTTGATAAATTCTTCAGCAAACTTTTCTCCTTAATAAACAGTCAGGTAAATGAGAATTTAGTGCCAAGACACTTTAACTTGCAGTCATTCTTCATACTGTTTCTCTAGTGTATATTCAAAGCACAGATTATTGAATATAATATTTAAATGGATGTAGTCGCTATGATTAGGTAATTAACTGTGTGAAGTAAAATTTGGTAGGAATGTTTACCTTGTCTTATTGGTGCCAAGTAGCTATTAGACACTCCTCCTGCTGTAGGAAAACAGAGCCAAATGCCAAGAATAGATGAATGTGTTATCATGTTGTGCACTGTGTTATCCTTGCCACATGAGGAATGCTAACAAGGCATCTAATGGTATGGCTGCCACTTAGGGACTGTGTTTAGCACTATAAAAGGGTGCAGTTCCCTAAATAGATAACTAGCAGAAACAGGTTGCCATTAGGTTAACTTAATTAGTAATACTCATGCATCGTTCAATGTGCTGCATTAGAACACACTCATCTATTCCCGGCCATAAGGATTTAAAAATCTCAAGGACAATTTTAAACAAAACAATGACAGAAAAGTCTGGGAATCCAACTGAATCTAGTGAATGAATATTTCGTTAACATACATAACAATCGAGGCAATAAAGTCTCCAGCTTTTATGAGATGCATTTACAAGGATTTAAAATTCAGGTTCTAATTTAAGACGTGTTAAATTTTGCTTGGGGAAAACGCCTGAGGGCCGACCGAGAATTGCATGTTATGGGTGCTCTGTTTTCAGTTGTTCAATGATCCATCCTGGCCGACTGCCGGTCTAGCGCTCATTCATTTTTTTCCGGAACCCTGTGTGTACAGAGCTTTGGTGTATAGGCTACCACTTAAAACTTAAAGGATATGTATGCTGCAATAACAAGTCTTCATTACTGGATAGCTGTGCCTTTAAATATAAAGTTGGTGTAATTTTTTTTCCCTACTACCTTTCCAGACCCTACCTTTATTCTTTAATCTTGCTGGCCTTTGTCCTCCACTGTAATTACGTTCTTTGCCCTGCCCCTTGAGATTTCCAAATCTTAAACACCCTGTTGGTCAGAGAATGCCACGGGTGTGTTACACGTGCAAGTGACGTCAATGCGTGCGTGCTTCCAGGTGATGTTGTCATCAGCGTGCGCCCCTGTGACATTATCACAGTGTCTTATATAGGGCAAGGTGCAATGACATCACAGGGGTGCACGCTCGCATTGACATCAAGTGCACGTGTAACATGCCTGTGGCATTCTCTGACCAACAGGGTGTTCAAGATTTGCAAATCTCAAGGGGCAGGGCTAAAAACATGATTACAGTGGAGGAGGAAGGCCAGCAAGATTCAAGAACAAAGGTAGATACAATAACCTTATATTTATAGGCACAGCTATCCAGTAATGAAACTTGTTATTACAGTGTATTTCACTCTTTTATATATATGCAGATTCCATATAATCACCTAACTTGTATATCCAAAATCTGTATCTATATCAGCAACCAGCTTCATTGTAATCTTCTTTGAAAAGGAACTGTAATGTTCTAAAAGATTTCTATGATTATCAGCTATTAAAATGTATGACCTTTATAGTGTGTGCTTTGTAACCTTTTGACTGGAAATCTTCCTAATCTGCACCCTTAGCAACTCTACTTGTTGGTACATTTAACAGAAAAAAGGAAGGAAATATCTCAGGCTTGACAGACTTATTCTGTATGGTAGAAAGAAAGAGATTGAACGTAAACATGGAACAGTAAATAATGATCAGTAAATTCAAATTAAATCCAATTCTAATTAAAAGGATGAGGGTGGTTTAATTTAATTACTTTATCGATTTATGCCTCTATATTTGAGCAGCATTAGGTACCGTTAGGACACTAGCTGGGATCACATATGAAATGAAAATGTTTGGGGTTTTATTGCACTTGCATTACATTAAAATATGAATTGTATGTCTCACAATTTAGAAACAAACTAAAATTTTTAATAGTAAACATTAAGCTTGGCTTGAAAGGCTGCACTTTGGAAGCAGGAATTAGCGTGTCTGTGCTGCAGGTTTTAAAACTCAATAATATAACTACGGCAATGAAAGAAGAAGGGAGATGCAATAACCCCCTTTCCCTGATGCAACCTGATGCAATACCGGGTTTTAACGCCCGTTTTGCGGGGCTGTGCCACTTCCAAATGTTTTTGGAAGTAGTGCAGCTTTTACTATGCAATGAAATAACCATGAACCATGCATCTCTATTTTGCGCAATATCAAACATACTTTTCTTGCAGGCGTTCAGTCCCCTCTACTTACCCTTGCATGCTCATCAGGGGGCTAAACACCAGTACAATGTATTGCTTATTCACCAGGTTGTTTATATTTCATAATCAATTATGATTAAATGCATATTGTTTTATTACTGTGTGTATGGTTGCCATGGAATGCAAGGGTGGGGTGAATGTTGGGGTATGTGTGTACCTGTGTCTGTGTGGTGTTAGGGGGTAGTTTTTTTTACAGCATAAAACTAACTTTTGATGGTTTATTTATGGTTGCCGTAGAAACACAAGGGTAGGTTGGGTGTAAAAGAGAGACGTCATTCGTGTGGTTCTGGCAATGCTTGAAAACTACAACTTTCAAAATTCGCACACAGCAGATGGCAGCAGGAATGTAGTTGCAAGCATATGGGAAACCACAGGATATATTTATTATTGCGGTTTTATTTTATAAATTTGAGGACTTTTATTTTGAAATATTGTGCGTGCTTTTGTAGTTGTGTGTGTAAGAGAGACACACAGGGTGATGTAATAATGGCTGCTATCCTGACGAATTAGTGTAAACCCCCCCAAAAAATTGGAAATAGCAATACGCAGCCTATTCAAAATAGGTTAAGTTTTGCACCACCTAAACGCCTATTGAATAAAATGCATGTCTGACTGGTGGGTACACACTGTAACAATCTGTGAAATATGACAGACAGAATCAGCAAGATTTTGTCATCTTTGACAGATGGGAGTACACACATTCACAATCATAATCCCTATATAAATTATAGCGAGAAAGTTCATGACTGCCATACAACCATTAGATCGCGGTTGACTCCCCAAACCTTAGTACAGGGAGCCAACCTTGAACGGGGGAAATTTTTAATCCGAAAATAAAGGCTGGTAGGTAGGTTTACCAGCAGCTTTGAAAACTAAGAACCTCGCGAGGTTGAGGTTTTTTGGGGGCAATTAGCCTAATACTGCAAGTTTGTAGGGGGGCAGACATACCCTTTTAAAAAAAATACTGCTGTGCCTTCTTGCTATCACTGTGCTAAAAGTTCACACGGTTGTAAAATGACATCCACATATTTTTTTTTTTTTTTTTTTTTTTTTTTTTTTTTTTTTTTTTTTTACCCCATATACAGAAGAAAATTAGAAAAACATTGTAAACACACTGCAAACCGTAAGCTAAAATTCATTTGTATTTTGCATTTAAGGGTATAACACAAACGTTTTTTTTCCAGAAGATAAAATGAGAATCCATCTAGTCCAATGCCAAGTAAAATCAATTCATACGAATAAAAATATACCAAGATCTCTTTCCATTCTCGGATGCAGAAAATCGAAATGTTGCAACCACACCGAGAAATATAAGATCAAAACATTTAATTTCACCACTCTCTAGAGACCTTGAAATCATAGGCTATGTAAACTGTAATCAGAAAAACACTGTCTACATAATAAAGGCCATTTGTGAAAAACAGTGCATGAAACAGAAACAAGTAGGAGACTAGAAACTGGAATAAGAAGACAGCAGAATACCTTAAATGGGTACATTTAATGATATATTAAAATATTTCATGGAAAATAACATAGGGCCTGGCTGAAACTGAGCAGAAACAGGCGGATACTAATTATCCATTCGCACACCATACCCAGCTGGGCAGCTTTACCCTAGGGGCATATTTATAAACGAGCGGTTTCCCACCATTTTTGCTAAAATCGCTAATAACGAGATCTACAAATGCGCCAAACCCGGCCATGAAAAGTTAACGCCTCGTTAACTTTGCATCAGCTACCGCTTGCTTCTATTTATAAAGTGGCGAAAAACGGGCGAGATTGAAGGGGGCTGGGAGGGGATGCCAGAAAAGTATGGCCGCAGAAAAGTATGGCCGCGGGTGCTCGCATTCATCAGAGGGGAGCGGCGGGGTGGTACGCCAACCCCACCCTCACTCCCCGCGGTGGATGCGACCACCCGCCGCAACCCCTACCCAACAGCCCCTCCCAGACCCCCGCCCCATACTATCTCGGGGAGGGGGAGGGAAGGTCCTGCTGGAGGGGTGGAGGGACCCTCCAGCGGGGGCAATCAAAAGTGCATTTTGGGGCTTAAGGGGTCCCGCAGCTCGAGCCCTTGTAAGTGCCGCAAAGGCCCTGATAGGGTCGGGGAGGGGGATCCCGACTCAAGCTGCGGGACCCCTTAAGCCCCAAAAGGCACCTCCACCCCCCCAGGGTGCCCTTCCCTCCCCCTCCCCGCGAGAGTACCGGCAGGGGTCTGGGAGGGGCTGCTGGGTATTGGGCAAGGCGGGATGGGTGAGGGGGGATGGGCGTACACCCCCACCCTCATCATGGGGGGGCGAGGGTGGGTGTACCACCCAGCTGTTCCCCACTGATGAATGGAACCACCCACAGTGATCCTTTCCCGGCATCCCCTCCCAGCCCTCTGCTCTGCCTTGGGAATCGCGGCGGTATTGTACTTAGTGCATTGCGGTAAGTGCAGTATCGCCACAAAGATAGTTTAAATTACCGCCGCACATCGGGACTGCAAAACATTTTGCTGCGATGCCGCTCGCCATTATAAATATATATTTTTTCCGCAGCGATGTGTGGCGGTAATTTTACAGCGCTATTATCATCCATTTATAAATATGGCCCCTAGTGTCCAAAAAAGTTAAAAAGTTCTAAAAAGCTATAAAGCATGCATAATACCAGTGACTGATGTAATACAAAGGCAAATTCAATCAGAAACCTTGTTCCCCCAAAGGTAACCCAATAATGGTAACGATTGTGTTCCTTTATTGAAAATCTCTTCTGGCCTCTTGTATCATTTATTAATTTCTGATGTTTTCTGCACAAATCTACAATATAGAGGGAATTGGGTGGAAAGTTATAAACACAAGGATCAGAGTGAGGAAAAGCTCTGTAGGAGAGAAATGGTATTGCATCTGAGCTTGTGGCATGCTTATAGTATTGCATCTAGTCTGTGCTATTGCCAATGCTTTTTACTAAGGTGCTGCAGTTAGATTGGTTGCAGCAGATTTATAGCATGGTGTTATGCACGTTTTATTGCATTAGCCTGGTTGTACCGGATTTACATTTCCATTGCCTCCTACATTCCTACATTAAATTGCATTAGGTGCCCATGCCGTTAATACAAAATAGTGTAGGCCCTGCGAATGCAGTGTTAAGTCCACACTAACTGTATATTATATTGGGTAGCATGGGTTTTATACTTTTTTGGCCTTTATTGCATTGTCCTGTTGGCTAACGTAAGCAATAAGTCCGTAAATAACCCTAAAGTTGTTTTCTTTAAGATTAATGAAAACTCCTAAATCCTTTAAACAAAGATATATATGAATCAATAATTAAAGGAGATGTAAATGCTACAAACAATAACCAAACATTAAATTTCCCATTATACTCTAAGCTGAATCTAATGATGCGACACTTGCCTGTATAATTTAATAAGCTTATGAGCTATTACCTGTTAATATTCAAAACTCAAGCAGGAAAATCATGTGATTTGATCTCCCACACTGGCAGGTTCAGTATCACTGGCTCAAGGCAATCCTGGTATTGCAGATGGTTAAAACAGCCAATCTGGTGCCAATCACCAAGCGACCTTTGTCTCCACCATGTTTAAAAGCACTAATGTAACAACTTCAGGATAAAAAGTTTCAATATATTAATTTTATTTACCGTACACTTTCAGGTCAATGCACCAAGATGTACAAAGCTCTTGCTGGGGAGATAAAGTTACTCTAACCTATGTTATTTTAGCTAGCACAACTAACTCCTTCATTGTTGCAGCTGCGTTGCTAATGTGGATGTTAACCACGCAGCCTCTGCAAGTGATGTTATGTGTGGATAGTGGCAAACCAGATATTAGGTGGCGTTAAAAGACTCACAATAGTTAACTTCACTTTATGATGTGTCTTCGTATGACTTATTATGTTCTTCACTTTTCTGCAATATGAAAGATTGTTTAATCAAGTGTAGTGCAAATATTTTGTATATTGGACAAATGTACCTCTGCACCACTTCTTAAAGGACGGGAAATCCAGCGGACTTTCAATATTATAAAAGGTTTCTTTATTTCACATATATACAACAGCGGTGACGCTTACGCGTAAGACTGTTAAAAGTCCACTGGATTTCCTCTCCTTTAAGAAGTGGTGCGGAGGTACTTTTGTTTAATGTAGTCAGGCAACAGGAGGAGGAGGCTCTGGCACTCCCGGCACACAATTATTGGAGAGATGTGTATACCAATGGGTAAAAGAGGCAGGGCTGGAGCCCCCAAATTTTTTTTTCAAATATTTTGTGCGCATAAAGCATTGTGGGAAGATTTAATATGTAATAGTTCTAACTATAAAATGCTCGACTGGTTTTCTGAAAGTAATGTATCTCCCTTTGGGATGTATATGTCTATTATCCATAGTTCTTTTTTATAATCTTCCATGTCAACTGGTGTTTAATAAGCTCTCACCCAACATCAAATATTTTGTACAGAAACATTTCTCATTTAATTTGTTTTCAAGACTTTGCCTAAGGTATTTTAGTAAAAAGGTCACTTTAGATAAACAGACACCTGAATATGTCATCTGTCATCAGAATATGGAAGCTATTGTTTAACCTCTATTTCTGAACACATTTTATAGTTAACCTTATTTACAATAAATGTTTCTACGTTCTACTTTTTTCTTATAAAATAATAAGGGAGAAGGAGAGGGGAAAAAATTATATCCATAGAATTGTATTCTTTTAAATCATAACAGTACTGAGATAACATATATTAAAGGAACAAAACAGCAGCTGCACCAACATTTGGCCTAGCACAGAAGAGCCAATACTTTGGTCCAGGACTCAGCCGTGTACCTGCATCTTTAGAAAAAAGGGCATACGTTTGAAGATTGTCATGTGACATATTGGCCAAGAAACAGGTAAGGAGTGCTGGTGTGTTGGGTTACCGTCCGATCCATATCCATTAAACATCAAGGGGGAAATGTATAAGCAAGCACAATTGTCTAAAATCCATGTAAAACCAACTCTACCAGATGTGATATTTGGCTAGCATGTTTTCTTCTTACAGTTTTGTGGGGTTTGCTCAGTTTCCAGAAATGGAAACTGCGGCAGACACCTGGTGCAAAACCATTTACAATGTATTTTGCGCTAATAAGTAGATGTTCATTCTGGTATTTGGTACCAGAAATCCCAGCGCAACTAACACCAGATGCTAACACATATGCCATTAATAAATATCTTGCGGTGGCTGCTTGGGTATCTTTTATAATACCTACACAGCTGGCACAAGTAAGGTGTTAAACCAATGCTCACCTATTTAATATCGATTAGTGCAACTTTAACTGCTAATTTCAAAACAGCGCCCAGTGGTAAATTATTGCCATAAATGTTTAGATTCTACATATTAGTAGTGAACTTTGTAAGTGTGTGTGTGTGTGTGTGGGGGGGGGGTTGGATTTGTGGACAGTGTTATAGTTGTAACACAACTAAGATTATTTTTGTACTTGGGCACTGTACTCAGGGTTGCCAGACATCCTGATTTTGGCAGGGACAAAGTTCCGAGTCTCGCAATCAGGGCCGTAATAGCATTCAAATCCCTGCCCTGACAGCCACGTCCCCAGAATGCCCACTCCTCACCCAGTTTCGCCCCCTAATCCATCCCCCAACTGTGGCCATGCCTTTGCGGCAACCCTGACTGTACTGTAATGTATGGGACATTATAAAACACCATTACTAAAGATATTTCGATATAGGCAGAGACATTTGGATTTGTGTGTGTGTGTGTGTGTGTGGGGGGGGGGGTATATATATTATTTCTGTAAATTATTATTTTCACACCCCAACAGGGATTTACGTAGAGCTGCAATGGCTCTTGTAAATTGTGCTTTACCCACAGCACGACTTTAATGCTCCCCCCTGCCCTTTGGCTTTTTATAGTGAGGGTACAGGCTGTGCATCCAGTGCTTTTTATTAAAGGCATAGGACCTCTAATTTAAGGGCCATGTTAAGGGTGCTCATAACACATGGAAGCTTCACCAGACTTAATAATAAAAACATACAGTAGAGTGGAAGCTAAATGTCGCTGCAATTGAACATCTCACCTTGAGGTTCTTGATGATCTGGAAAATAGTTATTTTGAGTGCAATATTCTTAGCAGCAATTTTAATGCACATAAGGCCATTTTTATGATTTATTTTATAGACACGTTTTACACAGTTCCTATATTTACACGTTTTATTGGAGGTAACCATTGCTAAGAGAAGAAGACAATCATTTCAAGAACACCTGCCTCTCTTTCATAGAAATTCTGCCGTTATTAATTTGGCTTGAAAGAGCCAAATTTCTGTTCTTTCTATCTCTTCTTACCTTTTATTTTTCCACTTTTTGGACTGTATCTTCTCCCACAGTTTCAGAGCTAGAGACATGAAATTAGGTGGCAGGAGAAATGTGCTATTACCTAGCCAAGGATTCCATCGAAGCGTTACCTACCGCCTTATTGACTATTATGGGTCCAATACTCAAACAGGAACATTCCGAGGTTTATGGGGCATGTGATTGAATTAAATCCCAAATTTCTTAATAAAATGCACCTGCGTGTATGGCTACACTGACTACATACGCCGGGAGATTTTTCCCAAAGCCACAATTGCTCTGGGTAAATCTCCCCACCCAAATTTAATATCTGGTTTGTGTGTGTTAGTAAGGGATGTTGTGAGCTTTTGTTTTCAAGCATCTGCAGGGCCACAGGAAATACATTACAAACACAAAAACATACCCCCAGCCCCACACAGATACAGGTACACACACCAACTTCTACCAACACAGCCAACCATCTGTTTTCATGGCAACTATATGTTAACCATCAAAAAAGTTAGTTGTATGGACTAAAGCACAAAAACATCCCCCCTAACACCACAGACACAGGTATACACACCCACTAAGTACACATTACAAATAGTTCAAACAAGGTTTTTTTTTATAAATTACAAAACATTTCACTGCAAAATGTAAAACCAATCTAGGACTAAAGATGGGATCCGGAACTCCTTGGTTCTGAAATCCAAATGATCCATCCTAATCTGGACAGATCATCCAGATTTCGGGACTTCGGAGCCTATTTTCTACAATTATCGAACGTTCAAGGATTATAACCTCAAAAATATGATCGGAAACTCGAAAGTAGTCTCCGATTGTATTTTCGAGGGTTATTGAACGTTTAAGGCTATTTAAAAAAATTATCGAAAATAGCCTTGAACATTCAATAATAATCGAAAATTCGTTCGGTTTTCAGATTTTCGGGATCTCTTCCCCCCACCATCCGGATCCATCCTCTACAGCCATAGCACCTACCGTGAATTCCTTTTCCTAAGGTGCCCACCCCCAAAATATTTATTCAAAAAAAATGTTTAGATCGATACTTACAGACCCTTCTCTCCCGCGGCTTCTCCATTGAAAGCAGACGCATCTGTGATTGGCTCCCTCTCAGCCAATCACAGACGCGGCAGCAGTCCAGCCCCTGTTTGCGAACTCCTCCAAACAGGGAAGAGACGCATGGTAGTGTAAGCTCTGTAAGTTACAATTTAAACATTTTTTTGAAGAAATATATTGACGGTTGGGTGTGGGAAGGGGGTGCCTACTTTATACTAAAAGTTTATTTTCAGGGTGGACATGCCCTTTAAAGGGAACGTCCACCCCTCTAAAAATAATCAGTATGTTAAGCAGGACCCCCCTAAACCTAGAGTTCGTTTTAGTCACACTGTTTAAATCTGCTCCCAGCATGAGAAATCATACTTACATGTTTGCGGTCTCGCAGGAGTGTGGGAGACCACCCCAGAATGAGGAAGACCCCTGGACAATCCTCAGGAGGTGAGATACCTGATTCTACGATCGAATGGCAACCAGAAAATGTTTTGTTTGGCTAACTGTCCAAATGTAATGGGAATGCCAGGATAGGGACAGATCCTTATTTACCACTGTCTGTAGAAAGTTCTCTTGTATCAGTTTCTTTCCCACACATTTGCTGTCCCAGTCCCACCAGAAAGTCTTAGCCTATGGAGAGGGAAAGGACAGCGAATTATACACAGAAATTTCCTGTCTTAACTGGTGCAGAGGATTTAACTGTGACAGAGAAGTGGCTAAATATTTCATTCTGATTATTCCATATTAAAGTAGGATTACCAGCTAGTGTAAGTACATTTATAACTTTAAATATTTTCAGGGTTATTCAATAAAAGTTCTTATCCTTTAAAATGGTGCTAACTTTGCACCAACCAATTGGTGCAAAATTAGCACCATTTTAAACGATAAGAACTTTTATTAAATAACCCTGATAGTCTTGTACCCAATATAAGTCAGTACTATATTTTATATACATTGATTTATGGTCATTTAGATGTCAAAAGTGACAAATTACACATTGGTATACATCTTTTTTATACCTAACGTTGTATGTATGTATAGTTTATTTATAAAGCTCCACATGTTTGTCTTTCAGGTCACCATGCTGATATTTGTAAATGCTTTGCTGCCTCAATGACAAACTCGCACACACTAAATGTTCTAAATCTTACTCTGGGGTGAATCACCAAAGTGGCAGGAGTGGCAAGAGAGTCTGCACCACATGAAGGGTAATCAGATTATAACACACAATAAAAAGTTAGTCACTGTTCATGTTCTTTATATTTGGAAGACTACCCGCAAACCTGCTTTTCTACCCACTTCATACCCAACCCGCAAGTTTCGGACCCAAAACCAGACCCGCTCTTAGTCTTTCTTCCTAAAATTTGTACACGGAAGTTAAAAAAAGTGTAAAAGTTAAAATAAATGTTTTATTCATAACCAAAAATGTTCATAGAAACAAACCTACCATACCACTAAAATACTGTATATAGCAGGGGTCTTCAACTTGCAGACATCCAAATGTCTGTAAATTATAACTTCCAGCATTCCCTGAATGCCTTCTGATATTGTGAACTCTGTAGTGGAATCCTGGGAGTTATATTTTTTAAACAAATGTAGGCCCCATAGGTTAGAGTCCTGCATCGGGTTGGGTACCCGCGAGTTACCCATATTGTTCAGGTAACCCGCATTGAGTTTGAATGGGTTGTAGGTCGGGTTCAGGTAAAGAGAACCCACAAGTCGGTCATGGGTAGAAGAATTCCAGTCTTAAAAAAAAACCAACAACTTTTGAAGACCTGTCTATGAAGAGAGATCTGTCTATAATAACTAAAACTGAGAATACATTGATATCAATCCAAGACAATGTGCAGTGTGTATAGCACCACACACTAAATCACAGTATTGAAAATAATGGGCAAATGTATCTAGATGCAAAAGCTCCCATCCTCTTACTGCATTGTCTGGGAGTCTCCCTCATTCTGGGGATGGTCTCCCTCGAGATCACCCCAGACTACCGCAACTGAGAGGAGACTCCAGTCTCCTCCTCAGTCATGCCCACTTTTCAGGCCACGCCTCAGGAATGCCCATAACCCCGCCCTAACCCTGCCTCCCCCCACCCTTAGGACAAAGGCCCCTTCCCCACGTGATGTCACGCCACACACACACACACATGATGTCACACCCTATCCACCACACCCATTTCCACACTGCCCGAAAGCCTGAAATGGCACGGTGGGATGTCTGTTACTGTGTTTTTGGCTTGGTAAATATTGAGTTCAACAGCTCTAAAGTATTTCCAATATTATACATGAAGCCATTATGGACAGGAATACAGAAAGCTATGTTGAACTTTAACTGTAGTGCCTGGGTAGTGATCACTGGGTAAAAAAGCAGTTATTGCTGGAATGACTGGAAAGACAGGGGTTAAACTCCTCTGACCTCTGTTTAAGAGAGGGCAGAGCTAGAATAACAATTTCCCATAGAGCAAAGTAACAAACTTGTATCTGCACCTATGCATGAGACCAGAGCAAGTGTCTGCATGGAAACAGATGACATATGATTTCTTTGTAAATCCTTCTGGCCATAATGATCTATGGGATGAGGATGCTTCTAGTGATAATAACAATCTACCACTTGATGAGCTTCAGCTATAACTACAGCAGGTATGTGGACCTCCAGGTGACATTTAAAACTCCCAAGCATTGTACAACAGCAGAGTGCAGACAGAGAATGCTGGAAGTTGTAGTTTTTAGAACATAGCATACATATCTCCACCCATATAAAGGTGTAGATATTTCACTGTAGCTCCTCCTGCTCCCTACACATAATCCTGTTATGGTTTCTGCTCATTGTAACTTTACTGTCTCCCACATAGCAAGTTTAGACAGTGGGTGGAGATTGAAATTTATATTCTGCAGGACATAGTTCTAATACCATGGATAGGTAACCAGTAGATCTCCAGATATTTGAAAATTATAACTTCTACATTCCTTGGCTATAGAGTGAATGCTGTTGTAGTTTTTAAACCCTCTGGATAACTACTGGTTATCTATCTCTGTCATGGATCAACTGCTAATGGGCCCAGCAGTGGGTTAAATTTAAGTTTTGTCCGTGATTGGCTGCCTCTCAGCCAATCATGGACGCAGCTGCCGGTCCGGCCCCCTGCTTGCAGTTTCATGCAAGCAGAGGGCCGGACAGTACGCCAGGGGAAAGTGGTTAGGGCTGGGGGATGGAGACCTACAGTACCCCAAAATTTATAAAAAGGGGTTGGCATGCCCTTTCAGATCCAGAGAAGCTAGAGACATTACCCCAGGCTTATTTGTAAGGTATGAGAGATTTCTTTTATAATAAATAGCACTTGTATGGAGACCACTGTTACAGTTAACATGCAAACCAATAACAATATAATTATTGGGTATCATACAGACACACACCTATGTAAAGTAAATACCAATAATGAATTTATTGCACATATATACACAAAAGCATGTAGAAACAAAATGCAAAATCTCAAAAATAAAAACACACGTGCCAATTAAATGGGGTAGAAGTATAAAGACAATGGGGCTTATTTAATTAAAAGTTTTTTTTTAAGAAGGCATGTGCTCACACTGAAACATCACGCTGTTTTCATGATTAAATAAATAAGTTGTTGCTTAAGTCTGGTGTGCCCAGATTGTCGTTCCGGTCTACCTTGGTATAGCTACTTGCCTATTGCACTGGAGCACCCAGCATCTACCATATATGTATGCATATTTATATAGGTGTGCATGACCACTCTGTGACTTTTTCTGCTTATTTAATAAAAGGTGCAACTTTTTGCCTGTGTTCTTACGCTGCAGCACCATTTTCTAAATAAGGTTGTATATTTAATCAATTAGTATGTGGTAATGAATAGGGTTGAAGTGCAACATCATCTATTTAAAGTTCTTAATAAATGCTGCATAAATTGGGCTGGTAAATAGTAGTTCAAAGCACAGATGAATCAGGTGCTAGTAGGTGCTGCCCACTAGAGATCAACGAAACGGACTTGTTCCAATAGTGGAATGGAACAGTTCCATTATTAGAAGGGTAGATAGGGTAATCTGTCGCCAAGACCCTGCATGCCGAACAGTGTGTTGTCTGCCTGGTGCTAGGGTTCGACATGTGGTGGATCGTGTAGACAAATTATTGGGTGGGGCTGGGAGTGACCCGGCGGTCTTGGTTCACATTGGTGCCAATGACAAAGTTAGAGGTGGAGGTGAGGTCCTTAAAAATGATTTCCAAGATTTAGGGGCCAAGTTAAAAGCAAGGACCTCAAGCGTAGTGATTTCAGAAATACTACCGCAGCCACGTGCGATGCTAGGGAGGCAATGGGAGCACAGGAATATAAATGCATGGCTAAGAGGGTGGTGTAAGGAGATGGAGTTTGGGTTTTTAGAGAACTGGGTGGACTTTTCTGTTAGCTACAGACTCTTTAGTAGAGACAGATTGCACCTCAATGGTGTTGGTGCAGCTGTTTTGGGGGAGAAGATGGCTAGGGGGTTGGAGGAGATTTTAAACCAGGTATGGGGGGAGGGTACGTTGAACTACACAGGGGTAGATAGAGAAGTTAGGGATCAGGGGGCTAATAACACAACAGAGGACGGAGAAGGGGAAGGGGGGAGCATAGAAGATAAGGAGGCATGTATGACCATGTATGGAAGTAAATCAATTGATAATCTAAAATGTATGTTTACAAATGCAAGAAGTCTGGCTGGAAAAACCGGGGAACTTGAAATAATAGCTTTAAAGGAAAGGTATGATGTGATTGGTATAGCAAAATCATGGCTAAATGATTCACACGACTGGACAGTAAATATTGAAGGATACTCCTTATTTAGACATGACAGAGTTAACAAGAAAGGAAGAGGAGTATATATGTATGTTAAACAGGAATTGAAGCCAAATTTAAAAGATGGAATAGATGGGGGCGTAAACGATACGGCAGAAACAATATGGGTGTAACTGTGTACAGGAAGCAAGAAGGTAGGTAAATTAATTGTTGGAGTATATTATAAACCGCCAAATGCCGGGGAGGAGGTGGAAATGAATCTCCATATGCAGCTGGCGAAAGCTGCTGGTATGGGGCATGTTTTGGTTATGGGGGATTTTAACTACCCTGACATAGATTGGAGTAAGGGAACTGCCAGCACCTCAAAAGATATAAAGTTCTTAAATTTACTATATGAGCATTTTCTTTCACAGATGGTAGAAGTTCCTACTAGACAGAATGCGTTGTTGGATCTGGTGATATCTAATAACCCTGAGCTCATTTTGGAGATGAAGGTAATGGGAAGCTTAAGGAATAGTGACCATGATATAGTGTCATTTAATATAGGTTGCAAAAAACTAAAGTGCACTGGGTTAACAAAAACTTTTAACTTTAGGAAAGCTAATTTTATGCTGTTAAAGGAATCACTCCTGCTCATAGACTGGGGGGAATGGTTTCTAGGTAAAGATACAGAGCAGATGTGGACCACTTTTAAAGGGATATCAAACTATTTCATTTTTAAATCTGTACCTTTAGGGAACAATTGTGAAAAAATTAGGTCCACTCCTGCACGGCTTAATGCTCAGGAAAAAAGGGAAATGGAAAAATAGAAAAAGGCTTTTAAAATTTTGAAATCAGAGGGAACAGAACAGTCTTACAGGGAGTAAACTAGCTAAAATAGAAAATGAAATACAGATTGCCGAACAAAGCAAGTCCAACCCAAAAATGTTTTTTAAGTATATGAATGGTAAAAAGATGAGGACTAAGAATGTGGGAATATTAAATAATGGGACTGAGATGGTTGTAGAGGATGCCAAAAAGGCTAATCTGCTAAACCATTTTTTTACATCGGTTTTTACTGTTGAGAATCCTTGTCCTTATAGCAGGGATTGTAATAATACGCAGGGGAGAAATAAAGAGTATTCACATTGGCTAACAGAGGATATGGTACGGAAACAATTATACAAAGTTAATATCAATAAAGGCCCAGGACCAGATGGATTGCATCCTCGGATTTTAAGAGCTTAGTTCAGTTCTATCTAGACCACTGTTTCAGATTTGCTTTGGTTTGGGGATGTGCCGCTGGACTGGAAAAAAGACAATGTAATACCAATATTCAAAAAAGGTAGTCGTTCACAGCCTGGTAACTATAGACCTGTAAGCCTAACATTAGTGGTAGGGAAGGTGCTGGAAACTTTGTTACGGGATCATATCCTTGACTTTGTCTCCAGAGCTCATCCTATTAGTAGTAGTCAGCATGGATTTATGAGAAATAGATCATGCCAGACAAATTTAATTGTTTTTTATGAAGAAGCTAGTAAGAATTTAGATTCAGGCACAGCAGTGGATGAGGTATACTTGGATTTTGCAAAAGCTTTTGATACTATGTATAAACTGAGGACTGTTGGCCTTGAAGAAAACATTTGTTCATGGATAGAGAACTGGTTATTGGATTGCAAACAGAGTGGTGGTTAATGGAGCTACATCTATGTGGGCTAAAGTTCTAAGCGGAGTGCCTCAGGGTTCTGTACTGGAGCCGCTTCTGCTTAATCTGTGTATAAATGGCTTAGAAGGGGGAATTGAGAGCAAGGTCTCAGTGTTTGCTGATGACACTAAACTATGCAGAGCTTTGGAAACGTCAAATGATGTGCAAGTGCTGCAAGCAGACCTAAATAGATTATCAAAATGAGCAGCTGAATGGCAGATGAGATTCAATGTTGATAAATGTAAGATGATGCATTTAGGATTTAATAATCCATGTGCCACCTACACCATAAATAACTCTGTGTTAAGTGCATCTGTAATGGAAAAAGATTTGGGGGTTCTGGTAGATGACAGACTTAGCTATAGCAAACAATGCCAGGTCAACGGCTAGAGCTAGCAAGATATTGTCTTGTATAAAGAGGGGAATAGATTCAAGAGAGAACAATATTATTCTCCCTCTTTACAAGGCACTGGTAAGGCCTCATTTGGAATATGTGGTGCAGTTTTGGAATCCCATGTACAAAAGGGACATCTTGAAAATGTAAGCAGTTCAGAGAAGGGCAACTAAATTAATAAGGGGAATGGAGGTGCTTGAATAGGCAGGCAGATTAGACAAGTTAGGGCTGTTTACATTGGAGAAGCAATGTTTGCGTGGGGACATGATAACCCTATTTATTAATGAGCCATACAATGAACTCTCTGGTGCATTGTTTACTAATAAGTCATATCAGAGGACTCGTGGACATCCTTTAAGGTTGGAAGAAAAGAAGTTTCATCTTCAGGTTAGGAAAGGTTTCTTTACAGTGAGAACGCTGAAACTGTGGAACTGTCTTCCAGCAGATGTGGTAATGGCAAGTTCATTGAATAGCTTTAAAAAGGGCCTGGATAAGTTTCCAAAACGAAAAAATATTCAGAGAGATTCAATAAAAGTTCTGATCGTTTAAAATGGTGCTAATTTTGCCCCAACCAATCAGATATTATTTAACATTTGAAAGCTTACATCTGATTGGTGGGGCAAAATTAGTACCATTTTAAACGATAAGAACTTTTATTATATAACCCTGATTGAGAATTACTGGTATTAATGCATATAGATCTGGTTGATCCAGGGATACTTTCCGATTGCCATTTGGAGTCCTATCATGTGGCATGGTACAAGTAGAGGTAGAATACAACCATTCCAAATATATGCTTGACTTATGCATTGTAGCGACTTGTGTATTCTATAAAAAGTCTGTACAGTACTGTGGCCATATTATTGAAGAACATGGTCTGCACAAGTCTCCAGACAAAATCCAAGCAGTGTTACAGGCTCCTCTACCAAAGGATGTGTCCCAGCTCCATTCATTTTTAGAATTTTTAAATTACTACATTCATTTTGTGGCAATCTTGGCAATGGTGCTACATACACCTAACCACTTGCTGCAGAAGAGACAAAGATAGGACTGGACTGAGCAATTTAATAAGGCATTTCTGGAGGCAAAATGACTAGTTACATCAGATGATGTTCTTGTGCATTTCAATCCATTGTCGACCAGTTGCGCAGTACAGAAGTAGATGAAAAGGAACACCAGGCCCAAGGTGATGCTGAAGGTTTCATCCTCCACAGCCATGGAGCTTTCACTTGCTATTACAGAAGAAACTGAAGTAGAGACATTCAGAGATGTGTCTGTAGAGAAAGAGACAACGACCAAAGCATATTCAGAAAATGCTGTACCTTGTGAATCAACAATGGGAAGCGCTATCCACAGCGAAACAGTAGACCACCCAACATACTGGATTTATAATTATATTGCTAATATATGTTGTTTTCTTGCAGGTACTCCTTTAAGAGATTGGGAGGAGAACTGTTGTGTATTAGATTAATGCATATTATGTGCAACCTGCTATATTGGGGTATACTACCAGATATCACTGTCCAATGTTCTGAATGCTAAATGTTTTCTATTACTTTTACAATACACTTCTTCCTTTTTTTGACTCCCTGAATATGGCTAAAGTGTGGTGTCCTTTCTTTTCATCTGTAATATGAACTTACAGGTATAACAAGTATAAGCACCTATTGGCCACAGGCCACACCCCCTGACCCCACGTTTTGCTGTCTCTATGCAAATATTTTCTATACAGATGTCTCCACACCAATATGGAAGTCTTAAATAAGACTTTGAAGGCTTCTTGTCCTCTGTGGTTTATTTTTAGCCTGTAGTGTAGACAATCTAAAAGTAACAATACAAAATAGCTGATTTTACGACTTTTTTTTTTTATTCCATTCTGTTTCTAGCAAAAGATAAAGTTTCTAAATGCTCCTCATTTCTTTGTATCACCTCTGGTAGCTCAGCAGACTAATATTTTTCTTTTAGAATCACATAGACTATAAGGTTATAAGTTAAAATTCCCAGACTTATGAATTTTTTGTTTTATTTTTTTACTCAAAACTTGATAGAAAATAAACTATAAAAATCAAACAAATGTGATCTGATGGATGTTGATCTGTGTCTATAAGGCAGGATTTATTGTAACAGATGTGGGTTTATGTGCTGTAATATGATTGACTGTCATTTAGGGGGAAAAGTTTCAGCTTGTTTTGATTTGCACTAGAGAGCATGAGGGATACTAAGACCACTAAGACTTTTATCAAAAGAAAGAGGTGGATTGTGGAACATAACCCCACAGGTTAATTTCATAAATCAACCAACAGCCACAGCAAAGGAAGAGGTGACACAGAGCGTGTAGTATTGCTCTAAATGTGTCCTGTTTATTTGGAGAATATTGTCAAGTTACTTCAGGCCCCCTTTAAAAATGAAAAGAATGACCAGACTAATTTTCACTATTTATTTACTATATTGTGATGTTTCTATGAAAAGCAAATAAGGTGTCACTCGTATATTTTCAAAGAATAACATAGCAGGGACATTTAATTTTAACGCATGGTATGAAACATTTCTTGGGAACATTATTAGAGTCTCAGGTTCTAAACAAACGGTTTTGAAAATCTTTGGATCCGACCGAATTTTCAAAAATTTCAAGTCGAAAAATTTTTTAAAAAAAATTTGAATCAAAAATTTCAATTCAGTAAGTTTCAAATTACTAGATCTGCAGAACTGCAGAACTGCCAATGGAAAAGGTTTTGAATTAACCGAAATATGTTGTGTGAAATAAACACTGTTGGCACAGCTTCTCCTAATCTATTTATGGACAACGTGTGTTATCTGCCATCTTTGTACCTTTAAAATGAGCCATAGATATCTGAGTTGTTAACAGCCTTTACAGCTTGCCAGCAAACAGCAAAAAAGTAAGAGGGTGGGAGGAGAGCAATCTGAAGTCAGAAAGCTAGTTCTTCCCCTTTATTATGGTTCTGCACATGCTCAGTAAAGCAGAAGTGTTTGACTGCTGAGAAACAAATCTGCAGTGCTGCAGTGAATGGGGAACTACATCCCCTTCTACCCCTTGGCCCCACCTCCTCATGGGGTGGTGGGGGTGAGGGGTGGTAGTTGTGTGCGTCTGAGTGAAGGAAGGGGGCCCACAAGGGGGTGGGGCCCTGTGGGACCGTGAAAGGGGGTTACAGGTGGTAGAAGCCCTCTAGAGACATGGAGGGGGGCACAGGTGGAAGAGGCCCCATGAGGGGGGAAGGGCCCTGAGGGACCAGGAGCCTGTGGAGAGGCCCACAGGTGGGAGGGGCCTTATGGGGTTAGTGGGGTGAGGGGGCCAGCAGGGGCAGAAAACATTACCCCATTACCAGGCACTTTAGAAACAGAACAAATTGCTACTGTCACATGGTTTCAGAGTAGGAAGCAGGAAGTGCAGATGTGATGCTGCCTCCATGACACACATAAAAATTGACACACATGTAAACTATGTAAATAAAACAATGAAAGTATATTGAAAAGATACAAAGAAAAGCAATTACTTTTAATTTACTCAAAGTAATTTTTTGGACCACAGTTTTAACTGCTGCAGACATAACCAGGGAGATTTAATAAAAGTTCTAATTGTTAATAAATGGTGCTAATTTTGCCCTAACCAATCAGATCGTATTTAACATTTGAAAGCTAACATCTAATTGGTTGAATAATTGGGCAAAATTAGCACCGTTTTTAATGATAAGAACTTTTATTGAATCTCTCTGACTGTGCATAGTTTACTAGAAGGCCAGAGAAGAAGGATTGTGAAAATACTACTCTAGATATATTTAAGAGGAATCCCACAGGGATACTTAGTTATTCTTGCCCCTTTTTCTATTAAGTACTTTGTAAATGGCCTAGAAATAACAGAACAGTGGAAAATAAATTTTGTACAATAAAATATCAATGCAAAATATATTGCCATCCAAAGCAAATTACCAGTACGTTTAGTTGAAGGCAAGTTTCTGCTTCATTATTCTGTAAATAACCAACTAGCTAGAGAGATTATCACAGTGCAGCCCTCCCAATAATCATATATACAATTCCTCCATTCACACAAATTGTCATGGGAAACATAAAAAACAAATTAATCAAGTTCAGCCAATCATTTTTCTAAATAGATGCGCATACAGTATGATGAAGTAAAAATAATGCATAATAATGAATATCAAAAAAAGCATCAACAATAAAGCATAAAGGGTAACCTGAATTAGAGGGGTCAGGTACAGTGCGTGTCAGGATGTGGGTCTGTCTAATTTAGGGTGAGGGTCGGGTTGCGGGTCTGACTATTTGTGGGTAGGGTCAGGTGTGGTTATGGAACCCAGCAGCAAAGCAGGTGTGCGTCTGTTGAGGGTAGCATTTTTTTTGTGCGGGTCTAAAAAATTAGACCCGTGCAGGACTCCAGAATCTGTTGGCCAGACCAACATGAACCTCAGCTGGACATGTTATGCTCCATATATCCATGTGGAGCTTTATCAGCAGCCAGGTCTAGTAAACATTAGACTACTTCACATAACCCATTAAACCTCATAAGCAAGAATTAGACTTTGGATAATAACATGTGGCAAGTGATACATTGGAACACCAAAGAAACTATCATTTTCCTGCTTGTTAAAGGGTAGGCCCACCTCTCAAATTAACAAATCTATATAGGTAAACTGCCACCATCCAAAGCTCAAAACTGTAATAGTTAAAAAGCTTAAAGATATAAAACTAACCTGATATGCGGCACAATGTCCTATTCACCCTCTTTCTGCCCAAGAAGACAAGGCGGGTCACTTAATGACAAACTAATGGATTGCAACAAAGAGAAATCTGAAAATGTAACGGTCTGGGGCAGAGGATTTTCAGGCTAGAATACAACAGGAGCAGTTTTTGAGTAAAGTACAAATTTTGCGTTGAATGAGCACTATAACCGTACGTGTTTGGCCTTGCGGTTAGGCATAGTTGGTGGTTCGAAACTATGCCCACCGTGTTAAAAATTGCATGTCTATATTAGCCTGAATTAGCAACTGATGTGAGGCTATTATTTACTGGTAATAGGGCCACATTCCCAGGCAGGTAATAACAGGTTGAGCCAGGTTGATTCTGTAGTCAGAAGTCTTTCAGAAGGTATACAGGTATACTAAGGTACAGTATTGGAATACATTTTAGATCACAACATTATGAGTAGATCCCAGCATATGAGTCTAATCTGGATCTTGGGGTCAGTGGATGCGATTTATCTTGATTTTGCAAAAGCATTTGATTAAGGTTCAGTGAAATATATCTCCAGCTTACAAAGTGGTTAAAATAAACTTGGGGATTGGGCTACAAAATGGCAAATGAGGTTGAATGATGAAATATGCAATGTTATGCATTTAGGAAAAAACAAAATGAATGCTAGTTATGGTAAATAAAATGTGTTAGGGGTTGTCTATATATATATATAAAAGTCAATGTATGTATGTATGTATGTATGTGTGTATGTATGTATGTTCCGGAAAAACTTTCAAACGGCTGGAACAATTTTCCCGAGACTTGGTATACTTGGTATTTAAGGACCTGGAAAAAAGCATAGGCTACTCTTAAAAATGCCTCTGTACCCCCTTTTTTCAACATTTTTTTAGTTATTTAACCAGTGTGCTGCCATCTGGTGGTGAATTACATAACCACCTAAGTTAATGGCAAACCTTCCAAATGTTAGAGATTGTTCAGGGCAGTACAATGCTTTACTTCATTTTGTTCTGTTGTTGCCAATCAGAGTGCGGAGCTCCGCCCCTTGTCTGAACTGGTAGCTCTTCTGTGCTGTGATCCTCCATAGCAGAGCAGGAGGAAGTAACTGTAAGTTATACTGATCCCATTTCTGCTTGTGAAAGTCCAAGGGGGGGGTTACCCTCTCACCGCTGTGTACAGGGACTGACAGTGACTGATAAACTTCCTCTATGGGGCTGCTGGTGCCAGAACCTATATAGCAGTGATGGAAAACCTTTTAAGTTCAGATGTTAAACTACAACTCTCAGCATGCCTTGGTTGCATTCCCCTACCAAGACATGCTGGGAGTTGTAGTTTCCAAAATGATATTTAAAATCGGTGTAACCTATTTGCTATCGCACACACAGCATTCTCTTATCAGTAGGAACAGTAATTAACTATACACTAAACAGGGATTCCTATATAAATTAATAATACAGGGAGGGGGAGAGACAGTGGAATGGAAGGGGGAGACTGAGTCTGTGCTGTTTTTTTGTATTATAAGAAATAATATTGCTGCTTACATTGTAATATACAGATTTACTTCACCATTTACTTCACCTCGGAGTTTCATGCCCTGTATAAAAGCTCTTGGCCTGAGGCCTTGTGCTTCTATATGGTCATGGAACTCCTCTGTGGAGTAATATCCTTATATTACACTTTAGGTAGCGTATTATGCCTTATATAAAGTGCCAGTTGGGTACACAGTGTACATTATAAAATACAGAGCATTACTGTTTGAGGCTCAAGCAGGAGAAAGCAAAGGAAATCTCAGAGGGGCGGAGCTTAACATTCAGCAAACCAGTAACAGATGTCAGCAACTTTCAAGGCACAAAGCTAGGCTCTGGAGGGGCCTAGGTAAAAAATAAATATAGCAACAGCATTTTTAAAGCTGCAGCTTCCAAATGAACATAACTTGATTTTACAGTGCACTTATCCTTTAATTGTAATTTTGAAAGAGGTGTAAAACACTCCAAAACATTGCCATGTCTGACTTTTGACCCTTTTTTAAAATTCTGTATTTTATAAAGAAAGCACTGATACATTACATAATTTTATATAAATGTTACACATTTTTCTTTACACAATTTTTACTGTTTACTTAATAAACATTTTATATCGTGACTTCTTATCTATTTTTCTTTTTCTTTAAAGAAAACAAAAATGAAGGTCAACATATTTTGTGTCTTTCATCCTAAATAACTAGTAAACTATTAACTATTACCTGAATCATATAATCTTTGGTTAACTCACTGTTTAAAGGAGAACTAAACTTCAGTTTTTCAGATCCTAATGTGAAAGTTTTTCTCCCCAGAACACCTACACGTTGAAAGATTCTTCTCTAGTTATTTGCATTTAGTAGATATGAGTAATAGATTCTGTAACAAAGGAGGCTTCCATCTTGTTGCCAGTACAACTCATAGCCCATGTTGGCTTCAAAGAGCCACGCCCCCTGACCCCAGCATTCACTGTCTCTATGTGCAGAGTTTCTAGCATCTCTTTCTAGTGAAAGATAAAGCCTCTAAATGTACCTGGAATCACAGCTGATTTGCTGGTGCCACACCATGTAAATGCTGCGTGTTTAGAAACAATCAGACCAAGAAGTCGCAAGTTCAAATCCCCTGTTTACTTATGAAACAAATAACACGGTCTACTGCCTGAGTTTAGTGCTTTTTTTGTTTGTTTGTTTCCATGTTTCTAGAAAAATATGAAGTTTCTACTATGTACAATCTTTATATATAGCAGCTCTGTTATTTATTAACAACCGTGTGAATTGCTGACCGTCTTCCAGTAGCAATACAAACAAGTGTACTGATTTTACTGACATTTACTTCTATTGATTGAGAGTTCACCTGTGGGCGTGCTCTGCTAAAGTGCTGGGTTAGGAAAAATCAGACTATTGGGCAACAGGTTCGATTCTCCAGTTCCCTTTTTTTGTTTTTATTATGTGTCTAGCAAAAGATAAAGACTCTACATGTACTAGTCATTACTTATTAGCCCTTGTGGCCTAGTGGTAGAAAGCTTTCTTTTAGAAGACACAGAATAGAAGGTTGCTGGTTCAATTCCCCATACTTACTTTTATTTTTGCTGAAATGTTAAATGTTCTGTTTCTTTCATCCAGCTAGCAAAGAAATACCACTGCAAAGATTACTTTTCTTTTTTGTATGTAAAGCATAGGAATTATCATTGTTAGGGACAGGAGCATTCTAATGTGTTTACACAAAAATGCACTGGTATCTGTTCTGTGTCAGAGGGAGGAAATCTGAGCTGTAACATGATTGGCTGTAGCTTCCAGGAAGCAAGACTGCAGTTTCCTGTGAAGTGTCGGGGACACTTAGATGGGTGTTCCCAGATAAGGTGAATTATGGAGTGACCCTTAGTACACACAGGTTATTTCATAAATCAACAGCATCCACAGCAAAGGGAGACATGAACACAGCTTGTTGTTCGTTTGTGAATGTGCTCTCTCTATTGGGACAATGTTGTCTTGGGACTTTAGTTCTCCTTTAATTTTGCTTAATAGTATATCGCGGAGATTCAAAGCCGGGTGCCGCGTTACTTACCTTTGCCCGATCCCGCGATACAATAACTGACGTAAACGAGATTACGTCAGTTATTGCATCGCGGGATCGGGCAAGGTAAGAACGTGGGTTTAACACCTCCTACCCAGTGCCGTTAAGTGTTGCGCTACTATGTAGCGCAAACCTTAACGGTAGGGGTTTTACATCTGTAGCACGGCGCTATTTCTAAAAACATTTGGAAATGGCGCTGTGCTCTAAATTCCGTCTAAAACCCACGTTAACCCGAATTTTTTCTGGGTTAACGTGGGTTTTAGACGGAAAAGGGCCATATTGTATCTCCCCCTATATTTATAATCTTATGGATTTTTATCATTATATCAGTGGAGGGATAGTTTGGGAAGTTGGGATGAGAAATGGTAAAATATAAGGAAGCGATGTAGGGTAAACTCTCCAGTGCGGGAAGCTGCAGAAGCCTGGGCGTGAGCCTGGTTTGGGGGTTTGTCGATACTTTGACATCACTGTTAGTTTATTGTAGTACTAGATCTTTATAGTGGTTCGAGTCTTGGAATAGAATCCAGACAGTCCATTTCTCTACAAATGTATCTTGTTTGTTATGTATGGATGCTAACAGTTCTTCCATTCTCATGATGTGGTTCAGTTCGTTTATCCATTCTCGTGGGGGGGTGGACACTCCGATTTTTTGCAGTGACATGGAAGGGCGGTTTTTCCTGCTATTAGGAAAGGGCATAACAGACCTTTTTTGATCTGAGCTGCTGAGCCAGATATCATAGAAAGTAGGATTATTGGGATAGTGCATGGTATTTGACTTGACGTTATTTTATTATAGACTGAGATTAGTATGGCTGAATTATTAGGCATGAGAACCAGATGTGTGACATGGATCCATAGTCTGAGTTGCATCTCCAACATACTGGGGATATCTGTTGTATTCAATTAGATCAACTGGACTTGAAATGTAGTTCTTGAAGACGTTTCGCTAGTCATCCGACTGGCTCTCAATTCAGAATGACTTGTACAAGAATGTGGCAATAATGTACCCTGGAGAATCCCAATTAGCATATCACAGCCAGGGGGTAAGGGTGTGATTAGATAGTGGCAAGAGGTGTTATAGGAACGCCCAGAGTTAGGTGTTAAAACAGCAGTGTACATGGCAGACAGTTGGTGTCGAACCCCCCCACCTCTATTTAGGCTTGGTTTCTTATTTTCACAAAATGGCCTCCTTAAAAACCTCTCTTGAACCAGTCACGTTCCTTCGCCAGTATGTTAACATTACAATCTTCAAAGGTATGTCCTTTATCCTAAGATGCAGATACGGCTGAGTCCTGACCCGAGGAATTGGTCTTCTGTGCGGGCCATACGTTGATGCAGTTGCTGTTTGGTCTCCCCCACATACAATCAGAGCATTCTTCACTGCACTGCCACGCATATATGATGGCGCTTTTCTTGTGTTTTGGTATTGGGTTTTTGGATTGTACCAATTGCTGCCTCAGCGTGTTGCTGGTTTAAAGCAGACAGGGATACGATGTTTTTGAAAATTCTCTTAATTCTCTCGGAGAACCCTGCTACATATGGGAGACCATGTTTTCCTGTCTTGCTTTTTCCCCCTTCACTGTGGTATTTTTGTTCTTTTCTTCCTTCTACTTCTTTTGGACAAAGGCCCAGTCTTGATATCCACAAGTTTTAAGGGCTCCTCTGAGATGTTTCATTTCTTTAGCCTTCGCCTCTGTGCTAGTGGGGATGTTCTCGCTCGTGTTGCAGGGTTCTGATGACACCCAGCTTGTGATCTAAAGGGGGTGGGAGTCAAACATCAAATACTGATGTGTGGTGTTGGTTTTTTCTGTAAACCTCTACTTCCAGTTTACCATTTTCTTAACTTCTACCAAGCAGACACCAACTGTTTGCCATGTACAATGTGTTTTTAACACCTACTCTGGGGTTCCTATAACACCTCTTAGGCACTATCTAATCACACCCTTAACACCTGGGCTGTGATATGCTAATGGGATTTTCAGGGTACATAATTGCCACAGATTCTTGTACAAGTCATTCTGATTGAGAAAGCCATTCGGATGACTAGCGAAACGTCTTCAAGAACTACATTTCAAGTCCAGTTGATCTAATTGAATACAACAGATATACCATGACCTGGATGAATGAGAACCTTCACACACAACATACTGGGGAGTGACAATTTTTTTTTTACAATATTTCTGAAAAAAAAAAATCTTTAAACTGAGCCCAGTTAAATCGTAAATCTGCAAGCACTGCAAGCTTTCTAAAACTAAGTATTTGTAAATTGAAGAACAGTAGATATTAATACTTGGTCCTGCTGCTTATAGAATTCTAAATTTGATGAGGGATCACATTCTGGTCTGTTCTGACATACTCAGGGTTTGTTGACAATGTAGGCCTACATGCATATATGAACAGCATTAGGATCAAATAATATTCTATCTGTGACTGTTTCGTAGCAATAAAATGTGACATTGGGCTGTCATCAAACCTTTTATCTTCACATTTCTACACATGAAACATTAAGTGTACCAACCCATATCTTCAACTAATCAATGCTAAACAAGTTGACTTGGATTTTGAGCAGGTCAGTGTAGTTATCAGTGGGATTTTTTTTATACACCATGCTTACTGTACCTTCCCATAATTGCTGTAACAGAAACCAGTGTTTGCAAGACATTAGATACAAAGCTCTATCAGTATAGCTGTCAGTGATTCTTCAGATTTGAAAAGCCCATTAATTATCTGAAAGATTAACTACTCCCAGCTGGATAAAATGAGATGTGTCTTTTGTCTTTGACAAGGCCTCTTCCTTTTTTCTTTTGTTTTACAATCTGCTGACACAAAGCTTTCTCTTTCTGTATCACGTTGTTTAATCCTTACCTATAGTAATGTACGGGAAGACTGAATTTTAATATGTCGAATTCTGCATGAGTTAATGGTCCGCTGAGACTTTTCCCCACCCCCTTTCTTCTGTTTAACACAATGCTTTGAATTGGCTTGGAGTTGAGAGATGAAAATAGAATTTTCATTTGATGGATCGGAATATTTTACAGTGGATTGCACTGAACAAGACAACAGGAACAAATTAGGTCATTCATGTAAAGTAGAAATAGTTTTGCAGAAGTTTAAGACCACATATTGGTTTCTAAAAACTAAAGGAGAATTTGGGGGTTAAATCCTGGTCTTAATTCCATGTTTGGAACTAGTTTACAAATGCAGCGCAGCAGTTTCTCTATGTGAGACCATGTCAGAAATCATTAGGATTTTTGCAGCATTGTTATAAAAGGTGTAATTCTTACACTAGTGTTTGTTTACATACATCCACAGTGTTTGGGAAACAGAAAGTTTTTGTACTGCCAAGATTCTAGGATTATTTGTTTTGATTAATATACTGTTCCCAGCATTGTGCGTCCATTGACACTTTGGATTGAGATTGACATTACTGTAATTGGTCTAATGTTGGTTTGCAGTTCGGTATGATAGCTGATGACTGCAAAAGTGCAAATTACTGCCTGTGAAAGGGGCAGTTTTGTTCATGACTGGCAAATAATATAAAACAGGATAATATACAGTAAGAAAAAATATAAAGTTATTTAAGAGTATTACAGGGCGATGCACCAACGGGCGTATCGCTCCTGATTTGGAGTTTAAGTCACGCTAACCGATGTTATATCGGTTAGCGTGACTTTAACTCCTTCCTTGCGGCGGCTGCGTGGCTAACGCAAAAGTTAACAGCGCAGCTGCCGCAAGCGATGTTATATGCCGAAATCGGCATTTTATTGCAGCACTTCCAACGCCAGCTAACAGCTGGCGTTAAAAATGCCGGAATAGAAAATCGCCAGGTAGCGATGTTTCGAGCGCCGCTATCGGCATATAACATCGCCGGGCTGTTTGCACCGGGTTGCCGATAGGAGGAATCGTCAACTAATGAGGAGGGGAGCAGGTTCGGGTTAGATTGGTCAGTGCACATAAAAGGTAAGAGCCAGCTGTAAACCCAGGGATTTAGCTCCAACTCAGATGCAATTCACAATAAGTTTCCTTCACGAGATGGAGTTTGGCAATTTTTCAGCCTTTTGATCCTGAAGGATTTTCAGGATTTTGCACTCACATACTACAAAAAGTAGAGAACATTATATTTGCTTTTTATTGCCCCCAAAAAAGTGCACAAAATAATAGACTTTTGTAACTTTTCCAGAAATTTCAATGGGTTAAATATGTAGTAAAATTTACCCAATTTCTTTATTTTTGTACTATTTATTTGTAGAAAACGTAGGTTTATACACAAAATTCTGATTACAACGATACCAGGCATATGTACCACTTTCTACAATACTACATCAAATTCAAACATTCATAGACAGTTAAAAAAAAGTAACTCCCAAATTAGCTAAAATATCCCTGCAATTGATATATATTATTTATAAACTTCACACCCACAGGCTTTTATGAGCGGTGTACATTATGATGAAAATGCAGATATCTGAACACAGATCTTAATGAAATTAGAATTTTTTATATTTCAAAAAACCAAGTAAGAATTTCACAGAAAAAAATTAAACTAAAAACTAACAAAAATAAGAAAGACTAAACTGGTATGCCATATGCACGGGTTGGTCAATTACAGTTTGAACAGCTTCCAGTTTTTTCCTGAACCTAAGAAATACCCCCTCAAACTATATATTTTAGGAATCAACACACCTTCAGCTATGTAATGGTGCCAGTCTTTCATTTGTTCATGCAGACTTCAAAGTCAGAAATCTTGCACAAACACACAAGAAATTTTGAACCTCATTTAAGTCATTTCTCCAGAGCGATCAGCTCTTGAGCGATTTTCTTTCAAAGGGATTTTCTGTTTTAAAGGGGTTTCTGTATTTAAGGGGAGAGAGCGTTAAGAAACAAAAGCGTTTAGAACAAGAAAGGGTTTAAGAACAACACTGCTGTTTCTCTGCTGTTATTGCTGTGTCTCTGCTGTGAATTGCTGTGTATTGCTGTGTCTCTGGTGTGTATTGCTATTTAGTATGGAAAGTTTTGTTGGGGCCACGCAATGTGCATCCTGCTGCATGTATGGGATCTTGCAGCAGCCGCCCCAGGGGACCTATGTATGTGTCAGATGTGAGTGGGGTCATGTGACCCGAAACGTCATGCCCTGCTGTATGTAAGTGTAGCCTTGGAGAGCTATGTAGCTTATAAGTGTTCAAATTTTAATTATGCTTTGAAATAAATAAAGGAATTGCTTTTATATTACAAGCAAGTGCTGTCCGCTATTTTTGTTTCAGATGTGAGTGGGTTGCCCATTTGGAATCTGGCTCCAGAATCTAAAGGGTAAACTTGCAGCATTGCAGGGCTTGGCAAATCTGGGGAAAATGCAGGTACTGGCAGGGGCCAGTAAACTGGAGGGTGGAGATGGGGCAGATAAGGTGGAGAATGAAGATAGATTTGTAAGGGTCACCAGGGGAAGTAGGGGACGGAAGGATAGGGACGCTTCTTCCCAGCTGGTTGATCCCAACAGATTTGCCATTTTAGGCGAAGATGTGGAGGACGATGGTTCGGAAGCAGCATATATGGAGCGAGCCTTTCCCTTGAGCACCCAGGGGACGGCCATCTCCAATACAAGGGAGGGAGAACTGGGGGCTAGGAAGGATAGGCAGGTGGTAGTGGTAGGGGACTCCATTATTAGAAGGGTAGATAGGGTAATCTGTCGCCAAGACCCTACATGCCGAACAGTGTGTTGTCTGCCTGGTGCTAGGGTTCGACATGTGGTGGATCATGTAGACAGATTATTGCGTGGGTCTGGGAGTGACCCAGCGGTCTTGGTTCACATTGGTGCCAATGACAAAGTTAGAGGTGGAGGTGAGGTCCTTAAAAATGATTTCCGAGAATTAGGGGCCAAGTTAAAAGCAAGGACCTCAAGGGTAGTGATTTCAGAAATACTACCGCAGCCACGTGCCACGCTAGGGAGACAACGGGAGCTCAGGAGTATAAATGTATGGCTAAGAGAGTGGTGTAAGGAGATGGGGTTTGGGTTTTTAGAGAACTGGGCTGATTTTTCTGTTGGCTACAGGCTCTTTAGTAGAGACGGATTGCACCTCAATGGTGATGATGCAGCTGTTTTGGGGGAGAAGATGGGTAGGGGAGGGTACGTTGAACTACACAGGGGTAGATAGAGAAGTTAGGGATCAGGGGGCTATTAACACAATGGAGGGAGGAGAAGGGGGAGGGGGGAGAATAGAGGATAAGGAGGCATGTACGACCATGTATGGAAGTAAATCAATTGGTAATCTAAAATGTATGTTTACAAATGCAAGAAGTCTGGCTGGAAAAACTGGGAATCATGGCATAACCCTTTCACTGCCAGGAGATTTTCATTTTTTTTTTTGCGTTAACTGCCAGAAGAATTTTCAGGATTTTGCCCTCAATCGCTTTAGACTAATTTTACAGTAGGAAACCTTGCAGTAAATCAGGAATATTATACATTGGTTTTTTCAGCACAAAGTCTACTTTAACATGGTAACAGAATTTTGTAACTTTTCTGGAAATTTTACTGGAATTATGGGTAAAATATGTAAAAAAACATGAAAATTTGCAAATTTTTCATGGATTTTTCCCATTTTTACTTATAGTTATCTTAAGGTTACACACAAAAATCTCACTGTTTCTAAAAGCTCAGATACTCCCGAGTACAACGATACCAGATATATGTAGGTACCCCACTTTTCCTGTACAGGAGACCCCCCCAAACTAAAACTGCACCTTCAAGAATATTACACCAAATTAAAATGTATAACCACTACTGACGGTTAACATAGAATATCTACCAAATTAACTAAAATATCCCCACAAGTGAGATATTTTTAGAAACTACACACCCGCAGGATTTTATGAGTGAGGTTAGTTTCGATCAAAATGCAGATACCCGGGCGCAGCTCTTCGTCCAATTGTAAGTTATTTTCGGGGATCATTCCCAAAGATGATCATCAAATCATCTTAAGGAATGATACAGAACTTGGAATACGGGCATAAATGCCCATTTTCCAATTCGAAATCCGATCGGAAAAATCACTTCCCGGAAATCATTTTCCAGGAAGTGATTTTTCATTCATTGGCAAAGATCAATAATTTGGTGATCAGAAGTGATCACCAAATTTTGATCTCTGTCCCCATTTTTTTTCTAAGTCTTCGCTATTTGTGAATGGAACTTTGAGTTCCATTCACAAAATGTATAGTAAAGCTGTCAAGCATGACAGCTTGTACTATACTTAGGTACTGCAGCATGATCTATGGAGATCAAGCTGCAGTACCTCAACTAGACCACCAGGGGCAGTCTCCTACCACTTCAAGGGAGACCCCGGTGAAGGAGGAAGCTCCGTGACGTCACCGGGGTCTCCCTTTCCGCTTCCTGAAGACAGACTCCACGTGGGACCGGCTGCACATCGCGGGACCCGGCTAAAAGTAGGTGTATCTTCCGATCCCCCCCTCGGATTTGGATCAAACGGAGGGGGGATCGAGGGGTCACCGGGGTCTCCCTTTCCGCTTCCTGAAGACAGACTCCACGTGGGACCGGCTGCACATCGCGGGACCCGGCTAAAAGTAGGTGTATCTTCCGATCCCCCCCTCGGATTTGGATCAAACCGAGGGGGGATCGAGGGGGCTAGGGGGGCAGTTGAATGCTGCCCCCCGATCGCCCCTAGCGGGGGCCAAATTTTTTTTTGCTGCAGGGAAGCGACAGATCGTATATTCACGATCTGTGGCAGTTTGTGCATTCACTGCACAGATCGTGAATATACGATCTGTGGCAGGGAAAGGGTTAATGATTCACACGACTGGACAGTAAATATTGAAGGATACTCCTTATTTAGACATGACAGACTTAATAAGAAAGGAGGAGGAGTATGTATGTATGTTAAACAGGAATTGAAGCCAAATTTAAAAGATGGAATAGATGGGGGTATAAACGATATGGCAGAAGCAATATGGGTGGAACTGTGTACAGGAAGCAAGAAGGTAGGTAAATTAATTGTTGGAGTATGTTATAAGCCGCCAAATGCCAGGGAAGAGGTGGAAATGAATCTCCATATGCAGTTGGCGAAGGCTGCTGGTATGGGGCATGTTCTGGTTATGGGGGATTTTAACTACCCTGATATAGATTGGAGTAAGGGGAGTAAGGGAACTGCCAGCACCTCAAAAGGTATAAAGTTCTTAAATTTCCTATATGAGCATTTTCTGTCACAGATGGTAGAAGTTCCTACTAGACAGAATGCGTTGTTGGATCTGGTGGTATCTAATAACCCTGAGCTCATTTTGGAGATGAGGGTAATCGGAAGCTTAGGGAATAGTGACCATGATATAGTGTCATTTAATATAGGTTGCAAAAAACTAAAGTGCACTGGATTAACAAAAACTTTTAACTTTAGGAAAGCTAATTTTATGCTGTTAAAGTTATCGCTCCTGCTCATAGACTGGGGGGAACTGTTTCTAGGTAAAGATACTGAGCAGATGTGGACCACTTTTAAAGGGATATTAAACTATTACATTTTTAAATCTGTACCTTTAAGTAACAAGTGTAAAAAAATGAGGTCCACTCCTGCATGGCTTAATGCTCAGGTAAAAAGGGAAATGGAAAAAAGAAAAAGGCTTTTAAAATTTTGAAAACAGAAGGCACAGAACAGGCTTACAGGGAGTACAAAAGCTGTAATAAAGAGTGCAAGAAAGCAATTAAACTAGCTAAAATAGAAAATGAAATACGGATTGCCGAACAAAGCAAGTCCAACCCCAAAATGTTTTTTAAGTATATAAATGGTAAAAAGATGAGGACTGAGAATGTGGGACCATTAAATAATGGAGCTGAGGTGGTTGTAGAGGATGCCGAAAAGGCTAATCTGCTAAACCATTTTTTTACATCGGTTTTTACGGTTGAGAATCCTTGTCCTTACATTAGGGATTGTAATAATATGCAGGGAAGAAATGAAGAGTATTCACATTGGCTAACAGAGGATATGGTACGGAAACAATTAGACAAAGTTAGTATCAATAAAGCCCCAGGACCAGATGGATTGCATCCTCGGATTTTAAAAGAGCTTAGTTGAGTTCTATCTAGACCACTGTTTCTCATCTTTTCAAATTCGCTTTTGTCTGGAGATGTGCCGCTGGATTGGAAAAAAGCCAATTTAATACTAATATTCAAAAAAGGTAGTTGTTCACAGCCTGGAAACTATAGACCTGTAAGCCTAACTTCAGTGGTAGGGAAGATGATGGAAACTTTGTTAAGGGATCATATCCTTGACTTTGTCTCCAGAGATCAACTTATTAGTAGTAGTCAGCATGGATTTATGAGAAAAAGATCATGCCAGACAAATTTAATTGGTTTTTATGAAGAAGTGAGTAAGAAGTTAGATTCAGGCACAGCAGTGGATGTGGTATATTTGGATTTTGCAAAAGCTTTTGATACTGTGCCACATAGGCGACTAATGTATAAACTGAGGAATATTGGCCTTGAAGAAAACATTTGTTCATGGATAGAGAACTAAACAGAGAGTGGTGGTTAATGGAGCTACATCTATGTGGGCTAAAGTTCTAAGCGGAGTACCTCAGGTTTTGTATGGGGCGCTTCTGTTTAATCTGTTCATAAATGACTTAGAAGGGGGCATTAAGAGCAAGGTCTCAGTGTTTGCTGATGACACTAAACTATGCAGAGCTTTGGAAACTTCCAATGATGTGCAAGTGCTGCAAGCAGACCTAGATAGATTATCAAAATGGGCAGCAGAATGGCAGATGAGATTCAATGTTGATAAATGTAAGGTGATGCATTTGGGATTTAATAATCCCTGTGCCACCTACACCATAAATAACTCTGCGTTAAGTGCATCTGTAATGGAAAAAGATTTGGGGGTTCTGGTAGATAACAGACTTAGCCATGGCAAACAATGCCAGGTAGCAACGGCTAGAGCTAGCAAGATATTGACTTGTATAAAGAGAGGAATAGATTCAAGAGAGAAAAATATTATTCTCCCTCTTTACAAGGCACTGGTAAGGCCTCATTTGGAATATGCGGTGCAGTTTTGGAATCCCATATACAAAAGGGACATCTTGGAAATTGAGGCAGTTCAGAGAAGGGCAACTAAATTAATAAGGGGAATGGAGGGGCTTGAATATGCAGGCAGATTAGACAAGTTAGTTTGTTTACATTGGAGAAGCGGCGTTTGCGCGGGGACATGATAACCTTATACAAATATATTAATGGCCCATACAATGAACTCTCTGGTGCATTGTTTACTAATAGGTCATATCAGAGGACTCGTGGACATCCTTTAAGGTTGGAAGAAAAGAAGTTTCATCTTCAGGTTAGGAAGGGTTTCTTTACAGTGAGAACGGTGAAACTGTGGAACTAGCAGAAGTTGTAATGGCAAGTTCATTGAATAGCTTTAAAAAAGGCCTGGATAAGTTTCTAAAACTAAAAAATATTGAGAATTACTGGGATTAATACATATAGATCTCGTTGATCCAGGGATACTTTCCGATTGCCATTTGGAGTCAGGAAGGAATTTTTTCCCCCTTTTTAGCTGTTCTTTTTGCCTTCCTCTGGATCAACTGTTAGGTAGGGTTAAAAAAAAAAAAAAAAGAGGGTGAATAGGTTGGACTTGATGGACGTATGTCTTTATTCAACCTTAATTACTATGTTACTATGACATGACAAGTAAAATAACCCACTAAATATCAATCTACCACATCTCCTGAATCACTGTATGCCTTATGAGTCGGTAAATCTAACAAGGAAGAAGAAAAGAATAACTGTCGGCACCCCTAGACTAATATGCAATAAAAAAACATTTTATTTATTACATTATGGACATGAAACTAGTAAAAACACATATAAACCAAATGCCTCAAATATAGGGTACATAGAGTCAAAGTGCGCAAGCCAATACACTGTACATAGGTACTTACTGATACTGCCACCAAAACAAACGGTGTAGAATAAGGCAGAGTTGAAAGAATTAAGGATGCCGGGTGCAGGACACGTTTTGCTCCATATCTGTAGATAACCGAAGCTACCTCAGCTGCTGCCTAGCCTTCGCCGGAACCCCTTCTATATACATAACCGTTACCACCTGTCGCAGCACATGTGACGTCACGATGCATCATGACGTTCCCCACGTACACCGATTGGGGATGTGAGGTGTCATGCATAATGACATCGCTCGATTTCAAAGAATGCGAGGCATCATATCTTACCCAATAGGGGGCCAGTTTAAAATCTAATCTAACAATGCCCTAATGTTAACATCGCTATAGAATTATAACACAGTGCAAATTAACATATTCAAGCTCGCAATAATCCAGTTGCATAAACACACCAAATATACAAATACAGTGCAAAATTGCAAAAATAATAAACAATAATGTAATAAGTGTCCAGGTCCAGAGGTATAATCCATAGAATCGTGCTAAGGCTATATCCAGACAGTACATGGTCTAAGGTTGAGCCCTGCATATTCTAAAACACCAGAATATAGTTTCTAAACACAGAAGTTAGAGTTATCCCAATTAGCAATACAGACCCATAATTTGTAATCTACGAGATGCTATCCTGTTCAAGAGAGTTCTGAGAGTTCTGAAATCTAAGTAGCAGTCTATCAGTATTCAATGTGAGTGGGTATATTCACAGAGATGGCCACCAACTATCCCTTAAATGGGAACCACTGAAAGCTCTTTGGGCAGGGTCCTCTTTCCTATTGTATCACGTTATTGCTGTAAATAACTCACCACTCTTGAAAAGTGAACTATTATTTTAATGTATTTATTGAAGACTGGGAAGCTAAGGAGCAATCTTTAACCCATTTTGAGTTTTTTATCCTGAACTAAAAGTATTTAGAGAGGCTCCTTAACTATAGTATAGTATTTGAGGTTGAATAAAGACATACGTTCAACCTACTCAGTAATACCCATACTACCTGCCTAACTCCAGAGGAAGGTGAAAAAAACCCCACCAGAATTATGAAGGGGGAAAAACTTCCTTCCTGACTCAAAGTGGCAATCGGAAATATCCCTGGATCAACTCTACTTTATGTATCAATACCAGTAACCTGCAACATTCCTTGTTTTCAAAAACTTATCCAGCTTTCTTTTAAAAACTACCCAATGAACTTGCCATTACAACTTCCAATGGAAGACAGTTCCATAATTTTACCGTTCTCGTAGTGAAAACCCCCAAATTTGAAGACTAAACTTCTTTTCTTTAAGTCTTAAGAGATGTCTGCATGTCCTCTGACATGTTCTTTTGGTGAACAATACCTCAGTTTATTGTATGGCCCATTAATGTATTCATACACAGTAATCATATCTCCATGCAAGCGCCATTTCTCTTTAGTTGCCCTTCTCTGAACCCTTTCCATTTTAGACAATCAGATGTGGCTGCCAGGCCGGCCTCCTGCTGCAGTTCCGGCAAGCAGAGGGCCGATATCAGAGCACCTGGGAATTGAAGGATTGTAAGTAGAGTTCTGAAGCATTTTATAAAGACAACTTAGCAGTTGGGGGTGGGCTAGGGTCCTCTACAGTATGTAAAAAAATATTTTTACTTTTTTTTTGTTCTAAGGGGGTTATTCAATAAAAGTTCTTTAAAATGGGGCTAATTTTGCCCCAACCAATCAGATGTTAGCTTTCAAATGTTACGTAAGTTATGATTGGTTGGGGCAAAATTAGCATAATTTTAAATGATAAGAACTTTTATTGAATCTCTCTGTAAGTACCTTAAAAATTATCCAATCTTTGGTGCACCATTTCTTCAGGTTTCCCATGGTTCTTGCTGCTGGCAATGTCCTATTCAAGTCTTCGAGGCTAGTGCCAAATAAAGATATGGCTCACAGACAGGTGTAACCACAAGAAGAGCATCTTGGGAAGAATAAACACAGCATCTACAAAAAAACCCTGCAAAAAAACACAATTGCCAACATGTGTCCACTTTTTTATTTTTGCATTCCCATAGACTATTATTAAAGCATGATTCTGACACACATGGACCAAAAGTTGTACATGCATGCACAGTAAAAATTAACTGCATTTTTTTGGAATACAAATTATATATTGGGAACTAATTTTCGCAAATTCCATTTTATTTTAAATTACACACACGCAAATCGGAAAACGCAACGCACATAGAACCATCAGCTGAATATTGAACCATCAACTGAATATATAATATATCCAAAATAAACAAGTCAAGTAACTTAGGGGAACTCAGCAATATGGTGCAAAGAACCTTGCATAAAGGATCCATAATCAGTTATAAAAGCATTGTCTTTCACAGAGGGTAGATGCAGATTATGTGACCAGGCAGGGGAAAGTCCAAACAGTCAACAGAGCAGAGACATTGGAGACATCGAATGTGTGCTGGATATCTCCAAGGTAAGTAAACATCAGGGTTTTACTGTTGTGTTATTGGCCACTTTCATTTAGCTATTGCCATCCAAATGTTTTTTTTACATGTGATCTTATACTTTGGATGGTAATGAGGTTAAATATACAAGACCAACCCATGGACATCAGTATTTTTTGTAGGAAAGGTAGCATCTATACCAGAATTTCTGGATGGCTGTTGTTGGACTTACAATTTAGTTAGATACAGTAGAGCAATTTGCACTTTTTTTGGTGTCCCTTTTCTGTGTAATATCACAATGTTTTTATGATTATGGATCCTTTACTCAAGGTCCTTTGCACCATATTGTTCCCCTAAGTTCCTCCACCCACTGTGCTTGCAAAACCATAATTCCTACTCACAACTAGCAGCCCACAAGAAAGGAAGCACCACTGTTATGTTTTGTTTAAGTGTTTTTATTGCTATGTTTTTAAGTTTGCTGTTTAGGAAGTTTGTCCTCTATCTATCCAGTTTGTGGGGCATATTTTGCCAGTCCTTCTCCTTAGCTAAGTTAGTGGAAGCAGCCATTTTGTTACCTCTCTGGATCATTCTCCTTGTAACTGCCAGTTACTATAGTTTTTTGACCAATGATAATTTTTATTGCTAAATCTGTTATGGGATTTCTCACTTCCCATACAGCCCTGTATGAATAAAATTCAGCAAGATTTCCAAGCTGTGCCCATGGTGCAATATTTATTAACTCACTGATACCACTGATTATCTTGAAATGTACCATTGTGTACATACATTTACTGTCGAGATCGTAAATTTAGGAACGTAACCTTCTTTCATACAATACCATGTTGTACCAAAATATTGCAATGGTATTGCATGGGTGATATCTACAGTATGATCGCCATCAAAATTCTACATCAGTGATCATATATTTGTGGGGTTCAAAGGGGTACCCTGATTTGTTACCCCTGAAAGAATATCACTCAGAGGCCAAATTGATAGATGCAGGTTCCTTTATAAGAAAGCACACGTGTGGTGACCAGCTATACACAGCAATTAGTGTGTAACAAGTCCATATTACAGGGGCTTGCTGCTGGTTTATATAGGCAAAATGACACAATATAATAATCACAATATAAAAATAAACCATAACACATTGTATAGATATACATAAGAACAAACATCAATATTTGGGAGATGGATAATGGACTTTCACATAACACATTGTATGGATATGCATGAAAACAAACGTGATTGCATGTGAATGGATACACATATGGACCCCAGATATATCCGTTAAATACATCTTCAATATTCTATTCCCACAATGTTATCCTATATAATTTTGCAAAGTCACTGTGACTTGGAAACTTCTCTTAATATCAGCATACATTTTAACCCATTGGTTACTAAAATCATTCTTGTATATTTTATTAGGGCATTATCATGCATTATCATTAATTATATCAGGGACCCCCGGTGACCACCTGTCAATATTGATGACTGCAATTATAGATTTACGTCTGCCATTGTAGATTTACGATTGTGGCAATAATCATTAAAGGTGCAGTATTGCACAATATCAATACCGTACATTTAGAAATATTGCCCATGGTGTCTTATCTGCGACTATTGGAAGAAATCTTTTCACATCTACAGGCTTAGGACAGTGAGGTGATTAACCCATATGGATTTTTAAATAATTTTTGGTTTGTTTTATTTTCATATGATGCAATTAACACGTTTGAACTACATTTCGCTTTTCGCCATACATCGCGGCGGTTACCGCCCAAGCATATTTATAAAATGGCGAAAAGTGTTTTTTTGCGTTAAGTTCAGCTATTACAATTCGCCAAGGCTGAGGCCATTTATTTATCCTGCCAATGGGTCCCTGGAGGTGTCAGTACATTGTGGAGTGTTTCTCAGTACTAATAAGTACTAGGGGGTGTTAGACTATTTTCCAGCATTTACTGTAATACGATCTGAGATTTCACTTTTTTAAGGTTAATGTTTCGCTTTTTAAAGATATATTTTTTTTTAATGTTCCAATTTTTTTCTATTTACTAATAAAATCAAATGGAGGTCTGAGGGACATATTTATAAAGGGGCATTATTTTTGCTATTTTCCCCACCAGCCTTTACCGCAATTTTTTAAACATTCAACTTTTCCTTTCATCAAAGTTATTAAAAAGGCTAATTTGTATCACAAGCGAAAATTATCTAGCAAAAAGTAGCACTAATAATGCTGGAAAAGCTCAGCACATATTATGGTAAATAGGTAATACTGCCTGGTGGTTTTTCAAAGTAGTATTGAATTGGTTAATACACACTGAACACCTATCTTTGTTATTTAAAAATAGCCTAACACATGTGGTGTTTTTTTCAGCCAAAGATATAAATAGTATAAAAATCAAAAGGCGAATTTTCTCTATTTCATTAATAGAATGATAAAGTGTAAAACGCAACAGGCGTATTTTCTCAATTTTGCTTATAGGATATGGTAGTGTAAACTGCAAAAGGAGAATTTTCTCTATTTTAATAGGATGAGTGTGAAACTGAAAAGGTGAATTTTCTCTATTTTATTTATAGGACACATTTTTTTAGTATTGCTTATTTTCATCAAACCAGTTCCATTATCATGGGAACATACCATAGTGCTGTGTAAGAAATAATCATGTTAATGGAACATTCTAGTGAATAATGATGTTTGGTGAAAATTCTGTTAAAAATGCAAAAAAATGCAACAAAAGGGAGAAAAGGGGCAAAAAGGGGAAAATCCCCCTATTTATAAATGGCTGTAAATAAAAAAAAGTGACAAAGATAACTCTGAAATTACACTAGAGAGCAATCTCTCTTTTCGCAGTGATACCACACTTAACGCATTTAATAAGGCGAAAACTATCGCCACACATTGCCTCAGTGATACTTTTCCGCAAAGGCGAAAGAGAAAACAAGCGTTTTATAAATAAGGCGAAAATAGCGCTATTTGTCATTGCGATGTAATGGCGAAAATAGCGATTATTTATAAATATGCCCCTATGTGTAACAAAGAACATCCCCTTATTTATAATGATAAGTCATATTTATCTAGTTAGAATTTAACTCATAATAGCAATCTGAGAAAATGTATTGAAGTTTTTTTCTGTTACATGTTAGTATTCAGAATATATCTAATTCCAAGTAGAGTCTACAGTCTTTCATCTTCCTTGAATGAAAACAACTGATGTACTGTTCCCTTTGAAATGCAGAAACCTATGAAAATGGATAGGACATTTGTGTGTTTTGGTATTGATATACAAATCATAATCCTGACAAATTAAGGGAAGTTGCAATAAATTTCCGAAACGCAACCTACCTGCACTCGTTCCCATGATATGTCAGCCACTTTGTGACCACTGATACATTGTGGAAACGGGATTGGCAATTTGTGACCTTTTGCAGGGTTATAAAGCCACAATTGAAAAGGTGTTGATTTTCATACTTAACACTAGTGCAGAAATCCTTTCTAAACTTTTTGCATCACTTGTGCTGCACTAACACATTGGGAAACTCCCCACGCATATCACGCAAATTTGCAGAAATCGCCCCAATATTGTTTTAAGGATATTTGTTGAAATACCTCTGCTTTCCAAAGACAACCCTGTTACACCACTAGGTTACAGTATGTAGTCAAAATTGCAATTTAAGGGATGGACTATATAACTATACTCTAAAATGAAACTTTTTAGAAATGGAAAGTACCTGGGGCAGGGAGGTGGGATTGATTATTTCTACTTCACAATATTGTTTCATTGAGGAGCTACAGCAATTACAGTTTCCATTTGCCAGGTTAGTCCTGGACTATTCTGGTGTTAAAGATAGCGCTGAAGCCAGGAGGAAGACTGTCAGAATCGGTTTTCTTTGGGATGGTGCTCCTCACAAAAACAATATTGGAAGGTAGGAATAACCAGTGCTATTCCATGTCAACACTACTTTTCATTGCAACTGCTTTTTAAAAAAAACTCACACTATTGTGTAAATAAAGTGAAGACCAACAATAGATTGCTAGCTCCTGTACATATTGCTTTCAAACAGGACAAAAGGGAGAATACAGATCTCTGTATGTACAGATTTACTGAATCTTCAATGTTGTGGCTTCACCTGTCTATGGAGGAAGTGAAGTGAAATCACTGATATCCAACTACTGCTCCCGAGCCCACCACAATCAGCTTATAGATAGAATCATCTACACTTGACCCTACTGTGCAACCTACCTACAGGTGTAGCGCATGACCTCCTAAAATTACTTCCCTTCCTCAATGCAGAGGGGAAGCTGGAGATTTTACAGAAACAATCCATAATGCCTTCTCATCCGAAACTTATATTAACTTGTTTTATTTTATTAGTTACTTTTCTAATTTTTCTCTTTTCCTATAATGGTTTCAAATTGAGTTTAACTTTGTCATTTGCGGTTTTGTATTTCTTTGTAGCGGACATTCTAATTACTATGCAATACAGAACATAAAATAAACAAATAAAGGACAACAAGTTTTGATTTAATTTGTTACACTTTCTTTCAAATGAATTTACTGACAGAGATGCAATGGAAGTGGCATGTTAATGCAGAAAGCAAGAAGGACCGTGAACACCAAGTTATTTTTCATCAACTATTTTATTGGAAATAACATCAAACCCATCACAACGGTAATCCATAACGCAAAGTGTACCGTGGACGATTCTGCCCAAACTGTCTAGGCAGCATTGATAGTCTGTAACAGGAGCCTTTAACATTCTCTCTCTCTCTCTCTCTCTCTCTCTCTATGTGCTTGTGTGAAAATGAGAACCGTGAAGTGAATTCTAATAGATTCTGTCAGGCCTCTCTGAACGAGTGTTTGTCCAACTGCATTGGCTCCTCATTTATCCTTACCATCACCACATATTCATATCCCTATGAGTTCTCAAGGTGAAATCCTTGTTTCACCTTCATCATTGTTGACAGCCATTGCAAATCACTTGCTCTGTTTCACCTTTCCCTGCTGAACCACAAATAACCTTGTTTTCCCTTAAATCTGCTATGGAACATTTTTATTTTATGGAACTTTAAGATGTGTGCATTTTTCATGCTTCTAGAAATACAAATAAAATGATTTTCCTGTTAGCTATACATGATGTGCTATATATAGAGCCAACCTAATACATAAAATGTCATTGATAAACTTACTAGAAATCACAGTGTACATCAAACAGCCTAGGGGACAGATACAACATTAGGCAGAGAATGATAAAACAATAGCTATTTCTTGCAAAATTATCTGCAACAACAAGGAATAAATATATTTCTCTGATTGTTCTTCGAGGCTGATTTTTGTCTTAAGATGTAGACATGGGTAAAATTTGTTAGCACGAAATTAGTTAATTTCCCTAATACCCTGTGTGACAATTACACGTTGGTCAGCTGGGCTGCAGCAACCAATGACAGCAATTTTTTTTTTGTGCCAACTCTCTAACTATTAATATTGTGGTTTCCGGTCCCAAAAGACATTTGTCAAGGTGTTGGAGTTTTTAGGATATAAATTTATAGAGATAAACAAAACTATTGCTCTTGTGTGCCAACCTGTCAGCCAATCCACAAGTCAGTTTGTACATTTAGGTGGGAGCTTCCATACTGTTTCACCTAAACAGATAATACTTGTGTCATTTCCCAGCTTACAGAGCAATTAATGACCTATTATTATGAATACTAGAATTAAATACTGAATTAAAGCATGTTCATTGTGAAAATCAAAACATTTTGGCACATAATTTTGCTAAACCACCAGAGCTATTTCACCCATCTCTGGTCAAAATAAGGAGCATTGTATTTTACAGGAGAATTGCTAGTAGACACACTCCTTTTATTTGAACTTTCAGGGCCAGTTCAAAGGGCTATTAAACTCTGTAAAGGCATGTCCACCCCCAAAACTATAATCCCCCCACTAATGGCCCCACCATGTAGTGTAGTAAAATCCTTACTTCACATCCTAGCTCCATAAGGTTCTCCTGTAGTCCCCCCCCAAAGTCCCAAAAACTGCCCAACAGGAGGATAGCAGAGTCCATATAGGACTCTGCCTCCTACCTGGCCTCCGGGAGAAGTTTGGCATGCGTACTGCAACCCTTCTCCCCCTCCCTCTCCCTCCCGTTTTGCTATCCCTCCCCCTACCATAAAACCCCTTGCCAATTTAATAGAATATGTTGCCCCAGCCCCAACCGCAAAAAAAGTATTTTAAGAAAGTCTCCAGAACTGTACTTACCTTCCCACTCTCCCCCGGCATTCTGAGAAGCCGGCAGCCGCGTCTGTGAATGGCTGCCTCTCAGCCAATCACGGACGCGGCTGCCGGTCCCACCCCCTGCTTGCAGTGTCTCGCAAGCAGAAGGCCAGGCCGGGCGTCGGAGGAGAGAGTGAAGTTAAGTAAACATCTGGCCACTTTCCTAAATTATTTTTATAGCGGTTGGGGCTGGGGGACTGTATTCTATTATATGTCAAAAGTTCTTATTAAGAGTGGACATGCCCTTTAATAGTACCTAGGGTGAGCACCTAAACCGAGCATCCTCACCCCTGGATCTGGTCACAGGTTGGGTAAGATGTCCTTGGGCATCTCTACTTTTCGATAACACAGGTGGTTTCTGCATACTGGGCCCTGTTAATATTTTCTTAAATAGGAATCAGTAAAAGAATTCAAGGCTATGACTATTATATTAACATAGCTAAAACTGGGGATGTATACCGAAAAAGATGTTGTCCTTCATAGTATAGCAAAAACATTATTTTTTGGTGGCCTTAATTAAAAAACAGCACACTCCTACCTTTAAAATCACCCCAGGATAATGCTTCCATCTGCAGTCTATTCAAAGTTACAGCAGTATAAAGGGTTGTTTTACCTGCTAGCACTTTGAGCTGTGACATCACCAGCACCACTGGTTGGAGCATGTTCACTGCTGGGGCCTATATCTATTTAACAATATAGTTAGGTTTTGTATTTGGTGGATAAGAAGATAGCAATTGTTTGATTACCGGAATCAGCCCTCTTCCTCTGGGGTATTTTAGTGCATAATTTAAAAATTGTGTTTGCAGATTTGTTATATTTGTCAAATTGTTTAACAAAATGATTAATTTGTTGGATCATAAACCAATCATTTTGTTTGTAATTTGTGTGTAGCTTCCTCCCATGTGAGAGGGTTGTGTTTTTTTTGTTTGTTTTTTTTTAGCTTAATTGCACAAATTATCAAGTTATAAATGTTGTTTGCCTCCAGGTAGCTCACTAATCATGAGACAAATATACCACAAAATAAGTTGTAAGCTTGCGTAGTATAAATTCATTTGGCATGATAAAAAATGTCTTACAAAATGAATTGTCAATAAACAGTACAGTTTGACAACTGGGATATACTATTATGTGGAATTTGGAACAATAAAAACCTTAATTTGCATTCATGGGAGAACTTTATACATAATCTTGTCCTGAATAATACAGTCAATGTTTTGCAATTCACAGTTTCTTGGTGTCTTTTTTAGCTTGGTACTCATATGGATTAAAAATGTCAGTTATGCTGTATATTTCATTCAATTTGAGTGCTACGTAACAGTGATGGCAAATTGTTTTCTTTAGGTATCGCTAAATTTAAAAAATGTATATCGCCAAAATGAGAACATATTCTTTAAAATGTACGTGCTGTTATATTTTTAACATAAAACCATCATTTAAAGTAAGAATATATTCAGAGATTTTTAACTAAAATGCACACATGACACCAAATTAAATTCATTCCCTCTCATTTTCACATACAGATAAGTGCAAAACTAAAAAAAAGTGATATCACCCTGGCAAGGTTTTATATGAAAGCAATTTACTTTTTTTTTTAGAAATTGACAATCTGAAGAGCCGAATAGGAAAGAGAAATACATCTGTACTCAGATAGCGTAAGAAACGATTTGCAGCTGATCTATCATCACAGATAACCAGAAGATCAGAATGGATACTTGGAATATATGTAAGAGGTCTCAGTGACCTCACAACGAGTAAAGACATTTAGAAAACCCAGTGATTTAAAAAATTGTATGAGATATTCAAAGTGCTTCTATATTTTAGGGCCATTTCCATTTAACTTTTGTTGCTGTTAGCAGTAAAATGGCTTTGGCTATTTTCAACAGCTTTTTCATTCTCATGTATTATTTCCTTCATATAAGTATTTGGAAAATGATGTACAGCTTGGTAATGTGACAATACATAAGAGAATGTATTGCATGATGACAGATATTTGCATTTAAAGGGATATTGCTACCAGGAGTTGATCCATATTGAAACTAAAGTTTAATCTTTAGATCTATAATCTTGTATTCACACTGTATTTTTGTAGTGAATGAATTCTTATCAAATAAGGTTACCCTGATCTAGTTGCTGGTCGAAAGAAACTTACTGTATGAGCCAATTTCACACACTATACCACTAGAGATGGACACAAAACCAAATGCGGGATTGTTTTTGAAAATCCTCCATGGTCCTTGTAAGGATTCGGGAGGGGGTCCCGGTTTCGAGCTGTGGGATCCCCAAACATCCGGCCGTGATATTGTCGACCATTCGGCAACCCTCGAGTGGGCGATTTTCGGGAATACCCAGACTTTTGGGGATTTTCGGAATCACCGTTCGAGTTTTACACACTGTTCGAAAATCCTTGAATCAATCGAATTTGCACATTTTTTTTGCTGTTACCCGCGCACATGTTCCTCAGACCATCTCCCAGGTCCCAGAGGCCTGTACGGTAAGTTTATTTTGTTATATTTTGAAAAGTTCAGATGAACTATTTACCCCCCGTTGACTTTAATGGGTACATTTTCGAACTTACGTTTTTTTTTAGAAGTTCAAAAAGGACCAAACTTTATGAAGTTTGACCATCTCTATATACCACACTAAACCTTTCTCTGTGGGGCATCCTTAAATGGAATAAGTAGCACAAGGTCTCAAACATCCACCTGCTCCATGATTTCATCATTAAGGAGTGGAAGAGGATTCCAGTGGGGACGTGTGGGGTTCAAATGGAAAATAATGGTGGCCACACAAAATATTGAGACTTTGGGTACAATTCTGTCATTTTTCACTTAGGAGTTTACTCACTTTTGTTGCCAGTGGTTTATACATTAATGGCTATATTGAGTTATTTTGAGGGGACAGCACATTTACACTGTTATACAAGCTGTACAATGACATATTTGCATTGTGTTATATCTTCAGTATTCGCTTATGAAAAGATATAATAAAATATTTACAAAAATGTAAGTACTTTTGTGACAGTTGTCAGTTGTTGAACATTAATTTAAAGATACATTTTATTTTGCCACTTAAGCTTACCTTTAACTACCATTAACCAATTTTTAATAGAATATATATGCAGAATTGTGTTACTGTATTTAGGAGAAGCTACAGTATTTAGACGTAAATAGATGTTATTTTACAAATAATAAAGCATTTTGAGCACAAAGAATAGCTAACCACTTTAATATCACTAGACTTAGTATATAAGGGACAGAGACTACTAGGTTTCACAACATGTTATGAGTCATAAAGTTTCAGCTTTATTAAGCCATCCATAGTGTAAAGTAGCCATGTAGATTTGTAGGCATAAACCTACAGGGGTTTGCTCTGCTGGTAGGTTTTGGTTGTGACTGACAAAGTTTTGGTAATTGTGCAGTTAGATTTGATCCATTTTAACCAATGAAATGTTGTGTTTTTGTATTCACAGTATGTACATACACAAATCTACATGCTTGGGATAAAAGGTTTTGAAAAATAATTTAGTAATAATATTAACCTAATATTGAACCACCAATTTTCAGCTAGGCAACCCCAATACCCATGATCATAGCACTAATACGAGACTAGTTCAAGCTCTGAACTACACTCTTTTCTGCAATACTGAAACTTCATGCTTATGTTGCCAAAGAGATTATGTAAAAGGATAATTAAGTTCATCCTTAGGCCAAATCCTTTACATGCTTTTTCATGGCAAGAAGATAACTTCTTTGATAAATCAATACTCATTTTTGAAATTCAAACAAATACCTGTTCGTTCCTTTTCTTTCTAGAAAGTATCAGACCTATTTTTTAAACTAATTACTCATCACCTTTGTAGGGAATTAACTCTGCCTTCACAGCTAAGAAACCCTTTACATGTTGGAGTTATAGCCCTATTTATTTTATTCTTAAAGCATGGAAATCACCCAGAGTTCCTACAATACAAGAAATGTAAAAAACTATTGACCCAAAATTTGCACCACAGACATAACTACCACATATCTCACTTTCAGCAATAACTGTGTTATATTGATACCAAACCAATGTTGTAAAATTCAAATATAATTGTTTAATGTAAACAATGACAGTTACAGACTCTTTAATTTTGCTTCTGCTTCGTTGTTTTAATGGCAATACTATATGTATTTTATTGGTTACTCAACTCAATTCCAATGTTGTACCCATATTTTCTGCACTCAAATTCAATTATAGTTACTGATATTTGTTATTGTTTATTTACTGGTCATTTATTTGTAGTAATTACAAACAAATCAGTAACAAATCCAATATTAATAAAAAATATATAAATAAATATAAAAAATGGGTTTGCATTTTAATAATCTTAACTATATGTTTTATGTGATGAAACCTATGCAACTCTTTGATAAAGTAAACAAAATCTGATTTATTATACTGTAGAAATTGGCTTTAAGGGTGCAATGGTCACACACAAATACTGCACTGTTCACCCAAAACCTATTAATATCTCTCACATAAAACATAGTCAAGAATAGTGAAACCCTATTTCAAAAAATACCTCTAGAAGTACTTGGAGAACAAATTCCCAAGAAGATTTGTCAAACCTTAAATGTTAAATTTATATTATAATGTGTTACATTTGAGCTTTGATCATATAATCAGTAACAAGAATTTAAATTGAAAGCAGAAAATATGGGTAACATAGGATTTGTGTGGTATTACTAATAAAACGTGTGTAACTTTTAGAAAAAGAAACCCCATAGCATCAGTAAAATAAAATTAATGAAAACATCCGTATTTGAAGAGTAATATTAACATTGTGCATCCACATGATGTAAAGTGAGTGTGCAACCAGTATAAATAGAGGTGCATATCCGGTTAAATTTATATTGTATGCATGCTACCTTTGCGTTGCTACAGCTCTTTAGATACATGAAAGCAATTTGTATATCAGGTTGGCCCAGTTACCATGCCGAGGTAGCTTTCAAAAGCTGGGTCTTAATCTAATAGTGCTTGTTTTTTATGAGATAAAAATTCAGAAACAATGTTTCTAAAGCCATTGAGAATACACTTGTAATCGTGGGGGATAACCCGGGACGCACATGTGTATGCATGGCCGTTTCAGTTGATAATCATGGCATGTATTGACAATTTAGTTGTTGGCCGAAATGGCCTTTTGGTTGGGGATCGTTGCCTGACCAGTGAGGTGTATCTTCAACTGAACGGCTGTTTTGAGCCGACAAAGTGCTCATATACGTCATGATTTTTGGCTGAAACGGACGTGCATACAAATTGTGCGGCATGGGTCGGCCCCTGTGATCCCACGTGTGTATGAGGCTTTAGACTTGACTCTTCTTATGTTCATTTATTTTTCTCAAATGAACACCTGACCATATTTTGGAATTGTAAAAAAAGCAATAATCCAGCAACAAGGTTGCTGCCCTTGTTTTCTTGGACACTAGATGAGAAACTGAAGCTCTTTTGTATCCATACAAAAAAACTTTTTTTGATTTCCAAATCTTAATTGCACTACCCTACATGAACTTTACTGAATATCTTTTATTTTAAAAAAGCCAGCATTTTTGTAACCCCCCAGCCTACATATTTATAAAGGAAAACACTGGCAGACCCTATCCTCCTAAACTTCAAACATGCCCAGAATTTAATCTTAGTTTTCACAGTTCATCGTAATACCATAAAATCTTAGGATCCCCCTTTCTGCAAATTGAATTCATTACAAGCCTCCAGCTGTACAGCATAAAAAGCCACTCGAATCCTTTGAAAGGCAATGTAAGCAGTCTGTTTTTCACATGAAAAGTTGACTGTATTCTTTGTGACTTCCATTTAAACAGTAATGTAGATGAGTACTATAGTATAGTGAAGCAAAACGATAATTCCATCTAAATTTCTGGACTAAATATGAAAGCTGTAAATCCTTAACGACGAGTATAGCAAATCCATAGTCTAACAATATAAAATGACTGTTTAAAATTGATTGAAAATTTAAAATAAATAAGAATATACAAGTACTTAACTTTGAGGTAATTGATTTAAAATGAAAATGCATTTTTTTTCTTACAATAATTAAAATTGTGCTCCAATCTATTTTAGATTACCAGATTAATGACTGAAAAGTCCTAAAACCTTTAGCACATATCCTGATATCAAGGACACTTTGCCCGACAATTAAAGTAATGCTACAATCCTTCTGCTAATCAGAGGAAATATTCTCATGAGAAAAGAATAAATCTGCTTAAAATGAAGGCGGAATGAATTTAAATGAAGTGTTTTAAAACTAATCTTTGATGAGCAAGGGATTGAAATAATAAATAATTTCTCAGGAGAGTGTACTATTCCCATATTAAATATGTCCAAGAAGACAAACAATATCCCTTCCCCTTCAGATTTTAACTTTATGTTTCTGGCAAACAAGCTTAAATGCTGAGTCACTGCTGAGATTACTGCACATTCATGGTATAAATCCTTTAGGGGTTAAAGAGAATAGAAGTTCCTAAATACACTATATAGACTAAAATTTACGTATCCAAAAAGTTAATATATTGTGCAGTAGACTATTCCAATTAGTTTTAATTATTTAATAACAAAAACGTGTTAGTGAAATAAAATCCTTAGCAAAGCACTATAAAGACAAGTGAAACTACCAAATGTGTACTCCAATAAACAAGGCTAGGACTTTGTAACTTTTCAGTTTACAATGGGTTTATTGCTAAGCACAGGGCCAGAGTAAAGTGGGGTGCCCTAGACAAGAGGGCCCCACTTCCAACTTTCAACAATACAATGCCTATGGTGTGATGGAAGTTACCCTGCCCTCCCATCTGTCCCTGGTTTATTAAATCAACTGTTGCCATAACAAAATATAGCTCCACATTCTTTTACATTACATTAAAGGACAATTATACTCACCATTTCCCTGATCCATTACTGCAAAGTACCCAGGGTGAGGACCTTAAAGAAAAAGTCCTTACCTCTGAGTACTTTACAAAAGTCCTGCACTACTAATCTCCCTCGTCGCTCCGGTAAGATCCTCTCCACTGGCACTGTCGGTGAAAGTCCGAGAGGCAGCCAATGGGAAGACACGCCTCCTTGCAGAGTGCGTCTTCCCATTGGCTTCCTCACGACCTGTCACTCAAAGTGCCAGTGGGGAGGATCGGACTGCAGCGCCGAGAGAGATTACAAGTAAGTGGTGCAGGACCTTTCTAAAGTACCCAGAGGTAAGGACATATGTTTTGACAACATAACATAATTGGCCAAATCGTGTGGCAGTTAGAGATGGCCAAAACTTGCAAGTTTCGTTCCATTTTCGGATTTACAGATCTCGGAAACAACCTGAACATCCGAAAATCCAAAAACAGAACGTACTTTTGAGGGTTCAGTCTGCATTTTCAAGGGTTACCGAATGTACAAGGCTATTTTCGGTAACCCTCGAATATAATCGCGAACGTTTGATAACCCTCCAAAATAACCTCGTACATTCGGTAACCCTCGAAAATGTGGTCCGAAGTCCTGAAATCCAAACAATCCGAGTCGGACCCAGATTCCATCTCTTGTGGCAGTATGCGACATAAGTAATGAGTAGCTAGTAAGTAAAATAACCTTTTCAATGAATTATGAATATTTTTGTGTTTTTGGCATTTACTATCCTGTCAGTAGTGTAAATAGGAATCATTGGGGCCCCTTAGCAATTCATAATGGTGCCTATCTCCCTGCTTCCTCTACAGTAATGTATCTGTCATAGGGAAAATAAGATGATACCCCCACCTTCTGCATATTCATGGACTTGATAACCTGGTCGTTATACCTCTGTCTTACTGCCATTATGATTATTATTTTTTATATTCATGTGTTAATATAAATTTAGACATAAAATAATTCTAAAAAATACATTTAAAATGACAGTGCTTTCTTTCTTGTTTTTAGCCTTTAGATTTTGAAACATGGTCGACAGCTAGTTACTAGAGGCATTTTACAGTACATCTATCTTCACCAACACTGTAATGAGCATCTCACTACATTACTGTTCAAGTCTGATGTCAGGGAATGGCAGCAACTTAGAAGCCTTATACTGTATTTGCACTGTGAACATTTCCTCCTGTCGAGAGCATAACTTGGGTTAGTTCTACACAAGTGCATTATGCAGTGAATGTACAGTCCAGCTGAGATTGCACACTGAGTGTCTTAATGAGTAAGGAACCCAGTACTAGAAACTGTAAAGTTCCACATAGACAAAGCTTTTCATACAATATTCCTGCAGTAGCACATAATATAGGTTTTTATATATTGAAAACCGTATTACTGTCAAGAAGAAAAATTGAGTTTTAACATCTGTAGAAATGTTTCGATTTTTTTCTTTGCTATTTCAGACCATCACTCTGGGAAGCCACGCTGTTTTTAGAAAAGTTATAATCTAAAGTTATTGGTCTGACAGTGCTGAATGCCAGCATCACACATCATAGTGTTTAAAATAAATGACTTTGCAAAACAAGCAACAGTTTAACGGTTTTCAGAAAATTCAAGGCGGTAAAAAGATCCGCAATATGACACAACACATTATGGGAAGTGCCATTAAAAAAAAAGAAAAATATCCTTTGTGCTGATATAACTGAGGTTCAGATTCATTTGTTAATACATGTTATTAATAAGAGGTAGTGATTGGCAGCAGTGATGAATCCATGTTTCAAAATGAACCTGGAACTGACTGTTTTGTAAATCCGCATCCAACGGATTTCTTGAAATTTTCAAAACTTTGAATGTTTTATCGAAAATCAAAAACTCAAAATTCTATTCAAAAATGCTATAAAAAAATTCAGGTTGAGCCGGATTTTCGGAACTGCAATCAGAACGAAAGTGCAGGTTTGTTCATCTGTAATTGGCAGTAATGGTGGTTATACACATAGCTGATTACGAACACAATCATCAGCTGTGTCAACTGATCCTGAGGACAAGGATTCATAGCTGTCCATTGTTGGAAAAATCATTTTTGACAGAAAATGATGATCGGCCACTATCAGCCTAACATTTCAAATAAACAGAGCCGATAGCAATAGTATTTATGTATATTTGCCTGAATAACTGATCCCCATACATATATACATATATATAATACATAAGGCCAAGAATTATAAAAAGAGCAACAGTGGATTATATCTTTATAAAAATCACTCATATATCCCACCATTTCTCACATTCTCTTTAAACAATCTTTTCCTGCCTAGCTCTAACAAGCTTTAATGTTCCTAATACTGTTGTTATAAAGTAAAACAATGAAGGAAACTAACATCATTACTGTCCTGTACACAAATCTAACCAGATGCGCTGGGTTAAATTGTTGTCTTAAAGTCACACAAACCCCATTTCTTTTATTGGAGGTTAGCATGACCTTAAGAAAGGGCTTGCAGTAGCTGTGGTGGTTTTTGAAAGTGAACCATGTAGCCAGATTTAATATCAGCTTTGTGCTGCTTATTTTTTAAAATGTTATACCAGCCTTAAAGGATAACTATTGTGTGAATAAAGTTTTTTTTTATTGTTTCTGTGAGGAGCACCAGCCCAAAGAAAACTGATTCTGCCAGTCTTCCTCCTGGCTTCATCACTATCTTTAACCCTATAAGTGCCTCAGATCATAAATTTTATGATCTGTGGTTGAAGAGACCAAAGTGCCACAGATCGTAAAATGTACGATCTGGACACTTTAACTGCTGCCTGCCCCTTTAAGGCAGCTATAGGCAATCGGGGGCAGCATTCAAGTGCCCCCCCTAGTCCCCTCGATCCCCCAGTTTTGTCTAAAACCAATAGGGATCGGAAGATATCCTACCTTTTCTGTAGGAGCCAGGAGCAGCAGCCAGTAGCAGGAGGAAGAGCAGGTCCGTGCGATAAGGGAGACCCCAGTGACATAACATGATTTCCTGCTTCACCGGAGTCTTCCCTTTGGCTTCCCCCGGTCTGCCCCTGGTGGTGTAGTGGAGGTACTGCACTGCGATCTCCATTCAGATCACAGTGCAGTACCTGGTATAGTAAAGCTGTCAGTGTGACAGCTTTACTATACTTTTTGTGAATGGAGCTCAGAGCTCTATTCACAAATAGGATTTTTTTCTAAGTCTTTGCTACTTAGACTTTATGCCTTTATTTCAAGTTCGTTATCATTCCCTAAGATGATTTGAGGAACATTTGGGGAAATGCGCATAAAAAAATTCTTAAAGTGATACACACCCTTTTTTTTTTTTTTACACTGAAGCTAAAAATTAGCAAAAAACTTTTTCTCCAAGCTTCACAATGTTCCCGGTGATATCCGTAAAGTAAACGCAGATAATTATTTGTCTAAGTCTTATTACTCTCAGTATCAACTGGTTTTCACTAAAATATCACTAAAGGGGGAGTGTGTGTGCATGGGGCGTGGGTTGTGGCAGATTTTGATTTTTTTCTTGTAACTGCACTTCTACATGAGTCCCATTTGAGCTAATTGGTGGCCTTGTCTCTGTTTGCACCCACGCATATGGCATACCGTTTGATTCAGGACATGTGGAAGATTGCTGTAATTATGCCACTGTGAATTGGCTCACTTTGAGTGAGTGTGAGTGGCTAGTCGATTCCACATCCTCATGTGTAACCACACATATGGCATACTGTTTGATTCAGGAAATTTGGGGGATTGATATTTGGTAACTTCTTTTTACATTTCATGGGGTTTTAGCATGATTTCTACCTTTGAAAGTTGATTTTTGTTAATTTTTTCAGAAAATCTGTGAAAAGTGCAAACTTCTACAAAGAACTCTGCCCACATCATTGTTGGCATGAATAAACAAACTACAGCGTTCTGTATCTAAAAGTGTGTAGATTCAAGGAATATATAGTTTGTGGGGGTTGTTTTGTGGGTAAAAACTGTAGACTGTACAAATTCAGAGTTGGCTAAATATTTTTGCTATTTCTGAGCTATCGTGCATTGTCTCACTTTGTGGCTTTTCAATTCCACATGCATGTGTGTAACCACGCATGTGGCATACTGTTTGATTCAGGACACTTGGGAGATTGATATTTGGTAACTTTTTTTACATTCCATGAGGTTTTGGCATGATTTCTACCTTCGAAAGTTGATTTTTGTTATTTTTTTCAGGAAAATCTGTGCCCACAACATTGATGGTATATGAATGAACTAACTACAGTGTTAGATAGCTGAAGGTGTGTATATTTCAGGAATATATTCAGGAGTTGGCTAAATATTTTCGCTGTTTCTGAGCCATAATGCATTGTCTCACTTCGTGGCCATTTGCTTCCACGTCCGCATCTTTTAACCACACATATGGCATACTGTTTGATTCAGGACATTTGGTAGATTGATATTTAGTAACTCTTTTTTTTTACATTCCATGAGGTTTGGCATGATTTTTACCTTTTGAAGTTGTCTTTTTAATTTTTTTTTTATAAAAGTGCAAACTTCTACGAAGAACTGCGACCACACCATTAATGGTATGAATGAACAAACTACACCGTTACATAGCTAAAGGTGTGTAGATTTCAGGAATATATAGTTTGTGTGGGGTATTTCTGAGTTACGGGGTTGTTTTGTGGAAAAAAACGCAGACTGCTCAAATTCGGAGTTGGCTAAATACAGTATTTTAACTTATTCTGAGCCACCGTGCATTGTCTCACTTCGTGGCTATTTGTTTCCACGTCCGCGTGTGTAACCACACATATGGCATACTGTTTGATTCAGGACATTTTGGAGATTGATATTTAGTACCTTTCTGAATGTTGTTTGATATTAATTTTTTTTGAAAATCTGGTAAAAGTGCAAACTTCTATGAAGAACTGCACCCACACCATTGATGGTATGAATGAACGAACTACAGTGTTACAAAGCTGAAGGTGTGTAGATTTCAGCAATATATCGTTTGTGGTGGGTATTTCTGAGTTAGGGAGTGTTTTGTGGAAAAACTGCAGACTGTTCAAATACAAAACTGGCTAATTTAATTTTGCTGCTACTGACATTTGGCATTGGTCCCGCTCTGGGTTAGTTGGTAGCTCTGGGTACACCCATGAATGTGGCATACCGTTTTATTCGTGAGGGGTTAGGCTTTCATTTTTGAGATGCGTTTGAACTTTCCTCTACAGTTTTTAGCTGAAATTCGCATTTGATTTTGTCTCTGATTTTACAGTTGAGGAAAAATAGGAAAATGTGAGAAAATAACTTAGAATTGGACAAAAAGCTGCGCCCGGGTATCTGCATTTTGATCGAAACTTACCTCACTCATAAAATCCTGCGGGTATGTGGTTTCTAAAAATATCTCTGGGGATATTTTAGTTAATTTGGTAGATATTCTATGTTAACCGTCAGAAGTGGTTATATATTTCAATTTGATGTAATATTCTTGAAGTTGCAGTTTTAGTTTGGGGGAGTCTCCTGTACAGGAAAAGTGGAGTACCTACATATATCTGGTATCGTTGTACTCAGGAGTATCAGAGCTTTCAAAAACATTTTAAAAAACATTTTTGTGTGTAACCTTAAGATAACTATAAGTAAAAATGGGAAAAATCCATGAAAATTTGCAAATTTTACATTTTTTCCCCATAATTTCATTAAAATTTCCAGAAAAGGTACAGAATTCTGTTACCATGTTAAGGTACACTTTGTGCTGAAAATAACAATGTATAATATTCCTGACTTACTGCAAAGTTTCCTACTGTAGAATTAGTCTAAAGCGATTAAGGGCAAAATCCTGAAAATCCCGCTGGCACTGAAAGGGTTAAACGCTATCTCCACCCTCTATATAATTTTTTCATAAAATGAAGGGCATCCCTTCCCACCCCCAACCACTATATTAGATTGCTAAAAAAAGAAGCAGAACTGTACTTACAGCCCCGCACTTCTGCAGCGCTCAGGTCCGGCCCTCTGTTTGCCTGAACTTGCAAACATGGGCCAGACAAGCATCCGCTGCTGTGATTGGTTGAAACGCAATGGCAATAGAAAATGCAGCAGGAGCAAAGGGCTGTAAGTATAGTTCGGATTCTTTTTTTAGCAATCTAATATAGTGGTTGGGGATGGGAAGAGATGCCCTTCATTTTATGAAAAAATTATATAGAGAGTGGAGATAGCCTTTAAACATAGTGCTGAAGCCAGGAGGAAGAATGGCAGAATCAGTTTTCTTTGGGTTGGTGCTCCTCACAGAAATTATTATATATAAACTGTTATACGAATATTAAATTTTTTTGGAAAGTTTGAAAATTTGATTTTCGTAAATTGTCTACTTTCAATTTTTGGAAATCATCTACTTTGTATTTTCGAAAATTGTCTACTTTCAATTTTCAAAAATCGTCTACTTTCGATTTTCGATAAAAATAAAAAAAAAATGTCGTCGGGACTACAAAACCTTCAGATTCGATTTGAAACTGGGTTCTATTCGAACCCACATTACATCTCTTGTGAAGGGCAGGCAGGGAGGAATCAGGAAGGAGGGGGGAAAGGGCTCCCCTTCGCTTGCCACTGTCCTCTCAGAGGACAAAGAGGAGGCAGAAACATTTCATACAGGAAGACAGCTCCTACTCTTCTGTTTCCCTGATTTTGGACAAGCACTGCTGGAGAACCCTAAGGAGCAGAAATGTAAAGTAATGATTTTTTAAAACTACACATTGGGGCCAGTAGTGGGTTAAATTTTAGCTTGGGGAGTGGAAATGCCCTTTAATAAAGGATTAGTCCAGGACTAACCTAGCAAATGAAAGTGCTGTAGAACCTAAACAATATGATGATATTGTGAGGTAGGAATAATAAATCCTACCTTCCTGCCCCAGGAACTTTCAGTTTTTAAAAAGTAAAATTTTAGAGTATAATTATTCTTTAAGGTTGGGGACTTGAACTCCTTCATTACGGTGGGTGTGTGGCTAACGCTAAAGTTATACTATATGCTAAAAGCGGCATTCTATTGTGGCACTTTAAAAGTGCCAAAATAGATTCCGGCACTTAGCGATGCACCGAGAGAAGATATTGGCATATAACATTGCCAGACAGTGTGCCAATAGTGGCTCTTGATGCATCTGGCTGTTTGTGTTCTGTAACAGTAATTAGCTTAGTTTCCTTTAGTGCTTTTCTTACATAAAATAAAAAGAAGCATCAAAAAGACCAAAGGGGAAAAAAATATAAATATATTTTATTATATATAAAAATACAAACTTTATTATAAGAGAAGTTCCCCATAACAATATAATATGAGTATGAAGTCACATCAGAGTTCCCTGACCTGTATAAAAGTACAAGGCTGCATGTACGTACTAAATAAAGTGGGTATGTTTAATGCACTTCATTATCTAGAAAGAGTGTGAGGAGCTGTCCTGTTTGATTTTTATCTCCTTCTGTCAAGGGGGTTAGAGGGAAAGTAAGAACATTTTGCCTAGGTATACCATTAATGAGGAAAGGCTAAAAAATTCCGGTGATAAATGATTTCTAGGCTATTAGGCATTATAGATCATAATTCTGCTTTAGGCAATCGCAAGGCCGCCGATTCATGTGCACTTGTGCTGCACTTTCTTTTGCCCTTTCATAGCACATGCAATGTGCACCATCAAATTAAATGCGCTGTGAAAATGGGCTAAAGCGCAAGGCAACGGTCATAGTGAGGACTGCCTCCCACATTGTCTCTACATTGGCCTGCGCTAGCTAACGCAAATATGCTTTGAAGTAGCCTAGTGGGGCCTATTCCTTAATAGTTCAAACCATTTGTTTAACTTACATTTGAGAATGGTGACATTATGAAAAGAAGTTCATCATCACCCAAACTGTAATAAATAAAGGTGATTCATTTTTGTTTCAATTTGTTTTTTTGCTCTTACTATGTTTATTTTTCTTTTATAATAAAGCAGCCTCTCATCTCGTGCTGATATACACAAAATTATTATTTATTTACGGCTGCCGGTGTACATTATCGTAACACGCGGTATCGCTTAACTACGATACTGCGCATTCTTGAATATGGCTCTTTATGACAAGGTCTAAAGGCTTAAAATAAGTAAATGTAAATGTGCAGTCCTGAAAATTGTGAAGTTAATGAAACCCCTGAGGACTTGTTACGTAAAATGAGAGGAGCAAGTCCATCTACCAAGATACTACTCCTTACATTTCCTTCTGTATATTGCATAGGGACTAAAGCTAGGTACACAAGACTGCACGATATTTTGGTAGTGTGGGTTTGGCTGTTGCTGACCAATGTCAGTCAAAACTATGTCTAAACTGGATAAGTTCCATCAGACATGATTGTAAATTCCAGATGATCCTCTTTGCATCGTCTTCCATGGGCTTATGAATGTTTTTTCTGAAATATCTGCAGTGGTGATTTACGCCACAACATTATTTCAACTCGGCTGACCAGTTGATAGCAGTGAATGGTTTATCAGTTTGAAATATGGACTTGTTTGTACCTAGTCTAAGATACAGCCCATTTAAAATGTTGAGGTATTAAGTCAGCCCAACCCTTGCTCCCAGCTCCCGTTCATATTTTTAACGTGCCACATTTCAATAGGAAGAAATAGGGGTTCCAACAAAGTATGTCCCAAGCAAATGACAATCTTTATGCGCTATTGACAAACTGGCTGCCTATGTTAGTAGAATTTAGTATAAACACTGCTTATGCTATTAAGATTATTGTTGAATGTGTAAAGCTGCTCCAGGTTGTTTTTAAGTAAGAAAAAATTTTATAACAGTAATAAATGGATATGGATTATACATCCATTAACACATGCTCATACACAATTTATTTTATTTCGCTTGACAGTATTTACTATTAATAAATATTTGAGAAAATGTGTTATGAGGTATGTACTGTAATTGTATTCTAATTAAGGTGCATCGTTATAAAAAGATTTTAATGGGTTGTTTATTTTTTTATATACAGACTTTTTCAGTTCTCTGCCAAAACCAACATTAAGTTAGATTTGCAATTTATTAAGTTTATTCTACAATGTTAATTGAATATTGACAAATCCGTTTTGGAGGGCAGTTCAGGATGCAGGAGTGCAATTTAGCAAAGCTTTTCCACCTGTTTTCACTGTGACAAACAGCCAGACACACTATTGGAAATATAGATGCTAACATAAATTTTACAGGAAATGAAACATTTATATGCAATGAGTTTTTGCTGTAAACAACTATTAAAAAAATCAAGAGTTTTTATCACTATATGATATGCCAAAACTTTCTGAAATACAAACAGCATAAAGAACACCCCCCCCCTCCCCGGCTATTTTTACCATAGCTAAACATCTTTAACAGCTCAGTCTAAGAAACAAAACACAATATTTCCAGACATCATTGCACTTTACATGTTAGTTAAAATCCCTGTCAACTGGCCAACTATCATAGTTAAATGCAGCTCCCCGCTGAACTGTATTGCCTGCTACTGTACGCTTGTGTCAATTAAATTGAAGCCATATTCACCAATGTCACTTCAACCTACCCTCCTTGCAGAGCTGGATTATCCACAAGGCACCCGAGGCAAGGGCCTGGATGTCAGGGGGGCCCGTCAGGAGCCGTCCAGGGGCCCCAGTGTCTGCATTAAAAATGTGTACAATATTGGGCAATTAATTCTTTATTTACGCCATAGCGCGTGCGTGCGCAGCGTTTGATTAATTTGCTGAAGTCCAGACAGGGGGCCCGGCCGCTGACATCCAATCAGGAGGAGCGAGGACTCAGACTGTACAATCATTGGTGGACTCAGAGTTTAGTTCTTGAAGACGTTTCGCTAGTCATCCGATTTGAGAAAGAATTGAGAAAGCCAATCGGATGACTAGCAAAATGCCAGTTAGATCAAAGTCCAGTTGATCTAACTAAATACAGATATACCATGGCCTGGATGAATGAGAACTTTCACATAGCCAAATATGTAAAGCTTTAACATTCCCTAGTTTCACTCTTTACCAGATAACATCTGGGTGGATGCTATAGATTAATATATAGTTGTTATTGTGTTTTTTATCATAGGGGCAAAGCAATTTTGATTTTACACTGAGCCTGCGTTACCTGCGCCATTTCCGAAAATGTTTGTAAATAGCGAGGTGCAGGCAATGCAAAATCTCCTTTGTAGCACAAAACTTTCCGCCATTGAATAGAAGGCGTAATCCAGCACAGTTACTTGTGAGAGATCCCATGATGCACTAAATCTCGCACAGGGATTTTTTCATTGCAGGAACTCGGGCAGGTTAGCTGGGTAGGCTTATCATATCGCATCGCCCCATAGTGTTATTTCAACTGTGCATTCTGCATTTGGTTACTGGTTTGGGGTCAAAAAAATCTGTGAACAAATCTAAATTATCTAAGTTATCTTCTAATAACATTACTGGTGCCTATGGTTAGTTTTAATTAGTTCGAATGTATTATGAGCAATATTTTTATTAATGTTGCCTTCAACCTAAATAAAACCTAAATAAAAAATCTTACAGCAAGATTTCCTAATCTAGAAACAAACACAATCTTTTGATAACCAATATATTGTAAATAATGTACCACCTATATTAAAATATATCTTTCCTAATATATTCTGCCTCCTAATATCACAAGGCACACAACACTTATTTTAGATATATGGACTTAGGTTTATATATTATAGAATATAGTATATATATATATAATATATATTTATATATCTAATAAAATTAACTTTTAAAACTTATTAGTGAAATTTAATTTATCTGTATAGTGGCTTACACTTATTCCCGTTTGTATACAGTACATTATTGTATTTTATAATGTACTGCACTGCGTACCCAAGTGTATATTCTTCTAGGTACAAAACTCATTACAGTAAATATATTGTCCCATGTTTGCTTGTTCCTTTCCGTCCCTGTATAAATGCTTTGCACAATGGTCAGTATAGTGGACCAAAGCTATACTTAAGGGGATAACCAATATGTCATATAATATTTTGCACTTCATGCTAATATTAGTACCAGGACAATAAGCATGGATGTGACATCATTGTCTATTTTATCAGTTTAACACCTGTCCTCAAACTATTACCACTATTCTTGTCTGCATTTTAGCTCCTATAAAATGTAGTACTCTATCAGCCTGACACCCCTTGCACTTTCTGATGACTTAAGCAGGAGGCACCAGGTTCGGAAAGCTTTTCATTTTATTTGGCTATTAGTGGAAACTAAATGTTTTCCCTGCCACCACTGTACCATTTTTTTTGTTGATCTGTCCCTTATTTCCTAAGATATCCAATCTGAAGCATCCTACATTTCAGCTGTCATTCAAGTGCCTTTTTATCATTAACTCTTGTGTGCAGTTTTGCAATAACTGGAATGGTGACAGTATGTGTGAATATCATTATGGGAAATAGTAAGTGAAATAAGAGAAAAACAAAAATACAGAGGAGTGTGGGAATAGGATATGCAGCAAACCATTAAAAAATCCATTATAAACCTAATCTCTCATATATCAGTGTATTGGACCTACTTACTTTGGGTTGACTTAAGGCCACTGTTTGTTTATTTGACTTATAAGCTGGACTCTCTAAAAAGCTCACTTGCGGGTTATAGAACACGTATTTTACCCACTGTATGTCAAATAAAACAAAGAATGTGCTTATTGTGTAAATTATCCTGAATACAAGATTCAAATAATATAAGACACAATAAGCCATTAAGGTAAAGCCTTGTTACAAGACACGTAATTGTGCATGTTGTTGTCCACTGTTGCGATGGCAGCGTAACGTACGACAGCGCATCTAGTGTGGTCAGACCCGTTGGTCAACATTAGTGGAAGCTTTTTAATATGCGATTGGATTGAGCATTAAAAAGCGGTAGTGTGGCCTAGCCCTAGTGGGCAGTTAAGGCAGTTCATTGCTCCCTTTTCTTTGCAAATATTCTTTAAATAGAACTTATAGCAAACATCAATAACCTACTATTTTACTTCATTGTCCTTTTGTTTGGAATTCCCCTGTATGGTAGATTTGTGGATTTTCACAAGAAAACGTAATAATGCAGATACAAGCATATTTATGTTTATGTAGGGGGAACCTCCTCTGATTACATACAGAATTATAGCAGCACTATGCACGTGTCACAATAAAATAATATTAAATTGTGTTTCCCAGGTGACAGGTGCTTATATGAACACACACCAATCAATTCATGTTTTCAAAGGAAACCATCACTAAGTGATTTCACCTGTCAATCGAACTTTTCCAGGAGGATAATTTTCAGTTATTTTTCTGTCACTCTCTATGATTATTCTTCTATATCTACAAAGACAAAAGCCTATACACCTGTAACCTCTTTTTAAATAAAGCACATTAGCTCTATTGCAACCTTTTTTATTAGTCGTTTGTTTTAATAATATCAAAAGATAATGATTACATCAGATGTATCTATTGTGTTGATTAGGGAGGATGAGAACGAGTTTAGACCAAAACCAGATTTTAGGTCGAAACTATTGGTTCCACGTTTGAAATTCTGCCAGTCAAAACAACCACTAGAAATTCAATGCATGGTTTAAATTAAAAAAAAAAAGTGCCAGCAATCAAGGATAATCTAAAATTACAATTTTGGAACAGATGGTGCATGCACTACTCAATATACTGCCACATCATCAGCTGCATCATAAGCAGTGCCCCTACCCCCCAAATTCTTGACCGTTTCTGAAACTAGTCACAAGCCTGAAAATTAAAATTTGTCTCTCCCTAAGGCCCTCTGTCCATATGTAGAGCACAGCACATAGAATGACTGCAGGCGTGTAATTAGCTTTTAAAAATAAGGACATTTTGAAGTGCAGGGCTTATAAGACAACGGATGATTTGCTAGCATGCTTGCTTATTCATCATCAACTCTGCCAAAGCAGAGGAAAGGCAGTGTAAGCCAGGAAGTTAACGTTGTATACCTATAACGTCACTACAACTACAGACTTCTTCCTAAAATAGTTTAAAAAGGTATGAGAGCGCATTTATTTTAATGGCCATTTACTAAGGGCACTTGTATGTAGACCACAGTTTTTCTATGATAAACATTTAAAATATCTATTTTTTTCTTTTTTCCTGAAGCACAAACTTGGGCTTCTGAGGAAAATCATTAGCAAGACATGCAAAACTCATTGAGTCTGTATCAGTTGATATTGAGATGTGTGGGGGGTCTACATGCTCATTCGGGGGAAAAACAGCAGTGTGGGCAGCCCATTAGTCCCCCTCTAAATGTTATAACTCAAGATAATTAGGCACACAGTTTGGATAATGGATAGCTTTTAATAAATAGACAGTAAAATAGTTGAAAAATAGGACACACCTAACTGTGTCCCTTAACTGGGTGGGAGATAATCTCTCCACTTGATCAGCTTGCCTTCAAACACTAAGAAGTAGCCCTCCTAGTTAGCCTAGTTAGCTACATAGCCAGTCTAGGTCCCAGTGGCTGACTGGGATGCAAATAAAAAGATTACCACTGTATTCCTTAGTAGTATTATGCCACGTGCATACTCCTGCCATGCTAATATTCAGTCCCAAAAGATGGCTGACCCATCCCCCCAATTACCAATAAATGAGCAGAGGGATGAGAGTGTAGCCCTTAGATTTAAAATTTTAAGACCCCCTGACACGTTTTGCCCCTTAGCTAAGCTTAGTCATAGGTCTATCTTCTGAATTGGAGTGGGAAATTGACTGAATTGAAAGTGTAAAATGTGATAAGCTGGGATTTTATTTTATAGAAATCTTTACATTATTGATCTCAATAGACCAACCCATTTCAAAAGGGAGGTTTGAAAAGAGCAAGCAGCACTCGCCCTCCCTCCCTTATTTTAGTAATCTCTTTTGGGTCCTAAGGATGCATTTCTTCCTTCAACAAACAGCTTTGACACACAGCTGTTTGGCCACAGCTATTTTATCATTTTTCTATTCTGAAGCTTCATCTGCTTGGTTCCAGGAGCCGGAAATGGCGAAGCATGGGTTGTCAGAGCTTAGCGGGTTCAGCACTTATAAATGAGTGCTGGAGGATAATATGGAGATAATGTTTTATTGGTTTAACCCCAAGGAGGCAGAGCCGGATTAAGACCAAATGGGGCCCAAGGCACAAGTCAGATTTTTGGGGCCCCCCTAACGTTCCATTACACAAATATCACTATTGTAACGGTCCCCCCATGATAGCACCCATGATGGTGCTCTCCCCCCATGATGGCACCCATGATGTTGCTCTTCCCCCATGATAGCACCCATGATGGTGCTCTCCCCCCATGATGGCACCCATGATGGTGCTCTCCCCCCATGATGGCACCCATGATGGTGCTCCCCCCCATGATGCCACCCATGATGGTGCTCTCCCCCCCATGCCATGATGGCATGGTTGGCACCCATGAATGATGGTGCTCTCCCCCCATGATGGCACCCATGATGTTGCTCTTCCCCCCCAGGATAGCACCCATGATGTTGCTCTTCCCATTACCACCCACCCCATCCCCCCCATGCCACCCCCACAACCAACCCCATTACCCCACTCCCCCACTGATGAAAGTAGTTGGGTTATCATTGATTGAGGTTTGACGATCAGATTCAGATACAGTTCAGTTGGAATACACTGTCTGGAAGTTTACTTACAGTGTTGTTGTCTCACACTCAGCATTGGGCCGGCCTTGGGTTACGCAAACTTACGCGGCACGCCTCTGCCTCTTCTCCTGCCTGCGCGCCCAGCAGTCTCCATCTCTAACGCAAGGCACGCAGGCGCACATCAGTGATGATGTGCTGCGCGCCGACAGCCGTCCGCCCAGACGAACTGAACAGTTGATCTAACTGAATACCACAGATATTTCTAGCTATTATAAGTAAGAAAAGGAGGAAAGGACCAAGGAGGACACAGTATTTGCTGCAAATTAGGCTTGTTTTATTTTTCCCACAGCATGTCCTTGTACCCAAAACATATCGCGGGAAAAATAACACAAACGTAATTTGCAGCAAATACTGTGTCCGCCTTGGTCCTTTCCTCCTTTTCTTACTTATAATTAATTTACCTTCATTTGGATATATGCTTAAGAGGATTGTGGGACACAGGTTTGTATTTAGTTTTTTAGTAATGGTGGTAAGAAAAGTAAAATTAAAAGTGGAAGAAAAATATGTTGGGGGATATCTGAAACGATGATCTATTTTGTGGTAGATTTACTCATCCATTTGTGGAATAAAACCCATTTCTCTTTGTCATTCTTTCTACTTTTCCTCTAACACTCTGTAAACTCCTCTTAGTGTTGCAGCTTATGCCTGCAAGTCACACTGCAATTATCTGAGCAGCCAAGTTCCTGTGATTTATTAGCTTTATTCTATCTAGGATAACATGTAAATCTTGTAATAGAAGACTTTTTTAGGTTAAGAGCAAAGGAAGAAGATGTAGATTGATGTTAACTTTATTCTAGAGCATATAGGATAAGGCCCTATTTTTGGCATCTTTATCACATGAAGAAAAACGACTTCTATTGCAGAAATGCATAAGCAACGTAACCTTGTATTTTAATGAGGCTTTAACATCTTTATCCTTTCCATAAAAAAAGTATTAGAAAGCGAAATCATTTCATACAAGAAGTTGCTATTGAATCAGCCGTTGTTTTACAAAACAGTGCAAGGTGCTACAGTATATTACACGATACAGTATTTGCAACAGTTCCTGATTTTTAATTACCATTTTGTCATTTTTTTTTTTAAATTAACTGCTCCTGGTCAAGTAATTTTCCTATTTTCATATTCTTAAAAAAATATTCTTAAAAAGTACCTGGGGCAGGGTGGTGGGACTGATTACTCCTGCCTCCTAATATCATTTTGTTGAGGGTGCCAGCAAAAACAATTTTCATCCTGTATTAAAGATAATGTTGACATACTGAGAAAGTCCTACCAACCCTACCTCCCTGCCCCAAGTACTTTTAATTTTAACTTTTTTTTTTTTAAAAACTTCATATGGTCTACAGGTCTACTTTAATAGCAATAGCTGTAATATTACTGTAAATACCTTAAAGTGTATGAAAACAGTTGTCAACTGCACTGTGGGATCATCTATCGCAAGTACTACCTGTGTAGGGCAAAACTTAAAGTTTATACAAATATATGAATGTGCAATACAAGAAACTCTGGTGCATTGTTCACTTATAGGTCATATCAGAGGACTCGTGGACATCCTTTAAGGTTGGGGAAAAAAAAGTTTAATCTTCAGGTTAGGTTTCTTTACAGTGAGAACGGTGAAACTGTGGAACTGTCTTCCAGCAGATGTGGTAATGGCAAGTTCATTGAATAGCTTTAAGAGTGAGTGAGATAAGTTTCTAAAACTAAAAAATATTGAGAGTTACTGGTATTAATACATATATCGTAGTTCTGGTTACTACAGGGATACTTTCCAATTGCCGTTTTCAGTCAGGAAAGTTGTGCTTGTTGTGCGGGGGTTGGCCTAGCGCAAAAAAATATTGCTAAAATTATTGCATTGCTTGCAATCAGAGATGGACACAAAACTGAACTCGGACCCGAGTTCGAGCCAAACTGTATGAGTTTGGATGAACTCGAACTATTCAAACTAGTTCGGGTTCCGGACTTGTGGCTATATTTTCAATAATTATTGTAAATTTGATAATTATCAAATTTACGGGCCGTTCGCTAACCTTCGAATGCATTGTTCGTTTTTGGTAACCCTTGAATGTATGGATCGTTTTTGCTAATCCTAGAATGTATCGTTCGCTAACCCTCAAAAGTATCGTTCATTTTCGGTAGCCCTCGAAAGTATTGTTGGATTTCTATAACCCCCAAATTTATGGTTCTATTTCCGGTAACCCTCAAAAGTAACGTTTGGTAACCCTCGAATTGGCCATAACCCTCGAATGTAGCTTGCACAAAACACTACAATGGCCCACTCATGTTTAAGAAGTGTTTTGGTGATAGTGACATGTTCCCCAGACCATTTCCCAGGTGCCACAGCCATTTACAGTAAATTACCATTGTTAGTTTAGCTGTAAATCATCTGGACTTTTCGAACTATCGCTCCCCATTGATTTTAATGGGTCCGAATTTGAACTTTTGAAAGTTTGAAAACGGACCCAACTTTATGAAGTTCGGCCATCTCTACTTGTGCTATTTCTAAAAATCTTTGTACATGGCACATGCAGTGAAGAAGTGCAAAACCCTTTCTAACCGGATGGTACAGGAAGTGTGGGGTTTGTACTTCTTGGCATGGGATATTGCATTTCCCTGTTATTTTGCTGAAATCAGCTTTTAGTTCATCTCCTCCTTATTGACTAAATTCAGGGCAAGTACACAAAAATATAGAAACACCTGAAATCATAAAAAGCACAAGGTTACAAGCAGGAAAACATTGCAAATATAGCAAGATTTTTTTTTTTTTTTTCAAAAGATTCAATTTTATTTTTATATTGCCTGTAACTGTAATAATCTGGGCAGGCTACTCACTGGACAAAGCATCAAGGGGGGGAAAAAAGGGACCACTAAATTGCTTCAATTAAAAATACAATTAGGAGCATTTTCATTAAAAGTTTAAATATGGCAGTTCGTGTAAACGTACTTCGCATATTCTCAACAGAGCAGCTTGTGCTTAGAGTTCAACTTTAAGATAGAATTTTTAATATCACTTAGAGTCAACCTCGTGCAGACTTTCCCCCTGTGCAAAGCTAAAGTGCAGTGCAGATATCATAGAGCAAACACTGGGATTTATTTGTTTTGATTGTATCTGAATAAAATTTAAATCAAATTAGTAGCATTACGAATATAAGATACCGAATGATTTCTAGCTGTCAGTCTTTTTTTTTTTTTTATAAAGGCTGCACATTAAATAGTGTTATTTTGAATGCTATGTTATTAAATTACAAGGAAACTTGCCATAAATAAACCTGAATCAGTATAGCCTGCTGTCTTTACATTTCTTTATAACATTAATGTTTTAATTGGAAAGAACATACCAAAGGATACATTTTAGCAATAGTCCGAAAGCAACATTTATAATCTTCATTTTTTTCTAAAACTAGCGGGTAGGGTAGCGGCCACTGCAGGGGTTTGGGAGACCTGTATATTGGGCCTTTCTATGGAGGCTATGAATGATTGTTATAATCTTGGAAGGTGGGATAACACAGATTGCAATCTGCTGCAATATTTATTAAAATATGACAAGTGTGGGCATATTTGGCTGCCACACAAATTTCACAAAGTCAAAGACAAAGCAATTACTTATTAATTATTCAGTTATAAAGCACTTATAGGGCATCTCCACCGTCAGTAAACACTTTTTATATATTGTAGGCCATGCCCTCCCACCCCTAACCGCTATATTGCCACTTTAAAAATTGTTAGCAAACTCTACTCTCCTTGATCCAGCGCTGTTCTGGTCTGGCTACGCTGCCTGTCACAACTACAAGCAGGGGGCTGAGAGGCAGCCAACCACAGCCGCGGCTGATGGTAATACAAAGTGGCAATATAGCGGTTGGGGTTGGGAGGACATGCAGTACAATATATATATATATATATATATATATATATATATATATATATATATATGAATGTACATTAAGGCCCGTCAGGGAGGGATCAGGAGGGAGGGGGGGAAAGGGCTCCCCTGCGCATGTCCTAAGCAACTGAGAGGACACAACAGAGGAAGCTACATTTTGGACAGGAAGACAGCTCCTACACTTCAGTACTACAGGAGAACCATAAGGAGCAGGGATGTGAGGTTAGGATTTTTTTAAATGTACAGAAGGGCCAGTAGTGTGTTAAATTTAAGTTTGGGGGGTGGACATGCCCTTTAAGTTACCTAATTAATATTTATATATATTTCCTATTTCTAGCCAGGCTAACACTAGCTAAACTGTCCTATACTATACTGTCCTAAAGAGGCATGAGGTAAACCTGGGGAAGGAAGGACAGAACTGTTAATTGATGGTACATATGTCTTTCATATATACGGGTCTGCACATAGACTCTGAAAATCTTTTTATATCGGAGGCATCTCTGTGTGTCACAAGAGGACATTTGGACTGTGTGATATATTACTACGTTCTCCCATGGTGTTTAAGTTACCTGGGGGACTTTCGATATGTGTTTTTTTTTACTTTTATTGACTAAAAATGTTTCCCTATTTGTTTGTTTAGTGGTACATATGTTACTGTTGTGTATGTCAGGGTGGTGCACCTGGTAGAAATTAGTAGAATCAGTAGAAATTAAGGTGGTCATACACATTAATGGTAGGGACCCAAACCGACCGATAATGCAGACGAATGACCGCAGTCAGCATTGCAGTTGGTAGGGAAAGATGGTTTCTGCTGGTTGCTATCGGCCTTTACTTTAAGTAAAGGGAGCTGATACTCACCATACCACTTATCGGTCGGGTTCCTGTGTGTGGTCCCCACTGCATGTGTGCCAACAGATATCAATGTAATCTGTCACCACAATGCATTAGGGATTGTTGCCATGATAGCACTCACTATGTACAATAGAGGTACAGGATGTGCAACCTACAGTATAATGTAATTCAATATGAGAAACACCCTGCAGAATTTTTGGCAATAAAGAATATTTCGGCAATAGGAAAATGGAAGAGGGAAAGAAAGAAGAGGATCTGCAACAGGCCAATTATGGGTCACATCCAATATAGGGTCACTCCTGGGTAGAGATGGACTAGAAGTCAAACTCAAGTTCGAAAGGACTCTGACTTCTCGAACTATTGTTGCCACTTCATGATTATTCCTCTTAAATCAAATTTTCGGGATAATTATCGAATGCCGAAGCTCAAACGTAGCAGGTTTGTGAAGGAAGTTGCTTTATTTCAAGCTCTGGATATTTGTACATGCTCCCCAGAACATTTCCCAGGTCCCACAGCCATGTAAAGTAAGTTACCATTGCTATTTTAACCATTGACTTTAATGGTTCCAATTTCGGAATTATGCATTTTCAAATTTTTTCAGAATTTCGAAAATCCAAGATAGGACTGAATTTTTGGAAGTAACAGATCAGGCAGCATTTCAGGTTAGTCTAACATTTTTAAGATTTTAATGAAAAACTTAACAATAAACATTAAATACAATGTTCAGGCAGGGCTTTCCTGTGAAAATGTTCATCTTATTCCAGGTCTTTGCAGTGTTTAACAGATATTCTAACTTTTATGTTCCCTCTGTCACTCTGGGAACTCTGGAATGGCTTAATGCATACTTTTGGCTTATGCAGTCAGAAAAATAAAATACCAACATTAAATGCTGTGGAAAAACTAATTTAATTATAAAGATTTGCATGTTTCAGCTGTTTAATTGATCACACTATGTACAATAGAGGTGCAGGATATGCAACCTACAGTATAATGTAATTCAATATGAGAAAGACCCTGCAGAATGTTTGACAATAAAGAATATTTCGGCAATAGGAAGAGGGAAAGAAAGAAGAGGATCTGCAACAGGCCAATTATGGGTCACATGGGCTTCCAATATGGGTCACTCCTGAGATGTTCGAACGGTCAAGGTGTGCTACTATGCGAGTAAAATGTCTATTATACCAATACGCAAGTAAATATCGAATGATTGAATATGCATGTAAAATGTCTGTTATACCAATACACGCATAAATATCGAATGATTCAATATGCGCGTAAAATGTCTATTATATCAATATGCGAGTAAATATCGAATTAACGAATATGCAAGTAAAATGTCTATTATACCAATACTCCGTTAAATAGCGAATTAACAAATTGGCGAGTCGTTTATGGGATAATTATCGAATGTTTGAACGCGAGAGCTCAAAAGTAGCATGCGTGAGTAAAATAGATTTTTCAAAAGTTCTGAATATTCAAACATATTCCTCAGACCAATTCCCAGGTCCCGCAGCCATTTACATTAAGTTACCATTGATATTTTAATTGTATTTCATTTGAACTTTTTAAACTATTTGACTCCCATTGACTTTAATGGGTCCGTTTTCGAAGTTTCAAATTTACTATATAGTTTGAAAGTTTGGTCTGTTTTCGAACTTTAGAACTTTATAGAAAGTTTGGCCATCTCTACTCCTGGGACTAACTAAACCCATGTTACAGTACCAATAACCCTGATAAGTGCCACAGGTGCTTCACAAATCCCACCCCCTTGTGACCACACCCATGATGGAGAATAGGAGAATGATGGCAAGGAATCATGTAATGCAATATGGTTACATTCTGCCAGACAGTCAAGACATAATATTGCCAGTCCACCTGCCAGACAAGTGTTTGCCCTCCTAAAGTATTTCCAATGAACTGTGCAGTTTTCAAGTTTGTTTTTAAGTTTGTGAATCTGCAGGTGAAAACTCTCCAGTTGTTGTGAACCTGCAGAGAGTTTGTCTAAATGTGTGCTTTATTGTGTAGTTACTGTTTTGACGTTGAGTACCTGCAGAAACAATATAGAGCCTACAAAATAGTTTACATTTTTAATGTTCAAGATTTAGTAACTTCAATAAGTTGTAATAATGTAATAAAACATTGTTCACACATTTCCCCCCCCCAGCTTCTAATTCAAATATGACATTAGGCTAAATAGTAGGTGTTAGATTTTTCACACAGATTTACACTTATATTTCTGCCCTTTAGAAAACATGGCATAAGCAAATATTTTGAAAAATAAATGTCAGCCTGATAGCACATCTATTAAGAGATTTTTTTCTATACATTAACAAATGTTTGAGCACTGTTTACAATTTTCCTCACCCAACATGTAATGGATTAATTTTAAAAAAAAGTGTAATTAGTATTGTGATAGACGTGGTGAGTTTAAGGTTATAGAACTTGCCACTCATATGCCAATAAGGAACCGGGAACAGAGATACTTTTATGTAGTTTTAATGTTACCAAGGTAGCTATACTGTACCTTCTAAATGGCTTTAACAGCAAGCCATGGGCTTGACCCAAAACCAGAGCCAGTTAGAGACCAGTTTTGCCTTACTGTGCAGTGCAAAAGAAAGGCACATCTTAAACTACTGATGATTACCATTAGTTTACAATGCCAATAATGGCACTGTATCACATACTAGATTTGCCTTTTTGCCCATATAATTATGGCCCTAAGAGGTTAATTAATCTAATTAATTAATTATTTACTCATATACTGAATCTTTAAAATGTCGATTTTCAAACTGATCTAGAGCACTGATCTAGAGCGGTTTATTCAACATAATTTTTGTGAGTACAAAATAATTGCTTCTTTCAAGTGCAAGAATAATTAATCATATAATAAAATGCATCAATGCCATTCAAATATGGCACTTGGTTGGATGGGGAACTGCTGACTTTGGTTCATAGAAAGGTCACTCTGTCTACAGTACTGTGCAGGTGGCCTACTGGGGATTCATGTTGAATAAACCATATGTAAATAAGTTATATTAATGATTTCACTATTTATCTAACCATAATATGGTTGTGCAAATTTAGGCTTGAACTTATCCGTGAACTCAATTTGTAACCATCTCATGCTCAATGTAAGTAAAATTCAGTTTTCTTGTTCAGTACTGTGTATTTTCAAGAAGACCAAAAAATAACTTGAGTATAAGTCGATCCGAATATAAGTAGAGGTACCTATTTTTACCTGAAAAATTTGTAAAAACTGATTGACTCGAGTATAAGACGAGGGTAGAAATTATGACCACTACTGCCTTCTGATTTAGTATTGTTTTGTGGCTTAAGTTGCCCTTTAAATGGACAGCAGAATTCCCATACAGTAGTCCCATAAAGTAATAGCCAAATCCAGTACCAGTAACCCCCAATTCCTTGGCACTTCAGATGTTTTGAAACTACAAATCCAGCATGCTTTGGTTGCTGGGAGTTGTAGTTTCCAAACATGTGGAGTGGCAAGGTTCAATAAACTTTTAATTAAGCTTACCATCATTTACAATTCTACTGACCCCCATAAAGGGCACTCTGACCCCCATATAGTAAAGGGCACTCTGACCCCCATATAGTAAAGGGCCCTCTGACCCCCATATAGTAAAGGGCCCTCTGACCCCCATATAGTAAATGGCTCTCTGTTTGAGAGAGACATTTTGCCCCACATTGAGAAGACTCATCATATTTCCAGCATCCAGATGAGCAGTAACAGTGCTGAGTGAGTCCAGCAGCCAGACTACAGGAAGCAGGGAGGAGTGTAAAGGCAGAATCAGCTCCTGTAACTTTCTATGCAGGTGAAGGAATTTTTAACACAGCGCCACCTACTGGCTACTATCCACAATTGCAGCATTTGGATCTAAATTAGGACTTGACCCGAGTATAAGCCGAGATTATGTTTTCAGGCTAATTTTAAAGCATGAAAATCTCGACTTATACTCGAGTATATACGGTACATAATCCTTATTTATTTTATGTTTTCTTCTAATCCTACCTCAATTACAATTACATCATTTTCTTCTGACAGGTTTAACCTTTTTATCAAAACAGTGATAGCTTGGCCAGGATTTCTAAAGAAAAACTTCCCAAGGTCCCACACTGTCTGCCAAGTCAGTTGCAAAAAAACCCAGATCATGGAGTTGCACAAACTTGGGAAAGTGAGTACATAGTGTATGGTCACCTTTAGGGTTATGGAATAGCAGTGGATGTAGTTACTAGTTACTAGTTCCAGACCGATCGCAGAGCCAGACTGGTCAAATTAAATGGTGGATTTCTCTGAATCTGCGAAATAGACATGGAAATGCAATATCGGGTTAGCATTGATTTAACTCCATTTAGTGATGGGTTGCACCTCATTGATGGGGGGAGAAGATGGCTAGAGGGTTGGAGGAGATTTTAAATTAGGTTTGGGGGGAGGGTAATAGCCGAGGAGCAAGCAGTGCATAGATCGGCCAGTGGTGGGTGGAAAGGGGGTGGGGCTAGCATATGGGATAGGGAGGCATGTGTATTAAAGAGTATAAATAAATTACATTGATTAAGGATCATAATCTAAAATGTAAAATTATTATTAACAATTATAATTGTTTAGACAGGATAGAGAAAATAGGAAAGGGGGAGGAGTATGTGTATATGTTAAACAAGAGTTGAAGCCAAATATAATAAAAGAAGAGATAACTGGATGGGTGTTAAAGCAGAGACAATATGGGTGGAATTGGGCAACAGGAAGTAGGGTAATGTCAATGTTGGTGTCTGCTACAAGCTGCCAAATGCTAGCAGGGAATACATGAGTCAGCTTCATGTGCAGAAGGCAAGGGCTGCAAGTTTGGGGAGTGTTCTGATTATTGGGGATGGATTGGAAAACAGTTGATGTAAATCCACTATTCAAAAAGGGTAGTCGTTCACAGCCGGGTAATTACAGGCCTGTAATTTTAAATTCAGCGGTGGGGAAGATATTAAAAAGTTTGATACAGAAACATGTTCTAGAGTATGTTTCAAGGACTGACCTTATAAGAAATAATCAACATGGATTAAGAAGGAATAGATCTTTTCAAACTAACTTGCTTGGCTTTTATGAGGAAATGAGTAGTAATCAGAAGTAGTACCCATTCAAATAGGGTAGTTATTCACAGCCGGGTAATTACAGAAATAACATGGATTTAGGAGTAATAGATCATGTCAAATTAACTTGCTTGGCTTTTATGAGGAAGTGAATGGGAATTTAGACTCTGGCATAGCAGTAGATGTAGTATACTTGGATTTTGCTAAGACTTTTGATACAGTCCCCCATAGGGGACTAATTTATAAGCTAAGTTCTGTTGGGCTGGGGTGGCATATTTGTACATGGATAGAAAGTTGGTTGATGGATAGGATGCAGAGAATAGTATTTAATGAGGCTTCATCACTATGTTCTAAGTGGGATGCTACAGGGTTCTGTGTTGGGGCCACTTCTCTTTAATCTGCTTATTAATGATTTGGATGTGGGTATTGTCAGCAAGGTTTCTGTGTTTGCTGATGACACAAAACTTTGTCGACCATTAAAAACTTCAGAGGATGTGCAATTGTTGCAGGGGGATCTAGATAGATTGTCACATTGGGCTGCAAAGTGGCAGATGAGATTCAATGTTGATAAATGTAAGGTGATTCATTTTGGACTTAAAAATCCTTGTGCTGCTTATACTATAAATGGCTCTGTGTTAAGTGAATCCCTGTTGGAAAGAATCTTGGAGTTCTGGTGGATAAACTTAAATGTAGCAAGCAGTGCCAGGTATAGCCAGCAATATATTGTCTTGTATAAAGAGGGGTATGGATTAAAGGAAGAAAATGTTACTCCCTCTTTACAAAGCATTGGTAAGGCCTCATTTGGAATATGCAGTGCAATTTTGGAATCCGGTGTACAAACAGGACATCTTGGAAATGGAAAGGGTCCAGAAAAGGGCAACTAAAATAATAAAGGGAATGGGGGAGCCTGAATATGAATACAGATTGGATAAGTTACAATTAGAGATGGAATCCCTCTGTAACCCTCGAAAATAACCTTGAATATTCGATAATCCTCGAAAATAAGTTCAGAAATTCGAAAGCACATTATCATATTTTAGAGGTTTATCGAATGTTCAAAGTTATTTTCAAGGGTTACAGTACAAGGTTTCTTTCGATAACCCTTGAAAATATTATTGGAAACTACTTTGGAGTTTCTGATCATATTTTCAATGGCTATTAAACATTCAAGATTATTTTGGAGGGTTACCAAAGGTAACCTCGTGCATACGATCAACCTTGAAAATAAGTCCCAAACCTTCAAAAGTACAGTATGTTCTGTTTTCAGATCTTCGGGTTTTTCCCGAGTCCTGCAAATCCCAAGTTTTTTTTAACTCCCATTTAACTTTAAAGGGTCTGTTTTCGAACTTCCCATATAGTTCGAAAGTTCGGCCATGTCTAATGTACACTAGAGTAAAGGCACTTGTGTGGGGATATGATTTCTGTGTTTAAATACATTAACGGGTCATACAATAAACTATCTGGAGCATTGTTCAATAGAACATGTCAGAGGACACGCGGACATCCTTTAAGACTTAATAAATAAGGAGTTTAGTCTACAAGTTTAGAAAGGGTTTTTCACCGTGAGAACGGTAAAACTATGGAACTCTCTTCCATTGGAAGTTGTGATGGCAGGTTTATTGGATAGTTTCAAAAGCTGGATGATGCTTGTGAAGGTTCTCATTCATCCAGGTCATGGTATATCTGTTGTATTCAATTAGATCAACTGGACTTTACTTCTTGAAGACGTTTCGCTAGTCATCCGACTGGCTTTCTCAATTCAGAATGACTTGTACAAGAATCTGTGGCAATTATGTACTCTGGAAAATCCCAATTAGCATATCGCAGCCAAGTGTTAAGGGCGTGATTGGATAGTGGCTAAGAGGTGTTATAGGAACGCCCAGAGTAAGGTGTCAAAACAGCATTGTACATGGCAGCCGTTACAAGAAAAAGGTCATAGACTTACTACAACAGCTTCAAAAGGATAAAGCCATTGATCGAGCAATGTATCATTGCCTCTACCCTGGTGAGGCACATCCATGCATATATGGACTCCCAAAGATACATAAGGAAGGGGCCCTACTAAGAACTATAGTCAGCAGCATCAACTCTGTAACATACAAGGTGGCAAAATACCTAGCCAACATCTTAGGACCATTGGTGGGAAGTTCTAAGCATCACATCTAGAAATCTCAGGATTTCACCAACAAGATTGAAGATATAGTACTCGGTGCAGAAGAAACTGTGGTGTCCTATGATGTGACATCTCTCTTCACCTGTATATCCACCCAGGAGGCTGTTGACATGGTGAGAAAACGGGTAGGCCAAGACAACAACACTCTTACCAGCAGAACTGATCTCAACCCAGAACAGGTGTGTTCCTTACTGGACTTGTGCATGAATACCACCTATTTCAAATACAGGGAAAACTTCTATAAGTAAAAACACGGATGTGCTATGGGATCTCCAGTTTCACCCATTGTGGCCAACCTTTACATGGAGGAGGTAGAAAAACAGGCCCTTAATACCTTTAAGGGCATAGCACCCAGCCACTGGTTCAGATATGTGGATGACACCTGGGTTAAAATCCACCAGAAGGAAGTACAAGCTTTTGCAGAACACATTAATGTAGACCAAAACATCAAATTTACAAGGGAAGAGGTACAAAACAACAAACTGGCTTTCTTGGACTGCATGGTAGAAGTTAAGGAAAATGGTAAACTGGAAGTAGAGGTTTACAGAAAACCAACACACACAGATCAGTATTTGATGTTTGACTCCCACCACCCTTTAGATCACAAGCTGGGTGTCATTACAACCCTGCAACACAGAGCTGAGAACATCCCCACTAGCACAGAGGCAAAGGCGAAAGAAACGAAACATCTCAGAGGAGCCCTTAAAACTTGTGGATATCCAGACTGGGCCTTTGTCAAAAGAAGTAGAAGGAAAGAAAAACACATGAATACCAACAGTGAAGGGGAAAAGCAAGACAGGAGAAAGAACATGGTCATCCCATATGTAGCAGGGGTCTCCGAGAAATTAAGAAGAATTTTCAAAAAACACCGTATCCCTGTCTGCTTTAAACCGAACAACACACTGAGGCAGCAATTGGTACATCCGAAAGACCCAATACCCAAACACAAGAAAAGCGACATCATATACGCAGTGCAGTGCGGTCAAGAATGCTCTGATTTGTATGTGGGGGAGACCAAACAGCAACTGCATCAACGTATGGCCCAGCACAGAAGAGCCAATTCCTTGGGTCAGGACTCAGCCGTGTACCTGCATCTTAAGGATAAAGGACATACCTTTGAAGATTGTAATGTTAACATATTTGCAAAGGAACGTGATTGGTTCAAGAGAGGTGTTAAGGAGGCCATTTATGTGAAAATAAAGAAATCAAGCCTAAATAGAGGCGGGGGGGTTGGACACCAACTGTCTGCCATGTACACTGTTTTGACACCTTACTCTCAGCGTTCCTATAACACCTCTTAGCCATTATCCAATCACGCCCTTAACACTTGGCTGTGATATGCTAATTGGGATTTTCCAGAGTACATAATTACCACAGATTCTTGTACAAGTCATTTTGAATTGACTAGCGAAATGTCTTCAAGAACTAAACTTCAAGCCCAGTTGATATAATTGTATACAACAGATATAAAAGCTGGATGAGTTTCTGAAAACAAGAAACATTGCAGGTTACTGGTATTGATACATAAAGCAGAGATGATCCAGAGATATTTAAAATTGCCACTAGAAGTCTGGAAGGAACTTTTCCCCCTTTATAATTCTGGTGTGTTTTTTTACTTCCTCTGGATCAACATTTAGGCAGGAAATGTAGGTATCGCTGAGCAGGTTGGACTGGGTGGATATATATCTTTATTCAACCTCAAATACTATACACTATACTTTTATATGTGCACAAATATTTGTGTGACCATCTTTTAGTCCTTTGCCCAAATGACAAATCCTGCAGTGTAATACACTGATAACCAGTTCTGCAGCTCTCTTTCAAATACTTGACACAATTCTGCATAAGGAACTGTGCTAACAGAATACCAACGGATTGAAGAACAAATCAGCTTAATTATTAAACATAGTTCACATTAAAAGCTAGTTTTTCATTTATATTCTGTTTCAAGGCATCAAAGTTGGTAGCTCTGAAACAGTTTAAGGTTGTTTTATTTAAATGAGATTTGCACACATTAAATTTAAGTTCTAGGTACAAGAAGACATTAAAATTCGAACTTTATACAGTGATGTACAGGCGCAAAATAGACTTCTCTACAAGGAAGGGACACATGCAAAGTGATAAAGTTTTGGGGAGGACGAGACCAAGGTAATCTTTTCCAGACCTATTGTTTAGCCTGGTGGAGATACATAGATGACGTGTTCCTCCTCTGGCGGGGTGACATGTGCCCCTATAATGGTTCCATGTGAGACTGAACAACTATCGAGAGTCTATCTCATTTCATCTCTTGGCAAGTGATATAAAAATTAATTTCCTAGATGTTCTAGTAATGAAAAAGAATGGTATTTCTACAGGGGTTTACACAAAATCCAAGTGAGTGAAGTGAGGGGTTACCGGTTACCAGCTAAGATACTAGACGAGACAAAAGAAAGGTAAAAAAACAATAACAATGATTGCCTTTGTATCACAATTCAATGTAAATATCTCGCAAGTAGCAAACAGTATCAAAAAACATTGGAATATCTTTCAAAGGTCATATCCAGAAAATGCAGAGTTTGTTACGCCTCAGATAGGGTAAAAACCATAGGGTTGTATGTTGTATCAACAAAGGGAAATGTGGAGAGAGAGACAAAGGATACTTGGCTAAGGAGTCAGGAAGTGGGCGTGTATCCATGCCATAATTGTATACATTGCATGTCAGTCATCAAGGGGACAATTTTTACCCATTCCACTACAAACAAACAGATTAAGATACAGATTTTATATACATGTGACTCGATATTCAGAATATATGTGTTAACTTGCCCAAGCAGGCTATTATATATAGGGGAGACTACACAAAAAGTCAAAAGTGGGATCTCCCAACATACTGTGTAACGAATAACATTTTTTTATAAAAAGTTAATAGAAACAACTGGGAGATATAATATACAATGCTATTTGGTAAAAAGGGGTTTAAAGGACAACTCCAACCTCATAAGAACATCTTTTAGAATGAATGGCCTCTTTAAAATATGTTGATATATCATAGTTTGTCCTATGAATTCATTACTGTTTTCCTACTATGCTTCTGGATGCCTCAGGGAAACCTGACATTCAGTCATTGGCTGTGATGTCAACTGTCAAATCCATAACTGACAGTTGCTAACTGGAAGAATCAGGAAGCAGAAACAGGGGAAGCAGGAAATTGTGCAGGATTTCAGGTTACGGTAGACTTATAAATGTCTGATTTCAAACTAGTATCAGGTTTTGGGGGATGATTTACCAGAATGTAAGCTTTCATTTTGGGGCTGGACTTGCTCTTTAACCCACACTTGCTAATGTAATCAATTTCTTGTGGGTTTACATTATTTATACATAAAATGCCCGTGCCGAACAGGCTCCCGATGCAAAATCTCTAGCGTTAATTTTTAGCATGAAAAGGCTGTTGTTGTAAATCTATGGTATCCCAGGAAATTATGTTTCCCACTTCTTTAGGGATTGGTATTAAATTTTCCAATGAGAATCTGCTTCCTCAGTGTCAAATTGATCACCTATTCTTGGCATTTCTGGCTTTCATGGAGTTAATGGTTATAGTGAAGGAATGGAAGGAGATCCTGCACACCTTTTTAAACAACGTCTTTAATGGCATGAAATTCCCATATCATTATTGGGTGCTTCCAGAATTGCTGCCAGCAGTGTAGTTACCAAAGTATAAAAAGCTGAGCACACCAGTCTTGAAAAGTGACAAACAATTTTTATTGTGATGTTTTGGAACACAAAAGTCTGCCTTTTTGAGTTGATTACTCAATCCTTGGTATTTAGATTTTTCCAGACCCTTAGAGAAAATAAACACCCCAGGCTTTTCCTTAGGCTCTTTCTTTGGGCCTCTGTTTTGTGAAGCATCCATTTAAAACTTTGCAAAGAAAAATTGTAGAAATATGCAGTTTTGCACATTATTTTTAAGATAAAGGAGCCCAACCTGACAGAGGCTAGGGTTTGCACCAGCAGCACCCCAGCTAGTAAGGGGCAGCTTCATTTGCCCCACCTACGATCTATCCAGGCCCCCAGGTCATTACAGGCCCCACTCACGTCACCAGGCCATGCCCACTTTGATGGACCTGCAAGACACATTTTTTCCCAAAGAACCAAGTGTGGTGAACAGGCTTAGGGTTAACCACCTTTGTGATAGTCCTCCTGTGGTTTCATGTGCAGTATCTTCCAAATGCTGTTTCAGAATTCCACATTAGTAAGACTCTAACTTACTATATGAGTTTAATTCTCCTTTAAAGGGTATGTCCACCCTTGGGTATGGCTACAGGAGCGGACCCCAGTCGAGCGCCTCTTGCTTGACTTCTATGCAAGGAAAAGACACAGAAGTCAAGCAGAAGGCGTTGGAGGAACGAAGGCTGGTAAGTATTTGGGGGGACCTGTCACTGCTATAAACCTTGCGAGGTCGAGGTTCATAGCCATTGCCAGGCACATAGTAAGAATTAGTTTGGGGGATGGACATACCCTTTAAACCAGGGATAGGCAACCAGTAGATCTCCAGATGTTTGGAAACTACAACTCGCAGAATTCCCTAACTACAGAGTGCTTGTAGAGGAATGCTGGGAGTTGTAGTTTTCAAACATCTGGAGATCTACTGGTTGCTTATCCCTGCTTTAAACAGTAATAGATTTTTTTTTTGGCTCCTCCTAAAGTCATTGTCACTGAAAATGTTCCCATATGTTAATGAAGGAAGGGGAAGGAGCCTGAAAATTGTCAATCACTACTAGAAAGCAGTTAAATACTGCCTGGGCATAATTATCCTTTATTGAAATTCTTAGGATAAGAAAGAATTGCATCTTCTGAATACAGCTAGATACCTTAAAACTTAAACTGGCCATATACTACAAACTTCTGTAGAAAAGATTAGCAAACAAATACAACACCTAAATATATTGGGTTGTACAGAGTCCTTCTGTCTATTTGCAGGTGCCCACAACATGTTTCAGACCACAAGGGTCCTTTATTAAGTGTGACACACCCGGTGTCTCTGAGCCAGCTTTGCACTGGTGGTAACATAATTCTATAACTTACACGTCAGGGGAGACAGTTCTGGTTCTCTCTCTTGTACACCCTGAATCCTTTTCACCACAATTGAACATTAAACCCAAATAGACTTTTCAGGCTAATATTCTTAGCAGCAAGTTCATTGCACATGAGACCATTTTGAAGGAAAGTGTTAACTGCACACAATTCTCTGGAGGAAATGATTGCTAACACAAAAATGCAATGATTTAAAGCACACCTGTCTCTGATATCCAGCAATCAGTCTGCCCTTATAATGCAATGAAAATTATCGTGATTTCAGCTTTACCCAATCACACCTTCCCTCGTGCTGTACTGATATGAAGTTTGCAGATCATTTTTTCCTTAGGTTTTTGTGATAATATTAACTAATTTTTCTGCATCTGATCACACTGCACAATATTCTAAAATCAATGTGAATTGTTACCACAAAAATTACTATATTTATCTGTGGTATTCAGTTACATCAACTGGATGTGAAGTTTAAAACTTTAAAAATGTGCTTCAGGATTACTGGGTAGGTGTTATATTGTAGTGGATAGGGTCCACTTTAATGAAAATTAGAAAGTCTGTATTTAGGCTGTGTGAACTTTCCACACCATAAACATGGAATAAATAGATAAAAATAGGGATCAATAGTAGTAAACCATAAACACCAGTCTTAAACCTTGATACATATACCATATAAAAAATGTAATAGAAGGACAATTTACATCATCCTGTAGTCTTCAAATACAGCTTTATTCTTTAAAAAGGACACCAAGTCAGATTTAAAACCAGATTAAAAACACCAAAAAAAAACCAAACTCCCATCCAACCTCCAAATTTATGGATTATAAAAAATATTTAAAAAAAGGGGGGGGGGGAGATATCTACTACACATACATATGCTGTTACTCTGTTTAGGCTCTTAGCATAGAGCATATACTTTTACCAGCAGGGATAAAAAACCTTTCAAAAATGCTGTAAAAAAAAAAAAAGGGGGACTAGTGCTAGTTCTAACCTGTCCTTGCTTTAATAAATACCCAACACGTTGCTGAGCTTAGTCAGTTTTTTAAAAAGTGTACAGGAGTTGTGCAAGTGAAAGCTGCTTTTAAGGATGATTTTCCCCGGGTCCGTGGCACTTCCGGGTCTCGTGCATGACGTCATTACGTCATGCGTTCCATAGGCCGGCTATGCGTTCCAGCACCATTTTTAAACATAGGTCCGCTATTCTCTATTGGCATTCAATTTCGGAGTATATTTAAACAGAGGTTTTTAGGTATATGAGTCTATTGGACCCTATTTGTATAGTGCAATGATCAGGGGCAATTGTATAAATATATATTAAAATATTTAAAACATATAGAAACGGCCTAATACAAAAGAAGCCTTAATGCATCTTAAAATGCTGGGGAATGTATATACATGAATAGAAAGATAAACCATACAATGGGGGCTGTAATGAGTATATATGGTCCTTATTAAAACCTTTGATTATCTCAAAAGACAAAAATCCATATTAATACTAGAAAATACAGGATAAACATATGGAAAGCTTCTAAAATTGGTGGTAAAGAAGGAAGGATAAAAAAGGGGAGATACAATAAATAAATATAATAAGAACATATAAATTCGCATAAATGCTTAGACCATATTAAGTAATTTCTTGTGTTATTATAAAAAGCTCCATAGGTCTATATCTCTGTACCTTTAGGGGCCAGATTATCCATGTTATAAATCCATTTAGTCTCAACTCTGGACAATCAAGCTTGGATGCTCCGATTTCGTTCCGGAGGATGGTTAATGTGTATTCCTTCAAATTTAAACTTTCCCATTTTGAAATGTTCACATTCATTACAATGATTTGGCAGGGTTTGGTCTTTCTTTTTCTTATTATAATTATTAATATATATATCAATTAATGTATATATATATATATATATATATATATATATATATTAAAATTATAGAGATGTTTACGTATTCTTACTTTTAATTTGCGTGCTGTTCTTCCAATATATTGTTTTTTGCAAGCACATTTAATGACATTACATTGGTTGTATTGCATGTTATTAAATGGTTTATTTCAAATGTTTCCTTTGTAATTTGACTTGTAAATGTTTGAGTCTTTATTTTAGAGGTGGTTTTGATGTTTAGTTCTTGAAGGCATTTCGATAATCAACTGAGTGAATCTCTATATTCAGAATGACTTGTACAATGCTGTTTTGACGCCTTACAATGGGCAGTTTCAATAACACCTCTTAGCACCTTGCATTCAGGAGTTCCCTAACACCTTGCTGTTATATGCTGGTTGGGTCATTCCAGAGTATTTATTGCCAACAGTCATTGAGAGATCCACTAGGATGACTAGCAAATTGTCTTCAAGAACTAAACTTCAAGTCTAGTTAATTGAACTGAATACAACAGATAGACTTGTAAAATAATCTGTTGGCAGTAAATACCCTGGACTGTGTATAAATCAGCATATAACAGCAAGGTGATAAGGACCTCCAGAATGCAAGTTGTTCATTGCAGTGTTATCAAAACTGCCCATGGTTATGCATCAAATCAGCATGGCAAATAATCGGTGTTGACCCCCTCCATACAGGATTGGTTTCTTTATTTTGACATAAATGGCCTCATTGACACCTTCTTCAAAAGTGTGTCCTTTTTACTTAGAATAAAAGCACATATTTAATTCCTTCCCCAAGGAATCAGCTCTTCTGTGCTGGGCAACACCTTGGTATTCTTGGTTGCTCTTCTCGTGTTTCAGTATTGGGTCTTTTGGATGCACCAGTTGCTGCCCTAGTGTGTTGCTGGGTTTAAAGCAGACAGGATACATTGTCTATTGGAAATTCTACTTCATTTCTCCGACACCCCCACTGAATATTGGATTACCATGTTTTTTCTCATGTATTGCTTCCCACCATCACTGGTGGTTTTGGTGTACTTTCATTCTTTCAATTTGACAAAGGCAAATCAAATAACTCACCGTGGGAGCATCAGATGGTAAGAATAAAACGCAAACTGGGTTTTTGGATGTAAACTTTTAGGATCAAAAAGTTTTGGGGAGTTATCCTTTAAAGTATCAACCTAACCAATTGTATTCCTGGGTTAATAATCATTGAATAAAGGTTTATATAAGACAGAGGTCTGCTGGTGTATACCATGTCTAATATTTATTGTTAGGAGAAACAGCCACAGACCTCTACCTTTTAAGAAACAGGTCTTTATGATTGTCATGACATGGTAATGTTTAAAGGGGAACTGTGATCCAAAATTGACAGAAATTGCTCTCCTGAGAATTTTTGCAATTTATTGTCATTGTTTATTTTGAATAGTTTTGAAGATATTTACATTTTTGTGTGTAATATGACAGCAGCATCACCAGGTCCCCTCCTGCACTTCCTGCTCTGAAACCATGTCAGTGGATGACAGTCAATCTGTCCTCCTCCTCCCCTTGCAGCCCCCCTCTTGCAAGCCCCCCTTGTCCCTCCCACTCATGGACCCCATGGAGCCTCCATTTGCAAGCCCCCTTTGGCCCCATGTGGCCCTGCCCACTCAAGGGTGCTGTGGCCCTGCTACTCAGTAGGGTTGCAAATTAACTATGTGACTGCTGGCAGGAAAGTATGAATTTGTGGAGCTGATTAACCCTTTGATTGCTAGAGTGAGTGGTGTAGGGTTAACCATTTAGCTACCAGGACAGGGCTGTGCATAGCCAGTGAGTCAGGAGTAATTGTGGGATGTCCCCAAAGCCTTAAATATGGCATGGTGGTGAATTAACGATTGATTGGTCAGATTACAGTCACAGTGAACCATCACAAAGATTTTTTGTTGATCTGCACTAATAATGCTGTGACCCACCTTAACCAGTCCTCAATCTATACCAAACCACTCTTTTACTATTGAAAACCCCTACTTATTTTCTTGTTCTGTAACTTTTTTTTCTGGGGCATTGTTCACCAATAGAGCATGTCAGAGGACATGTGGACATCCCTTAAGACTTAAAGAAAAAAGGTTTAGGCTTCAAGTTCGAAAAGGGTTTTTCACTGTGAGGACGGTAAAGCTATGGAACTGTCTTCCAGTGGTCAGTTTAAAAAAAAAGCTGGATGAGTTTCTGCAAACAAGGAATGTTGCAAGTTACTGGTATTGATACATAAAGTAGAGTTGATCCAGGGAAATTTTCGAGTACAAAAGGAATTTTTCCCCCTTCATAAATTTGGTGGGGTTTATTTTGCCTTCCTCTGGGTCAACAGTTAGGCAGGAAATGAGGATATTGCTAGATGGGTTGGACTGGATGGACATATGTCTTTATTCAAACTCAAATGCTATACTATACTATATTAGTAGCCAATCAGAAATTGATGTGTTTTTTTATTATAAAAATGAACTGCTGGGCAAAGAACACTACAAGTAGGGGAGATACCTAGCAAGAGATCAGATAAAACTACAAGTCAAACGTTTTTAAATACATCACTTAATTAAACATTGACAAAACAATACATAAATGCAATAAATACATAATGATATATATAAGTGCTTAACAAATAAATCATTAGGTACTGCAGTTAAACAGAGAGAGGGAAATAGAGGGATCTAAGGGAATAGACAGGAAGATCTCTCAGCAACAAGAAGGGGAGATTAAAGCCCAGAGAGCCAAATGGGGTCAGCATGAAGAAGAGAAAATGTTTTATTGGAGAACCCATACATAAAGGTTTTTGCATAGGGACCCCACAGAGAGCCCCCACATAAGGGATTTCCCAGGGGGCCTCCACATAAAGGATTTCTCAGGGGACATCATCTTCACTGCACACTCTGCTGGACATATTGGTGGGGGCGCATTATCCAAGTGCCGTCTTGCACTGAAAGTTATACGACATTCCTCTAGCTTGGGTTTCTTTTTTACAAAGGATTATAAAGCATGTTACCATACCTTATAGTGCTCACAACCCGAAAGAGTCCTGTGCCCAACACCATCTTCACACATTCACTCTGCAGGACACATTGGTGGGGGCACATTATCCAGGCAGCTTCTTGCACTTGCTTGGTTTGACCCACAGATTTGCTTAAACTGAATCCATCTTTCCTCTGTGATCAGCTCATTCAAAGCTCTACTTCTTTGCATCTAACTGTTGGTCCTTTGATGTATTACGACGGATGGTCCTATTTCTACTCGCCAGGCCCTCAAATAGTTATGAGGACTATGAATAAAATGAGGGCTATCAATGATAATAACATTGCCATCACTTGAACAGGACCCTGTAGCTCAGAACAGATGGTGGTGTCCTCTGATGTCTCCTCATCCTGCTGAAGAGTTCTCTCTTATGTTTCATTTCTGAAAGTGAAATGATGATCTCTTTGCAATTTTCTTCTGGAACACCAGAATTGTCCTCAGCCACCTTCTCCATGTCAGTTGGAATATGGATGTCCCAGTGTTCAATATGAGGAGTGTCTGGGAAACTGGAATTGTCCTTAGCTACCTCCTTCATGTCCGATGGAATATTGATGTTCAATAGAAGGAGTTACTGGAATATTGGAATGATCTGATTCTTTTGCAGATGGAATGAAAGCAGCTTTATAGGATAAAGTACAACAAATTGGTTACAATGGATGTAATTCGAACCTTCATTTATCATGTTATATTTGCCTCATTTATAAAGTCAATCAAAATGGACTCTTTAACTAATAATGTTTTGAAGATAAAATGGGAATATTTTAAAGTTTTATGTTGACTGACTCTGATCATATTCACATTTAAAAAAGTGAACTTGAGCTGCCATATACTTTTGCTTAGGCATCTAAAGAATAAAGATAAACCAGAGCACCATCTATTCCTAAACACTAGAGGTGGTGTTCTATTTAATGCTAAGTATGGTTTCCACCAATTAGTTAGACTAATCAGGAACCATATTTGTTAACACGCTGTATCAGAAATTTCCAATACTGCTGGTTATCAAAAAAGTGTCACAACAAAATCCAGAGCACACTCCAGCACACCGCTGTTGGCTGTATGCCATATAAATAAATAGGTGCAATCCCCCTAGCCCTCCACTCCAGGGGCCAATTCGTTCTATAGCACAAGAAAAATAGTGGGGGAGCACACTAATCAGCTGAATCCAAAGGTGTTTATTGAAACAACATACACAACGTTTCGAGGCGCACTGTCCCTTCCTCAGGTATAACCAGTGTAAATGCAACATCAAACTTTTAAAGCCTAAACCTCCACCTACAAATTATATGCCCTAATAAGTGACACAGCAGGGTCCCAAATAGAGGCTACCCATAAAGTGCATCTACAAAAATAGTGCAATACTTCACAAAGTGCTTAGTGCTATGAATACATAAGATAATTTACATATGTGAAATACATTGATAAAAATAAAGTGCTAAATACATATGCTTAGTATAAAACAAACAAATAAAACAGGCATATTTTTGTCCTAATAAATTAACTAAAATAGTGATATGCAGCCAGATGGCCATAGTGAAAAGCATCAAACACATGCTTTTCACTATGGCCATCTGGCTGCATAGTTTATCGTCATAAACTCTTCTCAGTTCAGTTTTGCGGTCTTACACTAATTGAAAAGGAGGGCTAACTATAAAGCTGGTTTGTGTGCTGGAAGGCTAACCTAACACTCTTTTTGAACTAAAGGGCTGACTAATGCTGGCTTGTGAACTGAAGTGTTGAACGTAAAGCAGGTTTGTGAACTGGAAATATGACTTAACACTTATAGTATTTGAGGTTGAATAAAGACATACGTCCATCCAGTCCAACCCATCTAGCAATATCCTAATTTCCTGCCTAACTGTTGATCCAGAGAAAGGCAAAAAAACCCACCAAATTTATGAAGGGGGAAAAAATTCCTTCCTGAATCCAAGTGGCAATCAGAAATTTCCCTGGATCAACTCTACTTTATGTATCAATACCAGTAACTTGCAACATTCCTTGTTTGCAGAAACTCATGCAGCTTTTTTTTTAAACTGAACAATGAACCTGCCATAACAACGTCCACTGGAAGACAGTTCCATAGCTATACCGTTCTTACAGTGAAAAACCCTTTCCGAGCTTGAAGCCTAAACCTTTTTTCTTCAATTCTTAAGGGATGTCCTTGTGTCCTCTGACATGTTCTATTGGTGAACAATGCCCTAGACAGTTTATTGTATGGTCCGTTCATGAATTTATACACAGTATACACAGTAATCATGCAAGCGTCTTTTCTCCAGCGTACATAATTGTAACTTTTCTAGTCTCTCCTCATATTCAAGCTCCTCCAATCCCTTTATTAATTTAGTTGCCCTTCTCTGAACCCTTTCCATTTCAAAGATGTCCTTTTTGTACACAGGATTCCAAAATTGCACTGTATATTCCAAATGAGGCCTTACCAATGCTTTGTAAAGAGGGAGAATTACATTTTCCTCCCTTGAATCCATACCTCTCTTTATACAAGACAATACCATGCTGGCTCTGGCTGTTGCCACCTGGCACTGCTTGCTACCCTTAAGTTTGTTATCCACCAAAACTCCAAGATCCCTTTCCAACAGGGATTCACTTACTACAGAGCCATTTATAGTATAAGTAGCACAAGGATTTTTAAGTCCAAAATGCATCACCTTACATTCATCAACATTGAATTTCATCTGCCACTTAGCAGCCCAATGTGACAATCTATCTAGATCCCCCTGCAACGATTGCACATCCTCTGAAGTTTTTAATGGTCGACAAAGTTTTGTGTCGTCAGCAAACACTGGAACCTTGCTGACAATACCCACTTCCAAATCATTAATAAATAGATTAAATAGAAGTGGCCCCAACACAGAACCCTGAGGCACCCCACTTAGCACTTTAGTCCATAATGATGAAGCCCCATTTATAACTACTCTCTGCATCCTATTCATTAACCAATTTTCTATCCATGTACAAATGTGACTCCACAGACCAACAAACCTCATCTTATACATTAGTCGCCTATGGGGGACTGTATCAAAAGCCTTTGCAAAATCCAAGTAAACTACATCTACTGCTATGCCAGAGTCTAAATTTCTACTTACTTCCTCATAAAAGCCAAGCAAGTAAGTTTGACAAGATCTATTCCTCCTAAATCCATGCTGGTTACTACTTATAATGTCAGTCCTTGAAACATACTCTAGAACATGTTCCCTTATTAAACTTTCCAGGATCTTCCCCACCACTGAAGTTAAACTTACAGGCCTGTAATTACCCGGCTGTGAACAACTACCCTTTTTGAATATTGGAATAACATCAGCCTTTTTCCAATCAAGAGGCACACCACCGGACATGAGGGAATCTGCAAAAATAAAAAACAATGGCCTAGATAAAACTGAACTTAGCTCACTAAGTACCCGAGGATGTGTTTTATCCGGTCCAGGAGATTTATTAATATTAACCTTATTTAGTTCTTTCTATACCATATCCTCGGTTAACCAAAGTGCACTTGAATCTTTTATACCATTATTGCTACTATACTCTATGATATCTGTACTTGGATCTTCTATAGTGTATACAGAGGGAAAAAAATTATTCAAGACATTTGCTTTATTGCTACCATCCTCCGTAACTAAATTATCCCCATTAATTAATGGTGCCACATTCTCAGTCCTCATCTCACCTTATACTTTAAAAAAAAATTAGGCTTAGTGATGCTTTGTTCAGCTATCCTAACTTCATTATTAATTTTAGCTGGTTTGATTGCTTTCTTACTCTTGTTACAGTTTTTAAAATCCATAAAGGCCCTTTCCGTTCTCTCGGCCATAAAGGTTTTAAATGCCTTTTTCTTCCTTTCCATTGACCTCTTTACATCAGAATTCAGCCACATGGGCACGGATTTATTTTTTTTTACATTTATTTCCCAAGGGTATAAATTTAGATGTGAACTGGCTTAAAATCCCCTTGAACACAGTCCACTTCTGTTCAGTACCTTTTCCTGATAATACATTATCCCAGTTGACATTCTGAAGAGCTGCTTTTAACCTGGGAAAATTTGCCTTCCCAAAATTAAAAGTCTTTGTTATCGAAAGGAAAAGTTCACTTAACAAAGTCCAAACGCCACTATTTCATGGTTACTATTCCCTAAGCCTCCAGTTACCTTTATATCTATAATGTGCTCCACGATGTTAGATATTACCAGATCCAACAGAGCTTCTTTCCTAGAAGGAACCTCAACCACCTGTGAGAGAAAATTATCCTGCAGGAAATTCAGGAACTCATCGCCTTTTTCTGTGATGGCAGTTCCACTACACCAATCAATGTCAGGGTAATTAAAGTCCCCCATAATGAGCACACTTCCCAAACTTGCAGCCCTTGTCAACTGCATATAAAGTTAACTCACCTCCTCTAGTTGACTCACCTCCTCTCTGCTAGCATTTGACGGCTGTTACCTAATTCCACCCATATTGCCTCCACTTTAACATCCATATCGCCAGTTATCTCTTCTTTTAAATTTGGCTTCAATTATTTTTTAACATAAACACATACTCCTCCCCCTTTCCTTTTTTTTCTGTCCTGCCTAAACAAGGCATATCCTTCTAAATTTACAGCCCAGTCGTGAGAACTGTTCAACCACGTTTCTGCTATACCTATTACATTATACTTTTCATTCAATGCCATAATTTCCAATTCACCCATTTTGTGAGCCAGGCTTCTCGCATTTGCAAACATACATTTTAGATTATGATCCTGTAATTTATTCGTACACTTTAATACACATGCCTCCCTATCCCCTATGCTAGCCCCACCCCCCTTTCCACCCGCCACTGGCCTATCCACATCCTGCTTTCATCCTGGGCTATCTATCCCAGTGAGACTGCTAATACCCTCCTCCCCAAACCTAGTTTAAAATCTCCTCCAACCCTCTAGCCATCTTCTCCCCTAAAACAGCTGCACTTCCATCAGTGAGGTGCAACAGCCATCAGTGAGGTGCAACCCATCCATACTAAAGAGCCTGTAGCCGACAGCAAAGTATGCCCAGTTCTCAATAAACCCAAACCCTTCTTCCTTACACGCATTAATGCTCCTAAGCTCCCGCTGTCTCCCTGGCTTAGCAAGTGGCTGCGGTAGTATTTCTAAAAACACTACCCTGGAGGTCCTTGCTTTTAACTTGGCCCCTAGCTCTCGGAAATCATGTTTAAGGACCTCACCTCCTCCTCTAACTTTGTCATTGGGACCAATGTAAACCAAGACCGCCGGGTCACACCCGGCCCCACCCAATAATCTGTCTACACAATCCACCACATGCCGAACCCTAGCACCAGGCAGGCAACACACAGTTCGGCATGTAGGTTCTTGGTGGTAGATTACCCTAACTATCTTCCTTATAATGGAGTCCCCTACCACTACCACCTGCCTTGCAGTTCTGCCAATCCCCATAATGCTGCACTGATTTTTAAATAAAGGGCTGACTATAAAGCTGGTTTGTGAACTGGAAGTATGACTTAACACTGATTTTTTTAAATAAGGGTCTAACTATAAAGCTGGTTTGTGAACTGGAAGGCTGACTAAATATTTATTTGTGAACTGGAAAGCTTTGTGAGCTGCAGGGCTGACAGACACTGGTATTTTAATAGAAGGACAGACAGACACTGGTATTTGAACAGATGGACAGACACTGGTATTTGAGCAAAAGGACACACACTGGTATTTGAGCAAAAGGACAGACACTGGTATTTGAGCAAAAGGACAGACACTGGTATTTGAACAAGGCAGACAGACACTGGTATTTGAACAGAAGGACAAACACTGGTATTTGAACAGAAGGACAAGCACTGGTATTTGAACAGAAGGACAGACACTGGTATTTGAACAGAAGGGCAGACACTGGTATTTGAACAGAAGGACAGATGCTGGTATTTGAACAGAAGGACAGACTCTGGTATTTGAAAAGAAGGACATACACTGGTATTTGAACAGAAGAAATGACACTGGTATTTGAACAGAAGAAATTACACTGGTATTTGAACAGAAGAAATTACACTAGTTTCTGAAAAGGAGGGCAGACACTGGTTTTTGAACAGAAGACCTGACACTGGTATTTGAACTGGAGGACAGACACTGGTATTTTAACAAAATAAATGACACTGGTATTTGAACAGGAGGATATACACTGGTATGTGAACAGAAGGATAGACACTGGTATTTGAACAGAAGGACAGACACTGGTTTTTGAACAGAAGGACTGACAGTTTTAAAATAAACGGACAGACAGATACTGGTTTTTGAATAGAAGGACTGACAGACACTGGTTTTTGAGGTGTTATAGACCATGTAATTCTATCAGGTCTTTAGCTATGGCCAAGCTCTAATAACCCATTAGATATCGCATTAATATGTTCAGAGATCCTTTTGCCACTCTCTTTATGGTTTTTCCCATATATTGAAGGCCACATTCACAAGTGACCAAATATTTGTTTTGAAATTTGCATAATATTTCATTGTGTATTCTTGATTCTTATGAATACTTTAAAAAACATTTTAAGTAGCAACATATTGTGCATCTGTTATGGCCACATTTGTAGCTCCAGTATCTGGTGTATTTTGCCTAATCTCTGAACATATTAATGTGATGCCTAAAGGGGATAAGAGCTTGCTCACAGCTAAACACCTTATAGAAGTACATGGGGGTCACTATTGTATTACGTCCAAACTATAGATAGGTAAAGAAATGGGACAAAATATAATTACTAAAGAAAGAAGCATCATGGATTTATACGGTAAGTTAAGGACCATCTCTAGGTTTGAAAAAGGAATTAAAGATGGAATCCGGTTCCGACTCGGACCCAGATCCGACACGGAACCCTTCGGTTCCGAAATCCGAATGTTCCGAGTCCCGGATCGTTCAGATTTTGGAACTTCAGAGAATGTTTTCGATTTTACCGACAGTTTGAGCTATTTTCGAAAACTCTCTAAAATAGCCTTGAAAATAGTTTCCGATCGTGTTTTTGACTTTGACTTTCGAGGCTATTTTTGAGAATTTTCAAAAATACTGTAGCTCAAACTTTGGATATAAATTGAAAACGCTCTCCAAAGTCGGGAATTTAAGTTCTGTTTTCTGATTTTTGGATCTTCAGGATTTTCCAGAGATCCAAAAACAGAATGAAACCTGGCAGTTTCGGCCATCTCTACAGGGAATTTGAACTTACCTGTATTCTAGAGATAAAGCCTTAGCAGGCCTTGGGTCCATTCTTTTATTTGAATCGGAAACAAATCTAGTTTGTATGTCGTTATTGACAGTGAATTATTGACATCCCCCCATTGTTTAAATGGGGAGGATCTGCAGCACAAACACACAAATTCCCTTCCAAAATGCAGTCTTTCAAGCTAAATTCAAAGTTTATAGTTTACCTTTCTAGTTGTATTTGTATCCTTCTTTCAACAACATAATAATCAGGGCCATCTCTTTGTTATACTATATTATACTACACTAACTGAATAGAAATAGGATGTAGTTCTCCCTTAAGTAATAGTTATTTAAAGGGCATGTCCAGCCTTAAAATTCATAACTATGTCCAGCTACCCCCCAACCTAAGTTTTGCATTATAGGTGCCCCCTGAATGGACTTACCTGAGGAAGCTCTGTTTTCGGTTCCAACATGGAGCGAAACGCGTCCTGCACCTAGCACTTTCCGTTTTTATCTTGCCTCATCCTTGCCATACTGCTTGTCTTGGAGCAGTACAGTGAGTAGGGTGGTTCACTCATGTGTAGTATACTGGCTTGATAGTAAATGCTTATGACCTTACCTTCCACTCTATGATTGAAGCTGTCTCTTAATTGTTTTTATGTTATTTCATTGTCCCTAATGTGATTTTTAATAAAGGACTTTTGTATTGCATATTAGTTTAGGAGTGCAGACAGTTTCTTTTTCTCTTAATATAAATATAATATTAAATTTACTGTTTCTTGCACCCATCCTACAGAGGATCCACATATATTTCTTAGTGCCATTGATCATTTTTCTTACCTGACCCGGTCCCTTGCTGCTCTACAATGCTACTCCTCAACTCTGCTGTTAAGGCCCGTACTAATCGTGGCTGTTGAGGACCGTACATGATGTCATGCCAAATTAACTGACAGCCACAACCAGGAAATGCCTCTCTGCTGCTGGGAGATCTTTGGAAGTTTTCTAGAATGCGTAACTGGGGTTTGAGGAGTAGCTGGACATATACATGAAAAGTTTTTTTTAGACTGGACATGCCCTTGCTTATTGTTTTAAAATTCTTGTGCAATAAATGTGATTGGTTTTACAATACAATGAGAACTGTATATGGTTCAGGAGGATCTCCGTCAAGTTTACCAAATGATAATATCCATTCTGCATTTAAATGGTATGAATAGCTGTTTTGGGTATCTACTTATTACAATTTCTACATTTAAACTATATATTAATAATGTTTTTAACCTAGTTTTAATGTTACAAGGTGGCTCTGCCATATAGACACTAGTGTACTAGTATTTAAGGATTACTCAAGGTGAGATTTCCAGCCTCTGAGGGAGTGACTGACTTCACGCTGATGTGCATTAAGTATGCTTTCTTTGTTAATTATTTACACCTTTACAATAGAGAGAAATATCTTCTAAACCACACGGATGATACCAAACATGTAAGTGAGAGGGAAATAGGACTTACCAGTCAATTGATTGTAACTGTGGAGTTAGGTTATCTGTAATGTAATCATACACAAACTCTTCATCTCCAAAACCTAGAGGATAAAAGGAAACATTTTTAATTTTTTTTATGAATCAACATTATTTTAAAACAGCCAATCAGTGACGTATTGGGTGAGATCCACTGGTTTAACATGACACTACTGAGTTCCGATAAACCATTATCTGGCTTAGATTTCCATATGATCCAATAAATAACATTCTAGTAACAATGTTACCCTCTACGAAAATGTTAGGGATTCACTAAAGTGGTTTTCCCTCTGCCATTTTCAGGGCAGTTATTCCAAGGCCCCAGACGGTGATCTGAAACACAAACACAGGGTAAGGAGGGTGCGTGGATAAGAGACAGAAATTAAGAAGAGACATATAGGAGTTGGAGAGAAATTATCCATTAGATTTGCTCCATCCCTTGGCATTTAAGCAACTTACATCTCACATAACTTTTCATTTAAATACATATTATTTTAAATCGTTTGAGGGATGTTAAACTGTCAGACAGACTTTGATATTAACCAGATACACAGCTTAGATACCTGAATTTATATACATTATCTTCAGCCAATTTTAGCTTGGTGTTCCTTCTGACTTAAAGTTCAACTTTTAGTATAGGCTCTGGGCCAGAAGTAGGCAGAGGCACAACGCTACAGTTGTTTTTTAACCTCATCACTTCCAAAAAAATTTCTCCATGTCCCTCCCTCTGTAAACTCCTATTGATATTCTATCCCCGTCCCTCCTTAACCATATAATCTATCCCACCATGAATGGAGATTAGTAGATTAAGACCAAACAAGACCAGCCATTCTCTCTATAGGTAAAGTGACCACACACTTGTCCAGGTAGAGCACTTTATCAAATAATCAATAAGTTTCTTACTTTGGTGTCGTAGCCATTGGTGCAGCGATTCTTTAGCAGCTCGGGGGCATTCCAGTGGGGGGTCCTACAGGAGTCAAAACACTTCCCCGTTTTCTTATCCAGCTGGCTGCTCTGTCAAAGTCGAATGAAATATGAAATACAAGTTTATTTAAAAATGTGAAGTGACTGTTAATAGAGATGTATAAAGGCCACACAAAGCCATAAAAAGGTGGTTACCGAATGTCTCTACTTATCAATGTAACTTTTCACCCTCGATTTTACCTAAATTCCTATAAACAGAGTGATATCCGACTTCAGCTTTGTTAGAATTTCCATCCTTGCTGAATGAAATATAACACATAGAGCCTATGGTATTTGTCCATGGTAGTGGTCCATGCAGTAAGATAGGGTAACTACCTGTTACTGAAACTGAAACCACATAAGATGTCAGATCACTGTTTGGGTGGAAAATCTTAAAAATCTCATCAATAGCTTCCCATTATAAACAACATAAAGTGCAACTTGGCGGGATCGTGTGTATGATCGTAATTACGAACGGTATTATGATCCCAAATTGACCGGGCCAGGAGGTTGTCGGAAAACTGAACCGAGTCGGAGGTAAGTTTGTAGTGAGGTGCAGAATTACAGTTCTGTGTTTCATTAAATGACAATGGCTCAAATTAACTAAGTTATCTGCAATTCTGCATTCTACTTACTGATAGGGACGCCACTTTTTGCCACTCTTTATGTCACGGTGGATGACTTGGCTGGAATAAATATGTATAAGTACCTATAAAAGATAAAAAGATTAATAAAACATATAGAAAATTATACCATACGCCTTACAGAAGACTATTAGGAAATATATATAGTCTTCTATATATACTCTGCTATTCTGTATATATATTGATAGATATATATATCAAGTTGTTATTTGTTAATAGATGTTTAGGAGCCGGACCTTCAGAGTATTTTGTAGGATGTAAGCCATCCAGGTCTCCATTCATATAATGAACCACCTCCACAGTACCCCTTAGCCATCTGAGAAAAAACAAGGACAAATCAAAGGCAAACTACTTTTTTAAAGTAAATTCAATAAATATGAACATTGTTCTATTCCTTTGAACTGGAACAGCTACATTTCTTCACATTATTTCGTATTGCTTTTTTATATATATATATATATATATATATATATATATATATATATTCTCCCCTGCTTCTTTCTAAAGGCCTATGAAAAAAGGTGCACTAAGTTGAATAAAGCATCTTAAAAAGACCCATGAAGCACTGGTGTTCTATATATATTATATAGATATTACTATTTATGATAGGTATTGACTACTTTACAGTACAAGAATATATTTAAGAACTAGGCAATTATACTCTTAATGATTTAATTCAATCAGGACAAGGTTGTATTAAGATACACACTGTACCCTTTAAAGTTTTGCTTGGAAACCCCTTATAAAGGAATTATAGGTGGCACAGGGCACTGGGTGTTGGGTGCTGATCAGTGCCCAACACCCAGTAAAAAAGGGGTTGGAGAAGGATCCATAACTGAGTGTGAACTACGGAACAAATAGATTCCACCCTCCTATATACAGACCCTTACACCACAAGGGATATACATCTCCCTATCTTTACTGCTTACCTTATAAAGCTCCACCAATGGAACATTCTTGTTGTTCTAGAGAAAATAAAAATCATCCAGAAGTAAGAACAGAGAGAGTGTTTAAATCTTTAGTTTCACTTAAAAAATGGCACCATGAATTAATAAATTAATAAAAACAATAATATTCTTTAAAGAACAGTTGCCCAATGTTACGTGAAATGTCTAGATAATGACCCTCAATCGTGGGGCAAATCAAGTGCTACGGGTTGATACATACAGACATCTCCAAGTGTGATATTCCCAACCAACTTACATTGAATATACTGATCAGTAGTTAATCGGTTAGAAATTAAAGTGGTACAACTGAAATTTCAAGTAGCCAACATTAACCTGTATATCTGGTCTTTTCAAGCATATCACACACATTACTACATGGCAGATTCTAATACAATTTGTTAGTAATTTGCTGCATCTGATCAACCGCCTCAATTCTGTATGGTGATCAGTCACCCTGCATTACAGTAAATCCCTATTTGCATCCTATAGTGGGAGCTGTGATTACAGAGTCCGCAGGTTCTTGTGCCTGTACATGGCCTTCGAAAGCTACACACACGTGTTATGGCAGGAATGACAATCAACTGCTCAACAAGGGTCCACTACAGATGAAAGTCGGTTAGTTTAATGGACAAATTGATTGGGTGTTTTTGTTGATCTGGCAGGTTGGATCCAGCTGCGCAACTACCAGGGGAGGAGGGGGAGCAACCGCAGGGGGGTCATCTTCTTATTTTTCCTATGACAGATATAGACTCCTCCCAGAAAACCACTGTAGATGAAGCACTTATAGGGGCTCAATCATAGTTTTGCAGGATGGGACAGTGATTCCTAGTTACACCACTGGTTGGATAATCATCAAATCATATAACTTGACCAACCAATCATATAACTTATAAAAAAAACTTCACCCTAAGTACAGATAGGTGAATGGTGGATTTGCAGGTTGGCCCAATGAAGAATGAGATTAGACGTGCCATCTGCGCCATTAAATCCCAAAATTCTTGACTTATTTATTTGCAAGAGTTGACCAGTAGGTGGTGCTGTGTAACAATAAAACCCATCTGAACGGAAGTTACATGACTTGTAACATGAGAAGAGGCTTCTTCAAACCAACTGTACAAGTGAATGAACGATCTTCTCATCTCCCTCCAGACTCCTGCTGCCTTTACACAACTGTCTGTAACTCTGTATCTGCCATAGGAATGTGACTCCCAAGACCAGGTACTGGCTGAGCAGACACTGTCAGTGTAGAGACTGACACACAAGGATCTCTATGGCAGAGTATTAAGAAGGTAGAATGGGAGAGAGATCAGCTATTATAACTATGGAAGCCACATGGGGGGGTCCCCTTGGGGGTCCTCTTATGCAGTGATTACAAGAAATGTTGACTGTAATTCACAACTTACTGTAGTATTTGTGAATGGATCTCAGAGATCCATTCACAAATACAGCTTTGTATAAGTCTTTGCTAGTGAGCAGACTATAGCCTTGTACACGTGTCCGACAGCGCAACCATGGGTTGCCGCCCAGGCTACTGTTTCGGGTGATAATCGCATGTGTATGCATTCGCTCTGATGTCATTCATCAAGCCACCACGGCAAATCCAGAACTAGCTAACACATACACATGTGTGACCAACGCCCTTTTGTCACAGGTGTATCACTCTCTCAGGCGTCAGGTGTGTACAGCTCTTAGAAAAATAATGGCAGCACAGACCAGTATTAGGTGATCAGTACTGATTTCTTTAATATTGATATTTGCCAGGAGAGAGAAAATCACTTTCAGGAAAATACTTTCCATTCCCCCATGTGTATTTGTCATAGTAATTGTCAAGAACTGGTCCGCTCTTGTCCAGCGATTACAATGCCAGTGTGTTCTTGCTCCCAGCACCTTCACATTGCTTTTGCTACACCTGGCTCCTGTATTCCCTTTTCCCAGTACCCTACAACTTACCTTGCCTGTATCCAGTATCCAGCTACTCAACTTGCCTGTATACAGTATCCAGATACTTACCTTGTCTGTATTTAGTATACTACCTCAGCCTTCAGCTACTGACCTCCTACCTGTATCCAGTATCCAGTCTTCCATCCTGCTTCCAGTATCCAGAGCTGTAAAACAGAATTAAATAAAATTCTCTTTAATTTCATTCAGCAACTCATGCTTAATCTTTGCCATGGATACTATATACTATGCCGTGTAAGGAGCACCAGAAGGTTTGCAAACAGCAGTCATACACGCCATATATTTAGCAGATGGACAAATCATTTTGATTGTTTCATTACAATTAAGGGTTCCCAGGTTGTCTGATCTAATAGATGATTTTGTCCATCTATTTTCACTCTTGATTTAACGGATAATACGCTACCTACATTATAATATAAGGATATTACGCCACCGAGGAGTTCCCATACCACATAAAAACAAAAAAAAGGCCATTAGGCTGAGTGTTTTTAGAGAGGTCAGAGAACTCTGAGGTGAAGTAATATCCTTATATTGTTCTGTATGTAGCGTATTATTCCATATAATACATAAGGTCAAAAAAAAGACCTTTTATTAGAAATGTAGATAACAAGCTCGTTTTTGTAAATACAAATATGTGCATTGTTTGATATCTGTATCTGTGATGTAACTTCCTTAAGGGTTTATCAGGATAGGATGTATTGATGAAAGAGGGATGATGGATAAAGGGAACGGAGCTGCTCCAAAACGTAGCTATTTGTGGGCAGTACGCTACATCAAAGCCTTGCAAGTTTGCATGTAGTGCGGCTCTATTGTTTGTTTTTACTCCCATCTGTTTTATTAACAGATGGGATCAACCATATTCCTTTTTTCTTCACTATATAGACAAAAAACTAGAAAGAAATACCGTACGTGTGAACCCGATATTGCGGGTTATCGTAAAAGTACGATTGCAAATGTAAATGTATGGGCGCGCTCATACAGTTCTGAACAATTGGAATCTACGATCGCAATCCTAAATTGACGAGCGCTTTCGTAGATTTGCAACCACTATCGTAGATTTACAACAAACATTAAAGGTGTGGTATCACAAAATAGACACTGCACCTTTATATATATATATGGCCCTTAATTTGCTATTTTTTGTTTTCTTCCGTAATAAATAAATATACTGTAAATTATTCTAGCAATAAATATACATAAGGTAAATCTTATAATTAGACTGGTAAGAAAAACAATGTAACTATTTAAATACATGCTGCAATGAGTGTCAAGCTTTGAACATGAATAGAGTTATAAGAACATTATTATAAAATTATTTTAATAAGAAATCTGGAATCTATCTAGCTACAGTATCTATCTCTCATCTACTAATATCTAATCTATTTGGAAATATCTATATCATATGTTTAATTTGTCTATCCTATACACACAAGTGGGTTTCTTTATATGGTTAAACATGAGTCCATTATTTTAGAAATTTTTCCAGAGGTACCTGAAATGTAATAAAGTAAGCCAGGACCAGATGTGCCTTTTGTTTCTTTTACTTGCTCTATAAAACTTAGCTTTTGCTCGACAAGTGATAAGAACTTAACATCTGTCACTTTAGTACCAGCTCATGCTGACATCATCCAAGACTAATTTCCCAACTGGAATTTAATCTGAAAATGCAGTTTCAAGGTTATAGATAGACCTTTCAGTCAATTGCTGATATTTCATGGCAAGTTACTTTCCTGGCAGATTTTTGTAAAAAAAAAAATGAAAGGGGGAAGGGTAGAATATAAAATGTATTTAGGAGTACAGAGGGATTTAAAAACAGGTTGAGATAAACGGGCCCATAGCAGTAAAAAGAAATGGCTTAATATACATGTATCTACAGTGTTCTTTTAATTTATAGTTTAAAAAAAGATTGAGTTTGCCTTAATAGCTCTAGTATCTAGTTGATTAGGGCCAAGAAGGCTATGACAAAAAGGTTAAATCATTTTCTACATTCAGCTTATTGTGTTGCTTCCACTAATGAAGGCAAAACATCAGAGACATTTTCTGGAGAAAGGAACAAGCTCTGATTTCCTAAGATAGTTGCTGACAGTTGGGGAAAAATTGTTCCCTGTATGAATAAGTTGTCGTTGTTCAGTTAATCACTGCGGTTCGTAGCTAGCTCTTGTCTTATTTCTTTATTTCACACACAAGTAGGGTCAAAGTGGGTGACTAACTGACCTAACCTTATACATATATCCTTAAATATCTTCCTTTGTATCATTGGGAGTAGCCAATAAATGTCTAGAAAGCTCAGAAAAAACACGTAATAAATAGATTCCCGTGTTTAAGAAGTAATAAAAGTGGTCAGAGGACATTCATGTATCACTATGCACGTATTAATCAGCAAAATGATACAAAATAGTTATGTGGTAGTGAAGGAAAACTAGGGCCATATTTATAAAATATTGTTTTTTACCTCGCCTTTAACAATCAGTTTAACAATCATTATAGGAAATTAAAGATACCAATCAAAAATTAACAATAACAATCGTAAATTAAGGATAACTATCATAAATCTACAATGGTAGTTTATTAACGCATGCTATTGTTGTAGTTTATTAACGCATGGTATTCTATGGCCGAACGTTCTGTGTAAATGTACGACTGCAGACGTACGTTTAGGGACGCTGTCCTACATTGCCAATATCGTGCAGTATATATTGCGATATTGTGCTTTAGAAATATCGGTCAGTGCTTCTCCTTTACAGTTTCACTTGGAAAGAATCTGGAATAATGGATTATGTGATCCATTTGTGGAACGGACTGGTTAAAATAAAAATTAACAAGATTCAAAATGACCCCTAAGTTAATGACCCCTAAGTTAATGACCTTCAAGTTTTCTATTGTCCTGTATTCCAAATTACATAATTCTGCTAAAAAAAAGGGGGGTACAAAAAAAAAAAAGAAGCAACTAAGGTAAAAAAATGTCAAAAGTCAGGACGTTTTAGACTGGAATTTTCTTGGGAGGTTGGAAGGCTTCTCATTCTTGTGATCACAATAAAGTATAGTAAAAATACCTGTGTGTGCAAGTGGACAGATAGTATGATATTGTATGGGACCTAGGATTGTGTGGATAGATAGGTAGATAGGTAGATTGATAGATAGGTTTCTTAATTCAAATCTAGAGAATGTACGGATATTTTCAGGAAGGTGTTGTTGCTTTAAAATAATAAAATGAGGCAAAAGGAGGGCAGAATGTTACAGCCAATAAATCATTTCTGTTCAGTAGCTCATTGCTGTTCTTTGTATTTCACTCCTTACTCACTATTCCCTATTAAGTAATAAACTTTATATTGACAGTTACACATTGTTACTATAGGATACTTTAGAGCAATGTCTACTTGAATAGGATAAAAAGGCTTTAAATAACCTCATGTGAAATTTAAACCACAAAACTTGCAACCCTGGATTTTTTTTATTTTTATTTTTGCATTATTATGGATTTTGAGAACTCAGTTGAAAAGTTTTTGCATTAGATTGAGGTTGTTTGTAACTGGGAAAATTGAAAAAGAAAAATCAATGTAGTCTGATATAAAGCAATGAGACCAAACACAAGAATAAAAAAAGGTTTTGCTAATAAAAAAAAATAAGTCTAATGTGTAAAGTGTGAGGATACAATACCATATATCTAAAACTATTGTGACCCCAGAATGGAACATGATTGCAACTAAATCATAGAAAACAGAACTACTAAAAAATACCAGCAAGATATTTTTATTCTAAGAGAAGGTGTTGAATAGCCATTTCCGATTCAATGTAAAATGTCTTTTAAACAAAGATAAAAGCATGATACAAAAACAGTTTAGACACGAGAAATGGAAAAATATAATGAACGATTTTCCAAATAACTGTTGCTGTTAGATTTCAGGAAATAATGATTTCAGGTGACGCTATACACTTTTGTAAGTTATACAAAATAACCTAATAAAGGAAATCACCTAAATCTAATATTGGATTTTAACTCTATAAATCACCAAAACACAAAAATTAATAAAGAAATCCACAGACTTAATGTATACTATGCACTGTAAAAAAAAAAAAGTGCATTATAGGGAGGTTAGGCAATGAAACATTATATTAAATATACCTTTAGTGGCCAAATATCAAGTGCACCAACCATTAAAATTCTGATTAAGAATTGGCAGGGCACACTGACTAGAATATAGACAAGTAAGAATTCTGATCACAACGCATATTATTAAGTCACTATACGTATTTAATTAATAAACATATCACATAAGTATAGAAAAAACAATATATCTACCTTCTCTCATATGTCTCATAAAGTGCACAATTGCAGTATTGTACAATAGCGAACAGGGTTTACCAGGGGATCTGCTTGGAGAAGATGGGATGCCATTAAAATGATGCTCTGGCAGATACATTTTATTACATAGTAACATAGTAATTGAGGTTGAATAAAGGCGTTTGTCCATCAAGTCCAACTTTTCCCCCCTCCATTTTAACCCTACCTAACAGTTGTTCCAGAGGAAGGCAAAAAAATCCAGATTAAAAAAGAGGGAAAAAATTCCTTCCTGATTCCAAATGGCAATCGGAAAGTATCCCTGGATCTACCAGAACTGCAGTATATTTATTAATACCAGTAGTTACTTCTGTGTTACATTTGGTATACTGTATATGACAGATGCACTGCTAGAATTTGTAAATAGAATAGTGTTTTTATTACTACTTATTGATCCCTATTTGGAATAAAGTATTTTTAATGCAGTGAAATAGAGTGTGCAGGACTTTCATGGGATACTTTTGCTCTTTTGTGTATTTCCACTTTTAAAGCTATTCAGTGAACCACATCTGCTAGAAGAGTGATGAAATGTCGAAAATCAAAGAGAAAGTCAAAGATGCAGTAGAAAATTCAAAATTCTGGTTCAAAAGTTAAAAAATCTGCTTCCATTGGGTTCAAATCATATATATAGAATTAAAGTTGCGCTAACTGTAATGGCAATTTGTGATTTACCCAGAGCCGCAGTTTCAATATTAAATGTGCAGAGAGCACAGCTTTTGGTACATCCATTGTGTATCTTTTGTAATGGTGCCTGTGCAAAATGTCTTGCATCTGTATGGGAGGCTTAATTCCCTTGAAATCGGTTGACTATTAATCTGTTTACAATTTCCAGAGACTTTTGTAATTTTGTCACTGATTATGGTTTTACTCACATCCCACTTTCCCAGCATACTACTCAGTGCAGGTGTAGTTATTGTTACAAGTTACTGTTAATTGATAGTTATCTTCCCAGATATCTTCAAATGTCACTTTTGGTAAGCTGGGAAATGTAAAACACCCTGTCAAACAATTACAATAAATCAAAGATACCAGTAATAAATTGATTGACCATAATTACCACTGCCCATAATTCTCCAAATGTGATAATTTATAAAGAGAGTCAGTTATCCAAAATGGGTGTTTTTATAATTTTTGTGAAATGAACATTTTTTTACATTTTGATGTTGGAGGATATTTCACTTATGGCACCAAATATGCTATTTACTTTATCAAATTTCCATGTGGGCAATTATATATCATGAGACAGAACACTTTTTTCAGTCATGATAAAAAAATTTAATTAATTTAATAAGTCCCAAAATCCAAACGATCTTTCCGGTTCTGTCTGGATTTTTGAACTGAGTGGTTCCGTGTCAGATCCGGGTCTGAGATGGACCTGGAATCCAATCTCTAGTCATGAATATATTAGGCCAATTATACAGTTGAAGAATACCAAATTGGCAGTAGCACAACATTTTATATGCAAATGAAGAGAATGAGCTATGTTTTTCTGGCCATTGCCAATAGGGGTAAGAAGCGATGAATCCTGGTTTGAAAATGGTTTCAATTAAGAACTGACAGTTTTGAAAATCGGAGGATCTAATGGATTTTGTGTAATTTTCAAAACTGATACATTTAAACTAAGAAAGAAAGAGGAGATGTGAGTGCAAACTAGTAATATTTATTATCATTATATTAAAGCATAGAGCCCCTAACTGGGGTGCTCCCACGCCCGCATCCCCCTACAGATCTAATAACCAGAACAAATGATTCCCCTCAGATCAATATTAACAGTGTATACAGTAGGGATGGCATAGAACTCGAACTCGAACCCGAGTTCGAGCCGAACTGTTCGAGTTCGAACGGACCCGGACTTCTCGAACTATCTCGGACGCGGACTTTCGATATTTCCCGGACTTTCGATGATTTATCGAATGTTCGGAACGTTCGAGTATCGAATCCACGAGTAAAATGTACATGGTATCTAGGCGTGAACATCGAATCTGTGAGTAAAGTCTCCATTACAGCCTATTCGCGAGTATCGAATCTGCGAGTAAAATGTCCATGTTACCTCGAACGTTCGAACGCGAAAGCTCGAAAGTAGCGCGCGTGAGAGTAAAATCGATTTTACCTAAGTCCTGGATATTGGAACATGCTCCCCAGACCATTTCCCAGGTCCCACAGCCATTTACATTAAGTTACCATTAATATTTTAGTTGTATTTGACTCGAACTTTTCAAACTATTTGCCTCCCATAGACTTTAATGGGTCCGTTTTCGAACTTTCGAACTTTCGAACTTTCGAACTTTTGCAATAGTTCGAAAGTTCAAAAACGGACCGAACTTTCAATAGTATCTCTAGTATACAGGTATATCCACAATGGTCAATATACTTATCGCCAGAGTGAATCCCATAATCAGTCAAACCATAAGGTCCGTGCACAGAACCATCAGTATTCACAGGTCACAACATATCATCAGAAGGGAGACAAAAGAACTGGAAAGATGGAGGCACAAATGCTGGTAAGGGGGGCGCAAACAAGCTCCAAACGTGTTTCGATCTTTCCATTGAGCTTTTTCAATGGCGCTAGTTCCACTTCCTTTCCAGAAGTAGATAAAGGTAGTGGGACCCAATCAGCGCTGGGTAACAGAGTTCCGTCATAATCCCAAACTACGCGAGAGGTGGGTTTTACGTCCATTCTATTTTAGACCTCCCACACTCCCGTGTATGCAGCAAATCCGCCATCTTACTGATTGGCAGAAATGCTCACTAAGTGTCAGACCCTGCCGGGTAAAATATAATTCTGACAAGAATAAAGTGTAAGTGTCAATGGCTTATAAGAATATCATGATATATTAGCATGTGTACCATCCAGGTAGCATTCATAAAGAAATAAAGGTATAAGCATACTCAGTTACAACCTCTGTGAAGCCCAAAAACAAGCAACTCACATTATTATATACATACAAGTGAACAAATGATGTTACAGCAAACCCTAACATAATGCATACTAATTTCTTTTGAAAGTAGTCCAAATTTTTAGAGAAGTCTGAAACAAACCCACATCCACCAGGTAAATTTAACCGGGTAAGTTCAAAGAAAGAAATCCCAGAAATTGTTCCGGGTGTGATTAAGCAGGTTCAAAAGATATTGCACTAACTAGTTCCTTGAATAAGGAAAATAATCATGGGGAATCCAGATACCAAGCCTTGCATGACAAAAATTCTGTAGAATCCACAGTCTCAATATTGATCCAGGAGTAGTCATCCAGGCCAAAGGAGACCAACGGCAGCGTCCAATATTCCAAACCAATTTGGTTTAATTTAGATTTTCAAAACGTCATTAAGTTCCGCGGAACTGCTGTCATCTCTAGAGGTAATATGGTAATTCAATAATTGGTAAAATTAGATCCCCATTCAACAATTGGTAAAATTAGATCCCCAGCTTAATCCAAAACTATGACTTATTTAGTACCTGTACACTAACAGGGAGATTCATTTAAAGTTCTTATCGTTAAAAATGGTGCTAATTTTGCCCCAAACTATCAGATATTAGCTTTCAAATGTTAAATAACACCATTTTAATGATAAGAACTTTTATTGAATCTCCATGTATGTTTATTTTCCTTTACAGTTGCTTAATCATGTTATGTAACATGATGAATATATACATAAACAAAAAGAAAGAGACAATACATTTTTTATATAAGTTATATGGTTAAATTCTCATAGTGACTTTTTTTGCATAAAACATTCAGGATACAGCAAAACTGACTTGTAGTAGTTATAAGTAATGGGAAAGATGGCAGATAAATTGAAGTTTTCTGGCTTCACAAAAGGCAAAGAGAATGTCAAAACTTCAGTTTATTGTCAAGTATAGTTTCCTCATCACTTCCCAAGATCCTAGCAAAATGTCAACGAAATCCAACATAATTAAAGGTATCCTTGACTGAAAGGCCATAGCATTTTCCCACATAAAGTTATTAAAAGATACATTTTATGGGCTGTTTGCTCAGCATCTGTGAAAAATTGATGGCTTGTACTTTACATGTTCTTCAGTGAAACATGATTTGCAGTTACTAAGGTGGAACATAGAGGTGTTCTGGTTTCAGTAAGGACAGAGGATCATTATGAAATTTTAGAAAAAATAAAATAAAACCTGCAGATCTCTGAATATTATAATACTGAATTTTATTAACAACTCCTGGTTAGCATTGAGCTGTGAATTATCCAAACTGTCAAATTGCTGCTCCCAGCGTGTATATCTATACGCAATGTCTTCTGTATAGATATAAAATATTTCAATATATTCAGGTTCTAATATATTTTTAACAAGCAAAATCCCAGACTAAAGATTGATTATAGAAATAGTCCTGTCATTTCTATTTAAGATCATTTTATGTTTTCTATGGAATGAGCAAGAAATAAACAAACAATGGATTCATTAATACTGGAAGGTAAGAATTACCAATCCTACCGCCCTGGGCCAGGTACTTTTCATTTTAACTGTTTTTTTTTTTTTTAAACTATATATGTACTAGTGGTATGTGGAAAGGGGGAAGGGGCTAGCATAGGGGATAGGGAGGAGTGTGTATTAAAGTGTATAAATATATTACAGAATCATAATCTAAAATGTATGTTTGCAAATGCGAGAAGCCTGCCTGACAAAATAGAAGAATTGGAGATAAAGGCATTGACTGAAAAATATGATGTAATAGGGATAGCAGAAACATGGTTGAATAGTTCTCACGACTGGGGTGGAAAGTTAGAAGGATACTCCTTGTTTAGACAGGACAGAGAGAAAAGGAAAGGGGAGGAGTATGTGATGTTAAAAAATAATTGAAGCCAAATGGATATGGATGTTAAAGTGGAGGCAATTAGGATACAGTAAAGGGGGTAATGTAATAGTTGGTGTCTGCTGTAAGCCACCAAATGCTAGCAGGGAGGAAGTGAGTCAGCTTCCTATGCAGTTGGCAAGGGCTGCAAGTTTGGGGAGAGTACTCATTATGGGGGACTTTAATTACCCTGACATTGATTGGTGTAGTGGAACTGCCAACACAGAAAAGGGTGGGGAGTTCTGGAATTTGCTGCAGGATAATTTTCTCTCACAGGTGGTTGAAGTTCCTACTAGAAAAGGAGCTTTGTTGTATCTGGTAACATAATATAGTAATATAGATATAAAGGTAACTGGAGGGTTAGGGAATAGTGACCATGAAATGTGTTGTTTAGTGTATGTTATCGAAAGGAAAAGTGTGCTGGGTTGACAAAGACTTTTCATTTTAGGAAAGAAAATTTTCCCAGATTAAAAGTAGCTCTTTAGCACGTCAACAGGGATAATGTATTATCAGGTACTGAACAAAAGTGGACTGTGTTTAAGGGGATTTTAAGCCATTTTACATCTAAATTTATACCCTTGGGAAATATAAAAAAAATAAATCTGCACCCATGTGGCTGAATTCTGATGTAGGATGCAGAGAGTAGTTGTTAATGGGGCTTCATCAATATGGACTTAAGTGGGTCTGCTTCTATTTAATCTATTTATTAATGATTTGGAAGTAGGTATTGTCAGCAAGGTTTCTGTGTTTGCTGCGAAACAAAACTTTGTTGACCATTAAAAGTTTTAGGGGATGTGCAATCGTTGCAGGAGGATCTAGACAGATTGTCACATTGGGCTACTAAGTGGCAGATGAACTTCAATGTTTATAAAGGTAAGGTGATGCATTTAGGACTTCCTTGTGCTACTTGTACTATAAATGGCTCTATGTTAAGTGAATCCCTGTTGGAAAAGAATCTTGGAGTTTTAGTGGATAACAAACTTAAAGGTAGCAAGCAGCGCCAAGCAGAAACAGCCAGAGCCAGCATGGTATTGTCTTGTATAAAGAGAGGTATGGATTCAAGGGAGGAAAATGTAATTCTCCCTCTTTACAAAGCATTGGTAAAGACTCATTTGGAATATGCAGTGCAATTTTGGAATCCTATGTACAAAAAGCACATCCCCAATAAGGGGATTGGGGAGCTTGAATATGAAGAGGATAATTTACAATTATGTGCTCTAGAGAAAAGGCGCTTGCATAGGGATATGATTACTGTGTATAAAAACATTAACGGGCCATAAAATAAATCTGGGGCATTGTTCATGAATAGAGCATGTCAGAGGACACGCAGACATCCCTTAAGACTTGAAGAAAAGAAGTTTAGGCTTTAGTTCGGAAAGGTTTTTTTTACTGTGAGAATGGTAAAGCCGTGGATTTTGTGATGGCAACAAAAGCCGTGGATTTTGTGATTGAACAGTTTTTAAAAAGCTGGATGAGTTTCTGCAAACAAAGAATGTCCCAAGTTATGGTATTGACATATAAGGTAGAGTTGATCCAGGAATATTTCCGATTGCCACTTGGAGTCAGGAAGGAATCCCCCCCCCCTTCATAAATTTAGTGGGGGGGGGGGGTTCCTTTCTCTGGATCAATAGTTAGGCAGGAAATGAGGATATTGCTAGATGGGTTGAACTGGATGGACAACCTCTAATATTATTCTATTCTATACTATAATGTAGTTTTCCTTTGGAAAAAAAAAACATCTTTACCTCTTGTATACTAATTATTTCTTTTTTTGATATACATGCTCACTTCCTAAGGTTTTGGTCTTCTAGGAAAATAATCCTTATTATAGACCAATGAATTCCTATTTGGAAGCTTACTTGTTACAGATTTTAATGTTTACGAAAGGGCATATTTATAAAAGATAAAAAAAGTGTTCACCCCAGTTATTGCTGCCCTTTTTGCTAGAATTTTAAAATGCAGTTGTTGTTCCACCGCATATTGCTTTTCAAACTACTTTTGAGTTTCTGATCGTATTTTTGAGAATTATCAAATGTTCAAGGTCATTTTTGAGGATTACCGAAAATAACCTTGTACATTCTATAATCATCAAAAACAGTCCCGAAAAACGAACTATTTGCCCGGTTTTAGACAGATCATTCCCTTTTTAAGGGATTACAGCATATTTTGAGGGGGAAAATTGTTAAAATTGTTATATTGTTCTGAACATATTAGTTTAGCTCTGCCCTGAAGAACTTACAATCTAAGAACCCTATCACACACAACACATCAGTATGGTTAATGCCTTCATAACTGTTGGAGGAACCCAGAAACCCATGCAAACACAGGGTGCCCATGTTGCTTATGATGCATTTAAACACTTATAGGGTAATTCAATAATAGTTCTTTTTGTTAAAAATGGTGCTAATTTTGCTTCAACAAATCATTATTAGCTTTCAAATGTTAAATAATATCTGATTGGTTGGGGCAAAATTAGCACCATTTTTAACGATAAGAACTTTTATTGAATCTCCCTGTATGTGCTGCAAGGTATCAATACAAACCACTACCCCACCCTCCAAATAAAAGAAAGTCCTAATATTATGTTTCACGATTTGTAAATTAGCATCTTGCAATATTGCTTAAATATAATAATGAATTACAATCAAACAGATACTTATGTATAACATCTACAAACAGTTGTTACAAACAAAAACATTATTTACATATGCATTAGTTTGATGAGTCATTAAATAAATTTACATTGCATTTACATAAGCTAAATTGTAGGGAAGGTTATTTATAAACACATATATGTAAATAATAACATTTTAACGTTATAGACTAATGCAAGATTGCCAATTACCTTACTTGATATACCAAGTCTAGAATTAATGCTCAATTATCTTAATGCAAATGCACATTTAATCTCATACCTAAAACGCAATGCTGTAATGTTGACGTTTTAATCTCTATATAATCATCAAATCTCAAATTGCTTAAAAATAGATTTCTTTATTATACTCTGAATTAAGAAAATATTTCCAGGAACATTTAGACCCCACTCACAAGCCATAATACATTATGTTAATGGAAAAGTTTGTCAGATTTGTTTATTATTAGAAAAGCTATAACTATTGCAATGTGCACAGTAATGACATTGAGGATACAACACTAGCATCAGTCTTTCTAAGGTGCGCACATTCTTCTTAAAACAACACATTTTCACATTGGGCTACTAAGTGGCAGATGAACTTCAATGTTTATAAAGGTAAGGTGTATTTATAAAGGTAAATGTTTATATGTGCTCTAGAGAAAAGGCGCTTGCGTAGGGATATGATTACTGTGTATAAAAACATTAACGGGCCATAAAATAAACTATCTGGGGCATTGTTCATGAATAGAGCATGTCAGAGGACACGCAGACATCCCTTAAGACTTGAAGAAAAGAAGTTTAGGCTTTAGTTCGGAAAGGGTTTTTTTACTGTGAGAATGGTAAAGCCGTGGATTTTGTGATGGCAACAAAAGCCGTGGATTTTGTGATTGAACAGTTTTTAAAAAGCTGGATGAGTTTCTGCAAACAAAGAATGTCACAAGTTATGGTATTGACATATAAGGTAGAGTTGACCCCATGTGTGCTTCTAAAATGTACTTGTCTTACATTGATATATTATCACTTACATTATAAACGATAAACCCACTGGAACCAATGGAAACAGTTCATATTGTGTGAAAGCGTTAAGCTCTGTGACAGAAAACCACTTTTTCTAATATTTATAGACATTTTCAATTCATTGATTTTAGAATGTCAGCTAGTACAATGACAAAACCAATTGTACTGGTGTCAAGATGAAAATGCCAACTGACTCATTTTCATACTTTCTTTGCCTTAATGCAAACAAGCTATCCAATGAACCCAGCCACACATTGTAAATCCTAAAAGACATTTACAGGGAGATTCAATAAAAGTTCTTATTGTTTAAAATGGTGCTAATTTTGCCCCAACCATCTGATCTTATTTAACATTTGTAAGCTAACATCTGATTGGTTGGGACAAAATTAGCACCTGTATGTGTCTTAAAGGAGGAAAAAGTATAAATAAGATGGGATACATACTATAATCCCTAGATAACTGAATTCAACGGGTAAGGGACAATCAATACAGGGTTATGTATTTTTATCTTTAATTTTTATCTTTCACCCACAATACAGTAAAATGTTCTTTATCAGAATTATCCACTTATAATATAATAAAATAATAAACAATATTTGTTTAAAAGCCAAGTGATCTCAAATATATTTGTGTTATCCAAAATTGTTATCCCCCTTTGCTTAAATAAAGGGGACTAAAAAATGTTTTAATCCTAATGTAAAAGCTTTTCTCCCCAGAACACCAATACATTGTAAGACACTTCTCTAGTGATTTCCATTTATGAACAGCAAGAGTGGCAGAAATATCAACTTGCCAGGAATATTACTATATAGTCAGCTGATTGTAAATGCAGTTTTTTGTTTGGTTTCATAATGTGCCTAAGAAAGTTTAATGCTCTGATTTTAGCAAGACATGGGTTTGCTGGTTCAATTCCCCATGCTTACTTTTATTTTTTATTGAAATGTTAACATTTTGTTTCTTACATCCATACTGGCTATAAACTGTGCATATTATATATATGCACATGGAAGCCCCTAAACGATCCCATGAATGTATACCTTACCTTCATCAATGTACACCATATTCAGGGATGGTTTAAAAAAGTCTGAGGATTCATTGGGGTATTATTAACAAGGCCTTACCCTTTAAGAACATAATTCCACGCTTTGTGTATAAAAGAGGCAGAAACCTATGGGACTTTTTAGTAAAAACTGATATCAGTAAGAATAATACTAACAATCCTACAAATACTTGGCTTAAGGCAAACAAGAATGGGTGTTACAAATGTAGTGGATGTCAAGCCTGTAGATACCATGATAAGCAGATCAGATTTCCCTCACCCCCAGTCAGGGAGGAGAATCCCTATAAAAGGTAGATTTCTTTTAAGAGGTAGACAAGTACACATATTATATATTTCATCAAGTGTCCCCGTGGAAATTATTATATAGGCATCCCCACTACCACTATGCTCGAGAGATTAGCCAATCACAGAATGGCCATTAGAAAAGCATTGGCAGATTGCACATTAAAATATGGAGAACAATCAGTAGCCCGGCATTTCCGAGAAAGTGGTCGTGTAATAGCCACCCTAAGGTGGATGGCTATTACAAACTGGCCATTGAGGGTCAGGATCGAAACAAGCCACTATTGCAGAGTGAGGCACGCTGGATCAAGAGACTGGAAACATTGACCCCCAAAGGTGTCAATGAACAGTGGTCCTTGGCCTGTTTCTTATAGAGTTGGTTATTATAAGGACTCTTATTCCAATTGCACGGATTTGTATAGATACATGTAATCTTTATTAATTGCAACAAAGACTTTTAGATCCTCTGCTAAGTTGTGTCTATATATTTATATGGCTAAGTGATACAGTTTATTATATCCCAGATGAAGGTAGGTCCATATCTAGTTTATCCTTTGGTTCCTTACTAGATAATTTGGATTAACCCTCTCTCATATAGTAGAGTTGTTATGGAAATAAAATGTAAGGTATTCTATTATTTGCATTTAGATGGTTAGAGGATATATCCCCTGCGCAGTGTGTTAGTATCCAATATGGATCAAACACTGTAGTGGGGAGCCCGTTCTAGTTTTTATAATGTGATCCCAGATATTACCTTACTAAGTTGTATTATACTTACCCCGGTGTTGTGACCTGGGGTATCATTGTTTTTTAAACTTTTATTATCTATCTTATTTTATTATATATTACACTGAAGCACTTTATATTGATGTATTATGGGTCTCTGTTCTTTATCACTTTATACACTCTCGTAATGTTAAGCACCTTTATAGTTCTATGTTGTACGTATAATATAGTTCATTCAGCACTTAGACAGCTCCGTATACTCTAGTTGCATTGTATTCATTGTCAAACACTTAGGGAGTGTTTCACCGAAGGGGGCATGGATTGTAAGCTTTTATATGTCACCTGTTGGTTTTACATCACATCCTGATGGCGTCCGAAAATCATATATACATTCATATACATACATACAAACAAACATAGAAAAGATAATCAATGCAGATTCCTAGGCCCCATACAGTATCATATTATCTGCACACTGGCATACTTTATAAACCTTTTATGGGAGGTCCTATGCCTTTAATATAAAGCACTGGACGGCCTCTTCCCTCATTTTAAAAAGCCAAAGGGCTGGGGGGGAGTGAGAGAGCCTGTTATGTGGATCCAGTGTGTAAGAATGAGAAATGCAAAGTTTGCTAATCGTAATTGAAGTAAAAATGGTTAGAAGTTAGGACCTTCCAGGTGGTTGGAAGGCTTTTCATTCATGTGATCACAGAAATGTATACTAAAACCTCTTTGTTTATAAAGTATGCCAGTGTGCAGATAATATGATATTGTATGGGTCCTAGGAATGTGCATTGATTATCTTTTCTATGTTTGTATAAATATTTGACCAGATCAGTAGCACTTCTGCTAAATGTAGTTGTAAATTAGCCTAATTGGAGTGCTTCCACGATCCTTGTATTGTGTGTATATATATATATATATATATATATATATATATATATATATATATATATATATTTACAGTGTGGTGCTTTTATTATGTAAATAAAGTTTAGTTTACTGGATAGCTGTAGTTTTAAATCTAAATGTGTGTACATTTTTTTGTTTAACCCCCCATAGCCTAACTTTCCTCCTCAAATGTTGTGAACACCAGAAGCTAGCCTTCTATTCAGGATCTCATGGGGGTGGAGCAAAGTCTGCAATGTACAAAAGCAGAAACACAGCAAGCTGTGGGTGGGGGGTTTCCAGTAAACTAAACTTTGTGTTACAGCGTACATATCCTTTAACATAAAAAAAACAATTACTTTGCATAAAAACAGTTCATATCTTTTTCTAAATACATATTTTAACTTCCCTCAAAAATAATTTTTTTTAATGATTTAATTAAATTAATAATGATTTCATTTGTCAAAATAATTAATACAAATTTAAGAAACAAACAGGGTTATTCAATAAAAGTTCTTATCATTTAAAATGGTGATAATTTTGCCCCAACCAATCAGATCTTATTTAACATTTGAAAGCTAATATCTGATTGGTTGGGGCAAAATTAGCACCATTTTAAATGATAAGAACTTTTATTGAATAACCCTGTATATGTAAGTGAAATTGTTCTATTACAATTTTTATTTCAAACAAGGATTTCCTTCTTTTTCAATGTATCGTTGTAATGCTATCTAACCGCAGAATTAATTAGTCTTTTTGCATGTCCTGCTATTACGTATTTCCTTGCTATAAGGGTCGTTGTCTTTGCAAAAATATATATATATTTTATATGTCAGTGCTGATATCTTATTTTCTAACACACAGTATTTATCAATCATGTAACTAGAACATGAGTAATGTGCCAACATATTTAAAGGGGTAGTTCACTGCATATACATACTCCAAAGTGAGTGCCACCTTGTTAGAGCTAACAGTGGAGGTGGAAGATAAATTGAAGTTATATAGGAAACCAATACTACCAATAATACTTTACTACAGTTTAACTCTAGATAAACTGCACATAATTCTAGATAGACAACAGATCTATAGATTACTTCCAAATGAAAATGATGTCATCTATAACTCTTACTCTTACAGAGTCGCGTTTATTGAGGTCCTGAAGGGCTGAACCTAATGCCATTTCCCTTTACCACCAACCTAAAGGTTGGCATAGGTGGGCACGCATTTTGCACCCATAGCGGTGCCTGTGACCTGTAGGTAATATTTATTAGTCGAAAATGAAGTTATGTATTAACACAAACTCCAGCAGCAACAAAAGAAACCTTTGTGTCTTATGTAGGGATCCCTGTTCCATAGAGAGAAAAAATCTTACTGCATTGATACCATCAGTGTGGTTTATGTCGGTATATAGCAACTTGACGTCGCAGGTCACTACTAGCCATTAATGATCATCTAAGTCACATCCTGCACTTTTAAAATAAATGTGGGTGTATCTTTGATGTAAGATTCAAGTGTAAGGACATGAGGTTGTAGATGGTTATCTATGAATTGACATGATGGCTCCATCATATTACCTATGCCTGAATATTCCACATATTGTGTGTGCAACTCTGTTAAATGCCTGGTTAAAATGACACCTTTACTATTAGATTGATTCCCCACAGGTATATCTTTATCATTAAAAAGATCATTAAGTATATCCTGTCGCTTTTAATCTAATAACATAAGTTTGCAGCTCATTTTGGTATACAAATGTATCCATGCATTAGCTAACCAGAAAAACTCTGTAGAAAACAATTAGAAATATAAACAATTGATTAGGCACTAGATTAAAGATTTAGAATGTGATGACTTAATCAGGTCAGGTGCTCCATCTATTAAATATATACTTTTGAATCATAGAAAAAGAAACACAAGGATGGAGACAACAAATATCCAGAAGTTCAAATAAAGTTAATTCCTTCACATGTGTGTTACTTTTAAGCTTCCGCATTAGTCATTCAATAAATTATATGGGGGAGTTTTACCTAGAGCCGCTATCGTTCCGGGCAAATCTCCCTTTCGTGATTCAATATCACGTTTGTCCACGTGGGTAAATCCCACAAGGGATTTACTCGCAGCCTTATTGCACTAGAATGACCGCAAATGCGATATTAAATCACGAGCACCGGATGCGCGGGTGCCTTTTGCATAACCCGTTCATGCGGTGCTAATATGGAGTTAAATTTGTGCAAACCGGTTAGCTCAATCATTAATGTGTATGGCCACCTTACTACTGATTGGCTGTTGGTTGCGTCATATGTTCTCAATTCTCTACTGAGCAACTAAATCAAGGCAGGCGCTAGGACATGGGCAAGACCATAACTAATCTCTAAAAGGGGTCCTGCAAACATGAATTTCTGAAGCATTTATTTATAGTCAGTTTTGAGTAACTCGGTTTTGAGTTCTAGTATATCTTTACTAGTGAGCAAAACTTAAAGGGCACACATCAATACTAGTTGGTTGATATTGATTACCTAAGTATTCATCTGAGCCAATGGAGAAAAAATCCTGGAAAATGCCTTCCGGGAAGTGATTTTTCTTTTTGAATTTGAACTAGGGAAATGGGCATTTGTGCTGAATTCCAAGTTCATTATCATTCCCGAAGATGATCTAAAGATGTTTAAGCAATTGACCAACCACAAATGGGTTGAAATTCTTAAATATGTTATTTTAATTAGGAGAAACAAGACACCACAGGAGTATCTAATTACCCCATGCAGCCACCTAACAAAAAGCTATATTTAATTTGGGAGCTTCTAATCTCTCACTTTTCCTTTAAAGGGACACTAAACTGAAAAAAATAATTTCCTTTTCTATATTTTTAGTGCTGTCTGGAACTTTTTGCTCCCAGTGCTCCCTGTGATTAGATTTTCTCATGTCCTGTCCAGGAGTTTGAAGGTGTGTGTGGACGAGGGGGGGGGACTTTGCAATTGATTTCTTTAGGTACAGTGCTACATTAGGACGTTAGTAACAGACAGCAGCTAACTGCAGGATTGGGTGTTTTTTGCACAGAATAAGCACAGAGAAATACTGTAGATAATACTTATTCCTTTTTCTGATCCTAATGCTGAATCAATTAGCCATACAGTGATAGAGAAATAAGCTTTACTTATTTACTTAGGGGCTGGGTGATTGACAGCTCTACTGACTAGCTGTGTGCCAGTCAGTTGAGCCAGAAGATTGTTGGTAATTATTCCTAATTACTGCATGATTAATAAAAAAATGATTTGGTAGTTTACATGTCCTTTAAACTCATTTTTAAAAAGTGTAAATTTCTGAAACTTTGTAAAAAGTCAAAGGAATTTATTTAAGGAGATTTTCAAAACTTTTATACTTTTAAACATTTATACTTCTAAAAGGGGGTTAAATTGTCTCATATATTAGCAAGTATCAAGTAGCTGATTCTTAGTACAGAAATGTACTGTTCAGTTGTATGTATGATTAAATGGATTCAGCTAACAGGAAGCAATATACAGCAAATCAAAATACAGTGATTCCGGAATGTTGCGCTTTTATAAATTTCCCCTTTGATAATATTTTGTTCTAGACATAAAGGTCGAAGTAAAATATTATAAAAAAAGTTTAAAAATTTCTGTAATTGTTTCTGTAATTATTTGATCAATGTAATAAAGATCAGATTGGTAAAAGTAAAACGTAGTTTGAATAGCTAAACATATTTTTTCCTTGGACAAGTAGGAATGAGTTTCAGCCGAACTTTATGAGTTCAGACGAACTTAAACTATTTATAATTACAGAGCTATGAATTTTGCCTTTTTCTGAACTTTGGCTATATTTTTGATAATTTTCGAACATTTGAGGATTCTCAAATCAATAATCCTTGAATTTAGCGCTCCATAACCCTAGAATGTGCTATTCTTTACATTCGAGGGTTGTTACTGAATTCAAGGGTTAACGAATGCTACATTCAAGGGTTACCACATATTCGAGGGTTACCACAAATTCAATGGTTACCGAACGCAACATTCAAGGGATATCACAAATTTGATGGTTACCTCAAATTTGCAATAGCCCTCAAATGTAGCATACCGTAACCCTTAAATTTGCGATAACCCTCGAATGTAGTATTCGGTTACCCTCAAATTTGCGATAAGCCTTGAATATACCAAAAACTCAATGCAGAAACCTGACAATTGCCTGATTTTTTTTTAAATCACATTTGGTGATATGGACATGTTCTCCAGACCATTTCCCAGGTCCGAGAGCCATTTACAGTAAGGTACCATTGCTATTTTATCTGTATTTTATTAGAACTTTCCAAACTTTTCCCCCATAGACCTTAATGGGTTCGTTTTCAAACTATAAAACTTTAGAACTTTTACTGAAGTCCACCCCCAAAGCTATAATTTAACCCACTACTGGCCCCACTGTGTAGTGAATAAAAATCCTTACCTTACATCCCAGCTCCAAATGGTTCTCCAGTAATCCCCCCCCCCCCCCAAAGTCCAAAAAACTGCTCACCAGGAGCATAGCAGAGTCCATATAGGACACTGCCTCCTGTATCTCCTACGGGAGAATTTTGCTATGCCCTGGTCAGCCCTCCCCCCCTCCCTCTCGTTTTGGTCTCCCTTCCCCTAGCATGAAATCTCTTGGTCAGATATTAGGGCTTGCCCCCCAAGCCCCAAGAGCTATGATAGAATGATCAGAAAGTCCCCCAAACTTTACTTACCTTACCTCTTTCCCCAGGTGTTCTAAGCATGTATAAATGTATTTATATTCAAATTATGAATAGCTTTGTGTACTAAAGCCCATTATTGTAAAAAAAAAACTGCTGTTATTTATTGTAAGTAAGATGGATGTAATCATTTATTTTTCTAGATCAGCAGTGAGAAAGTACGAAAAGTAGTGAGAGAGAGAGACAGAAAGCTTCCAATATACAGGATAATGTGAATGCTACTGTATGGGAAAAATATTTATTACTGGGACTTCTGCTGTTCTTTATTAATCTGACATCAGCCCCAAAACAGCTAAGATTATAAAAAAGACTCTCTTTAATAGACAAAATACAAGAATCGGAAAAACAACAAAAAAACAAATCCAACTACATAAATAAAAAATGCATTAAGAGAAATTAGAAATCAACTACACTTATAAGAATCATACAAATTAGGTAAACTTACTAGACGCCTTAAAGCAGATTTCTACGCTCAAGGTCCAAGAGCAAGTAAATTATTAGCAAATACATTTAGAAACAAAATAGAAAAACTTAAAATCTCATATATTTGTAATAACTTTTTTTACAATACTAAAAATATCCCAAACCAAATTTGCAGACTATTTCAAATTATTATATAAATGAAAAACTAGATCCAATTAATCTTACCCCAACTAAAACAGAAATCCTAAATTCTCTAAATAAATTACATTTAACTTCACTCTCAGATACACAATTGGAATCAGCACTCCTATTACAATATCTGAAGTACTAAAAACTATACAATCTTTACAAATCAATAAAGCACCAGGAGCTGATAGGTTTATAAATTAGTATTATCAGGAATTATAAGGAGTCCATTATGTGCTCAATGTTTCGGGGCTTCACAGAGCACCTTCAATGTCAACTTATAAAGCCCCCTACATCATTCCACCCATCTGGTGGAGCAGATTTGCACAGATGAGTGGAGTGATGTATGGGGCTATATAAGATGATGAAGGTGCTCTGTGAAGCACTGAAACATTGAGCACATAATAAACAATTTTTATTATGGCCGGGATCCTAATTTCTAAATTAATATTATAAAAGTTTTATAATTACCCTTACTCAATTTCTTCAATCAATTAATAACATTGCTGTAGAACAAGGCACCTTCCCCATGGAGAAGCTACTAGCTACACTTATACTTATCCTTAAAGGGCATGTCCACCCCCAAAACTAAAATTTAACCCCTTACTGGCCACATCAAGTAGTTTAAAACAATCCTTACCTTACCTTCCTGCTCAAAATAGTTCCCCTGCTGTGCCCCTCCAAAGTCCAGGAAACTGCTGTGTAGGAGCAGTGTGTGACTCATGCTGTGCCTGAGACTTCCTCAACCTCATCAAGGTTGAGGCATGCTCAGTGCAGCCCTCCCTGCCTCTCAGCCAATCACGGATATGGCTGCCGGTCCCGCCCCCTGCTTTCAATTCCATGCAAGCAGAGGGCCTGAACACTGCAGCGGAGGAGAGAGGGCAGGTAAGTAAGAATCGGGGGACTTTCTAACAATTATATTAATGCGGTTGGGGCTGGGGGAGCATGCCCTACCAAATATCAAAAGTTAAATTTTGGGGTGGACATGCCCTTTAAACATAAGAAAAGAGGTTGCTATCCGTATTACCATAGAAAGAAAAATTTAACAAGGCTCTACAATCCAGTGGCAGGGTCTCACCACAACCCAAAGTAGATGAAGCAAAATGTAGAAGAAACTGGAGAGCGCCAAACGTGGTATTGATCCAACAGTGTCAACAAAATTAATTGGAGAGATCACTTGCACTACATGTTTCGGGCCTACAAATGGTTCTTCCTGATGCACCTGAGGAAGGACCGTTTGTAGGTCCGAAACATGTAGTGCGAGTGATCTCTCCAATAAATTTTGTTGACACTGTTGGATTAATACCATGTTTGGCTCTCTTCAGTTTCTTCTAAATTTTGCTATCCTTAAACATAGTACAGATGAAACAAAATCATTGGCCCATATCACTTTACCCCAAATATATTTTCCATATCAAGTAGAATTTGTGACAAACAGACAACCCAGAGAGAACACGAAGATCTCCAGATATTCTCTAGAATGTCTATTGAAAATATTGAAAAATTCAATATGACTGGTTAGTAGAGATGGCCAGTTTTGCGGATCTCGCAGATTTTCCAGAATTCCGCATTCCGAATATTTTCTGAACTGAGTTCGAAAATTTCGGAAAAGTCAAGAAATTCCGAATATTCTAGAAAATTCTAATTTTTAAAGAATTTTCGAAAATTTGGCAAAAAAGATACAGTAACTTGCTGTAAAGGGCCCTGGGAAATGGTCTGGGGAACTTTCTAAAAGAATCTGATTGCAACCAATTCTGATTAGTTACAATCAGAATTTTCAAAAGGAATCCGATTGGTATACCAACCAATCACATTCTTTTCCCGTCAGAATTGGTTACAATTAGATTTTAATCTTATGGTAACCAATTCTGATTGGCATACTAACTAGAGATGGACCAGATTGTGGAACCAAACCTGGTTCCACGGCAGACCTCCGAGATCTGCCAATCCGCGGAACTCGCAGATTTTCCAGAATATGGCTTCTCGGGTTTTCCGAACCCATGTTTGAACATTTTAGAAGATTTTCATGTATCAAATTCACCAATGGCAGCTATTTTTTCCCATTGCCAACCCCCTGGGTATAAAAGGCAGCTAAAAGTGTCACTTTGTCAGTGTGTTAAAGTGAGTATAGTGAAGACCTGACAGTGTAGGAGTTAGAGAGTTTTTTTCCATGCTTTTGAAATTTTCAGTGTGTGAATTTTAGTGTGGTGGATTAGCACTTGTTGTTAACCACTCCTGTATTCACACAATTTGGGACCCAAAAGTCCTTTTGAGGACTAAACCCCCCCATAAGTTTTAGTGTTAGGCCTTTTAGAGGTCTACCGGCCCTATTTAAAAACACACAGTATTGCAGTTTAGCGATACAGTGCATTATCGATAATGTACAACTGCGGCAGTAAATTAACGCTGAACGTTCGTTAATTAACAAACCAATTCTGGAGGACCAAGACAGTTGTATGGATGTCAAAATGACGCGCCAGCCAGTGCTATGTAGCCCCACCATTATAGTGCACTTCTTGCGCTGTACGTGCCTTTTGCCCATTGGAATGCTCTAAATCCAGGGGCAAGCGCAGGATGGTTAAGGGGGGGGGGATTTCTGAAGAAGCACAGTAGGAAGTTCATTACTAGAGACTAGAACTAAACTTGAACCCGAGCTTTAACAGTTTGAATAGAGCCGAACTATTCCAGATTTTGAACTTCCGAACTTTTAATGATTATTGAATTTTCGATAATAATCGAACGTTCAAATTCATGTTCCCTGACTTTAGCGCTCCATAACCTATACAGAAAATAGACTAAGCTGAGTGGTCACCTACCCCCTCCATTAGTGGAGCTCCACATCAGTGGCCTTTCAGCATGGTGCCATAGTCCTTGAAAACAAATACACTGCAAATAATGGGCTTCAAGCATTAGGGTTTTAAAACTTAACCTTTATTTGTAAGCAATTCTGATTAGATACATTAAAATTATTTAAGAAACCCACAGGAACTGAAAACCGCCATCAAACTTATGAAAGCTAACAAAACCCAGGCCCAGACAAGTTCACTATGGCTTATTATAAAAAACTACAGGAGCCCTTACAGGGACCTTTACTAATATTCTTCAATAATAAACTCACAGGACGAAACCCCATTCATACAGATCTACTTAATGCACATATTGTGGTCATTCCGAAGGAAGGCAAGGACACAACAAACTGTAGCAACTATAGACCAATATCATTAATAAATTCAGACATGAAACTTTTCACCAAAATATTAGCCATTAGACTTGCATCAATACTCCCCTCACTAATACACCCTGATCAGACCGAGTTCATCTCCAGCAGACAGACTACAGAGATGGACACTACTTAATTATACTAGGATAAATAATATACCCTCGCTGGCTCTCTCCATCGATGCAGAGAAAGCCTTTGACAGGGTAGACTGGAGATATATGGAATTGACACTGCAGTACTTTGGTTTCAACGTCTCCTTTATGAATGCTATCAGACTCCTTTACTCCTCACCCTCAGCCAAAGTCTCAAACATGAGTTTCCGGTCTGCCTCCTTCCCCAATGGCAATGGAACCAGGCAAGGGTGCCCTCACTCCCCCCTCTTATTCGCACACTGCATGGAGCCAATGGCTTATCATGTTAGGGGAGACACAAAAATAAAGGGGATTATTCACCCTCAGCAACCCATAAAGATCCTTAACATTTTTATGCAAACATTTAACAAGATTTACCAGGGTTATGCATCAACTACTCCAAGTCTACAATGTACCCAACCAATCTCTCACCAAATATGTGCAAACTTCTACAACTGAACTTCAACTTCAAATAGAACAGAAACTCCTTCCCATACTTAGGTATACAGATTACTGACGACCCATCCCAACTATTTAAACTCAACTACACCCCTCTAATCCAGAAATTAATCAAACAGGTGAAGCAGTGGTCAACTTATGACATCTCCCTCTTTGGCTATATAAAGTGCATCAAGATGACTACACTTCCACGAATCTTATACCTGTTCTGCTCACATCCAATAGATCTGCAACCAGGAGATATCCGTAGATTGGACTCCCAGATCACAGATTTCATATGGAATAGCAAAAGGCCTAGAATAAGCCTCAAAATGTTACAACGACCCAAATATATGGGAGGGGCAGCTCTCCCGTCCATCAAACTATAATACATAGCTGCAAGATTAGCACAGAGCTTGCAATGGCACAGCATCGATAATACAACCAAATGGGCTGAATTAGAGTCCCAACTTCTAAACAACTTAAGAAAAGCTGATCTTCTCTGGCTATCGATACTGCAAAAATAACCCCTATCTTATCAATACAATAAGAACTTGGTAAAATGCAAAAAATACTTATAAACTAGCCAAGCCATCATTAATATCACCAATACATAACAATCCCGATTTCCCTCCTGGGTTACAACATACCTCATGGGCAGTTTGGTCTGAAAGAAAGCTATACAATATTATACCATTAATCTCAGGAGAAAAGGTTATACCATGGGACATTGCCCAGACGCAGTTTAAATTATTAAGCTCAGAGTGTCCCAAGTTCAGCACTATGCCGACAGCATCTTGACACATCAAGAATTGAAAGGCCTCTCGGACTTTGAAAAAATCTGCCACAAGAACCCACTGGGCCCAAATAAAATATTAGCTATCTACACCAAGATAAACTATGCAAGACACCCCCTGAAACTTCCCTCCATGAGGAAATGGGAGGAATGGCTTACCGAATCGCAAGATACTACATAATGGATGGAGATATGTACCTCCTTAAGGAAATGCTCCCCTAACATTATAATACGAGAGAAGAATTTCAAAATTCTCCATCAATGGTATCTTGCTCCGATTCATACAGCAAAGATCTTCCCAGTAGCATCTCCAAGGTGCTATAGAGGATGTCAGATGCAAGCAGACCTCAAACATTGTTGTTGGGAATGTGTAGAGACAAGGAAAATATGGACATATTGCAAATCCTTAATCACAAGGATAATACATTCACAGATCACCCTTACACCCTGGTCAGCACTTATTGACAGGCCAATAACCTTACTCTCCTTATCAGCAAACAAACTCCTTAGTAGAATCTGTGCAGCAGCAAGAGCTTTGATTGCCCAAACATGGAAGCAACAAGCTCCTCCTATTACTCACCTAATAAATAAAATACGGTGGATGTGTGAAAAGAACAAGTTACTGGGAAGACTATACGGCTCTTTCAAACAATTTGACTCAATATGGGGTCCTTGGATCTACTCTATGTTATACGATACACCCACAAGCTCTAATCAACACAATACCTAAATATCCCACAGTTCTTTAATGGGTGCCCTTAGGCAGACTTACAACAATACTAACTTATCATTTTAAGAGACAGAAATGTTACCTCCTAAAGTATATGTTACTATTAGTAATATGGCTTTTTCTTCTCTTTATTTTCTTTTTTTATTTCTTCTTTCCTTTCTTTGATTTCTTTCCTCTTCTATTCTCTCCTCTCTCTTTTATCTTAAAGTCACTGTGTTAAATTGAATTCATGATATTGAAAATAACAAAAACATGGATGTCTAAAATGCTGCAGTATTATGTTATTGAAAAACAGAGATGTCAACCTGTTTGCAAATGATGGTATTTGATTTGTTACATGACGACATTCAATAAAAACATTGGGAAAAAAAATATATTTTAGAAAGAATCTGATTGGTATACTAACCAATAAGATTCTTTTTTAATCAGAATTGGTTACAATCAGATTGGTCTGTTCCCCAGACCATTTCTGAGGTCCCAGAGCCATTTACATGATCTGCGAATCCACAGACAGAACGGATTTTAGCAGTTTCGGCCATCTCTACTGGTTAGACAAAAAAAACACCATGTTGACCTTATATTATAATCCCATACTTTAAGTTTTTATATCCAGAATGACCTTAGATAAATTCACAATTTCTAAATGATCTTTCAATCGAACAATACTTGAAGCTATTAGAACTTATAAAAACTTAAAAGGGGTGAAAATTGATGCACTTTAAGCAGATGACATATATACAATCAATTTTCTCCCATTTTGGGAATAAATAATTAAGTAAAGTAAATCATTTATACTAAGAAATAATGTTTCAACATCTCTTAAAATATTTCAATCTGCTCAATACAAATACTCATGTTGATTAATAAAAATGTTGATTAATTACATGGAAATACAACATACCTCCCTCATAAAAAAAATCTTTGCTATATCACTTTGATTCAGGAGATTATGAAAGACCTTAACAATTTGAATTTAAAATATCTCTGATATAAAAAAATCTCTATAATAAAAATGTTTTTGCTACAAATTTAGAACCCTACCCATACCATTTCCAGAAACATACTATACTTGAACAACATACAGAAAATGATCAGTTCAATTATTTAGAATAACAATACCTAGAATAAATCAATTTACTTTAACTAAATCCAGATAAGCTGGAGGAATTAGTCTTTCAATTATAAAAGACTATAATACTGCCAACAATCTTAAACAAACAACAACCTTGAACAAATACATAAATAGTTCAGTACATAAATATATAAATATAACTATATAAGTACTAGAGCCCTGCCACAAGAGGAAAGAAGGTTCCTGCCCCGTAGATCTTATAATCTAGTTATGAGGGTAACATGCAGATACAAAGGAATGGGTATAAGTGCAGGAGACATATGCAGTGCAAATAAAACAATCATTTCCTGTACTGTGCTGATTACCAGATAGCAAGAATGTAAGGCTAGATTTAAACATGCTAATTGAGGTTTCTTGATGTAGAGAAAGGGAGATAAAATTCCGTAGGATGTGGGCCACAACAGAAAAAAGTTTAAGGCGAGAGGAAGCAGTGCAAGTGGGGTTCTGTACAGAAGATGGTTCTGTGATGATCGAAGGGTGAGGGTGGGAACATATGGGGACACTAGAGAGGAAATATAAGGACGTGCAGCAGAGCAAAGGGATTTAAATGCTAGGAGAAGGATTTTGTATACACTTGTGAAGGTTCTCATTTATCCAGGTCATGTTATATCTGTTGTATTCAATTAGATAAAATAGACTTGAAGATTAGTTCTTGAAGACGTTTCGCTAGTCATCCAAATGGCTTTCTCAATTCAGAATGACTTGTACAAGAATCTGTTGGCAAATATGTACCCTTGAAAGTCCCAATTAGACATATGCTAATTGGGATTGGGACTTTTCAGGGTACATAATTGCCAACAGATTCTTGTACAAGTCATTTTGAATTGAGAAAGCCAGTCAGATGACTAGCGAAACGTCTTTAAGAACTAAACTTTAAGTCCAGTTGATCTAACTGAATACAATAGATATAGATTTTGTATAAAATGCACTGTTTAATGGGGAGCCGGTACAGAGGAGATTTGGGATCCTGTTTATTAGAGAGCAAAACAATACGTGTAGCAGAGTTTATTATGGACTGAAGGGGAGAGAGGTTGGAAGCAGGAAGACCAGTAATTAGTAGGTTGCAGTAGTCCAGGCGCAATAGGAGGAGAGCATGCATAAGCATAGTGGTAGTCAGGAGAGTAAGGAACCTGCAGATTGCAGTTAATGTTTTTAGAAAAAAGTACGTTCGGTTAGAAAGACAGGATAAGCAATAGTTGAGGTTTGTACCGCGTTAGCCATAAGTAAGAGAAGAAAAGTAGAGTTGTGATACCATTTATTAGCTAACTAGATAATACAAATTAAGCACGCTTTCGGGAGTCCTAAGCCCCCTTCATCAGGATGGATGTTACAAAAGAAACTGAGAAATCACAAACTTATATACATATTGGGACAGTAAATATCAAAGTAATTGAAGATATCAGGAACCACACACATTTTTTTATGAATTGGGTCCTTAACCAATTTATTCAGTGGAAAAACACTGTAAAGTTACAGGGGACCTCAACCACCCTTCATCAGACAGGTGGCGGAGGTCCTCCAAAACGTTACACAGTGTTTTTCCACTGAATAAATTGGTTAATGACCCAATTCATAAAAAAGTGTGGGCGGTTCATGATTTCTTCATTTACTTAACTTGGAGACGTGGCAGGACATCCAGATACCAGCACCAAAGAAAGTTTATATAGGACATGCTAGTGCTGAGGGTGTGCGCTTACTTTCAAAGCTTACAGCAAATATCAAACAAACTGAACAGATGACCAGGTACAGATACAGACTCAGGAGGGGGTGGGTGGGAGAAAAACAGTAGCAGAGGTGTAAAATGGGCACAAGTAGATAGCTGTACTAATGTCAGAACAGTGTCCTTTGAAAAGCAAAGTGTTTTTTGACATGTATTAAACAGTACAAGACAGTATCATGGTGAATGGGTTTAGTCTGGTTGGTGATGTAGAAAAAGTTGATATTTGGCCATAAAACTCATGTCCCTGTTTTGTCCGCCATTCAGGGAATTACATTTCTGAATGAATTTGTATTCCCATTCCTTACTTTTTTTTTATAACATTGTTTTTTTATTGATTTAGTATTTCAATATAACAGTACAACGTTGATTATTCCACATTCAAATAACATACATTATATTAAATAGTACATTGTAGATTGCATTATATCAAGTAACAAGACAAAAAGGTAAGTATAAAGTTTCTATGTATAGATAATAATCAATTTAAAGGTCTGCATGTCAAATTGTATAACTTTCTTTTCCGCCATTATTTAACTCCTTCATTTCTATAGATCTTATTCTTAGACTTATAATTGCCATTCCCATTTCTGATATAAGATTATTATACTTCATCACTCATATACCAGTTTTCCCACTTTCTATAGAAGGCTGGGAACTTTTGTTGTGATATGGCATATGCCTTTTCATAGGACATATAATCCGTTAGTAAATATTTAATTTCTTTTATTGTAGGTACGGTTGGGGTCTTCCAATATTTAACTATCAGTCTTTTCATTGCCATGAAGGCATGGTACATTATGGATGCCATGTGTTGAGGGTAGGTATCTGTGCCTATATTCAATAGGGCTAAGGTTGGTTTAATCGGTATTGTTGTGTTGAATAATTGGTTTAAAAATTTAAAAAGACCATACCAACATTTTCTTATTTTAACACAGGACCACCATATATGTACATATGAACCTATAGTTGAACAATTTCTCCAACATGTGGGGATTTGCTCTTTATACCATGATGCCATTTCATATGGTGTTCTATAGAATTTGAGTAGTAATTTTCTGTCTGTTTCCCAAGCTGAAAGGCACATTGTAAGTTTGAATGGTATTATTAGGGAATTCTGCCAGTCTTCTGTGGATATATGTATTTGGAGGTCTTTTTCCCATTTTCCCATACATGGGAGAGTGGTGTGTCTGTCTTTATCATTCAGTAAATTGTAGAATTGGGAAATTGATTTTTTTGGATTGGTATAGTCTAGGAAGTGGTCTATGAGTGGGTTAGATGTTTTGTCTATTTCTTTGATATGTTTTCTGATGAGGCTAGTTATTTGGTAGTATTTCAGAAAATCAGATTGAGGAATTTTGTATTTTCCCTTAAATTTGTCAAACGTTATAAGTTTCTTCCCCTCAAAGAGGTCTTCAATATAAATTGGTCCTCTTTCTTGCCATTTTTTAATATTTAGATCAGGGATGCACACTTCTTGATAGGCTGACATATCTTGTTAATGCTTGTTTTAAATGATGTGATTTAATGATTTCTTTCCATATTTGGATTGAGTTACCTACTGTGTGTAATTGGAAGGGTTTAATTTTGGGGTTGAAGATTAGGGCTCCAATTATTGAGGTTATGGTTTCTTGTGTTATGCTTTCCTGTTCTATTTCCACCCATTTTTTCTGCTGATTGGGTTCTGCCCAATAATATCTTGATTGGTCCATTATAGCTGCATAATAATAATCTTTGAAATGTGGGTATGCTACTCCACCTGTTTTCTTTGATTTAGTCATGGATAGTGCATTGATTCTAGGTTTACTGTTTGGCCACATGAATTTGTTTATTATTCTGTTTAGTGTGATGAAGAAAGTATTTGGAATATGTATGGGTATTGTTCTGTATTTATATAAGAGTTTAGGAAGTAGTAGCATTTTTAGTAAGGTTACTTTGTTTATCCATGATATATATTTAGTATTCCACCATTCTAGGTCTTTCTTAAATTGTTCCAAAAGTGGTTCATAGTTTTGGTTGTATAGGGTTTTAGTGTCGTTTGTTAGTTTGATTCCCAAGTATGGGATTTGGTCTTGTTCTATTTTGTATGGGTATCTTGCTTTGACGAAAAGTTTTAGTGTGTCCGGGATATTGATTGGTAGTATTGACGATTTACTGTCATTAATTTTGTAGTAGGAGATAGTTCCATATTGCTTTAGTATTTCTTGAAGGTGTGGTAACGATTTTATTGGGTCGGTTAGGATTATGATAATGTCATCGGCATACAGTCCTATTTTATGCTCTGATTTCCCTATCTTAATTCCCGATATATATTTATTTTGTCTTATTGTTTCGGCCAATGGTTCTATTGCTAGATCAAATATTAGTGGCGAGAGTGGGCAGCCCTGCCTTGTGCCATTGGTTAGTTTGAAGGAGGAAGATAACATATTGGCTATAAATACTTTTGCCGTTGGATTCTCATATAGCGTCATTATTGCCTTTTTGATCCAGCCATTAATGTTATATTTTTTTAAGATATTCTCCAAGAAGGTCCAGTTTATGCGGTCAAATGCCTTTTCGGCATCTAAGGAGATTAGGAGAGTTGGTATGTTTTGGTTATTTGCCCAGTTAATAATATTAATTATTTTTCTTGTATTATCTCCAGGTTGTCTACCTTGGATGAAGCCCACTTGATCTGGTGCAATTAATTCTGGTAAGTATGGTTGGATTCTGAGAGCTAATATCTTAGAATAGATTTTAATATCAGAATTCAGTAGGGAGATTGGTCTGAAATTTGTTAATTGATCTGGGTCTTTTTCTTGTTTGGGTATTGGTAATATGATTGCTTGTGTCATTTCTTCTGGGAATTTTCCCATTTCTATTGCTGTATTATACACTTTTTGTAGATATGAAGTCAATATGTCCGGGAAAGTTTTATAGTATTCGTTTACATATCCGTCTTGGCCTGGGGTTTTGTTGCTGGGAAGTGAAAAGATAGTTTTGTTTATTTCTGATATTTGAATGGGGTGATTTAATCGTTTCAGTTGCTCTTGTGTTAATCCTTTTAATTGGATTTTATTGAGGAATTTATTTATGTCTGATTCGGTTGGGCGTTTATGGTTTGGGTTGTTTTGTATGTTATATAGCGTAGAATAGTATTCGGCGAATTGGTTTGCTATTTGTTGTGGGTTGTAGATTTTACCATTGTTTTTATCTAGTATGTAGGCTATTTTGGTTTTAGCTATATGTTTTTTCATTTTATTGGCTAACAGTTTGTTTGTTTTGGGGCCTTGTGTGTAATAATTAATTTTAAGTCTACGCATATATTTGTCAAATTCGTACATGTTGTGTTGGTGGAGTTTTTGTTTTATTTGTTGTAGATGTTCGTAGTTTTCTTTTGTTGGATTTTCTTTGTGTATTTCTTCCTGTTTGTTTAGTTGATTACATATCTGTAGTCTTTCTTTAGGTTTTTCTTTTTTTAGATTTGATGCTATTTTGATCAAGATTCCTCTCATGTAAGCTTTATGGGCATTCCACAATGAGAGCGGGGATATTTGTTCTATATCATTTAGAGTGAAATATTCTTTAAGATCTAGGTAAATTTGTTCTTTGATTTTCGGTATACTTAATAGATAGGGGTTTAGTCTCCATAGACTAAAGTTAGGATGTGAGCTTCCTTCTGAGATTTCTATTATTATTGGTGCGTGATCTGAAATCGTTCTGTTTCCTATATTTGCTTTTAATATTTTTTGTAAAAGCCATTTGTCTGTTAGGATCATGTCTATTCTAGAGAAGGTATTGTGGGATTTTGAGTAGTAAGTAAAGTCTTTATCCAATGGGTGTAAGACTCTCCAAGAGTCATATAGTTCTTCTGTTTTTAAGATTTTGTCTTATTTCTGTGTCTGTTTTAGATTGGACTCTGCTTGTTGTGTCCATTGTGTTGTCGAGTGTGAGATTGAAATCTCCGCACATTAGTATATTTTGTTTAGGATATTTTTGAATTTTGTTAATAATTTTTTTGATAAATTTTAGTTGTCCGGTATTTGGTGTGTAAATATTTATTATAAGATAGTGTTCATTATTGATTTTACATTCTAGGATGATATATCTCCCGGCTTTGTCTGTTATGTTTTGGATTTCCTGGAAGGCTACTGAATTTTTAATCGCTATCGCTACTCCTTTCTTTTTTTTCTGGGATGTTGCGTGGTATATGTTTGTGTATTCTTTATGGTGTAATAGGTGGGTGTGTTTGTCTAGTAAATGTGTTTCTTGTAGGCACAGTATGTCTGGTTTGATTTGTGTTATCTCTTTCCAAAGGGAATGGCGTTTTGATGGTGAATTAAGTCCTCTTACATTATATGATAGTGTCTTAAGTACCATTGTGATCAAAAAATTTCTTGAGTTTTACTTTCAGGAGAAATATGCATGACCCTTTGTATTCCTTGTTAGTTGTGTTTTGAGATAGGAAGTTGAACGTTAAACAATGAGTTAAACTATATACATTATAATAAAAACAATAAAAACAATAATGAAAGATCATCACATTCAGTTGGGAAAATTTCCCGTTACTCGCGTGATTCTTTCTTAGAAATCAGAGGCTTTAATTCCTCGCTAGTTGTTATCTTTATATGAAATCATTTGACACCGTTAGGTTATAGACATATATCTAACTTTACAAACAGTTTAACTTGTTTCACATAGCCAGAGATTAACCATTCATTACCACATTTATATGTATTAACTTTCCATTCCCCCCCCCCTGCTTTCCATTAGTGATTTTTTGATATCCTGTGAAGAGAGGCATAAGAGGACGAGTTCACACAAAGTTCACATAGTAAATAGCTATTCCTAGTTATCATTCTTTCAAACAGCTGTAACCAGTTGCCCTGTATATAGGCCTCATACTATTAATCTTAATTATTAGACATCTTTTGATAGCCTGTGGGGAGAAAAAAAAAAGCAAAAGCAAAAAAAAAAAACACATAATCATGCATAGTGAGTTCAAGTATAATTGTCATATATTGTAAAGTAAATAGCCATTTCTAGTTATTCTCCTAACCAACAGCTGCAAACAGTTGCCCTGTAAATAGACCTCACATTATTTATCTTACTTATTAGTCATTCTTGATAACCTGTGAAGAAAAACATGGTATGTGTCTTTATATGCAATTTTTTCCCTTTTCTCCTCTCTCCTTTCCCTTTCCCTTCCCTTCTCCTTCCCCCCCTTTTTACCTCTCTTTCCTCCCTTTTTCTTTCCCCCCTTTTTCCCTCCTCCTTCCTTCTTTTCCCCCCTCCCTCCCTCCTTTCTTTCCCCTCTTTCCCTTTCTTTCCCTCTCCCTTTTTTATTGATAAAGGTCTTATCTCATATTTTAAGTTTATAGATCTTAGTATCAGTATAAGCAATTTGTGTTTGGGATCGTCTCAAGGGGTATTTCCATTCCATTCTTTTGTTATTTTCTGTGGTGAATTATTGGGTTTTGGAGGGGTGCATATGGATTCTCCTCTGTTCTCCCAGATCCCCCATTTTTTGAGTAGGTTTGTGGCATCTTCCATTGTACTTGTTGCGTGAAAGTTCTCTCCATACTTGATGATGAGTTTTAACGGAAATCCCCAGGTGAATTGTATTTTCCTTGCTTTAAGAATGTTTGTTACTTCTGTAGATTGTCTTCTTTGGGCAATAGTATGTGGGACTAGGTCAGCTAGAAATATTAATTTTTGATATTCCAATGGTAGTGAGGTTGGTCTCCTCATCTCTTTTATTAATCTGTCTTTTATTTGGAAGAAGTGGAGTCTTAATATGATATCTCATGGAGCATGTGGGGGTGCATATTTGGATTTTGGTAGTCTATGTATTCTGTCTACCACTAGGTCCAGTTCTGTGGCATCCGGCAAAAGTGTTTTAAACAATTTTTGTGTGTATTCCATCAACTGGCTATTTTTAACCAGTTCCGGAACACCTCGTATTTTGAGATTATTTCTTCAGTGACTTTGTTTTTCAGCTCAGTTACAGTCTCTGACAGTTGGTTGTGGGAGTCCACCAGATCGTTATATGTATCCACATATTGTTCAAATCTATTTTCTATGTGGCTTGTTCTTTCTCCGATGTCTGTTATGTCTTTTTTAAGATCGTTTATCAATATGGAGAAATCAGATATTAGAGCCTTATGTTGTGAGGTTAAAAGCTCTTTTAGTATTGTTACTGTTATTGTTTCATCATGTGTGGGAAATCTGTTGAAGCAATCTTTTGTGTATTCCCCTTTCTTGGTGCTGTCTGTTATGTCTCCCTGTGTCTCCTCTATTTCCACCAGCTTGGCTACAGAGGATTGTGGGTTAATGAGTTTACTGTCCATATCCGTTTTGGGATCGTTTATATGTCTCTGAGGGACTTTTTTGTATATTAGTTTTGGGTCAGTATTACTGAGTTCACTAACCTTGTTGTTTCCCTCTTGTTTTTTAGGTGTTTCAAGATTTATGCAGTCCGGTTTCGGAGGTGAGCAGGAGTCGCGGGAGTCTGCCTGTGCGTCGGCGCCATCTTGGAATGGCTTCCCGGCTCTCTCTTCTGCAGCGAAGTATGAGGTGAGTTTTTTAGGTGTTCCTCCCTTTCTTCCGCTTTTTCCCTTGTCATTTGGTTCCTTGTGTGTTCCGATGTCTTTGTAATCAAATGGATTCCTGATTCTGCTGGTTGTCACGGTTTCCTAGCGAGGGAGACTGGAGAGCTCAGACTGTGCACATCTAGTCTCCTCTCCTGCAGGCCACGCCCCTCTACTTTTTTTTTTTTGATTGTGAAAATTACCCATAAGAATGGTGATCTTGGGGTCTTTCATTCTGTGATAGGATAGAAACCTTACTTCATTCTGAATGCCCAAGGAGCAAAGTATCTGCATTAGGAGGGAATGATCAACCGTGTCAAAAGCAGTGAAGAGTTCAAGAATGATAAGAATAGAAAACTGACCATTGGCCTTTTCAACCTGAAGATCATTCACAACCTTATACAGAGTCATCAGAGTGGAATGTGCGAGACGGAATCCAGATTGCAAAGGATCCAATAGGTTATGAATATGAAGCAATTAGTGATAGCGGAGAAGACAGATCATTCTTGTAGTTTAGAGGCTATTGGTAAGAGAGAGACTGGCCGTTAGCTAAACCAGAGTGCTCTAGCGAGTTTTTTTTTAGTATGGGTTTAACATGGGCATGCTTAAATATGGAAGGGAAAATTCTAGATGTAATAGAATTTTATATAGAATATGTGAGTATAGGGTTAATCACATGATTACAGTGCTTCAGTAACAGGGCATATTACATCTATGCTACCTATATTCTGGATAGCATCTTTAAATATAAGATGCATGGGATTGTTCCTAATAATTGATATCGATTATAATGTGTGTTTTTTAATGCTGCCTTTAAATATATTGTAAAATATGGAGTCCCTTCCAAGTCAAAATTCTATTTAAGTGAAAGATAATTTGTTATACAAAGTTCAATACCTCTCCATCTTTTGTTTTTATAATCAGTCATCCAGAATCTTGTCTGTTCAAGGAAATTAGCTATATTATAATCCTTTATGATTGGGGAGACCTATACCACTGGCTTTTATGTATTTTGTTATGGTTAATTATAGGAGTTTGGCTATTACAAATAAATGAACCATTTTTTTTATAATTGCTTTAGAAAGAGTAAAGGTATGCAGCCCTCCCCATGCATTTTTTTTCCTGATTTCGAGCCTGTCTCTCCCTTCAATTAGCCTTCAATTAGTCATGCTGTGAAGGGGGCATAATGATTCTGACTGCCTATAACTGACACTCAAAGCTAGCATGCGAGAAAACACTCCTCCACCCATCCTTTATCAGCTAGATTAAGTAGGCTGTATCCTAGCAACAGGACATTTCAAGTTTGTTTTACTAGCAGAGAAGGAGTAGAGAGTTTGTAACAGACATTCCCACTAGCCAATGACAAGTGTTATGTTAACCATAGCCCTGGGCCATCTAGGAGGCAGGCTTTTAGCACTTGTCTTTGCTGTGTGATATCTAAGTGAGGGCAGCACAGTTGTAAATGTGAGTAAGCAATTTCAGCTGCTGGAAGTGCGGACATGTAATGCGGGTGATGTTATTTTTTTGATATTGTTGTCCTTTAAGAATCATAATTCAGACATCAGACCAAGAGTACCTAAAATTGGCTGTTGCAACATTTATGCCTTGTATAGATGATTTAGTTCAGGAGTGCCCAACCTGACAACCCATGAAGTGACCAGGCCATAGGTGTAGTGCCACCCTAATCCACCCAAGCCTCACCACAGAGCTTGAGAAGGCGGGCAATGGAATAAATGTTGGTAAGTGTAGTTAGGATCAGATTTGACAAATTAAAACCTATCAAGGTCTAGGTTTTATGCAAGATCCTACTTTTTTGGGGGAGGGGGGTGGACATGCCCTTTAACCCTGACAACTGGAGGGCTGACTGACACTTTCTGGTGGACTAGAAGGCTGACTGGCCATGATCCCAGCATCCTCTGGTGATTTTATTTACAGCCCATGAAAGTTTCTTTTAATACACACACACAAATACACACACACACAAACACACATATATCTAATCACCCACCTTATAACTAACAAACACACACGGGAATATGTATGGCCACCTTCACTGCATATTGATGGATAAACCTCAGTATTTTTCTTCTTTTTAAAAATAAACAGTAAAAAATGAATTGGATTATAGTGACTATACACGTACATTATGCTGCAATGATCATATGCCCTTTTCCCTACTATTTCTTTATTACTCTAACCAGTTCAGATTTAAATTACCTTGATGTTACTCCATTTATTTGCAATCAGAAGTTAATCATAACAAACATAACAAGAACTTTTATTGAATCTCCCTGTATGTTTGTTCCTTATACAATGATTGTTAGACAATTTGTTCAACAATCTTTGTATTATATTCCAGCACAGGCCTCTTGGCAGTACCCGAGAAACCTTTTCTATTCTATGCAGAGAGGAGGAGCAGCAACACAGCACCCCAACATCGTCTAGACAAAGAATATAAAAGGGAGTCTCTGCACATTGTCAGCAAGTATTTAACGTGTACATTGTTTCATACTTGGTCTAGTCCCACATTAAGATCTACCACCTATGTAACATTAGTATGAATACGATAATGATTCCAAGATATTCCAAGGGAATCATTGTTTAATGTACAAGATATCCAATGAATTTAAATGTAAATTCAAATCCAAATATAATAGATTATTCACACAGTTCCGTCTGTAAGCTGCCATCTCTGTACCTGTGCTGGAGTGGGAGTTGGACTTCAAGGCAATATGACCAGTATTTGAAAGAAAATATTTATTCAGCAAGCACACTACATGTTTCAGATGACTTGAAAAATTACAGTGGTCTTAATGTGGAATGCCATTACAAAATAGCATGTGTGTCACGTGCGTGGCCAACACGCGACACACAGTGTGTATGAGTGCCCATTTTGGGCAACAATTGTGCCGTGTATGGGTGCTTTGTCGGGTATGGTTGGGGCTTCTCTCGACAAAACACCTATACACAGCACAATTGTCATCCAAAATGGGCACTCGTACACAGCGTGTATTGTGGGTTGGCCCCCGAGATCGCACGTGTGTACACAGTGTTTACACAATGTGTTATATACCTGATTAAATATCCCTGTTGGTCTAACAAAGAGAGAATTGAACTTAGGTAGCCACTTACACCAGCAAAGACATCAAGCTTCACAGCTACACTGGCAAATCATGGAGGTGGTTAAGCATACACAACAGGGAGACTTTGATTTTTATGTTTTTATAATCTAAAAGCATTATAAGTAATGTTTTTAGATTATCTGTCAGGGACCAATTGAATTATTAACATTATAATAATGTTTCAGTTATTCTGTTTATATATTACATGTAACTATGTCATAATGGTTTTGTAACTTTGTATATTTTATCTGCCGAGATACAGGGTTATTCAATAAAAGTTCTTATCGTTTAAAATGGTGCTAATTTTGCCCCAGCCAATCAGAACTTATTTAACATTTGAAAGCTTACATCTGATTGGTTGGGGCAAAATTAGCACCATTTTAAACGATAAGAACTGTTATTGAATAACCCTGATAGTGTTTTCCTTTGATTTGCAGTACAAATACGCCAATTACTGGTTGATTCAGGAAACATTCTGAGGTTTTTTATATTCAAATGTCCTTGTTTAAAAAATACATTGGTAGTACAGATTTGGATCTTTTGCTTGGAGACTGTCAGGGAAATACAATAAGCTAATTTTTCCTATAAACCCACCTTACAAGATGCAATACCAAATAGCATGGGTTTAGCTCTCATTTTGCATGCTCTTCCTACTTCTGGGTTCTTGCGATGCATTACATAGTGTGAGTTACTGCATTGGAGGAACGAGGCAGGGAAGGAGCACAAAAGGCAACACTAATCTAAATATTTGTTTTCTCACCATTACGTAACGCAAAAACGAACGTTCTTTGTTTTGCGTCGGGCGCCTGTGCCATTAATGCAGGAAGCGTGTAACTCATCATGATTGCATGTCAGAGTAAATTAGGGCCCTATCTAAAAACATGCATTTATTGTAGAAGTATAGCTGCAGTAGTACATTTACGGCCACATGGTATTGTAGAGACGATCGTAAGTGTATGATCATGGAAAAATAATTGCCGGTCGTAAAAGGTGTGGTATCGCTACTTTGCAATATCGCCTCTTTATAAATAGGGCACTTAAAGTGTAGGGTGTAACATTTTCTTTAGTAACATTCCAAGTAAAATAATATATTGCCCACATATCGAATTTATGTCTTCAAAAGGTGGCTAGAAAATTTTTAGGAGACAGGAGCAGCAGGATAGAGTATGTATCATGGCAACAGGAGACAAGAAGCAGCATGATATGTAGTATAGCAACAAGAGACCAGGAGAAGCAGGGTATGTATAATGCCAACAGGAGACCAGGAGTAGAAGCATATGAGTACGGCAACAGGAGACAATGAGCAGCAAAATATGTGAAGGGGAACAGGGAACAGCAAATAGCATAGTGAACAAAAGCTAAGAGGAAGCACTTAAAAAGTTAAGCAAAGATTAGCATGTCCTGCATTTATAGACCTTTTCTGGGTGTGACGTCAGTGTACATGCACGGACGTGTGCATGTTCACACATTACATTACAACTCACGTGTCCCGCACCTGGCCGTCTCCTGTTGAATGTCTGGCCAAAATGTCTAGAAGCCCTCCTAACCGTCTCCCATTGACCAACTAACTGGTAAGGGAGAGACGAACATCTATAACAATGTTCCTTCATGCATACACATAAAGGTTTACAACATGTATAATAACTTAAAGACTTGTCATCTTCAATGTCTGGCCAAAACTTATTCAGGCTTCGTTTGACAAAATTAGAACACGTGGAAAAGCACTGTGTTAAAGAAACTCAATATACATGTGTTAAAATGGGTCCTGGTGAATTCTCAGTTCTTAAACTTTGTTTTTGTCATATTTATTGAACCCCCTGTTCAAATGGTCAAAGCAGATCCTTCTCACATGCATAAATTGGGATTTTGGTAGACCCTTAAACATGTGTTGAGGATCATGATACATAGCAACGTATCACTCTACAAATAAACTTATTTGCTTGTTATTGTAACTATCCATGATTAGAGGTTTTGCAAACCATCTAAAATTCCGAAAAACTGAAAAAAATCTACAAATCCATTTAAAGGGCAATTTTTACAATATGATGTATCATTTTTGACTTTCTTTTTGAATTATCGATTTTTTTGATGCAATTTTTGATGCAATTTAAAAAAAATTTTTTCATTTTTGAATTTTGGAGTTTCTGAACATTGTTTCTGTGCCTGATTCTCTATACCAGTCCTTTTACCAAGGTTCTGTGCCTCATTCCTAAGTCAATTCCAGGCTTGTCTTGGTGCTTCCCTATAGGGCATTTCCCATTATGATTCCTACTGATGAGGTGACTCTAGGCTTATTTTGGACCACCACGGGCTGGTCCTTATGACAGGTAGGTATATGATGCACCTTTTGAGTTTCCTGGGCTTCACAGTAGAAATATACTAGACTAGACAGCTATTATGTACAGTACATCAGGCATTTACACCTTAAATAATTCTGCATTACGAACCATTCAATAGTGATTATGGAATATATGTGCAAATACAATTATCTGCATTTAGATTTTATTTTCCATTGATTCTCTAGTTTGTGTAGATTTTGTAGATATTTATGTGCTTAATATTGCAAAGCAAAACGATAAAGTAATTACAGTAGTTAGTCTATGAACACATTTATCAGTTGTGGCCTACATTGATTAAATGAAGCATTGCAATTTAAAGTTTTCTTTTTTCTTTTTAGAAATTTAACTTCAGTGATAAATAGACAAAACCTTTTCATCTCTAGATGGATTAATTAAAATCAATAACAGTTTTACAACAGATTCAAAGAAATATAAGTATAGCAATTTGTAGGTCTTATGGGTTTGTTATCTTCTATTCATATTTTCTTTTAACAGTAGTTAAATAAAATATGCATTTAATTCACATTTTGCTACATATTTTTTTTCTCTTTATTCTACTATGTAAAGCTCCTGGCTGCAATGCAGCTGGAACTAAATAAATAGCTGATAGTTCGGTGAGACTTCAATACTGCAATGAAATAAAGTTTATTAACAACCAAGGAAACAAACACAAATGTGACCACAGCAACAAGCCCAAAGCCAGAAAACCAAACCTCTAAAACAATCTAACTATCTAACTAACTAGAAACAATATATACAATAATACACAGGAACATATACAGACAGAATAGGAAAGACAAGTGTCAAGATGGATGGGTTCAGGTAAAATCAACGAAAGGGCAAGGAACAGTCAATGGAAAGTAGGGCTAGGAACTGGAACCAAAGACAGGGGAGTCAAGTACAAAGGAGGTTCTGGCAATGAGACAAGATTACTGAAAACTGTCATTCTTCACAATAACCACTGTACAATTTTTTCTATTATTCTGTCCTCTGTTTCTTTACATATTGAATATAATACATCTTACTGTCAATCAATTGCTTTATTATCATAAACTCTTCTGCTGTGTGCAGTTAAAAGTGACAATTGGTACGTGTAAAATGCATTGTAGGAAATTCACTCTCCCTGTTCTGGCTCATTTTTTAACCCACAAAAATTTTTGTCTGATAATGGGGGTGAGTGGGAGGTGGTTGGATATTAAGCCTTAGCAAAACATTTACTAGTTTGAAGGCATGCAGCAACTTATATACACACCTTAAGCTAGGCACACACACTAGCCGATGGTATGGGGGTTTTATCGCTAGTGTGTGTATTCCTTTTCCCAAACAAGCGTGCAGCCGGTGAACGTTCCCGACGGCCCAGCGGTCGTTCGAGAAAAAATGAAAATTTCCCTCGACAGCGCTACACTCCCTATTGAGCAGTTGGCCACAGCTGAGGGAAACACACTGTCCCAAGCGTTCTCCCTATGATGTGCATAGGGAGAATGCTCGGGACTGTGTATCCAGATCTTTGAAAGATGGCAGACATGATCTTGCAGATCCTGTTCTGTATTCTTTTTAAATCTGTAGTGTATGTATCCAGCTTTAGAGTATGTGCTACTTACATGTATTTATTTATAGATTAAGGTGAGCCAAAGTAATTTTTTACAGTTTACATACATTTGTATAACTTCACAGTCATGCCAAATGGGGCTGTTAAAGCTGCAGACAGGGTGAATGCTGCCAACTTGGTCATAAATCCTACCTACACAAGACAAAGAAATTACAATCCATCCTTTTAACTTCATATGTTTATACAGTATAAGAATTGATCTATGGAACAAGGAAATTAAGTAAATAGTGTATAGAACACAACCCTATAACAAAATAAATCTCTAACTAAAGCTGGGTACACACTTGAGATAAAGGGAAGATTTCGTCAGATCTGACGGAATTGCCCCTTTATGGTTAAAGTGAGTACCATAGAAATGAGGCAACAGTTCTCAAGGGCAACTTTCGTACTTGGTAAAAAGCTCAGAACTGACTGAAAATTACCCCCGGCCATGGTCGACCCCCTGTACTAAAATTTAGGCAGTCTCGAATGTTCTCCCTATACTTTATCTTAAAGATTCTGACTTCCTTAAAGATTCTGTCTGTCATAAAGATTCTGTCTGTTATCTTTTAAAGATTTTTGCAGTGTGTACCCAGCTTACTAGGAATACAATGTGCATCATTACATTTCTTCACACACTTGTAAATGGATAAATATATTTTGTTTATAAAGGAAATGTCAACCCCCAAATTACATATCTACCAACCTTTTTCTTGCTTTAAGCAAGCTTACGTGTGCACAGTGGCATGTTTATGTAACCAGAGTCAAACATTGACCATGATATAGCTTCAACAGCGTAATGCATGCTACAGGATATTTTGGATTATAACAGTGGAACAGTTAGGAAGGAACATTTTTGGTAGATTTTTTATTTAGGTGTGCACATGCCCTTTCAGGTCTTTTTTTTATACATATACTATATGCATAAGGAAGCAGCAGGTTTACTAAAAGCAACACATTGTGCTGTTTGGAAAAAACCTACAGGGAGATTCAATAAAAGTTCTTATTGTTTAAAATGGTGCTAATTTTGCCCCAACCAATCAGATCTTATTTAACATTTGAAAGCTAACATCTGATTGGTTGTGTCAAAATTAGCACCATTTTTAACAATAAGAATGTTTATTGAATAACCCCGCTAGTGCCTATGTATTTCCTTTAAAACCATGGTATGCTAAAAAATAAATCCATTTACACTACACTTGAAAAATACAAACACGTGTAGAAGAAATAATTCTGTTTAACATACTCAAGTATTTTTTTTCTGTTTTGAATTTGCTTTTGAAGTCTGTGGCTATCAAATGAGAAACTAGCAAAATAATTGAGGTGTTCCAATGTAGAAGCATTAACGTAAAAACAAAGAGAAAAAAAATCTTTGTTCAAGAACGCTTTTATATATAGAATATGAGTTGATTCAATCTCCTTCCAATTGAAAGGGAGTGAAAGGATGAGGTTATTCATATTTTGTATCAAATTTCTCCTGACATTTACTCTGGAGCATATTTTCTAACCTTTACATGCGCTTTGATTTGGTGATCACAGTTTCTGCATCAAGAGAATAGCTCATCTGCGACCAAAATTAAATTCTATCATACAGAGTTGTTTGGTTCCACATTGTGATAAACTAATCAAAAACTTGATGCATTTTTAATAGAAACGAAGAACGGTAAAATGCAAAAGCAAAGAATAAGTCTCGCACTTGAAATATAAGAGGCATTGTGATATTTCTTGAAGGATCATTCTTTGTTATATATAAACATTCACCTAAAATACATATCACCTCTTTCCTCAGAATGTTGGACAAGAATATAAATTGTAAATTTATCAGTTAAGCTGAACTTTTTCATTCTTAGATCCAGGATGTTGGAAACATGTTATCTTGAAACCATCTAATCAATAGTGCACTTTGTATATACTGGGATAACTTAATTTGTCTTCCCACAATAAAAGTTATTTAGCAGGACACTGTGCAGTTGTCAAAAAGGCCTGAAAGGCTATCCGACATGTATTGTGCAGGATGAAAGCAACCAGTTCCAGTACCACTACATGTATAAAAACGTATTACTTGTATGCCAGTGAAGATATTGAGACAGTACGGTTATTTATTCCAACAGGAACAATAATTCAACAGGTGATCCAAAGGCACTAGTATTTTATAAATGTATTTAAGTTTCATATATATAACATTGATTATATTGTACTGCACAATTTGTTGATGTTAGACACACACATAAGAAACTGCTGCAAAAACCTGCAAAACAAGAATACACAGTAAAACTAATATCTCCATTAGTAACCCTTAATTTACATGATCCAGTTACCAAGCCCTATAACTGTCCTACTGCACATACAATGGAACAGGGCTAAAAAGGTCAAGACTGGAAATAGGCAGAGAAGTGGACAGGACTAGCACAGGAAACAAAAGAAAACTGCACAACAAACAAAAGCAAGCAGCTTGCAGACAGAAATGAACCAGAATAAGTCAGTATTAGAATAAGAATATTAATAGGGAGATTCATCCAGAGGTAGAACATACACATGCACCAAGGGTAGAGTTTAAAAGAAATGAACAAAGTAACAATGGAATAAATTAACAATATGTATAGGATTCGAAGTGTGTACAACTTGGTTAGTCAGCAAAGAAAGGGCAAATTATAATTATATGAAACAGGGGTTTGAATATAATTCAGGACATTGTTTATAGTGGCTGTCTAATTAAAGTACATGTCCATCTCTCTTACAATAATTTACAAAGCCCAGGATCCGTTTCACTTACATTTACCAAAGCTGCTCCTAGACTGAGAAAAGAGGCTTACTATCCCACGATCCAGTGATGCTAAGTCCATGCCTCTGCTGCTGCCGGAACAAAACTCGCCAGTTTCATTCGTTTTCAGTGCTTTATATTAGTAATAAAATAGAATTTTAAACACCTTTTCAAATTAGAAATCTAGCGAGAATGTTTAAAAAGGGGAACAATCTTTAAAAGCCCTCCAATCTATTATATACCAATTGAAAGGATAGGAACCAAAAGATGTGCACTCTACAATAGGCAGCCGCCCCCCATACAACCAGTCTTGGCAATTCAGACAAAGCCTACCAGAGCAGAGAGGAGAAGCAGGAATTCAAGTAAGAATATTTTGTAAACAGCAGGCACGAGCAGTAGTAGCAGAGGCTCATTCGGTGATGCCCATCAGCCATTGGCCGTGACATCACTGTCACTGTCATGACTGAAATCTGATTGGAAGACCATTGGCCTGTGTATGGCTAACTTTAAAGGCCAATGGTTTTTCAATCGGATTCACAATCAGCCAATCATCAAAAACAATCCTAGATCCAATCAAAATTCCCCACCCTGCGCTGCTGATCTTCTGTAGACCTAAGCTTGAAAACTACAGAACTACTAGAAAATAGGGTAGATGGAAAACTTTCCGCCTTCCCCGTTTATAGTTTTTTTCTTATCAGCCTATTGAAAACACAGAAAAATTTCTTTGATATTCCGATTCAATTCAAAGTACCGTATATACTCGAGTATAAGTTGAGGTTTTCAGGCTGTAAAAACAGCCTGAAAACTGAACCTCAACTTATACTCGGGTCAGTCACTTACTTCATAGAGGAATCCAGCTGCCGCATTCAGTGATGGTCGCATCCACTGACGTCACTACTCGGCACCGGGAAATGAGACTGGCGCCGAGTAGTGACGTCAGTGGATGCGACCATCAGTGAATGCGGCAGCCGGATTCCATCCATCAAGTGAGTGATGTCGGGGGCCCGGACTCTCCTGCAACTGTGACACAGCACCTGGAAAAAGGTAAGAATACTATAAAAGGTACTATAGTGGCAGGGTGAGAAGATGGGTGCAGGGAAATAGGGTTTTAATCCTGGGGGTGGGGGTGAGAGTAAGGGAGTCATTTGGGTCAGGGACAGGATAGATTGTTTTGTGGTTGTTAACATGTTTAGAGTCTGTAGTTCCACTACAGATGTTTGTAAACTACAACTCCCAGCATCTAAAGCATGCTGGGAGTTGTAGTTTCCAAACATCTGGAGTGCCAATGAATTGGGGATTACTGTTAATTTAAAGGGCAACTAATGCCTGAACAATACTGAGGATGGTACCTATTGTTACGGTAAATAGATTGCCTTCTGATTCTATATTGTTTTGAGGCTTTAGTTGCCCTTTAAATGGACAGCAGAATTCAAATACAGTATTTCCATACATTAATAGCCATATTGGATTTGGCTATTACTGTATGTGACTACTGTATGGGAATGCTGCTGTCCATTTAAAGGGCAACTAAACCCTCGAAACAATACAGAATCAGAAGGCAGTAGTGTTCATAATTTCTACCCTCGACTTATACTCGAGTCAACCAGTTTTTACTCATTTTTGAGGTAAAAATGGGTACCTCGACTTATACTCGGGTCGACTTATATTCGAGTATATACGGTAAGATGGGGTTGGGAAACTTATATCACCTAGGTGTTCACAGTGCAAAGCATCCAGCCATTATTCTGTCATTGTTTTTAGACTGAAAACAAATTATATTTTTTGTGCCAAAATCAGCAAATTTGTGCCAAAATTAACTTTGGAAGCAGAGGGTCTGATTGCAAGATATTGGCAACTTATAGCAATGGTTCATACTTTTTTTTAAATCTACCTGGGAAATAAAGTTTGTTGTATTAAAAAGGTTTTTCTAGTACTATTGACTTTATCAAGTTATAGGTTATCGATAGGTTAATGCAGTAGACTGTTTGATTAGAATAACAGCACAAGAGGACTTTTCACCTACAGTATTATTGCATGACTAACGTGAGTTTTGACATACAAAAATCTAATGCTAAATGAACTAAAAATATCCTGAAAAATAGCTTAATAGCTTGCACCGCATATAAAATATATAAAAAAAAGCATCATAGCAGCATGAACCAATCTTCTTTACCCATAGTGCAACTTTAACACCAGCTATAAGCTGACGTTAAAAAGTTGTGCTAAAAAAAAGTTGAGCACAAACCTGATACAGAGTTTTGCGGTTTTGTTTCATTTGTGCGATGAAGAGGTTAAAGTCAAGCTATGTAATAAATCGATTAGCATGGCTCAGGGTTAAATAAGATCAAAACTTCTAATCAATCTACTTACCAATTAGAAAAACAAATCAGTGTACATGCTCTAAACTCTCTTCCACCATTTGCCACCATTGTTTGGCCTCTCAGCCAATCGCAGTCATGGCTGCTAGTCCAGGGGAATGAAGACATGTAAGAACAGTTCTAAATGTTTTTTTCTTCAAACTTATGTAGCGATTGGTGTGGGCAGGGGTAACCTACATTATAGCCAAAGTTTATATATAGACTTGCCCTTTAACTGCAGGAAATAGCAAGGGGTTTATATTCAACTGTTTTTTTTAAAAAAGGGATGAGAAAATTTAGAATAATTAGGTATGCATAATATAAACTAAGAGTTTTTAAAATAATGATATTTTCAACTGAACTTTTCCTTTAAAGGCAGATTTTATTAAAAAGTATGTATATAACAAGGAATCGTTGCCACTCTATGCTGGGCATGATTCCTCTTGTATAATAATGAGCACCCCTTTTTAAGAGATTCAGAGACAGATTATAGAAATATATAATGTTAAATGTGGAAGCTCGAAAGTAGCATGTGTGTGAAGGAAGTGACTTTATTTCAAGTTCTGGATGTTTGTACATGTTCCCCAGACCATTTCCCAGGTCCCAGAGCCATGTACAGTAAGTTACCATTGCTATTTTAATTCAAAGATTCTAGAAATATTGAAAATTCTCTAAAGTACAAAAAGTTTGGGTTTGTTTGAACTATTAAAGTTTGATTCAAACTCAGGTTCTAGATCATCTCTAGTCTACAGTACTGAACTAAAAAGCTTCAGAACCAAGTGGTTAATATTTTAACCTGTACACTCCCACATGGATTTATGTGGAATGTTTCATTATACATTGGTATATCTACTCCTAGACAATTCTACTGCATAATCCTATGGTTTTATGTAAACAGTAGAGATGTACTGTGGGTTCTAATAGAACCCAGTTTCGAATAGAATCTGAGGGTTTCTAAGTCCTGACTAAACTTTCGGAACTGGTATTTACTAATCCTGAATTTTCAGAGTTTTCAGTTTTTATCGAAAATTCGATAATTATCGAAAGTAGATGATTATCCAAAGTAGATAATTATTGAAAATCAAAAGTAGACGATTTTCGAAAATCGAAAGTAGATGATTTTCAAAAATCGAAAGTAGATTTTCGAAAATTGAAAGTAGATGATTTTCGAAAATCAAAAGTAGACTATTTTCGAAAATCAAAAATCTAAGGAAGCCTATTTTCAAAAATCGAAAATTTAGAAAATTCGAAAACTAAACTCAACAATTTCGAACATCTCTTGTAAACAGCAACTCCAGGTAATGCATGATACATGTATTATCTAGTGATGAGTGATAAAGAATGCTAAATGTATTCTTATACCTCAAATTATGATCTAAAAATGATCCTAAAATGTATTAACTAAACAACTGGTTAATTATATCTGTTGTATTCAATTAGATCAACTGGACTTGAAATGTAGTTCTTGAAGACGTTTCGCTAGTCATCCGACTGGCTTTCTCAATTCAGAATGACTTGTACAAGAATCTGTGGCAATTATGTACCCTGGAAAATCCCAATTAGCATATCACAGCCAGGTGTTAAGGGTGTGATTGGATAGTGGCTAAGAGGTGTTATAGGAACGCCCAGAGTAAGGTGTTAAAACAGCATTGTACATGGCAGACAGTTGGTGTCGAACCCCCCCACCTCTATTTAGGCTTGGTTTCTTTATTTTCACATAAATGGCCTCCTTAACACCTCTCTTGAACCAGTCACGTTCCTTCGCCAGTATGTTAACATTACAATCTTCAAAGGTATGTCCTTTATCCTTAAGATGCAGGTACACGGCTGAGTCCTGACCCGAGGAATTGGCTCTTCTGTGCTGGGCCATACGTTGATGCAGTTGCTGTTTGGTCTCCCCCACATACAAATCAGAGCATTCTTCACTGCACTGCACTGCATATATGATGTCGCTTTTCTTGTGTTTCGATGTTGGGTCTTTCGGATGTACCAATTGCTGCCTCAGTGTGTTGTTCGGTTTAAAGCAGACAGGGATACGATGTTTTTTGAAAATTCTTCTTAATTTCTCGGAGACCCCTGCTACATATGGGATGACCATGTTCTTCCTCCTGTCTTGCTTTTCCCCTTCACTGTTGGTATTCGTGTTCTTTTCTTTCCTTCTACTTCTTTTGACAAAGGCCCAGTCTGGATATCCACAAGTTTTAAGGGCTCCTCTGAGATGTTTCATTTCTTTAGCCTTCGCCTCTGTGCTAGTGGGGATGTTCTCGGCTCTGTGTTGCAGGGTTCTGATGACACCCAGCTTGTGATCTAAAGGGTGGTGGGAGTCAAACATCAAATACTGATCTGTGTGTGTTGGTTTTCTTTAAACCTCTACTTCCAGTTTACCATTTTCCTTAACTTCTACCAAGCAGTCCAAGAAAGCCAGTTTGTTGTTTTGTACCTCTTCCCTTGTGAATTTGATGTTTTGGTCTACCGCATTAATGTGTTCTGTGAAAGCTTGTACTTCCTTCTGGTGGATTTTAACCCAGGTGTCATCAACATATCTGAACCAGTGGCTGGGTGCTATGCCCTTAAAGGTATTAAGCGCCTGTGTTTCTACCTCCTCCATGTAAAGGTTGGCCACAATAGGTGAAACTGGAGATCCCATAGAACATCCATGTTTTTGCTTATAGAACTTATCCCTGTATTTGAAATAGGTGGTATTCAGGCACAAGTCCAACAAGGAACACACCTGTTCTGGGTTGAGATCAATTCTGCTGGTAAGAGTGCTGTCTTGGCCCAGCCGTTTTCTCACCATGTCAACAGCCTCCTTGGTGGGTATACAAGTGAAGAGAGATGTCACATCATAGGACACCATAGTTTCTTCTACACCGAGTACTATATCTTCAATCTTGTTGGTGAAATCCTGAGAGTTCTGGATGTGATGCTTAGAACTTCCCACCAAAGGTCCTAAGATGTTAGCTAGATACTTTGCCACCTTGTATGTTACAGAATTGATGCTGCTGACTATGGGTCTTAGTGGGGCCCCTTCCTTATGTATCTTTGGGAGTCCATATATGCATGGATGTGCCTCACCAGGGTAGAGGCGATGATACATTGCTCGGTCAATGGCTTTATCCTTTTGAAGCTGTTGTAGTAAGTCTATGACTCTTTTCTTGTAACGGCTGGTGGGATCCCTTGTTAAAGCCTCATATGTGTTGTTATCGACCAGGAGCATGGTCACCTTATCATGGTAGTCTGAGGTGTTGAGTACCACTGTGCATCTTCCTTTATCTGCCGGTAGAATGGTGATACTGGAATCTTTCTTGAGGGATGTTAAGGCTCTTCTTTCCTGTGTAGTCAGGTTAGATGAAGGAGTTTTAGCACTGGCTAAGGCTGCAGATACCTTAAGGCGAAGTTTCATTTCAAGTCCAGTTGATCTAATTGAATACAACAGATATACCATGACCTGGATGAATGAGAACCTTCACAAGCAACTGGTTAATTACTTTTTAGATAATAAAAGGATAGAAATTACACTAGGCGTGTTTTAGCTTAAAACCCAAAAACATTTTTCCTCTTCAGATTCAATGCTTTTATAGCTGAGATCTTAGACCTTAAGATACATAAACTCCTTTCCTGAACATCAGCTTTGCCTGTTATAGGCCAAAAATGTCTTAAAGACCTTTAGTAGCTACTATCTACATCCTGATCTTTTTTCCTGTTACTTGGAACCAGGGATTTTACACCTTGTTCTTGGTTCTATCTGTGACATTTATTTCTAGGTTCTTGACCTCTTTTCTGACCGACTGTTTAATAATATTAGTATAAAGCTAGTACTATTTTTAATACTTGCATGATCAGTTCATCTATACTTCATGTTCATTTCCCAATCCAACCTTATGATAAGTTACTGACCACTGATTGAGACTTTTAGGAAAATATGTGCTGGTTGGACCTTTGGAGTAATGGATTGCTCCACCTTTCAGAAGAGTGGGTACTTGCATAGGTTGTTTTTAACTCAATCATACCATAATGACACTGGTGAGTGGGCATGGCTTAAGGAGTGGTGTGTGGCTTGTGGAGGTGGGTATGGTGGGATGAATAAACTGGCTGGTGAACTGGAGGGCAAACCTAACACTGGCTGGTGAACTGAGGGCTGACTAGTAAATATAAGATGCCCTAATGCCCAGCCCATACAGACTGGTAAATATATGATGCCCTAATGCCCAAGCCACACAGGTTGATACATATAAGATGTCCCTATGCCCACCCCACACAGACTGGTACATATAAGATGCCCCCTTGCCCAGCCCACACAGACTGGTAAATATAAGATGCCCCATGCCCATCCCACACAGACTTGTACATATAATTTGCCTCCATTAGAGATGTCCGAACTTCGCAAAATCCGGTCCGCTCCAGGATCCGCGAATTTTCGGAAAAATTCGAAAATCAGCGAGCGGACCCATTAAAACCTATTAAAATGAAGGTTCGGCAAAATCCGTTCTTCGAAAATACAAGGATTTTTCGAAAATTCGAGGATTCTTCAAAAATACGGACCCGAAAATGTGGGTTGCTCAGTCCAAAAATGTGAAAAATCCGTGAAATTTTGAATTTACAAGGATTTCTCGTATTTTCACGTATTTTCTAAAATACGAGGCGGAAAACCGGAAAATCCGCGATATCCACCCGGATCCGCGGCCATTTACCTCGTTCGCGAACGGCGGATATTCCGTTTTTTCCGTTTTTGCGTTTTTTTCCGGTTTTGTAATTTCCTGCCACTTTTTCCTTAACACCAGGGGTGACATTTATGTGAAAACGAAGAAACCAAGCCTGAATAGAGATCGACACCAACTGTCTTCAATGTACAATGCTGTTTTGACACCTTACTCTGGGCAGTTTTGATGACACACCTTAGCCTCAATGCAAGCTCACCTTGCATTCAGAAGGTCCCTAATACCTGGCTGTAATAATCTAATTGGGACTTTCAAGGGTACTTAAATTGCCAACAGATTCTTGGGCCATCACTAGCCTCCATTCCCAGCTAATTCAGACTTGTAAATAAGATGTGCCCACACAAACATGTCTTCAGGAGTATTCTAACTATGTTTAAATAGCCCAGGAGAAGATTAAGCACAAAACCACAAGAAGTGCGGCTGCATCCCTGAAGAAAAAGTCAGCATCGGATACACCATCACTTAAAACATAACTTTTATTTCCATTTTAGCTGATAAAACACACCTGACGCGTTTCGCACTGATCCCAGTACTTTAATCATAGGCACAATTTATGTACTTACATCCGTGCCTTTAAATACCCATAATACACTTCACATAATTCCACCCATTAAAGACACAGTATCAGAGAAGGGGGAGTGCATTAAAAGAAAATCCACACACCTATCCAAAATTCGACAATGGAAATATTACTTAACACATTTAGAAAAACATTATTCAGATATTAATACAATATAAATCCTCACAATTAATTCATAATGTTTCCTATAGTTTCTTATAGTTTACTACATACAGTATGTAATGTTTATCTATAATCAGATAAAGGGAAAAGATTGCATTAAGTTGTTTCAGGAAGGTACTGAATCATGACTAATTCATAACAGTTGAAATGACTGTCAAAATGCCCAGATAGATAAACATAAATATCTGCAAATAATTAAGTACGCAGCTGCCGCAAGCGATGTTATATGCCGAAATCGGCATTTTATTGTGGCACTTTCAACGACAGCTAATAGCTGGCATTAAAAATGCCGGAATAGAAAATCGCCAGGTAGCGATGTTCCGAGCACGGCATATAACATCGCCGGGCTGTTTGCACCGGGTTGCCGATAGCGGCGCTTGGTGCATCCCCCTGTTAGTGTTACAATGTCTATACTCTGTAATCTCATATGTTTTATTAGTTACAGATGCAGTTAAAGTAGTTCCTGTACATGTAATGCACCTACTACTCCCACATCCATATATCCCCCTATGTCTTAACCACGTTTATTTCTCATTGCTCTTTTCATTACTTGTAAAAAGACTGGTAGACACATTTTTAGAGAGGGTAGGTGCCCCTTTTGAAACATACATAAACCGTTCATCCCACAACACTCGAGCTATACCATCATCTGCATATAATATAGGTACACACTTATGTAACAATTTTACAATTTCTGGGTTCTGACCACTGAATTCTGTTGAGAAGATCACTGGTTTTCTATTTTCAGGTATCTCTTCAGTATTGTATCTCTCCAACAAATCCTCCCTCTGTAACCTGAAGTCCTCAGAAAGGCTGTCTGTAATTGCTTAAACTTGCATCTTCGTAAGAAGAACCTGTCTCTTAAGACACAAGGCTGTGTGACAAATTCAGCATCAGAGGAGCAATTTCTCCGTAAATGGCCAGAATACCCCTTAAAACATGATGAGGATGACAGGAATCAGCTCTAAGCAGATTATTCGTAGTACATGGCTTTCTAAAGACACTTGTAGAAATATTACTCCCATTAATTTCAATAGATAGATCCAAGTACTCCAACCTATCACCACCAAAATTGGATACAAACCTTAAGCCCACACAGTTGTCATTCATCACTGTCACAAATTCTGTAAACAACTCATACGATGTATGCCATATTAAGATAAAATCGTCAATATATCTCTTATAGAAAGAGATATTTGATATATTTTGTTAGGGGACCTGGACCCCAAAGATATACCTCCTCCCACCATCCAAGATAAAGGCAGACGTATGTAGGGGCACTGTCAAATATGAAAAAATTATGATGGAGGAGGTAGCCTACCGATTCCAGAATAAAAGCCCAAATGGCCAGAGTGTATGTACTATGGGTATCCAGATGATATTTAATCGCAATCATTCCTCAATAATGAGGTATTGATGAGTACAGAGATACCACATCTATGGATGCTAGAGAACACCTTTTTAATTAGTTCACAGTCTTCTAACGCTTTCAGTGTGTGTTTTGTGTCCCTCAAAAAGGATCTCAATCTCAAAACGAGAAGTTGGAGAAATGTATCTACTACGTCAGACAAATTCTCATTCAAGGATTCAATATCAGCCACTATGGGCCTTCCCACTGGGGGACTTTCAATTTTATGTATCTTGGGGAGGTGGTGAAAGATGGGAATGATTGGGTTATTAGGTATGACAGTCCCTAATATCCGATGCTAACACCTGCATCAAAACCATCCCTCACCACTTTCTCCAAGACCTCTCTGTAAATACTGGTAGGATTGTTAGATAAACATAGGTCTCTTTATCATTTAATTGCCTCAGAGCTTCTTGTTTATAATGAGAAGCATCTATAACCACAATGCAGCCCCCTTTGTCTGCATTACGAATAACTAGATCATTTGAGTTCTGCCAATGCTTCTCTTTCAAACCTGCTTAAATTTTCTCTTTTAAATTACTAAACCCTTTTTCCATTTCTATTTGAAACCGATCCACTGCAGTGAATCTACTATTAACAGGATAGAAAAATTAATGCTTTCTAAACTTCTTAAAGTTACAGTACATATATCAATCCCAACCTTATCAGTATTCACTTCATTCTCTTTATATAATTCTGTCAGGGTAGCCAATGCTTGCTAATCCCTTAAAGCGTCAAAAGACATATTATTAATTGTATTAGAAGTCCCTTCAAAACTTCTCAAAATCTCATCCTGATAATAACTCATATTCTGAACAAACTTACAACTTACAGGACACACTGTACGTTTGTTGTTTTAATAAATCATCCTATAAAGAAAGGATGAAGGCGCACACTATTTGAAGTAGCTATAAAATAAACTGCATAAAATACTTTTTTTGTATAAAAAATAAAAGAAGGAATTTAGAATTGTTAGGGACAGGAGCATTTGTATTAGGTTTAAATGAAAAATGCACTTAAATCTGTGTTCTGTGTCAGAGGGAGGGATGGTCTCTGAGCTGTAACATGATTGGCTGTCAGGTTCTAGGATGCAAGTGTACTGCATACACTTAGCTGGGTATGCCCAGCTAAGGTGAATTATGGGAGCTGACCCCTAGTACCCACCGGTTAATTTCATAAATCACCCAGCAGTTACATAAAAGGGAGAGGTGAGACACAGCATTTGGCATCTTTGTAAATGTGCTCTTTCTATTGGGGCAATGTTGTCTGGAGATTTTAATTCCCCTTTAATGATTAATATGCAACATATGTATAAGGAGTAGGGGTTCTTCTGTTTTGTTCTGTATTTATAACAGATATATGATTGCTATAGTTATATAAGGTTAGAATTTCTCATGAATTGTTTTGCCAGCCCACACACATAATGTGGTGTAATGTGCGCCGTGTTTGGGACTTGTCCCCCCGTGTTAAAGGGGTTCTTTTTGGTTGTTCTTTACCAGGAGGCACCTCCTACAACTTTGTAATGTACAAATCACATCTATACTTCTGTGGGAACGCAAAACTTTGTAGTAATGCTAGCAATAGATAACCACTTAGTTTGGTGGGGTATAATGGTAGTGTTGGTGGATGCAAAGTGGTTTAGAAAGGTCACAGAAAACAACAGTACAAAAAGAGAAGAATTAATCTGTTTTTAAGGTTAAGGTAACTGTCACAGCCATCCTGTCAGAGTAGAGAAAATGTAATCTAGCCTTTCAATTGCAATCATGCTTCAATTCATAAGATTTTAATATTTTTACAGTTATAAATGTAATGTGATTGTCTCAAAAAACAAACAAACCTGTATACACCGAGGATAACCCTACACAGCAATTTTACCAGCTTTTCAATTGTTTGATTATCAGGAGGTTTTTATTGCTTTAGACACATACATGATCATCTGACTGCTATAGTCACTCAGGCAGGTGAACGAGACTGGAAGAGTTGCTGAAGTGTAAATTCAGCTTTAAGCTTTCTTATGGCTGAATTATTCTTTCTAGATGAACAGGTGGATCCAGGCAGTAGGACAATGACAGATGCAGAATTCTTAAGAAAAGCCCTAACATTTATAAAATAATCAGAATTCAAATGACTGTGTTTCATCATGCAGAAATTTCATCTGCACAGATTGTTTGGATGTGCTCACAATACAAATTAACAGACAGATACAAGTGGGATAAGATTTTTTTTCCATTTTGCCTGCAGTGGTGTTTGGATAAATGGTCAATGTTGTTTTTTTTTTAACAGATCCATAATATAACAAATGTTTAAACCATACAATTTTTGTGTAAAAAACAACAGCAATTGTACATTACAGATTTATAGGTTTCTGGAAAAAAAACAATTAGTACAATATAGTAAATCTGGAATGCCATAAGGACCCCCAAAACTCCATTGTCAATACACTCATTTATTCCTAAGATGTACTTAAAGGACTTACAGAACCTGCAGGGAGATTCAGTACCCCTGAAATAAGGGCAAAACCCATGTAAACCCGATGTAACCCTTATTTTAGGGTACAGCGCCATTTCCAAATTATTTTGGAAATTAATTATCTTAACCTGCCCATTTAGCATTTTGTCTGCGTATAAATAAATGGTTCTAAAATACTAACTTCCTGTTTGCAGGACCCCTAAAAGAGACCGTAATGGTCTTTCCTTTGACCCAGCGCCTGGGTTGACTCATCCAACAACCAATCAGTAGACATTTCTGTTAGAAACATTCCAAGGTAGTGTGCATTCTGGGAAGAAGAGGGACTGTTACACAACCTAAAATGGAAGAAAATATGTAGAATAACTGGGTATGCATAACAAACTAAGAATTTTAAAAATAATGATATTTTCCACTGAGCTTTCCTTTTAAAAAACATTTACACCAACATTTTACCTTCCCAGGATCCTGCGATGCAATACCAGACATACTCGGATTTATGTCCAGTATTGCATTGCAGGAACGTGGAAAGGTAAGAAACCGGCAGCCATTAATGAAGCAGCCTCTTCTTCTGCTGCTTTGCAAGATATTACACACAGCAGCACATTGCATAAATCCTGTATACGCTGCTGTATGTGATAGTGGGACCTACCCCTTAAAGGACATGTCCCCAAAAAACTGAAATCTTCCTTAAGTTGGTACTGTTACAGAAAAATACTTTGAGAAAAAAGAGAACTGTTGTGCACTCTCTATGTACATCTAAAAAACCTTTATTACATCAATAAATCAGGGTTACTCATCCTTAAAAACATTTAAAAAGAAAACAAGCGGCTTAGACTGTATAGGACTCAACATATCAATATAACTTAGGTTGGAGCATACATCATGAAGGTATCATTGCATAAAGTGCTTTGGATAAACAGAATACATAGCTACCAACTCGAAGTAAGTAGGTCACAAGTCCAATGTAAGTCACTATTAGGGCCGCGAACACAGCAGACCCGTTTCGCTCCCCCCACTTTCTGGAGGCTTCCTCATGTGCCCAGTAGATGCAGAGACTGAATCCATGACGGATTCGCTCTTTTATGCCCTTTAAGCCGCGAGCCGTCCCGTCGCATATCAAATGACGTCATACGTCTCTTAGCGTGTTTACGTCACACGCCACATGTCGTGCGCTGGAGTCCTGATAACTAGGGAACATCTCGTGTCAAATACAAATTAACCCTGTACAGTCTCAAAGTCACTATCGAAAACGTCATTAGTCAGATTGTAAAGTTATATAACAACATCATTCATAATCAATAGGAGTACATTGGAATATAAATCGGACAGATCTATTCTAGAGTAAATTTATATATATCGAGAAACAAAACAGGAATACAATTTAAATACACATCAAATAGATATACGTTCAAGTCACTAATCACTAATCATTATTATTATTGCAATTTTACAAACAGAAAATTGTAATTCAGTCTTATCAAACATGAAGCACTTATGTATTTCAGTTTGGTAGAATTTGAGAGCATGCTTTTAGTGGGATTTTGCTGATTCCAGAAAAAGAATATAAACTTTAGAAGGATGCATAGTAGTATTTTGGTGGTATTCTCTTGATATCCTAAACAGAAGTCCAGAACATGTTCAAATATCCAACTCATCTGGATAGCTTATAAATAAATATGATGGAGCTCATTTATACAGCTGTTTAGGTTATTCATAAGAGATGTTTAATATTAGAGTATATTCCATATAGACAACTAGAGTGAAACACTGTGATTGTGGAAGTGATTTTGTTACCAGTAATTATCGTCGTCCAATAATAAAGAAGTCGATGAACCACAGAGTAAAAATATATATAGTAATTGCCATCCAGTTGCTTTAAAATCCCATATTTCTAAATCTTGCAGATAAGTAAATATCCATTATTCGATTTCAATACGTTCTTCTAACATGGAAAGCGCAGATCCTGCAACTGAAGTCCCTTAGACACAATTCATCCAAATATAGAATCCTTGATCCCAACTGTTCGTCTCTTATTGATGTTCGAATAAGCAGAATTCGAAGAAGACGGGGTCCAAAAGGATCTATATTAATATAAGAAAGTTTAATAATCTTCGGATATATGGAGTGAAGTCTAGGGCTTCATTTAACCCTTTGGGGGCTTTCGTTCCCAATTTATAAATCCACTTTGTTTCTTTTCTAAGCAGCTGTATATTAATGTTTCCTCCCCTAATTGTCTCTCGTATTCCATCTATACCCATGCACTTTAGACCTTCCACTGAACCTCCATGATGTTGTAGAAAATGCTCCGCTACACTGGTCAACATTTTGCCATTAAGATAATCTCTATTAGCTAACCTGATGTTCGAGATGTGACTGGATAAGCGGGAACGTAACTTCTGTGTAGTCTTGCCAATATATTGTTTGCCACAGGGACATTTTAACATGTAAATAATATTTTTAGATTTACAATTAATATAGTTATGAATCTTATAAATTCTGTCTTTCTTACTGTTCATAAATGTATCAGCTTTATCCATAAATGGACATATAGTACAATTCCCACAGGGGTAATTACCTTTGTAGCGAAGGCCTCCACTAGTCTTTTTGCTTTCTCGGGTAAAATGACTGCTTGTGAGAGAGTCAGAGAGATTGCTAGCTCTTTTAGCTGTCATGAGAGGGTATTCTGTAATCAGATTAGAAAAAGTAGGATCACTACTTAAGATGTGCCAACTTTTATCTAGCAGTCCCCTAATTTTACTCCAGTCGCTATTGTGTTGTGTGATAAATCTAAACTTTTTGTCTCTGACCTTTCTTTTTGTTTTTAAGAGAAGATTTTGCTCTACATTCTGGGCTTCATTTTTACATCATTGAATAAGTCTCGCACTTGAAATAAAGAGGCTTGGATATTTCTTGAAGGATCATCTTGATATATAAACATTCACCAAAATACATATCACATCTTTCCTCAGAAGTTGGACAAGAATATAAATTGTAAAATTAACAGTTAAGCTGAACTTTTTCATTCTTAGACCGGATGTTGGAAACATGTTATCTTGAAACCATCTAATCAATAGTGCACTTTGTATAACTGGGATAACTTAATTTGTCTTCCCACAATAAAAGTTATTTAGCAGGACATGTGCAGTTGTCAAAAAAGGCCTGAAAGGCTATCCGACATGTATTGTGCGAGTGATGAAAAGCAACCAGTCCAGTACCAATACATGTATTAAAAACGTATTACTTGTATGCCAGTGAAGATATTGAGACAGTACGGTTATTTATTCCAACAGGGAACAATATTCAACAGGTGATCCAAAGGCACTAGTATTTATAAATGTATTTAAGTTCAATATAAACATTGATTATATTGTACTGCACAATTTGTTGATGTTAGACACACACATAAGAAACTGCTGCAAAAACTGCAAAACAAGAATACACAGTAAAACTAAATATCTCCATTAGTAACCTTAATTTACATGATCCAGTTACAAGCCCTATAATGTCCTACTGCACATAACAATGGACAGGGCTAAAAGGTCAAGACTGGAAATAGGCAGAGAAGTGGACGGACTAGCACAGGAACAAAAGAAAACTGCACAACAAACAAAAGCAAGCAGCTGCAGACAGAAATGAACCAGAATAGAGTCAGTATTAGAAATAAGAATATTAATAGGGAGATTCATCCAGAGGTGTAGAACATACACATGCACCAAGGTAGATTAAAAGAAATGAACAAAGTAACATGAATAAATTAACAATATGTAGGATTCGAAGTGTGTCACTTGGTTAGTCAGCAAAGAAAGGGCAAATATAATTATATGAAACAGGGGTTTGATATAATTCCAGGACATGTTTATAGTGCGTCTGCTAATTAAAGTACAGTCCATCTCTCTACAATAATTACAAAGCCCAGGATCCGTTTCACTACATTACCAAAGCTGCTCCTAGATGAGAAAGAGGCTTACTATCCCACGATCCAGTGATGCTAAGTCCATGCCTCGCTGCTGCCGGAACAAAACTCGCCAGTTTCATTGTTTTCAGTGTTTTATATTAGTAATAAAATAGAATTTTAAACACCTTTTCAAATTAGAAATTTTAGCGAGGAATGTTTAAAAAGGGGAAAATCTTTAAAAGCCCTCCAATCTATTATATACCATTGAAAGGATAGGAACCAAAAAGATGTGCACTTACAATAGGCAGCCGCCCCCCATACAACAGTCTTGGCCAATTCAGACAAAGCCTACCAGAGCAGAGAGGAGAAGCAGGAATTCAAGTAAGAATATTTGTAAACAGCGGCACGAGCAGTAGTAGCAGAGGCTCATTCGGTGATGCCCATCAGCCATTGCCGTGACATCACTGTCACTGTCATGACTGAAATCTGATTGGAAGACCCATTGGCCTGTGTATGGCTAACTTTAAAAGGCCAATGTTTTCAATGGATTCACAATCAGCCAATCATCAAAAACATCCTAGACCAAGCAAAATTCCCCACCCTGCGCTGCTGATCTTCTGTAGACCTAAGCTTTGAAAAACTACAGAACTCTAGAAATAGGGTAGATGGAACACTTTCCGCCTTCCCGTTTATAGTTTTTTTCTTATCAGCCTATTGAAACACAGAAAAATTTCTTTATATTCCGATTCAATTCAAAGTACCGTAATACTCGAGTATAAGTTGAGGTTTTCAGGCTGTAAAAACAGCCTGAAAAGAACCTCAACTTATACTCGGGTCAGTCACTTACTCATAGAGGAATCAGCTGCCGATCAGTGATGGTCGCATCACTGACGTCACTATCGGCACCGGAAATGAGACTGGCGCCGAAGAGTAGTGACGTCAGTGGATGCGACCATCAGTGAATGCGGCAGCCGGATCACACCATCAAGTGAGTGATGCGGGGCCGGACTCTCCTGCAACTGTGACACAGCAACTGGAAAAAGGTAAGAATACTATAAAAGGTACTATAGTGGCAGGGTGAGAAGATGGGTGCAGGGAATAGGGTTTTAATCCTGGGGGGGGTGGGGGGAGAGTAAGGGAGTCATTTGGGTCAGGGACAGGATAGAGTGTTTTGTGGTTGTAAACATGTTAGAGTCTGTAGTTCACTACAGATGTTTGTAAACTACAATCCCCAGCATCTAAAGCATGCTGGGGAGTTGTAGTTTCCAAACATCTGGAGTGCAATGAATTGGGGATTACTGTTAATTTAAAGGGCAACTAATGCCTGAACAATACTGAGGATGGTACCTTATTGTTCGGTAAATAGATGCCTTCTGATTCTATATTGTTTTGAGGCTTAGTTCCCTTTAAATGGACAGCAGAATTCAAATACAGTATTTCCATACATTAATAGCCAATTGGATTTGGCTATTACTGTAGTGGACTACTGTATGGGAATGTGCTGTCCATTTTAAGGGCAACTAAACCCTCGAAACAATACAGAATCAGAAGGCAGTAGGTTCATAATTTCTACCCTCGACTTATACTCGAGTCAACCAGTTTTATCATTTTTGAGGTAAAATGGGTACATAGACTGATACTCGCGGTCGACTTATATTCGAAGTATATACGGTAAGATGGGGTTGGAAACTTATATCACCTAGGTGTTCACCGTGCAAAAGCATCCAGCCATATTCTTCATGTTTTTAGACTGAAAACAAATTATATTTTTTGTGCCAAAATCAGAAAATTTGTGCCAAATTAATTTGGGAAGCAGAGGGTCTGATTGCAAGATATTGGCAAATTATAGCAATGGTTTCATACTTTTTTTAATCTACCTGGGAAATAAGTTTGTTGTATTAAAAAGGTTTTTTTTCAGTACTATTGACTTTTCAAGTTATAGGTTATCGATAGGTTAATGCAGTAGACTGTTTGATTAGAATAAACAGCAAGAGGGACTTTTCACCTACTAAGTATTATTGCATGACTAACGTGGAGTTTTGACATACAAAAATCTAATGCAAATGAACTAAAAAGTATCCTGAAAAATAGCTTAATAGCTTGCACCGCATTATAAAAATATATAAAAAAAAGCATCATAGCAGCATGAAACCAATCTTCTTTACCCATAGTGCAACTTAACACCAGCTATAAGCTGACGTTAAAAAAGTTGTGCTAAAAAAAGTTGAGCACAAACCTGATACAGAGTTTTGCGGTTTTGTTTCATTTGTGCGATGAAGAGGTTAAAGTCAAGCTATGAATAAATCGATTAGGCATGGCTAGGGTTAATAAGATCAAAACTTCTAATCAATCTATTACCAATTAGAAAAACAATCAGTTGTACATGCTCTAAACTCTCTTCCACCATTTGCCACCATGTTTGGCCTCTCAGCCAATCGCAGTCATGGCTGCTAGTCAGGGGAATGAAGACATGTAAGAACAGTTCTAAATTGTTTTTTCTTCAAACTTATGTAGCGATTGTGTGTGTGGGGCAGGGGTAACCTACATATAGCCAAAGTTATATATAGACTTGCCCTTTAACTGCAGGAAATAGCAAGGGGTTTATATTCAACTGTTTTTTTTTAAAAAAGGGATGAGAAATTTAGAATAATTAGGTATGCATAATATAAACTAAGAGTTTTTAAAATAATGATATTTTCAACTGAACTTTCCTTTAAAGGCAGATTTTATTAAACAAGTATGATAAACAAGGAATCGTTGCCACTCTATGCTGGGCATGATTCCTCTTGTATAATAATGAGCACCCCTTTTTAAGAGATTCAGAACAGATTATAGAAATATATAATGAAATGTGGAAGCTCGAAAGTAGCATGTGTGTGAAGGAAGTGACTTTATTTCAAGTTCTGGATGTTTGTACATGTTCCCCAGACCATTTCCCAGGTCCAGAGCCATGTACAGTAAGTTACCATTGCTATTTTAATTCAAAGATTCTAGAAATATTGAAAATTCTCTAAAGTACAAAAAGTTTGGGTTTGTTTGAACTATTAAAGTTTGATTCAAACTCAGGTTCTAGATCATCTTAGTCTACAGTACTGAACTAAAAGCTTCAGAACCAAGTGGTTAAATTTTAACCTGTACAATCCACACATGGATTTATGTGGAATGTTTCATTATACATTGGTATATCTACTCCTAGACAATTCTACGCATAATCCTATGGTTTATGTAAACGTAGAGATGTACTGTGGGTTCTAATAGAACCCAGTTTCGAATAGAATCTGAGGGTTTCTAAGTCCTGACTAAACTTTCGGAACCGGTATTTACTAATCCTGATTTTCAGAGTTTTCAGTTTTTATCGAAAATTCGATATCGAAGTAGATGATTATCGAAAGTAGATGATATCAAAAACCGAAAGTAGATGATAAATCGAAAGTAGATAATTATGAAAATCAAAGTAGACGATTTTCGAAAATGAAAGTAGATGATTTTCAAAATCGAAAGTAGATTTCGAAATTGAAAGTAGATGATTTTGAAAATCAAGTAGACATTTCGAAAATCAAAAATCTAAGGAAGGCCTATTTTCAAAATCGAAAATTTAGAAATTCGGAAACTAAACTCAACAATTCGAACATCTCTTGTAACAGCAACTCCAGGTAATGCATGATACATGTATTATATAGTGATGAGTGATAAAGAATGCTAAATGTATTATTATACCTCAAATTATGATCTAAAAATGATCCTAAAATGTATTAACTAAACAACTGGTTAATTATATCTGTTGTATTCAATTAGATCAACTGGACTTGAAATGTAGTTCTTGAAGACGTTTCGCTAGTCATCCGACTGGCTTTCTCAATTCAGAATGACTTGTACAAGAATCTGTGGCAATATTACCCGGAAAATCCCAATTAGCATTCACAGCCAGGTGTTAAGGGTGTGATTGGATAGTGGCTAAGAGGTGTATAGGAACGCCCAGAGTAAGGTGTTAAAACAGCATTGTACATGGCAGACAGTTGGTGTCGAACCCCCCACTCTATTTAGGCTTGGTTTCTTATTTTCACATAAATGGCCTCCTTAACACCTCTTGAACCAGTCACGTTCCTCGCCAGTAGTTAACATTACAATCTTCAAAGGTATGTCCTTTATCCTTAAGATGCAGGTACAAGGCTGAGTCCTGACCCGAGGAATTGGCTCTTCTGTGCTGGGCCATACGTTGATGCAGTTGCTGTTTGGTCTCCCCACATACAAATCAGAGCATTTTCACTGCACTGCACTGCATATATGATGTCGCTTTTCTTGTGTTTAGGATTGGTCTTTACGGTTACCAATTGCTGCCTCAGTGTGTTTGTTCGGTTTAAAGCAGACAGGGATACGATGTTTTTGAAAATTCTCTTAATTTCTCGAGACCCCTGCTACATATGGGATGACCATGTTCTCCTCTGTCTTGCTTTTCCCTTCACTGTTGGTATTGTGTTCTTTCTTTCCTTCTACTTCTTTTGACAAAGGCCCAGTCTGGATATCCACAGTTTTAAGGGCTCCTCTGAGATGTTTCATTTCTTTAGCCTTCGCCTCTGTGCTAGTGGGGATGTTCTCGGCTCTTGTGTTGCAGGGTTTGATGACACCCAGCTTGTGATCTAAAGGGTGGTGGGAGTCAAACATCAAATACTGATCTGTGTGTGTTGGTTTTCTGTAACCTCTACTCCAGTTTACATTTTCCTTAACTTCTACCAAGCAGTCCAAGAAAGCCAGTTTGTGTTTGTACCTCTTCCCTGTGAATTTGATGTTTGGTCTACCGCATTAATGTGTTCTGAATGAAAGCTTGTACTTCCTTTGGTGGATTTTAACACGGTGTCATCAACATATCTGAACCAGTGGCTGGGTGCTATGCCCTTAAAGGTATTAAGCGCCTGTGTTTCTACCTCCTCCAGTAAAGTTGGCCACAATAGGTGAAACTGGAGATCCCATAGAACATCCATGTTTTTTGCTTTAAGAACTTATCCCTGTATTGAAATAGGTGGTATTCAGGCACAAGTCCAACAAGGAACACACCTGTTCTGGGTTGAGATCAATTCTGCTGGTAAGAGTGCTGTTGGCCCAGCCTTTTCTCACCATGTCAACAGCCTCCTTGGTGGGTATACAAGTGAAGAGAGATGTCACATCATAGGACACCATAGTTTCTTCTACACCGAGTACTATATCTTCAATCTTGTTGGTGAAATCCTGAAGTTCTGGATGTGATGTTAGAACTTCCCACCAAAGGTCCTAAGATGTTAGCTAGATACTTTGCCACCTGTATGTTACAGAATTGATGCTGCTGACTATGGGTCTTAGTGGGGCCCCTTCCTTATGTATCTTTGGGAGTCCCATATATGCATGGATGTGCCTCACCAGGGTAGAGCGACGATGATACATTGCTCGGTCAATGGCTTATCCTTTGAAGCTGTTGTAGTAAGTCTATGACTCTTTTCTTGTAACGGCTGTGGGGATCCCTTGTTAAAGCCTCATTGTGTTGTTATCGGCCAGGAGCATGGTCACCTTTCATGGTAGTCTGAGGTGTTGAGTACCACTGTGCTTTCCTTTATCTGCCGGTAGAGATGAATGTGATACTGGAATCTTTTTGAGGGATGTTAAGGCTCTTCTTTCCTGTGTAGTCAGGTTAGATGAAGGAGTTTTAGCACTGGCTAAGGCTGCAGATACCTTAAGGCGAAGTTTCATTTCAAGTCCAGTTGATCTAATTGAATACAACAGATATACCATGACCTGGATGAATGAGAACCTTCACAAGCAACTGGTTAATTACTTTTTAGATAATAAAAGGATAGAAATTACACTAGGCGTGTTTTAGCTTAAAACCCAAAAACATTTTTATTTCAGATTCAAGCTTTTATAGCTGAGATCTTAGACCTTGAATACATAAAACTCCTTTCTGAACATCAGCTTGTCCTGTTATAGGCCAAAAATGTCTTAAAGACCTTTAGTAGCTACTATCTACATCCTGATCTTTTCCTGTTACTTGGAACCAGGGATTTTACACTTGTTCTTGGTTTCTATCTGTACATTTATTTCTAGGTTCTTGACCTCTTTTCTGACCGACTGTTTAATATATTAGTATAAAGCTTGTATATTTTAATACTTGCATGATCAGTTCTATCATACTTCATGTTCATTTCCAATCCAACCTTATGATAAGTTACTGACCGATTGAGACTTTTAGGAAAATATGTGCTGGTTGGACCTTTGGAGTAATGGATTGCTCCACTTTCAGAAGAGTGGGTACTTGCATAGGTTGTTTTTAACTCAATCATACCATAATGACACTGGTGAGTGGGCATGGCTTAAGGAGTGGTGTGTGGCTTGTGGAGGTGGGTATGGTGGGATAATAAACTGGCTGGTGAACTGGAGGCAACCTAACACTGCTGGTGAACTGAGGGGCTGACTAGTAAATATAAGATGCCCTAATGCCCAGCCATAACAGACTGGTAAATATATGATGCCCTAATGCCCAAGCCACACAGGTTGATACATATAAGATGTCCCTATGCCCACCCCACACAGACTGGTACATATAAGATGCCCCCTTGCCCAGCCACACAGACTGGTAAAATAAAGTGCCCCATGCCCATCCCACACAGACTTGTACATATAATTTGCCTCCATTAGAGATGTCCGAATTCGCAAAATCCGGTCCGCTCCAGGATCCGCAAATTTTCGGAAAAATTCGAAAATCCGCGAGCGGACCCATTAAAACCTATTAAAATGAAGGTTCGGCAAAATCCGTTCTTCGAAAATACAAGGATTTTTCGAAAATTCGAGGATTCTTCAAAAATACGGACCCGAAAATGTGGGTTGCTCAGTCCAAAAATGTGAAAAATCCGTGAATTTTGAATTTACAAGGATTTCTCGTATTTTCACGTATTTTCTAAAATACGAGGCGAAACAAGGAAAATCCGCGATATCCACCCGGATCCGCGGCCATTACCTCGTTCGCGAACGGCGGATATTCCGTTTTTTCCGGTTTTGCGTTTTTTTTCCGGTTTTGTAATTTCCTGCCACTTTTTCCTTAACACCAGGGGTGACATTTATGTGAAAACAGAAAGAAGAAACAAGCCTGAATAGAGATCGACACCAACTGTCTTCAATGTACAATGCTGTTTTGACACCTTACTCTGGGCAGGTTTTGATGACCAACCTTTGCCTCAATGCAAGCTCACCTTGCATCAGAAGGTCCCTAATACTGGCTGTAATAATCTAATTGGGACTTTCAAGGGACTTAAATTGCCAACAGATTCTTGGGCCATCCATAGCCTCCATTCCCAGCTAATTCAGACTTGTAAATAGAGTGCCCACACAAACATGTCTTCAGGGAGTATTCTAACTATGTTTAAATAGCCCAGGAGAAGATTAAGCACAAAACCACAAGAAGTGCGGCTGCATCCCTGAAGAAAAAGTCAGCATCGGATACACCATCACTTAAACATAACTTATTTCCATTTTAGCTGATAAAACACACCTGACGCGTTTCGCACTGATCCCAGTACTTTAATCATAGGCACAATTTATGTACTTACATCCGTGCCTTTAAATACCCATAATACACTTCACATATTCCACCCATTAAAGACACAGTATCAGAGAAGGGGGAGTGATTAAAAGAAAATCCACAACACCTATCCAAAATTCGACAATGGAAATATTATTAACACCATTTAGAAAAACATTATTCAGATATTAATACAATATAAATCCTCACAAATAATTCATAATGTTTCCTATAGTTTCTTATAGTTTAACTACATACAGTATGTAATGTGTATCTATAATCAGATAAAGGGAAAAGATTGCATTAAGTTGTTTCAGGAAGGTAAGAATCATGACTAATTCATAACAGTTGAAATGACTGTCAAAATGCCCGATAGAAAACATAAATATCTGCAAATAATTAAGCGCAGCTGCCGCAAGCGATGTTATATGCCGAAATCGGCATTTTATTGTGGCATTTCAACGACAGCTAATAGCTGGCATAAAAAAGCCGGAATAGAAAATCGCCAGGTAGCGATGTTCCGAGCACGGCATATAACATCGCCGGGCTGTTTGAACCGGGTTGCCGATAGCGGCGCTTGGTGCATCCCCCTGTTAGTGTACAATGTCTATACTCTGTAATCTCATATGTTTATTAGTTACAGATGCAGTTAAAGTAGTTCCTGTACATGAATGCACACCTACTACTCCCACATCCATAATCCCCCTATGTCTAACCACGTTATTTCTCATTGCTCTTTTCATTACTTGTAAAAAGACTGGGAGACACTTTTTAGAGAGGGTAGGTGCCCCTTTTGAAACATACATAAACCGTTCATCCACAACACTCGAGCTATACCATCATCTGCATATAATATAGGTACACACTTATGTAACAATTTTACAATTTCTGGGTTCTGACCATCGAATTCTGTTGAGAAGATCACTGGTTTTCTATTTTCAGGTATCTCTTAGTATTGTATCTCCAACAAATCCTCCCTCTGTAACCTGAGTCCTCAGAAAGGCTGTCTGTAATTGCTTAAACTTGCATCTTCGTAAGAAGAACTGTCTCTTAAGAACAAAGGCTGTGTGACAAATTCAGCATCAGAGGAGCAATTTCTCCGTAAATGGCCAGAATACCCCTTAAAACATGATGAGGATGACAGGAATCAGCTCTAAGCAGATTATTCGTAGTACATGGCTTTCTAAGACACTTGTAGAAATATTACTCCCATAATTTCATAGATAGATCCAAGTACTCCAACCTATCACCACCAAATTGGATACAAACCTTAAGCCCACACGTTGTCATTCATCACTGTCACAAATTCTGTAAACAACTCATACGATGTATGCCATATTAAGATAAAATCGTCAATTATCTCTTATAGAAAGAGATATTTGATATATTTGTTAGGGGACCTGGACCCCAAAGATATACCTCCTCCCACCATCCAAGATAAAGGCAGACGTACATAGGGGCACTGAAATATGAAAAAATTATGATGGAGGAGGTAGCCTACCGATTCCAGAATAAAAGCCCAAATGGCCAGAGTGTATGTATATGGGTATCCAGATGATATTTAATCGCAATCATTCCTCAATAATGAGGTATTGATGAGTACAGAGATACCACATCTATGGATGCTAGAGAACACCTTTTTAATGTTCACAGTCTTCTAACGCTTTCAGTGTGTGTTTTGTGTCCCTCAAAAAGGTCTCAATCTCAAACGAGAAGTTGGAGAAATGTATCTACTACGTCAGACAAATTCTCATTCAAGGATTCAATATCAGCCACTATGGCCTTCCCACTGGGGGACTTTCAATTTTATGTATCTTGGGAGGTGGTGAAAGTGGGAAGATTGGGTATTAGGTATGACAGTCCCTAAATACGATGCTAACACCTGCATCAAAACCATCCCTCACCACTTTCTCCAAGACCTCTCGTAAATACTGGTAGGATTGTTAGATAAACATAGGTCTCTTTATCATTTAATTGCTCAGAGCTTCTTGTTATAATGAGAAGCATCTAACCACAATGCAGCCCCCTTTGTCTGCATTACGAATAACTAGATCATTTGAGTTCTGCCAATGCTTCTCTTTCAACCTGCTTAAATTTTCTCTTTTAAATTACTAAACCCTTTTTCCATTATTTTGAAAACCGATCCACTGCAGTGAATCTACTATTAACAGGATAGAAAAATTAATGCTTTCTAAACTTCTTAAAGTTACAGTACATATATCAATCCCAACCTATCAGTATTCACTTCATTCTCTTTATATAATTCTGTCAGGGTAGCCAATGCTTGCTAATCCCTTAAAGCGTCAAAAGACATATTATTAATTGTATTAGAAGTCCCTTCAAAACTTCTCAAAATCTCATCCTCATAATTCGAACAAACTTCAACTTAGGACACACTGTACGTTTGTTGTTTTAATAAATATCCTATAAAGAAAGGATGAAGGCGCACATATTTGAAGTAGCTATAAAATAAAGCATAAAATACTTTTGTTGTAAAAAATAAAAGAAGGAATTTAGAATTGTTAGGGACAGGAGATTTGTATTAGGTTTAAATGAAAAATGCACTTAAATCTGTGTTCTGTGTCAGAGGGAGGATGGTCTCTGAGCTGTAACATGATTGGCTGTCAGGTTCTAGGATGCAAGTGTACTGCATACACTTAGCTGGGTATGCCCAGCTAAGGTGAATTATGGGAGCTGACCCCTAGTACCCACCGGTTAATTTCATAAATCACCCAGCAGTTACATAAAAGGAGAGAGGTGAGACACAGCATTTGGCATCTTGTAAATGTGTCTTTCTATTGGGGCAATGTTGTCTGGAGATTTTAATTCCCTTTAATGATTAATATGACACATATGTTAAGGAGTAGGGGTTCTTCTGTTTTGTTCTGTATTTATAACAGATATATGATTGCTATAGTTAATAAGGTTAGAATTTCTCATGAATTGTTTTGCCAGCCCACACACATAAGTGGTGTAATGTGCGCGTGTTTGGGACTTGTCCCCCCGTGTTAAAGGGGTTCTTTTTGGTTGTTCTTTACCAGGAGGCACCTCCTACAACTTTGTAATGTACAAATCACATCTATACTTCTGTGGGAACGCAAAACTTTGTAGTAATGCTAGCAATAGATAACCACTAGTTGGTGGGGGTATAATGGTAGTGTTGGTGGATGCAAGTGGTTTAGAAAGGTCACAGAAAACAACAGTAAAAAAGAGAAGAATTAATCTGTTTTTAAGGTTAAGGTAAATGCACAGCCATCCTGTCAGAGTAGAGGAAAATGTAATCTAGCCTTTCAATTGCAATCATGCTTCAATTCATAAGATTTTAATTTTTACAGTTATAAATGTAATGTGATTGTCTCAAAAAACAACAAACCTGTATACACACCGAGGATAACCTACACAGCAATTTTACCAGCTTTTCAATTGTTTGATTATCAGGAGGTTTTTATTGCTTTAGACACATACATGATCATCTGACTGCTATAGTCACTCAGGCAGGTGAACGAGACTGGAAGAGTTGCTGAAGTGTAAATTCAGCTTTAAGCTTTCTTATGGCTGAATTACTTTCTAGATGAACAGGTGGATCCAGGCAGTAGGACAATGACAGATGCAGAATTCTTAGAAAAGCCCTAACATTTATAAAATAATCAGAATTCAAATGACTGGTGTTCATCATGCAGAAATTTCATCTGCACAGATTGTTTGGATGTGCTCACAATACAAATTAACAGACAGTACAAGTGGATAAGATTTTTTTTCCATTTTGCCTGCAGTGGTGTTTGGATAAATGGTCAATGTTGTTTTTTTTTAACAGATCCATAATATAACAAATGTTTAAACCATACAATTTTTGTGTAAAAAAACACAGCAATTGTACATTACAGATATATAGGTTTCTGAAAAAAAAACAATTAGTACAAATAGTAAATCTGGAATGCCATAAGGACCCCCAAAACCATTGTCAATACACTCATTTATTCTAAGATGTACTTAAAGGACTTACAGAACCTGCAGGGAGATTCGTACCCCTGAAATAAGGGCAAAACCATGTAAACCCGACGAGTGTAACCTTATTAGGGTACAGCGCCATTTCCAAATTATTTTGGAATTAATTATCTAACCTGCCCATTTAGCATTTTGTCTGCGTATAAATAAATGGTTCTATAAATACTAACTTCCTGTTTCAGGACCCCTAAAAGAGACCGTAATGGTCTCTTTGACCCAGCGCCTGGGTTGACCCATCAACAAACACAGTAGAACATTTCTGTTAGAAACATTCCAAGGTAGTGTGCATTCTGGGAAGAAGAGGGACTGTTACACAAACTAAAATGGAAGAAAATATGTAGAATAAACTGGTATGCAAACAAACTAAGAATTTTAAAAATAATTATATAATTTATATTTTCCACTGAGCTTTCCTTTTAAAAAACATTTACACCAACATTTTACCTTCCCAGGATCCTGCGATTGCAATACCAGACATACTCGGATTTTGTCCAGTATTGCATTGCAGGAATGTGGAAAGGTAAGAAACCGGCAGCCATTAATGAGCAGCCTCTTCTTCTGTGCTTTGCAAGATATTACACACAGCAGCACATTGCATAAATCCTGTATACGCTGCTGTATGTGATAGTGGACCTACCCCTTAAAGGACATGTCCCCAAAAAACGAAATCTTCTAGTTGGTACTGTTACAGAAAAATACTTTGAGAAAAAAGAGAACTGTTGTGCACTCTCTATGTACATCAAAAAACCTTTATTACATCAATAATCAGGGTACTCATCCTTAAAAACATTTAAAAAGAAAACAAGCGGCTTAGACTGTATAGGACTCAACATATCAATATAACTTAGGTTGAGGCATACATCATGAAGTATCATTGCATAAGTGCTTTGGATAAACAGAATACATAGTACAACTCGAGAAGTAAGTAGGACACAAGTCAATTAGTCAATTAGGGCCGCGAACACAGCAGACGCGTTTCGCCCCCCCCCACTTTCTGGAGGCTTCCTCATGTGCCCAGTAGATGCAGAGACTGAATCCTGACGGATTCCTCTTTTATGCCCTTTAAGTCGCGAGCGTCGTGCATATCAAATGACGTCATACGTCTCTTAGCGTGTTTACGTCACACGCCACATGTCCTGCGCTGGAGTCCTGATAACTAGGGAACATCTCGTGTCAATACAAATTAACCTGTACAGTCTCAAAGTCACTATCGAAACGTCAAGCAGATGTAAGTATATAACAACATCATCATAATCAATGAGTACATTGAATATAAATCGGACAGTCTATTCTAGAGAAATTTATATATATCGAGAAACAAACAGGAATAAAATTTAAATACACATCAAATAGAATACGTTCAAGTCACTAATCACTAATCATTATTATTATTGCAATTTTACAAACAGAAAATTGTAATTCAGTCTTATCAACATGAAGCGCTTATGTATTTCAGTTTGGTAGATTGAGAGCATGCTTTTAGTGGGTTTTGCTGATTCCAGAAAAAAAATATAAACTTTAGAAGGATGCATAGTAGTATTTTGGTGGTATTCTCTTGATATCCTAAACAGAAGTCCAGAACATGTTCAAATATCCAACTCATCCGGATAGCTTAAATAAATATGATGGAGTATTTATACAGTGTTTAGGTTATTCATAAGAGATGTTTAATATTAGAGTATATTCCATATAGACAACTAGAGTGAAACACTGTGATTGTGGAAGTGATTGTTACCGTAATTATGTCGTCCAATAATAAAGAAGTCGATGAACCACAGAGTAAAAATATATATAGTATGCCATCCAGTTGCTTTAAAATCCCATATTTCTAATCTTGCAGATAAGTAAATATCCATTATTCGATTTCAATACGTTCTTCTAACATGGAAGCGCAGATCCTGCAACTGAAGTCCCTTAGACACAATTCATCCAAATAGAATCTTGATCAATGTTCGTCTCTTATTGATTTCGAATAAGCAGAATTCGAAGAAGACGGGGTCCAAAAGGATCTATATTAATATAAGAAAGTTTAATAATCTTCGGATATATGGAGTGAAGTCTAGGGCTTCATTTAACCTTGGGGCTTCGTTCCCATTAAATCCACTTTGTTTCTTTTCTAAGCAGCTGTATATTAATTGTTCCTCCCCTAATTTCTCTCGTATTCCATCATACCCAGCACTTTAGACCTTCCACTGAACCTCATGATGTTGTAGAAAATGCTCCGCTACAACTGGTCAACATTTTGCCATTAAGATAATCTCTATTAGCTAACTGATGTTGGGTGTGGACTGGATAAGCGGGGAAGTAACTTCTGTGTAGTCTTGCCATATTATTGTTTTGCCACAGGGACATTTTAACATGTAAATAATATTTTAGATTTACAATAATATAGTTATGAATCTTATAAATTCTGTCTTTCTTAATGTTCATAAATGTATCAGCTTTATCCATAAATGGACATATAGTACAATTCCACAGGGGTAATTACCTTTTTTAGCGAAGGCCTCCACTAGCTCTTGCTTTCTCGGGTAAAATGACTGCTGTGAGGGAGTCAGAGAGATTGCTAGCTCTTTTAGCTGTCATGAGAGGGTATTCTGTAATCAGATTAGAAAAAGTAGGATCACTACTTAAGATGGCCAACTTTTATCTAGCAGTCTCCCTAATTTACTCCAGTCGCTATTGTGTTGTGTGATAAATCTAAACTTTTTGTCTCTGACCTTTCTTTTGTTTTTAAGAGAAGATTTTGCTCTACATTCGGGCTTCATTTTTACATCATTCTCTCAGCCTATGGGATAGCCCCTTTGTATAAATCTATTCGATAGATATATGGCTGCTTGGTCATAATCTCTCTTAAGGTACAGTTCCGTCTCACCCTCAGAAATTGTCCTTGGGGATACCTTTGAGAACCTCTGGTGTGAGCACTTCTATAATGCAACAAGGAGTTAGTGGAAGTCTTTTTCCTAAAAAGTTTACTCTTAAGTCTGCCTTCCCATTTTTCAATATATACATCTAGGAAGTCCACTCCCTGAGTAGAGACCTCCTTAGTTAAATATATATTCAATGTATTGGTATTGAGTGTGTCAATAAATTGCTCAGCAGACCAGAGGAACCGCGCCAAAAAAAAAATATATCATCTATATATCGTAGCCAGATTTCCACGGGCTCGTAAAACGTTCCATATGGTCACAGAAGACGTGCTCCTCTCCCACCAACCCGAGAACAGGTTGTCGTAAGAGGGAGCACATTGGCACCTCATCGCGGTCCCCCTGGTCTGCAGGAAAAACTTCGATCAAAGGTAAAGAAATTATGCTCAAGAACAAACGTAAGAGTGGTAAAGTAAATTAGCTCTTGCTCTACTAGCCATGCCCTCTGATACCAGGAAGTATTTTGTTGCCTCCAACCCTTCTCTATGACCTATGTTACTGTAAAGGGACTCCACATCACATGTGACTAGGATGTGTTCGTCCCCCACATCTATGTTGTAATTTTAGACAGTAGATCTGCAGTATCCCTTACATAGGAGTTTAGATATTACAATGCTTTTGCAATTGGGGTCTGTTATAACTGCAGGCATGCTCCCCAGACTCCCTATACCAGAGACAATAGGTCTCCCTGGTGGCTCTTTAAGGTTTTTATGTACCTTGGGTAGTAAGTAGAAGTGGCCATCACAGGTGTCTCGACATTAAGGTATGCTGCCTCTTTCTTGTCTATTATCTGGTCTTGAAGAGCGGTTTCTATAATTCTTTTTAGTAAATTTTGATAGTGGTGGTCGGATCTGCAGGAAGACGGACTATAGTTATTTTTATTGTTAAGTTGTCTACGGGCCTCCTTAATATACATTTCTTTTGGCCAAACCACCACTAACCTCCTTTGTCTGATCTTTTTATCACTACATCCGATAGTTGCTGTAGTTCTCTAACGCTTTCTTTTCTCCTTTTTCTAGATTGTAGTGCAGTTTATTTTGATCAAAGGAGATTTATCTAAATCTTGTAAAACACCAATGATAAAAACCTCTAAATAGGGAAAAGAGAAAAGGGTGGTGTAAATGTGATCTCGGTCTAAAAGCATTTATATTACCCGTATTTGTAGCATGTATATTTACATCTTCTGTCAATTGTTCCATGTTTTCTATATTCCTGTCTTTTCCTTTATCAAAAAATGCCCGTAGCGCTAGTCTCCTACAGAACAAGAACAGATCTTTGGCTATAGTAAAGCTATCAGCATGCTCATTAATGCAAAAGGACAGGCCTTTAGAGAGTACTGACCTTTGATAGAACGATGTGAAAATGAAGCCCAGAATGTAGAGCAAAATCTCTCTTACAAACAAAAGAAAGGTCGAGACAAAAGATTAGATTTATCACACAACACAATAGCGACTGGAGTAAAATTAGGGGACTGCTAGATAAAAGTTGGCACATCTTGAGTAGTGATCCTACTTTTTCTAATCTGATTACAGAATACCCTCTCATGACAGACTAAAGAGCTAGCAATCTCTCTGACTCTCTCACAAGCGTCATTTTACCCGGAAAGCAAAAAGACTAGTGGAGGCCTTCGCTACAAAGGTAATTACCCCTGTGGGAATTGTACTATATGTCCATTTATGGATAAAGCTGATACATTTATGAACAGTAAGAAAGACAGAATTTATAAGATTCATAACTATATTAATTGTAAATCTAAAAATATTATTTACATGTTAAAATGTCCCTGTGGCAAAATATATATGGCAAGACTACACAGAAGTTACGTTCCCGCTTATCCAGTCACATCTCCAACATCAGGTTAGCTAATAGAGATTATCTTAATGGCAAAATGTTGACCAGGTGTAGCGGAGCATTTTCTAAACATCATGGAGGTTCAGTGGAAGGTCTAAAGTGCATGGGTATAGATGGAATACGAGAGACAATTAGGGGAGGAAACATAATATACAGCTGCTTAGAAAGAAACAAAGTGGATTTATAATTGGGAACGAAAGCCCCCAAGGGTTAAATGAAGCCCTAGACTTCACTCCATATATCCGAAGATTATTAAACTTTCTTATATTAATATAGATCTTTGGACCCCGTCTTCTTCGAATTCTGCTTATTCGAACATCAATAAGAGACGAACAGTTGGGATCAGGATTCTATATTTGGATGAATTGTGTCTAAGGGACTTCAGTTGCAGGATCTGCGTTTCCATGTTAGAAGAACGTATTGAAATCGAATAATGGATATTTACTTATCTGCAAGATTTAGAAATATGGGATTTTAAAGCAACTGGATGGCAATTAATATATATATTTTTACTCTGTGGTCATCGACTTCTTTTATTGGACGACGATAATTACTGGTAACAAATCACTTCCACAATCACAGTGTTTCACTCTAGTTGTCTATATGGAATATACTCTAATATTAAACATCTCTTATGAATAAACAGCTGTATAAAGAGCTCCATCATATTTATTTATAAGCATATCCGGATGAGTTGGATATTTGACACATGTTGGACTTCTGTTTAGGATATCAAGAGAATACCACCAAAATACTACTAGCATCCTTCTAAAGTTTATATTCTTTTTTCTGGAATCAGCAAAATCCCACTAAAGCATGCTCTCAAATTCTACCAAACTGAAATACATAAGCGCTTCATGTTTGATAAGACTGAATTACAATTCTGTTTGTAAAATTGCAATAATAATAATGATTAGTGATTAGTGACTTGAACGTATATCTATTTGATGTGTATTTAATTATTCCTGTTTTGTTTCTCGATATATATAAATTTACTCTAAAATAGATCTGTCGATTTATATTCCAATGTACTCCTATTGATTGAAGTGTTGTATATAACTTTACAATCTGACTAATGACGTTTTCGATAGTGACTTTGAGACTGTACAGGGTTAATTTGTATTTGACACGAGATGTTCCCTAGTTATCAGGACTCCAGCGCACGACATGTGGCGGGTGACGTAAACACGCTACGAGGCGTAGAACGTCATTTGATATGCGACGGGACGGCTCGCGGCTTAAAGGTATAAAAGAGCGAATCCGTCATGGATTCAGTCTCTGCATCTACTGGGCACATGAGGAGCCTCCAAGAAGTGGGGGGGGGCAAAACGTGCTGCTGTGTTCACGGCCCTAATAGTGACTTCATTGGACTTGTGACCTACTTACTTCGAGTTGGTAGCTATGTATTCTGTTTATCCAAAGCACTTTATGCAATGATACCTTCATGAATGTATGCTCCAACCTAAGTTATATTGATATGTGAGTCCTATACAGTCTAAGCCGCTTGTTTTCTTTTTAAATGTTTTTAAGGATGAGTAACCCTGATGTATTGATGTAATAAAGGTTTTTTTAGATGTACATAGAGAGTGCACAACAGTTCTTTTTTCTCATGTTTAGCCATTTAACTGTAGTGTAGCACCTCTTCCCACTTGGGTATTACCTAGCTGGTGCTGGGTTAATTTTTGTAATACAGAAAAATTTAGCAGACTAAAATAAACCCCTAGAAAGAGATTTTTACTCTGAAGCATTATGCTGGTTCTTCTGATGTTACTATCTCCGACCCCCCACGTTCATCATGGATGACCTAAAGGCTTTTTTTTTCTCTGTGACACACGGCCTCATACAAGTAATTTTCAATCTTTTAAGTTTTAAAAAGTCCAGCACTTTTAAAGCTATTCAATGCTTTCCCTTACTACATCTGCTGGAAGACATTTCCACAGTTTTCCCCATTTTTTCACTGTAAAGAACCTTTCTAACCTGGAGATGAAACTTCTTTTCTTCTAATCTTAAAGTGAGTCCTAGAAAGTTTATTATACGGCCCATTAATTATTTGTATAAAGTGATCTTATCCCCCATAATAGCCCATAATAATAATAATCCATTGTAAACAGTCCTAACTTGCTAATCTGTGCATAGTATTTAGTTGCCCTTCTCTGAACTCCTTCATTTCCATGATGTCCTTTTGTATATGGATTCCAAAATGTACCACATTTTCCAAATGAGGCCTTCCTAGTGCTTGTTAGGAGGATGAATAATATTTTACCTTCTTTATATAAGACAATATATTGCTTGCTCTAACGTGTTGCTATATCTAAGTCTGTAATCTAGAGCACCCAAATATTGTTCCATTAGAGAATTACTTAGCACAAAGTAATTAACAGTGTAGGTGGCACAATGATTATTGAACCCCAAATGCATCACACATAGATGTAGCTCCATTGACCACTTTCTCTGTATCCGTTCTTTATCCTGCACATACAGTATGTTTCCTTCTGATGTTTTATAAAGTTTGCAAATGGAACAGTTGGGGATTTTGAAACAGTGATGATAGTTGGCAGATAACTGTTTTTAGAGTGGGGAATGTAAAAACAATGATCAATCCAATCAAGAACAAACCCATCAGAATATGGGTAATGGGTAAAATAAAGGCTGCTGACATGATGTGTGTGCTTTTTGCACTTATTTACATAAACACAGGCAAGTTCCTGTAGTTACTTAGGAGTAAGGTTTTTCCCTTTAGGGGAAAGGGAAGAGGGCATTGAAACTTGCAATTGTGTATTTGTTCAGGACATACTCTTGTAATAGGACAGCAGAAATCAGAAAACATCCCATAAACCTTTACATTCACTTAACTAAAAATAAAGTATGTTTGCTGCATCTGGAAACCTATTCATGCTATATTAATAGCTTTCTTTAGCCAAAAAAATATGTATACTATGAAATAAGCAAATATTACCTTCCTGCCAATCTCCATTCTCATTAAATATATGAGAGTATATATATACCAATATCCAACATGAGGAGGGAGTTCAAGTTATTAAAGGGTAATTAATACAATAAACTGTGGTCCACCTAAGAAACAGGAATTGTGTGACGTTTTAAGATTCGCCTTAAAATACAATTATTTCAAGTTTGAAAACACGTTTTGTCTGCAACAATCAGGCACTGCCATGGGTGCGGCCATGGCACCGGCCTTTGCAAACCTATATATGCATAAATAATAACATGATCATATTTTACGATGGTATGCTGAACATCTTTATTTTTTATTGCAGATTATAGACAATAGGGTTATTCAATAAAAGTTCTTATCATTTAAATGGTGCTAATTTTGCCCCAACCAATCAGATCATATTTAACATTGAAAGCTAACATCCGATTGGTTGGGGCAAAATTAGCAGCATTTTAACGATAAGAACTTTATTTGAATCTCCTGAATATCTTTTTATATGGCATTGAAGAGAAATGACTTTTTGGAAATGGTTGATTACCCTCAATCAATAAATGGCACTATTAGATTTACAGCAAAACACAGCAAAATCCAAATTTAATTTTTGGACATCCTGTTAAGTGTCAAACACACATCACTGGAATATACATTATTTAGAAAATAACTGACAAACACACTGTTGCATTATAAAAGCTTTTCACCACAAATCTTTAAAGGACTATATAACTATTTGCTCAATTTTCTAGGGTCATGAGAAATAATTCAGAATCCAAAAAAGCGGAAATTCAACTGCAAGAGATGAGACAGGTTTCTCCAGAGGGGCTACCCACCGATGGTTTTGGACAAAGCAATCAAAAAAGCACGTGAGAAGGCCAACACAAACCTTATATTGCAGACTAAGGACAAGGTAAAACCGTTGTTGTAGTACAGGTTCACGACATTGGGTCCCAAAGTTCGGAAAAGTTAGTTGATAACTGGCGAATTCTTAAAGCGACGACACACTTAAATCTAAGTGAAAATGGATCTCATACAATCCTACAGACCGACTAAAACATGGATGCAGGATAAAGACTTGGATGTAATAAATGTCACAAATGTACTTCATGTAATTATATGTAACGGGAAAGTTTTAAACATCCCCATTCTGGGAAACTATTGACGATTAGTGATGGCCAGTTCGCGGATCCGAAATCGGATCTGCGGCGGATTTCGAGATCCACGAATTGCGGATCTTGCGGATTTTCCGGAATTCCGCTTTCCAAATTTTTTCCAAAATTTTTTTCCAAAAATTTTCGAAAAAGAAGAAAATTCAAGACATTTCGATATCTAGAAAATTCGAATTTTTAAAGAATTTTCAAAAATTTGGCAAAAATGATACAGTAACTTGCTGTAAAGGGCCCTGGGAAATGGTCTTTCTATCTCTAATTAGTTACACTATTCTGAAGTTTAATTAGAGATGTCCGAACTTCGCAAAATCCGGTCAGCTCGCGGATTTTCGAATTTTCTAAAAAAAATTCAAAAATTCGAAAATCGCGAGCGGACCCATTAAACCTATTAAAATGAAAGTTCGCAAATCCGTTCTACAAAAATACGAGGATTCTTCGAAAATACGGGGATTCTTCGAATATACGGGTTCTTCGAAAAAAAACGAGGATTTTTTGAAAATACGAGGATTCTTTGAAAATATGGACGCGAAATGTGGGTTGCTCCGTCCAAAAATGTGAACAATCCGTAAAATTTTGACTTTACGAGGATTTCTCGTATTTTTGAAAACGCGGTTCAGAAAAGTTCGGAAGGTGGAAAACCGGAAAATCTGCGATATCTGCCGTTCGCGAACGAGGTAAATCCGCAGCGGATCCGGGTTCGGATCCGCGAACTGGGCCATCACTAGTTACAATCAGAATTTTCAGATATAGGTATACCAACCAGTCACATTCTTTTTCCGTCAGAATTGGTTACAATTAGATTCTAATCTTATTGTAACCAATTCTGATTGGCATACTACTAGAGATGGACCGGATTGTGGAACCACGGATTTTCCGAACCCACCTTTGAACATTTTCGAAGATTTTCATGTATCAAATTCACCAATGGCAGCTGTTTTTACCCGTGCCAACCCCCCTGGGTATAAAAGGCAGCTAGATAGGTGCCACTTTGTCAGTGTGTTAAAGTGAGTTTAGTGGAGAACCTGACAGTGTAGGAGTTATAAAGTTTTTCCATGCTTTTGAAGTTTCTGTGTGTGAATTTAGTGTGGTGGATTAGCATTGTTGTTAACCACCCTGTATTCATACAATTTGGACCCAAAAGTCCTTTTTGAGTACTAACCCCCCCCCCATAAGTTGTTTGGACAAAATTTAGTGTTAGCCCTTTAGAGGTCTACGGCCCTATTTAAAAAACACACAGTATTGCAGTTTAGGCTACAGTGCATTATCGATAATGTACAACGCGGCAGTTAATTAACGTGAACGTTCATTAATTAACAAACCAATTCTGGAGGACCAAGACAGTGATATGGATGTCAAAATGATGCGCCAGCCAGTGCTATGTAGCCCCTCCATTATAGTGACACTTCTAGCGCTGTACGTGCTTGGCCATTGGAATGCTCCAGGCCCCGCCGCCAGCGTTGGGAGGCTCCGCGGGACTTCCTGCGGCAATTGGAGCTTTCCCGGTAGTTCTGACTTCCAGGGGGTGTTTGCGGTTGTTCGCGGCCGAAAACCAGGCTCCCGGCCCGCTGAGAGTGTTGGGAGGTCGTGGGACTTCCCGTGGCACTTGGACCTTTCTGGTAGTCCGTCTTCCAGGGGGTGTTTGCGGTTGTTCGCAGCCGAAAACCAGGCTCCCTGGCCCCGCCGTTCCCACGGCACTTGGAGCCTTCCCAACACTCGCTTCCCATTTGTATACATACAATACTGTACACACATTAACCCTCCTCTCAAGCAGGAACGGGCAGCGTCTCAATGCCTAGCAACAGCAGGGATCGCCCACCATTTCTATAGGCAATGCCTTCTCCAGTTAAAACAGAACAATTGGCTTTTACCTGAATTCCGACAATGTGGAAGGGGTTTGTTTAGATGCTGTAGTTTACACACATGCGGGCAGTAGGAGACCTGGTGCTGTTTAATACGGGGTATTCCTATTGGCTGCTAGAATACAGTCGGCCACAATTACAGTAATGTGACAAATTATATAATTGTACTAACCTGGAAGCTGATCATTGTGAGCACTGTAACAGGACAGGAGAAAGAGACAGAGATGAGAGACAGAGAGAGAGAGAGAGTGAGAGAGAGACAGGAGACAGACAGAGAGAGAGACAGAGAGAAGAGAGAAAAAGAGACAGAGAGAGAGAGGACAGACAGAGAGAGAGAACAGACAGGAGAGAGACAGAGACACAGAATCAGAGCGAGAGACAGAGAGGAGAGAGACAGTGCGAGAGAGGGAGAGACAGAGAGAGAGACAGACGAGGACAGAGAGAGACAGAGAAAGAGGAGAGGAGGAGAGACAGAGAAGAGAGAGAGGAAAGAAGAAAGAAGAAAAGAAGAAGAGAAAGAAGAGAGACAGAGAGAGAGACAGAGAGAAGAGAGAGACGGAAAAGAGAGAGAGAGAGAGAGACAGGGGAGAGAGGAGAGAGAGAGAGAGAGAGGAGAGGAGCAGGAGGGAGAGAGAGGACGAGGGAGCCCAGCAGAGGAGAGAGCAGGACACAGAGAGAGAGAAGACACACCAGAGAGAGAGACAAGAGACACAGAGCAGAGAGAGACAGACAGAGGAGAGAGAGACAAGACACACAGAGAGAGAGAGAGAGAAGACAGAAAGACAGAACTGTACTACAAGCAAAAAATAAAATATATGAGACATACCAGTAAGAAGGAACTTCCTTCAGGGAAGCAGCCAAAACACAAGGGATCCTTTAGTAAAGCAGCCTGTAGAAGAAAGAAAAGTCTTAGTAAAGCAGTGTCGGTTGGCCACGCCCACCCGCTTCCACTACACATTGCATTTGGATGGGAGCCCCACAATGCCCACAAGCAATACAGCAGGATACAACTCTAAGCATCCTGACACTCTGTTACTGTAAAAGCATGCATTGCATCCGGATGTGATGTAAACACTGCAACTTTCTTTTCATTGTGCTAATAGTGCTACAGCAGCTACCCAGAAGCACACTATTGGATAATAAGGACAATAAGGAAATTACAGAAAATTTCTTTTTATTTTCCCATGCAGATTGAATAAATTTGAGAGGTGTGTCTATAGCTCCCATTTTGAATAGTCATTCAAAACGTGGGGAGATTCTGTATGTTAGCACTTTTTTGTTTTTATTTCATAGCCAGTATACACTGGTACACAATATATCTTATTTAGAACAGATTAATAAACTAATTAATGTTAACCTTTTATATACAATATACACTGTAACCATGTATATATATTTTAGCTACCCCCACCTACATAGATAAAGTCTAAAAAACTCAATGCAATCTCACAAAATGGAAAAAATTTTTATATAAACGAAAGGATATATATATACACACACAATACAAGAAATGTTGAATTATTGAATTAGGTAATTTACAAATACATTTAGCGAAGTGCTACTGATCTGGTCAAACATTTATACAAACATAGAAAAGATAATCAATGCACATTCCTAGGCCCCATACAATATCATATTTCTGCACACTGGCATACTTTATAAACAAAGGGGTTTTAGTATACATACTGTGATCCATGAATGAAAAGCCTCCAACCACGTCAAGGTAACCCCGTCTGGAAGGTCCTAACATCTAACCGTTTCAATTTCTTTTACTTCAATTACGATTAGCAAAACTTTTGCATTGTATGACCTTCCAGGACTTGGGTTTACTGACATGGTTAGAAGGCTTTCATCATGTGATCACAGTAATATATACTAAAAACCCCTTGTTAATAAAGTATACCAGTGTGCAGTATAATATGATTATTATATGGGGCCTAGGAAAGTGCATTGATTATCTTTTATGCTGTGTCTTCATTACTCATGCAGCACTGCAGGTTAGAAGTGGTATATATAAGGAGCCTTGGTGTATAGTCCATTACAATGCACATCATGTCTGTGTAGCAGGCAGAAACTTTTTGGGGATTACACATCCTTTCAGTATTCACATGGAGCAGACCCAGGGGTGTGGTTAAGGTCCCATTTTGGCTATACCATGTTGACATAGGAAGCTCAGTCTGTAAGTAAGTTTATGTATTGTATATTTTGTTTTGTAACTAATATAAGTCAGTGCTTTACTTTATATACATTTATTGATGTCTTTAAATGGTGAATAGTGAAATAGTACACACATACATAAACACCTTTTCTTATATGTAATAGCACTATACCCCCACCTCATTGGTAGCTCCTAAAACTCAATGCAATCTCCTATGAAGATTAAAATGTATTTTTATAATATATACGGGAAAGGTATATATATTTTAATTGATTTCACTATACAGTATGTATTAATGGGTAATCTCATCCCATATAAAAGTCTGGACAGGGTGTAACTACCAGGTAGCAAGGGAAGCAACCGCAGGGGGGAGCCCCCTCTTATTATTTTTGACTGATATAGCCTCCTCAACCAAGGGGCCCCATCATATTTTAGCTGTGGGGCAGCAAAATGGATTTTAATAATTTATTTTTGTCCAGAATCACCATTATATTAACATTATAAAGTAAAATGATGAGGCAAATTTTAATGCAGCTAAACACTTTTCACACTTTTATGAATAAAGACGGGTCTTTTCACAAATTATGCTGTGGTTTAATTGGTTTCTGATATGTAGCAGGAAAAACATTTCATCATATTTTTCACCATTAAATATATTGGGGGATTGCAATAAAGAGTGGTGAAAAAGTTATCACACCAATATGTAGTCCTTATTATTTGTCCTCGACTCTGCTTGTACCCCACTAAAGTTCTCATCATTAAAAATGGTACTAGTTTTTGCCCCAACCAATCAATATTATCTTCCATTGAAAGCTAACATCTGGTTGGTTGGGCAAAATTAGAATTTTTTATTGAATGACCACTGATTTTACAGATCATTAATTGATTTTTAGAAGTTGTTATGATCTGGTTTGTACTACTTTAAATATTACAGTAAATACAACTTTACTCCCCATTCCTATTTTCTTGCTTTTCTTGTGTTTTTTCAGTGGTTTGGTTGCCTTATCATTTATTATTTTTTATTGTCTTAAGGATACAATGTAAATATATTTTATTAACAGCCAGGTAAATACTTTCTTACCCTGTGTTTACTGATAAAAATGGTGTTGTGGTGTTTAAAAAAGAAGCAATGCCCTTTTCACTCAAAACTAGCCTTGATAAAATACAGAGTCCAAGTGATCTCTTTATCAGTGATTTGTTTCACTGCAAAGCTGTTAAAGGCCTTATAAAAAAAAAACAATCCCATTTTTTTGCTATAGGACATACAGGTCCAGTGCACATACAGCCTATTCAGAACTGAAAGTTTCAGTATGTCGATTATGTGAAGATTAGACAGATATGCGTGTAGCTCAGGTTGTTTAGCATGACAAAGAATTAGTGTTTATGAAAAATTTTTGGGAACTGCAGTTTCCCTGTGATCATTAGGCAACTTATATAGCCCAGTCAGCCCTCTTCAGATATAATATACATTTAGTTTTAGGTAGGAGAACTGAATAATTACCCCTTTTTGCCCCCTAAATGCCATGGTGAGTTGCCAAAAGCCATGTAGGTCTGACAATCTGACTTTCTACCTGCTTTATACTATGACTCTCCTTAGACACTAATGCAGTCACATTAGTGCACATTAAAGAAGGAGGTGACAATTTAGCAGGGGGTAAGGTGAGCTGTCATCGTTGCTTTTTTTACTCAAAATTGCAGGAGGGGCAAGTTCTCCTATCTTCCATGAAATGACTCTTACCCAATCAAACAAGTAAATGTGTTTGTAAATGTTAGTGCTAGGAAATTTAGGGGATGCGGGTCCCATACGGTGGTTGTTTTTCCCTGTCTGAACATCATTTAATTATTGCTGATTGCACAGATCACAGATAAAAGACAATGGGGAAAGCTTTTGCAGGTATATAAACCACCAATAATTATTAAGTAAGGTATTAGGCTTAGGAATCGATAAAAACAAATATAATGAAGCAATCATGGAATTGGAGTTTTTTTGTTATACATTTTTTACAGCTTTCTTCCACTCATTTAAAATGCTTAGCATTACTTTTATCAGAGACTTGTTGCTTATTAAACCTTTCAAAACCTCTTCCCTGCGTATATACTTCTGTAATATGATATTTGCCATTAATCTTTCCCAAAAAAAATCCCTTGTGTAATGGAACACCCAGGAAAACAGTCAAAAATATGAATGCTGTGCTATGACAACTAAAAGGGATTTTTGAGTGATACAGTGTATCACAACCACAATATTACCCACTTACATATAATAAAAAGCAAGCAGGAAACCTAAATTGTTAAGAAAAGGATTGTTTAAAAGCCTCTGGATTTAAACAACTTCAATTACTGATGTAAGGACTCAATACAAATCATATTGTACAAAGGATCTGGATGTTAAAGCTGGTATAAATGCCATGTTTTATATATTTGAACGGATGATTATAATTAATGAGGTATCCCAGGTTCAAAAAAACCTAGTTCGAGTTTGAACAGTTGGTTTCAAACTCAGCAGATCCAACAGATTTTTCCAAATTTTCGAAACTTTTCATAAAAAAAAATTTAAATCGAAAATTCGATTAGAGAAAACTTCGAAAATTTCCATTTGAAAATTGAAAAAGTTACTATTAAAAAATTAAAAATGCTATAGAATGTGAAAAATTGTGATTCAATTGGATTTTCGAAAAATCAATAGGTTCTGTGGAACACTTTGGAACATACAGGGTTATTTATAAAAGTTCTTAAGTTAATAAAGCTGTTATCACACCGTGTGTATGCGTTATCGATCGGGGTCGTTCGTTGATCGCCCATCAGATCGACGAATGACTCCAGACAGAAATGCATTACACACGGACAATATCGCGGTCGAAACGTTCCGCTCGTCGCGTGTTGCGTGTGTAACAGTTGTGTCGGGGGTCATGGCTCAAGCGCATAATAAGCGTGTGAACGAACCTTAGAGTGCCATTGGCAGATACTATCTATTTTTGTTGAGGATTGCATTTTTGTCTGTATACACTGCCTATACATACACCTATTTTATTGTTAAAGTATTCGTTTTTTTTTAAACCCCCCAAGTTTACTATGCATGTGCCAGGAGACATCCATGTTTATGAAGCATTGATAAGCATACCAGTAGTCAGAAGAGAGCATCAGGTTTTAGCATATTGTTATGTAATTAGAAAAGAGAGGAGAGAGAATTTATAACTACCCCTGACCAATGTGCGGACTGTAAATGCATGTAAATGGTGGGTGTTGTCAACAAAAGTAGAGAGGACCAGGTTTAGGTGGGAAAATGATTAGTTCGTTTTAGAAAGGTTAGTGTAAGGCTCTTTTTTATATGGGTTTCACGTAGGTGGATTTTTAAGGAGAAGGGAAATACCAGAAGAGGCAAAATATGTGTTAGTACAGGGGAAAGACGGCAGGGAAATGGGATCGAGGGGCAGCAACCAAAACAGTGAGGTGAGAGACCTCTGACAGGCAGACACGGGATTAAAAGATTCAAGAGTAGCAGAGGGAGTGTGTGGGTAAGATAAAGAATACTGAATGGTAGGACATACATAATCAAAAAAGGACAAAAATATAAGAAAAATTATATACTCGAGATAAGCATTATTACAATTCCTTGATTTATTAATAGTAATGATACAATCATATCATAATTCCAGAGTCAGATCCTAGAATAGATATCTATCGGGTTTAGAAAAATCATCATCCTCTGGGACATTAAAATACAGACTAAATAGCATGCCATGCTATAACATAATAACAACCACTTAATTAAGTAACATAAAAATATTAAAAGAAAAACCATACTACAGTATGTATATCAAGCTTGATAGTGAATTGAGTAATAAACTATATTGTATCCAACTAACAGTAAAAATAGTATAATTCCTTTTTACCCCCTTTCCACAGGGAGGGTTTTACCATATAAGATGGCCAACAACGTTCACAAAATATAAAGAATCACTTCTTTCCCACAAGGGTATATGTGTAAACAGTGAGTGACTCAATAATAGAGTTGTACGTGTACCTAGCGTCCGATCCCTTTCAATTATAGAACGTGTGTTGGGACCTTTGAGTTTGTCTACCTGTAGTTCTTCTACCTGTTTCTCAGTATATGTCCTTAATCCTTGCTGCAGTAGTTTGCTCTTTGTTTTGGTTTACACGGATGGGTATTCACCTTAAAGTGCTGATTGTGTTTCTACCTTTTGCTGCATCTTAATTTGAAATGGATTGCCAATTCCCATTTTTAACATGCGTTTACTTTGTGTTCTTGGCTTATTGGTTTGCTACCTTTTTAAGGCTCATATTAAAATGTGTAGAGCCCAGAGCAACAGTATTGTATTGTAAATACTAGTATGTAGTAAAACAACTTATGAAATGTCGAAAGATCAAACGATTTTATCAACAGTGTATATTGTTCTTTTGTTAGAATTCCCCAAGGATAAGTAGAAAAGGAATGTTAACACAGATAATATAGTGGTATAGAACATACTTGAATATTAATGGGATTACCACTGCTTTTGTCATGAACATTTTTTAGACATGGTTGAAATATTTTTTTTTCATAATCCATTACAAGTTTCATAAAGTAGACATACAAAGATAAAACACATTTAGGAGGGGGGCGGATGGGGGGGGGGGGGGTGTTTGAAGCGCCAAAACAACTAATTAAAATGAAGTGTCAAGAATTTTTTTACAATTTATCTCTTCAATTAAATGATCGCAACAGATTAGAAAAACTGGTTACCTGTTCCATTTTGTATGTATTTACCTTACATAGCAATGAACAATTATCACAGCACTTGAACGCTAAAATGCATTCACATCAGTTCCTGCCGACAAAGAGCTTGCAATAAAACACTTTGGGGACGATAACATAAACTATAAAGATTAGGAAGCGAGACCTAAAACAGGAACCCATAACAAGCACTATATCCCGTGAAACCCAAGGAATAATAAACAACCATCGGAGCACATAGCCCATATGAGAGAAAACCGAGAAAAGAGCGGTATCTACTATCATCCCAATCATCCACAGGAAACACCGTTGATTCATCACTTCGCATCATACCTACAAAGATTTATTACACATTGGGGCGTCCCCGAGTCTGTGGCTAGACGTATTATATGTCCAATCCTAAAATGCTGAGCCTCAGAACCAATGATTATGACTCCTAACAGAGTAGAGCCCACAATCTTGTGTAGATATGTCTAGTGATGTACTTTCGACTCGTGTGTGGAAGGGATCATAGTCAACGTTGATGTCAATCCAATACAAAAAAAACAACACCCGGATATTTTAGTGATGTGAATAATGAAAAATTCAAGGATATCAGAGAGATTGCTAGCTCTTTTAGCTGTCATGAGAGGGTATTCTGTAATTAGATTAGAAAAAGTAGGATCACTACTCAAGATGTGCCAACTTTTATCCTTTTTTTTTGTTTTAAGAGAAGATTTTGCTCTACATTCTGGGCTTCATTTTACATCATTCTCTCAGCCTATTGGGATACCCCTTTGTATAATCTATTCGATAGATTATTGGCTGCTTGGTCATAATCTCTCTTAAGGTACAGTTCCTTCTCACCCTCAGAAATTGTCCCTTGGGATACCTTTGAGCAACCCTTGGGTGAGCACTTCTATAATGCACAAGGAGTTAGTGGAAGTCTTTTTCCTAAAAAGTTTACTCTTAATCTGCTGCCTTCCCATTTTTCAATATATACATCTAGGAAGTCCACTCCTGAGTAGAGACCTCCTTAGTTAAATATATATTCAATGTATTGGTATTGAGTGTGTCAATAAATTGTCTCAGCAACCAGAGGAACCGCGCCAAAAAAAATAATCATCTATATATCGTAGCCAGATTTCCACGTGGCTCGTAAAACGTTCCATATGGTCACAGAGACGTGCTCCCTCTCCCACCAACCCGAGAACAGGTTGTCGTAAGAGGGAGCACATTGGCACCTATCCGCGTTCCCCCAGGTCTGCAGGAAAAACTTTCGATCAAAGGTAAAGAATTATGCTCAAGAACAACAGTAAGAGTGTTAAAGTAAATTAGCTCTGCTCTACTAGCCATGCCCTCTGATACCAGGAAGTATTTTGTTGCCTCCAACCCTTCTCTATGACCTATGTTACTGTAAAGTGACTCCACATCACATGTGACTAGGATGTGTTCGTCCCCCACATCTATGTTGTTAATTTTAGACAGTAGATCTGCAGTATCCCTTACATAGGAGTTTAGACTTATTACATGCTTTTGCAATTGGGCGTCTTATAACTGCAGGCATGCTCCCCCAGACTCCCTATACCAGAGACAATAGGTCTCCCTGGTGGCTCTTTAAGTTTTTATGTACCTTGGGTAGTAAGTAGAATGTGGCCATCACAGGTGCTCGACATAAGGTATGCTGCCTCTTTCTTGTCTATTATCTGGTCTTGAAGAGCGGTTTCTATAATTCTTTTTAGTAAATTTTGATAGTGGATGGTCGATCTGCAGAGAGACGGACATAGTTATTTTTATTGTTAAGTTGTCTACGGGCCTCCTTAATATACATTTCTTTTGGCCAAACCACCACATAACCTCCTTTGTCTGATCTTTTTATCACTACATCCGATAGTTGCTGTAGTTCTCTAACGCTTTCTTTTCTCCTCTTTTTCTAGATTGTATTGCAGTTTATTTTGATCAAAGGAAGATTTATCTAAATCTTGTAAAACACAATGATAAAACCCTCTAAATTAGGAAAAAGAGAAAAGGGTGGGTGTAAATGTAGATCTCGGTCTAAAGCATTTATATTACCCGTATTTGTAGCATGTATATTTACATCTTCTGTCAATTGTTCCATTTTTTTCTATATTCCTGTCTTTTCCTTTATCAAAAAATGCCCGTAGCGCTAGTCTCCTACAGAACAAGAACAGATCTTTGCTATAGTAAAGCTATACACATGCTCATTAATGCAAAAGGACAGGCCTTTAGAAGTACTGACCTTTGATAGAACGATGTGAAAATGAAGCCCAGAATGTAGAGCAAAATCTTCTTTTACAAACAAAAGAAAGGTCGACAAAAGATTAGATTTATCACCAACACAATAGCGACTGGAGTAAAATTAGGGGACTGCTAGATAAAAGTTGGCACATCTTGAGTAGTATCCTACTTTTTCTAATCTGATTACAGAATACCCTCTCATGACAGCTAAAAGAGCTAGCAATCTCTCTGACTCTCTCACAAGCAGTCATTTTACCCTGAAAGCAAAAAGACTGTGGAGGCCTTCGCTACAAAGGTAATTACCCCTGTGGGAATTGTACTATATGTCCATTTATGGATAAAGCTGATACATTTATGAACAGTAAGAAAGACAGAATTTATAAGATTCATAACTATATTAATTGTAATCTAAAAATATTATTTACATGTTAAAATGTCCCTGTGGCAAACAATATATTGGCAAGACTACACAGAAGTTACGTTCCCGCTTATCCAGTCACATCTCAACATCAGGTTAGCTAATAGAGATTATCATATGGCAAAATGTTGACCAGTGTAGCGGAGCATTTTCTACAACATCATGGAGGTTCAGTGGAAGGTCTAAATGCATGGGTATAGAGTGAATACGAGAGACAATTAGGGGAGGAAACATTAATATACAGCTGCTTAGAAAAGAAACAAAGTGGATTTATAAATTGGGAACGAAAGCCCCCAAGGTGTTAAATGAAGCCCTAGACTTCACTCCATATATCCGAAGATTATTAAACTTCTTATTTAAATAGATCCTTTTGACCCCGTCTTCTTCGAATTCTGCTTATTCGAACATCAATAAGAGACGAACAGTTGGGATCAGGATTCTATATTTGGATAATTGTGTCTAGGGACTTCAGTTGCAGGATCTGCGCTTTCCATGTTAGAAGAACGTATTGAAATCGAATAATGGATATTTACTTATCTCAAATTTAGAAATATGGGATTTTAAAGCAACTGGATGGCAATTACTATATATATTTTTACTCTGTGGTTCATCGACTTCTTTATTATTGGACGACGATAATTACTGGTAACAAATCACTTCCACAATCACAGTGTTTCACTCTAGTTGTCTATATGGAATATACTCTAATATTAAACATCTCTTATGAATAACAGCTGTAAATGAGCTCCATCATATTTATTTATAAGCTATCCGATGAGTTGGATATTTGACATGTTCTGGACTTCTGTTAGGATACAAGAGAATACCACCAAAATACTACTATGCATCCTTCTAAAGTTTATATTCTTTTTTCTGGAATCAGCAAAATCCCACCTAAAAGCATGCCTCAAATTCTACCAAACTGAAATACATAAGCGCTTCATGTTTGATAAGACTGAATTACAATTTTCTGTTTGTAAAATTGCAATAATAATAATGATTAGTGATTAGTGACTTGAACGTATATCTATTTGATGTGTATTAAATTTTATCCGTTTTGTTTCTCGATATATATAATTTACTCTAGAATAGATCTGTCCGATTTATATTCCAATGTACTCCTTGATTATGAATGATGTTGTTATATAACTTTACAATCTGACTAATGAGTTTTCGATAGTGACTTTGAGACTGTACAGGGTTAATTTGTATTTGACACGAGATGTTCCCTAGTTATCAGGACTCCAGCGCACGACATGTGGCGTGTGACGTAAACACGCTACGAGACGTATGACGTCATTTGATATGCGACGGGACGGCTCGCGGCTTAAAGGGCATAAAAGAGCGAATCCGTCATGGATTCAGTCTCTGCATCTACTGGGCACATGAGGAAGCCTCCAGAAAGTGGGGGGGGGCAAAACGTGTCTGCTGTGTTCACGCCCTAATAGTGACTTACATTGGACTTGTGACCTACTTACTTCGAGTTGGTAGCTATGTATTCTGTTTATCCAAAGCACTTTATGCAATGATACCTTCATGAATTATGCTCCAACCTAAGTTATATTGATATGTTGAGTCCTATACAGTCTAAGCCGCTTGTTTTTCTTTTTAAATGTTTTTAAGGATGAGTAACCCTGATGTATTGATGTAATAAAGGTTTTTTAGATGACATAGAGAGTGCACAACAGTTCTCTTTTTTCTCTGTTTAGCCATTTAACTGTAGTGTAGCACCTCTCCCACTTGGGTATTACCTAGCTGGTGCTGGGTAATTTTTGTAATACAGAAAATACTTTAGCAGACTAAATAAACCCCTAGAAAGAAGATTTTTACTCTGAAGCATTATGCTGGTTCTTCCTGATTGTTACTATCTCCGACTACCCCACTGTTCATCATGGATGACCTAAAGGCTTCTTTTTTTCTCTGTTGCACACGGCCTCCATACAAGTAATTTTCAATCTTTTTAAGTTTTAAAAAGTATCCAGCCCACTTTTAAAGCTATTCATGTCTTTCCCTTACTACATCTGCTGGAAGACATTCCACAGTTTTCCCCATTTTTTCACTGTAAAGAACCTTTCCTAACCTGGAGATGAAACTTCTTTTCTTCTAATCTTAAATGAGTCCTCAGAAAGTTTATTATACGGCCCATTAATATATTTGTATAAAGTGATCTTATCCCCCCATAATAGCCCATAATAATAATAATCCATTGTAAACAGTCCTAACTTGCCTAATCTATCTGCTCATAGTCATTTAGTTGCCCTTCTCTGAACTCCTTTCATTTCCATGATGTCCCTTTTGTATGGATTCCAAAACTGTAACCACTTTTCCAAATGAGGCCTTCCTAGTGCCTTGTTAGGAGGATGAATAATATTTTACCTTCTTTATATATACAATATATTGCTGCTCTACTGTTGCATATCTAAGTCTGTAATCTAGAGCACCCAATATGTTCCATTAGAGAATTACTTAGCACAAAGTATTAACAGTGTAGGTGGCACAATGATTATTGAACCCCAATGCATCACCATAGATGTAGCTCCATTGACCCTTTCTCTGTATCCGTTTTATTCCATGCACATACATATGTTTTTCCTTTCTGTGTTTTAATAAAGTTTGCAAATGGAACAGTTGGGATTTTGAAACAGTGATGATAAGTTGGCAGATAACTGTTTTAGAGTGGATGTAAAAACAATGATCATCCAATCAAGAACAAACCCATCAGAATATGGGTAAGTAAATCAAAGGCTGCTGACATGATGTGTGTGCTTTTTGCACTTATTTACATAAACACAGGCAGTTATCCTGTAGTTACTTAGAGTTAAGGTTTTTCCCTTTAGGGGAAAGGGAAAGAGGGCATTGAAACTTGCAATTGGTGTATTTGTCAGGACATACTCTTGTAATAGGACAGCAGAATCAGAAAACACCCATAAACCTTTACATTCACTTAACTAAAAATAAAGTATGTTCTCTCTGCATCTGGAAACCTATTCATGCTATATTAATAGCTTTCTTTAGCCAAAAAAATATGTATTACTATGAAATAAGCAAATATTACCTTCCTGCCAATTCCCATTCTCATTAAATATATGAGATTATATATATACCAAATCCAACATGAGGAGGAGTTTCAATTTATTAAAGGGTACATTAATACAATAAACTGTGGTCCCCCTAGAAACAGGAATTTCTGTGTGACGTTTTAAGATTCGCCTTAAAATACAATTATTTCAAGTTTGAAAAACACGTTTTGTCTGCAACAATCAGGCACTGCCATGGGTGCGGCCATGGCACCGGCCCTTTGCAAACCTATATATGCATAATAATAACATGATCATATTTATTACGATGGTATGCTGAACACTTATTTTTTATTTGCAAATTATAGACAATCAGGGTTATTCAATAAAAGTTCTTATCATTTAAAATGGTGCTAATTTTGCCCCAACCAATCAGTCATATTTACATTGAAAGCTAACATCCGATTGGGTTGGGGCAAAATTAGCAGCATTTTTAACGATAAGAACTTTTATGAATCTCCTGAATATCTTTTTAATATGGCATGAAGAGAATGACTTTTTGAAATGTTGATACCCTCAATCAATTAAATGGCACTATTAGATTTACAGCAAAACAACAGAAAATCCAATTTAATTTTTGACATCCTGTTAAGTGTCAAACACACATCACTGGAATATACATTATTTAGAAAAATAACTGACAAACACACTGTGCATTATAAAAGCTTCCACCCACAATCTTTAAAGGACTATATACCTATTGCTCAATTTTCTAGGGTCATGAGAAATAATTCAGATCCAAAAAGCTGGAAATTCAACTGCAAGAGATGAGCTTAGGTTTCTCCAGAGGGGCTACCCACCGATGGTTTTGGACAAAGCAATCAACAAAGCACGTGAGAAGGCCAACACAAAACCTTATATTGCCGACTAGGACAGGTAAAACCGTTTGTTTGTAGTACAGGTTCACGACATTGGGTCCCAAAGTTCGGAAAAGTTAGTTATAACTGGCGAATTCTTAAAGCCGACGACACACTTAAATCTAAGTGAAAATGGATCTCATACAATCCTACAGACCGACTAAAACATGGATGCAGGATAAAGACTTGGATGTAATAATGTCACAAATGTACTTCATTAATTATATGGTAACGGGAAAAAAGTTTTAACATCCCCATTCTGGGAACTATTGACGATTAGTGTGGCCAGTTCGCGGATCCGAAATCGGATCTGCGGCGGATTTCGAGACCACGAATTGCGGATCTTGCGGATTTTCCGGATTCCGCTTTCCAAATTTTTTCCAAATTTTTTTCCAAAAATTTTCGAAAAAAGAAGAAAATTCAAGACATTTCGATTTTCTAGAAAATTCGAATTTTAAAGAATTTTCAAAAATTTGGACAAAATGATACAGTAACTGTGCTGTAAAGGCCCTGGGAAATGGTCCTTTCATCTAATTAGTTACACTATTCTGATTATTTATAATTAGAGATGTCCGAACTTCGCAAAATCCGGTCACTCGCGGATTTTCGAATTTTCTAAAAAAATTCAAAAATTCGAAAATCGCGAGCGGACCCATTAAACCTATAAATGAAAGTTCGCAAATCCGTTCTACAAAAATACGAGGATTCTTCGAAAATACGGGATTCTTCGAATATACGGGATTCTTCGAAAAACGAGGATTTTTTGAATAGAGGATGTCTTGAAAATTGGACGAATGTGGGTTGCTCCGTCCAAAAATGTGAACAATCCGTAAATTATTTGTGATCTTTACGAGGATTTCTCGTATTTTTGAAAACGCGGTTCAGAAAAGTTCGGAAGGTGGAAAACCGGAAAATCTGCGATATCTGCCGTTCGCGAACGAGGTAAATCCGCAGCGGATCCGGTTCGGATCCGCGAACTGGGCCTCACTAGTTACAATCAGAATTTTCAGATATAGGAACCAACCAGTCACATTCTTTTCCCATCAGAATTGGTTCAATTAGATTCTAAACTTATTGTAACCAATTCTGATGGCATACTAACTAGAGATGGACCGGATTGTGGAACCACGGATTTTCCGAACCACCTGAACATTTTCGAAGATTTTCATGTATCAAATTCACCAATGGCGCTGTTTTTACCCGTGCCAACCCCCTGGTATAAGGCAGCTAGACAGTGCCACTTTGTCAGTGTGTTAAAGTGAGTTTAGTGGAGACCGACAGTGTAGGGGTTATAAAGTTTTTTCCATGCTTTTGAAGCTTTCTGTGTGTGAATTTTGTGTGGTGGATTAGCACTTGTTGTTAACCCCTCCGTATTCATACAATTTGGGACCCAAAAGTCCTTTTTTGAGTACTAACCCCCCCCCCCATAAGTTGTTTGGACAAATTTAGTGTTAGGCCTTTTAGAGGTCTACTGGCCCTATTTAAAAACACACAGTATTGCAGTTTAGCGATACAGTGCATTATCGATAATGTACACCGCGGCAGTTAATTAACGCTGAACGTTCTTAATTAACAACCAATTCTGGAGGACCAAGACAGTGATATGGATGTCAAAATGATGCGCCACCAGTGCTATGTAGCCCCTCCATTATAGTGCACTTTCTAGCGCTGTACGTGCCTTTTGCCCATTGAATGCTCCAGGCCCCGCCGCGAGCGTTGGAGGCTCCGCGGGACTTCCTGCGGCACTTGGAGCTCTTCCCGGTAGTTCTGACTTCCAGGGGGTTGTTGCGGTTGTTCGCGGCCGAAAACCAGGCTCCCAGGCCCGCTGAGAGTGTTGGGAGGCTCCGTGGGACTTCCCGTGGCACTTGGAGTTTCCTGTAGTTCCGTCTTCCAGGGGGTGTTGCGGTTGTTCGCAGCCGAAAACCAGCTCCCTGGCCCCGCCGCTTCCCACGGCACTTGGAGCCCTTCCCAACACTCGCTTCCCATTTGTATACATACAATACTGTACACACATTAACTCCCTCCTCTCAAGCAGGAACGGGCAGCGTCTCAATGCCTAGCAACAGCAGGGATCGCCCACCATTTCTATAGGCAATGCCTTCTCTCTCCAGTTAAAACAGAACACTATTGGCTTTTACCTGAATTCCGACCATGTGAAGGGGTTTGTTTAGATGCTGTAGTTTACACCCATGCGGCAGTAGGAGGAACCTGGTGCTTGTTTAATACGGGGTATTCCTATTGGCTGCTAGAATACAGTCGGCCACAATTACAGTAATGTGACAATTTATAATATTGTACTAACCTGGAAGCTGATCATTGTGAGCACTGCTGCTAACAGGACAGGAGAAAGAGACAGAGAGAGAGAGAGAGAGAGAGAGAGACAGACAGACAGGCAGAGAGAGAGAAGAGAGAAAAGACAAGAGAGAGACAGAGAGAGAGAGACAGACAGAGAGAGAGACAGACAGAGAGAGAGACAGAGACACAGAATCAGACGAGAGACAGAGAGAGAGACAGTGCGAGAGAGAGAGACAGAGAGAGAGACAGAGCGAGAGACAGAGAGAGACAGAGAGAGAGAGGACAAGAGAGACAGAGAGAGAGAGAGAGAAAGAAAGAGAAAGAAAAGAAGAGAGAGAACAGAGAGAGAGAGACAGGAGAAAGAGAGAAGAGACGGAGAGAGAGCAGAGAGAGAGAGGAGAGAGAGAGAGAGAGAGACACGGAGAGAGAGAAGAGACACCAGCGAGAGAGAGAGACAGAGACAACAGAGGAGAGACAGGACAGAGAGAGAGAGAGAGAGAGACACACAGAAGAGAGAGAGAAGAAGACAGACCAGAACTGTACACTAAAGCAAAAATAACATTGACGCACTTACCAGAAAGAAGGAAACTTCCCTTCAGGAAGCAGCCAAAACAAGGGATCCTTTAGTAAAGCAGCCTGTAGAAGAAAGAAAAGTCTTCAGTAAAGCAGTGTCGGTTGGCCACGCCCACCCGCTTCCACTACACATTGCATTTGGATGTGAAGCCCCACAATGCCCACAATGCAATACAGCAGGATACAACTCTAAAGCATCCTGACACTCTCTGTTACTGTAAAGCATGCATTGCATCCGGATGTGATGTAAACACTGCAACTTTCTTTTCATTGGCTAATAGTGCTACAGCAGCTACCAGAAGCACACTATTGGATAATAAGGACAATAAGAAATTACAGAAAATTTCTTTTTATTTTCCCATGCAGAATGAATAAATTTGAGAGGTGTGTCTATAGCCCCCATTTTGACTAGTCCATTCAAACGTGGGGAGATTCTGTATGTTAGCACTTTTTTGTTTTTATTTCATATCCATTATACACTGTTCACACAATATATCTTTATTTAGAACAGATTAATAAACTAATTAATGTTATACCTTTTATATGACAATATACACGTAACCATGTATAATTATTTTAGCCTACCCCCACCTACATAGTAAAGTCAAAAACTCAATGCAATCTCCCAAAATGGAAAAAATTTTTATATAAACGAAAGGATATATATATACACACACAATACAAAGATTGTGAATGTATTGAATTAGGCTAATTTACAAACTACATTTAGCGAGTGCTACTGATCTGGTCAAACATTTATACAAACATAGAAAGATAATCAATGCACATTCCTAGGCCCCATACATATCATTTATCTGCCACTGGCATACTTTATAAACAACAGGGGTTTAGTATCCATTACTGTGATCACTGAATGAAAAGCCTTCCAACCACGTCAAGGTAACCCCAGTCTGGAAGGTCCTAACATCTAACCTTTCAATTTCTTTTACTTCAATTACGTTTAGCAAACTTTTGCATGTTATGACCTTCCAGACTTGGGTTACCTGACATGGTTAGAGGCTTTTCATCATGTGATCACAGTAATGTATACTAAAAACCCTTTGTTATAAAGTATACCAGTGTGCAGTATAATATGATTATTATATGGGGCCTAGGAAAGTGCATTGATTATCTTTTATGCTTGTCTTTCATTACTCACTGGCACACCTGCAGGTTAGAAGTGGTAATATAAGGAGCCTTGGTGTATATGTCCATTACAATGCACATCATGTCTGTTGCAGGCAAAACTTTTTGGGATTACACCTCCTTTCATTATTCACATGGAGCAGACCCAGGTGTGGTTAAGGTCCCATTTTGGCTATACCATGTTGACATAGAAGCTAGCTCTGTAAGTAAGTTTATGTATTGTTATATTTTGTTTTGTACCTATATAAGTCATGCTATACTTTATATACATTTATTGATGTTCATTTAAATGGTGAATAGTGAAATAGTACACACATACATAAACACCTTTTCTTATATGTAATAGCATATACCCCCACCTCATTGGTAGCTCTTAAAACTCAATGCAATCTCCTATGAAGATATAAAATGTATTTTTATAATATATACGGGAAAGGATATATAATTTTAATTGATTTCACTTTATACAGTATGTATTATATGGGTAATCTCAATCCCATATAAAAGTCTGGAAGGGGTGGAACTACCAGGTAGCAAGGGAAGCAACCCAGGGGGGAGCCCCATCTTCTTATTTTTGACTGATATAGCTCCTCAACCACAGGGGCCCCCATCATATTTTAGCTGTGGGCAGCAAAAGGATTTATAATAATTTATTTTTGTCCAGAATCACCATTATTTAAATTATAAAATAAATGATGAGGCAACTTTTAATGCAGCTAAACACTTTTCACACTTTTATGATAAAGACGGGTCTTTTCATCAAATTATGCTGTGGTTTAATTGGATTTCATGATATGTAGCAGGAAAACATTTCATCATCATATTTTTCCACCATTAAATATATTGGGGGATTGCAATAAGAGGTGGTGAAAAAGTTATCACACCATTATATGTAGTCCTTATTATTTGTTCCTGATACTCTGCTTGTACCACACTAAAGTTCTCATCATTAAAAATGGTACTAGTTTTGGCCCCAACCAATCAATATTATCTTCCATTTGAAACTAACATCTGATTGGTTGGGCAAAATTAGAATTTTTTATTGAATGACCACTGATTTTACAGATCATTAATTAGATTTTTAGAAGTTGTTTATGATCTGGTTTGTACTATCTTTAAATATTACAGTAAATACAACTTTATCTCCCCATTCCTATTCTTGCTTTTCTTTGTTATTTTCAGTGGTTTGGTTGCTTATCATTTATTTATTTTTATTTGTCTTCTAAGGATACAATTGTAAATATATTTATTTAACCCAGGTAAATACTTCTCTTTACCCTGTGTTTACTGATAAAAATGTGTTGTGGTGTTTAAACAGAAGCAATGCCCTTTTCACCTTAAACTAGCCTTGATAAAATACAGAGTCCTAAGTGATCTCTTTTATCAGTGTTGTTTCACTGCAAAGCTGTTAAAGGCCTTATAAAAAAAAAACAATCCATTTTTTTGCTATAGGACATACAGGTCTAGTGCACAGTACAGCCTATTCAGAACTGAAAGTTTCAGTATGTCAGATTATGTGAAGATTAGACAGATTGCGTGGATTCAGGTTGTTGAGCATGACAAAGAATTAGTGTTTATGAAAAATTTTTGGGAACTGCAGTTTCCCTGTGATCATTAGGCAACTTTATAGTGCCCAGTCAGCCCTCTTCAGATAAATATACATTTAGTATTTAGGTAGGAGAACTGTAATCTTACCCCTTTTTGCCCCCTAAATGCCATGGTGAGTTGCCAAAAGCCATGTAGGTCTGACAATCTGACTTTTCTACCCTGCTTTATACTATGACTCTCCTTAGACCTAATTCAGTCACATATGTGCACATTAAAGAAGGAGGTGACAATTTAGCAGGGGGTAAGTGTGAGCTGTCATCGTTGCTTTTTTTACTCAAAATTGCAGGTGGGGCAAGTTCTCCTATCTTCCATGAAATGACTCTTACCCAATCAAACAAGTAAATGTGTTTGTAAATGTTCGTGCTTGGAAATTTTAGGGGATGCAGGTCCCATCTAGGTGGTTGTTTTTCCCTTCTGAACATCATTTAATTATTGCTGATTGCACAGATCACAGATAAAAGACAAGTGAAAGCTTTTGCAGGTATATAAACCACCAATAATTTATACTAAGGTATTAGGCTCTTAGGAATCGTAAAAACAAATATAATGAAACAATCATGGGAATTGGGATTTTTTTGTTATACATTTTTTACAGCTTTCTTCCACTCATTTAAAAAGCTTAGCATTACTTTTATCAGAAGACTTGTTGCTTAAAACCTTTCAAAACCTCTTCCACTGCGTATATACTTCTGTAATATGATATTTGCCATTAATCTTTTCACCAAAAAAATCCCTTGCTGTAATGGAACACCCAGAAAACAGTCAAAAATATGAAGCTGTGCTATGACAACTAAAATGGATTTTTGAGTGATACAGTGTATCACAACCACTATTATCCCACTTCACATTTAATAAAGCAAGCAGGAAACCTTAAATTGTTAAGAAAAGGATTGTTTAAAAGCCTCTGATTTAAACAACTTCAATTACTGATGTAAGGACTCAATACAAATCATATTGTACAAAGGATCTGGATTTGTAAAGCTGATATAAATGCATGTTTTATATATTTGAACGGATGATTATAATTAATGATGTATCCCAGGTTCAAAACAAACCTAGTTCGAGTTTGAACAGTTGGTTTCGAAATCTCAGCAGATCCAACAGATTTTTCCAAATTTTCGAAACTTTTCATAAAAAAAAATTAAAATCGAAAATTCGATTAGGAAAACTCGAAATTTTCCATCTGAAAAGAAAAGTCTAAAAATTGAAAAAATGCATAAAAATGGTTAATAAAAATTGTGATTCAATTGGATTTTCGAAAAATCAATAGGTTCTGTGGAACCACTTTGGAACATACAGGGTTATTTAAATAAAAGTTCTTACGTTAATAAGTGTTATCACACCGTGGTTGGTATCGTCGATCGGGGTCGAGTCGTTTATCGCCCATCAGATCGACGAATGACTCCAGACAGAAGTGCATTACACACGGACAATTCTCGGGTCGAAACGTTCCGCTCGTCGCGTGTTGCGTTTGTAACAGTCTGTGTCGGGGGTCATGGCTCAAGCGCATAATAAGCGTGTTACGAACCTTAGAGTGCCATTGGCAATACTCTCTATTTTTGTTGAGTATTGCATTTTTGTCTGTATACACTGCCTATACATACACCTATTTTATAAAGGTATTTTTCGTTTAAACCCCCAAGTTTACTATGCATGTGCCAGGAGACATCCATTTATGAAGAGCATTGATAAGCATACCAGTAGTCAGAAGAGAGCATCAGGTTTTAGCATATGTGGTTTTATGTAATAGAAAAAGGAGAGAGAGGAATTTATAACTACCCCTGACCAATGTGCGGACTGTAAATGCATGTAAATGGTGGGTGTTGTCAACAAAAGTAGAGAGGACCAGGTTTAGGTGGGAAAATGATTAGTTCGTTTTAGAAAGTGTTAGTTTAAGTAAGGCACTTTTTTATATGGGTTTCACGTAGGTGGATTTTAAGGAGAAGGGAAATACCAGAAGAAGGCATTAAATATGTGTTAGTACAGGGGAAAGACGCATGGGAATCGAGGGGCAGAACCAAAACAGGTGAGAACCTCTGACATGGACAACCGGGATTGAAAAGATTCAAGAGTAGCAGAGGGAGGTGTGGGGTAAAAGAATACTGAATGGTAGGACATACATAATCAAAAAGGACAAAAATATAAGAAAAATTCTATACTCAGAAATAATCATTATTACAAATTCCTTGATTTAATTAAATAGTAATGATATACAATCATATCATAATCCAGAGTCAGATCCTAGAATAGATATCTTCTGGTTCAGAAAATCATCATCCTCTGGGACATAAAAAATACAGACTAAATAGCATGCATGCATATAACACTAATAACACCACTTAATTAAGTATCATAAAAATATTAAAAGAAACCATATTACAGTATGTATATCAAGCTTGATAGTGATATTGAGTATAAACTATATGTAATCCAACTAACAGTAAAAATAGTATAATTCCTTTTTACCCCCTTTCTCACAGGGAGGGTTATTACCATATAATGGCCAACAACGTTCACAAAATATAAAGAATCACTTCTTTCCCACAAGGGTAATGTGTAAACAGTGAGGTGACTCAATAATAGAGTGTTCGTGTACCTAGCGTCCGATCCCTTTCAATTATAAGCACGTGTGTATGGGACCTTTGAGTTTGTCTACCTGTAGTTCTTCTACCTGTTTCTTCAGTATATGTCCTTAATCCTTGCTGCAGTAGTTTGCTTCTTGTTTTGGTTTACACGGATGGGTATTCACGTTAAAGTGCTGATTGTGTTTTCTACCTTTTGCTGCATCTTAATTTGAAATGAGATTGCCATAATCCCATTTTTAACATGCGTTACTTGTGTTCTTGGCTTATTGGTTTGCTACCTTTTTAAGGCTCATATTAAAATGTGTAAGCCCAGAGCAACAGTATTGTAAATACTAGTATGTAGTAAAACAACCTTAGAAATGTCGAAAGATCAATACGATTTTATCACAATGCTATATTGTTTCTTTTGTTAGAATTCCCCAAGGAATAGTGTAGAAAGGAATGTTAACACAGTTATATATAGTGTATAGACATACTTGACTATTAATGGGGTTACAATGCTTTTGTCATGAACATTTTTTATGACATGGTTGAAGTATTTTTTTTTCATAATCCATTACATATGTTCATAAAGTAGACATACACAGATAAAACACATTTAAGGGGGGAATGCGGATGGGGGGGGGGGTTTTGAAGCCCAACAACAACTAATTAAAATGAAGTGTCAAGAATTTTTTTACAATTTATATCTCTTCAATTAAATGATCAGCAACAAGATCAGAAAAACTGGGTTACCTGTTCCATTCTTTGTATGTATTTACCTTTACATAGCAATGAACATATATAACAGCACTATGAACGCTAAAATGCATTCACATCAGTTCCTGCCGACAAAGGCTTGCAATCAAAACACTTTGTTGGTGGGTGGTTGGGGGTTGTGTGGGTTTGGGCGTGGGGGTTGTGGTTGGGGTGGTGTTGGTTGGGTGGGGGGGGGTTATGGTTTGTGGGGCTTTGGGGGGTTGAGTTGTGACGTTGTTGGGGGGGGGGTGGCAAACCCTTTTGGGGGGGGTGGGGGGGGCTTTGCCTTTGGTTGTTGGTGGGGAGGTGTGGTTTTTGGGGGGGGGGTGGAACTGGTGGTTTGGGGGGGATTGGGTGGGGGTTTGGGCTTTGGGAGTGGGAGGTTGGACGGGTGGCCTTTGAGGTGGTGGTTTGGTGGTGGGGTTGGGTGGGTGTTGGTTGCGGGGGTGGCATTGGGGGGGGTCTATGTTTGGGGTTGTTGGAGGTTTGGGTGGGGGTTGGGTTGGGTGAGGGGTTGGTGTATTGGTTCGGCTTTGCGCTTGGCTCCCCCCCCTTTGGGGGGGGGGGGTTTGGGGGGGGGTCTTGGGTTGGGCGGGTTGTTGGGGGGTGTTGCGGGGGGCTTTGTGTTGGCTTGGGGGGGTGGGGGTTGGCGGGGCCGTGTGGTGGGGGGGGCTTGTGGTTGGGTTTGTGCGTGGTTGGCGTGTTGTGTTGTGGGGGTTCGGTGGTGCTGGCCCCCCCCCTCTTTGGCTATGGCCCTTTGGGGGGTGGAGGGGGGGGGGGGTGTTGGGGTTGGGGTGGGGGGTTGCCACCCTTTGAAGGGGTGGGGTGGGGGGGGGGGGTTGGCTGCGGGGGTGTTCTGGGGGGGTTGTGTGGTGGTGGTGGGGTGGGGGGGGGGTGGGTTGATTGGGGTCGTGGGGCTCCTTTGGGTGGGCTTGGGGGTGGGGGTGGCCCCCGGTATGTTGGTGGTTTGGAGCGGGCGGGGCGGGGGCGGGGGTGGGGGGCGTGGGGGTCGCTCCCCATCTCCTCTCCCGCGTCGGGCCCCCCTCCACCCGGCCCCCCAGACAAGCCTCTAGCCCCGTGCCCCCCCAAGATCTCACCTCCGTCCCCCTCTCCCCGTCGCGAGTCACCCGACCCAGAGCGATCTCCTAGACTCCCCTCTCCACCTACACCTTATTAATACATATATAACCAAAACAAATGACCAAACATTGGGCGTCCCGCTCTGTGGCTAGACTCTTATATTTGTCCCCTCCTACATGCTGAGCCTCCGAACCAAGATATATGACTCCTACCAGAGTAGAGCCCAATCTTGTGTAGATATGTCTATAAGATGTACATTCGACTCCGTGGAATGATCATCTCGAAAGTTTGTAAGTATCCAATTCACAATCACACCCTATATTAGTGAATGTGTATATAATGAAAAATGCAAGTCAAGCATCCGGAAACAAAACAAATCGACAGTCCTCCTCCTCCAACAACGCGCCCAATCTCCCGATAGACCACGTTATGAAATAAATGACAGTATAAATTCAAGTGAATATCAGTGAATTGTGGATGACAATGCTGTATCCGGCTTTTTGGCAAAAAAAAAGCAACCCATGCTTTTCATGTATTATCGTGTTAGGGTGTGGTTTGGCACTTAATGTAGCATTGGCCGCGCCCATTTACAAACTTTTTGATGTGGGTACTTAGCCTATTTATTTAAGGCTTTGTTAAGATTAAGCATTCAATTTTGCTCTGTTTTTTTTTAAAAACCGGGGGGCCTATTACTACGAGCCTTATGGTGCGATGCAGAACTTAAAAATATCCATCTACCTGAACCTGACCGGGAAAAATGGAGAAGATTTTTTTAGTTCTTAATTGGCCCATTTACTCATCACACGCTACACAAGGCTACTACAGAGCAGTGCTTGCTGAGAAGTATGTTTGGTAGATATTTTTTAGGATATTCTTTCTTTCTCTGTAAACAGTATGCATGCCCTCTTACGTTGTCTATGTCCTGTCAAATTTACATGTTTTTAGAATTTGGTCTCACAGTAATAAACCGGCAGAGCTGATTTATATTATTTTTTTATATACTACTACAGTATATATTGATCTATTTTATAATCGTAAAACAAATGAAGTAAATCCAACAGACTGGAAAAGAACCAGAAATAAAAATAAAATGAAAAGATTTCTTCTACATTCATAGACTACGGCAAAGATGTTAACTAGGTTAAATAAGTTTCAAGTATGACCGTACACAAGGGATATAGGAAGTCCCTTACACAGATATATTGCATATTGTTGACAGACACAAACTTTCTGCGGTGTAAAAAATTTAAGTTCCAATACCTATTGTACCAGTGGGCAGCTACCACATGAACCCTCAGTGCTACAATGTCCCTTCGCTGGATAATTGAGGCCTAGAGGACAAAGATTAAACTTTGAATTTGCTTAGCCAGCTCTACACACGGGTGGTATGATTGTCCTGGCAGAAAATATAACCTGCCAGTTAAGGTGACATAGCCGTGAGGATCTACTAGACTGTAAGTCCTATGTGCTAAACAAGACTTACTTGTGCTATTTGAGCTAACAAACTTGTGTTTTATACCTTTGATTTTTCTTTGAAAGTGTAACAATCATTTTCGTCAATTAATCGCCACCCTATATGTTTTGAATGCCCTCATGCAAAGCCTTTAGTTTTGATACTGTTTTTGACTTTACACTATTGAACACAGTGGTGATATGTATACAGATATACTTTATAGCATTAATCAATCTGCACTGGCATTACAACCAACAGTCATCAGAAACCACTCAGAAATCAGAAACACTTTTCCACAAAATGCTTAATCTCAAAATAATTAAATTACTCAAGACCAGCTACATGTACTTTTGCAGTTTAGCTTACCTTTCAATCTCAAAAAATATGTTATCATTTATGTATTCAATATTCTTTAGACTATCAGAGCAATGCAATGAAATTCATCATCATGCTTACTGTTTAATTGAATATGTTAAAGGCATTTGTCCTCTTTGCATACAATTTCTATTTTGTCATTTACTTTACCTATTTTGTTTCATAGCCTGCCCACTAAATTTGAAAACCTTTAATTTTCATACAATACTGCAGAGTCATAACTACAGGAGGCATGGAGAAACCGCAGGGGGCTGGGAGCCAAGGGGCCCATCTTCCTATTTTTCCAATGAACAGAAATAGGCCTCCTCCTACCCAGACAACCACTGTTTGATGAGGCACAGATAGGGGCCCCATCACAGTTTGCTGGACCCAGTGGATTCCTAGTTACAACCACTGAAATTACTGTCTTAGACCTATCTAACCTTTTATAATACATTTTACGAATGGCAACCAATAAGAGAACAGGAACATCAACTACTGTAATACAATATTGCATCACATGTATGTCTGTAGAATTCATCCCATGGTGAAACTTTATCTCTACTTCGTAATAAAGTAAGTGGCAAGTAAGGTTTGATAAAGGTAAATCACAGTATACGTTTTTTTTTTTAGCAAGTAAGCACAGTGGCTGATCACACGTAAAGATTGGTCCCAGTTCCAAAACATCTGTTTTGATTCATAACGACAGTTTTGTAAAATAAAAATCCAAAAGGAAAAGGCGAAGTTATCAGAATGGCAGTCGAACATCAATGAGAGCAAATTAAGTCCAAAAATGGGATCATCACCACAGCAAGCAAAAAACATGGCAAGAAAATTGTGCTTATTTTATTGGGTGATCAAATAGTTTTTTTTTATTTTTAATAAGTTCCCTACTACTGGCAGAATGAAACTGACCAGTTTTAAAAAATATACATAAATTCAAGCTTACCTTACCTTGTGTGATCCTGCAGCATACGTTTAACACTATCTTACTTCGGTGTACAAATGTGGGTTTTACACGGATTAATGCTTTATATTCAATCTCCATTTTAGTATAGTATAGTATACTGCCTGTTTTGTTTTAATGGGGATAAGTGGGGGGGAAAAAAAGAAAAAAAAAAGCGAAGGCTGAGCACAGAAATTTTAAGTAGTGGGGCCAGAAGCCAGTAACCAGAACCTTGGCACTTCAGAATGTTTGAACATTCTCAACCAAGGAAATGCTGGGAGTTTGTAGTTTTCTAAACATCTAAAATGTAACCCAGGTTAAACATTATTCTGCCGCCCAGCCTTTATGGCTGTCCTAGGCAGGCTCCCCAGATACTTAATTTCAACATTTAGACATCACTCACTAATTGGAACCTCCTGCATGATAAAAATATTGATGATTTCTGTAGCCACCAGACACAGGAACACAAATAAATCACTGATAACCATAATAGTTCTCACAACCCCTTGATTTGCAGTGATCATTATTGATTGATTCAGACGCCACTCACTGTCCACCCTTCATGTGTGTAAGAGTTGAGGGCGGCAATGAAACAATCCTCACTTTCCTAATAAATCAGCAGGATTAGAGGCTTATGTGCCCAGCCAACAGCCACAAAAGAAATTAAACCTCTTAACTGCTAATTATAATGCATTTTTACTTATTCTTCATTACCTTCATACTCTCTTTCGAGAAAGACTCAATACACATGAAAGCTAAGTGACAACATCTCAGCTAACAGTTTGTGGGGACTGTTTTTTATTACAATTTAGGCACATTGAAATATAGCCTATTCCATACATCCATTGTCCCTATTGTGTTGTGTGATAAATCTAATCTTTTTGTCTCTGACCTTTCTTTTTGTTTGTAAGAGAAGATTTTGCTCTACATTCTGGGCTTCATTTTTACATCAAACAAAAAGAAAGGTCAGAGACAAAAGATTAGATTTCACACAACACAATAGTGACTGGAGTAAAATAGGGGACTGCTAGATAAAAGTTGGACAATCTTGGTAGTGATCCTACTTTTTCTAATCTAATTACAGAATACCCTCTCATGACAGCTAAAAGAGCTAGCAATCTCTCTGACTCTCTCACAAGCAGTCATTTTAACCGAGAAAGCAAAAAAGACTAGTGGAGGCCTCGTTTACAAAGGTAATTACCCCTGTGGGAATGTACATATGTCCATTTATGGATAAAGCTGATACATTTATGAACAGTAAGAAAAGACAGAATTATAAGATTCATAATATATTAATTGTAAATCTAAAAATATTATTTACATGTTAAAATGTCCCTGTGGCAAACAATATATTGGCAAGACTACACAGAAGTTACATTCCCGCTTATCCAGTCACATCTCGAACATCAGGTTAGCTAATAGAGATTATCTTAATGGCAAAATGTTGACAGTGTAGCGGAGCCTTTTCTACAACATCATGGAGGTTCAGTGAAGGTCTAAAGTGCATGGTTATGATGGGATACGAGAGACAATTAGGGAGGAAACATTAATATACAGCTGCTTAGAAAAGAAACAAAGTGGATTTATAGGGTTATATCAGGGTAAAGAAGGGTAAATGAAGCCCTAGACTTCACTCCATATATCCGAAGATTATTAAACTTTCTTTTATTAATATAGATCCTTTTGGACCCCGTCTTCTTCGAATTCTGCTTATTCGAACATCAATAAGAGACAGAACAGTTGGGATCAAGGATTCTATATTTGGATGAATTGTGTCTAAGGGACTTCAGTTGCAGGATCTGCGCTTTCCATGTTAGAAGAACGTATTGAAATCGAATAATGGATATTTACTTATCTGCAAGATTTAGAAATATGGGATTTTAAAGCAACTGGATGGCAATTACTATATATATTTTTACTCTGGGGTTCATCGACTTCTTTATTATTGGACGACAATAATTACTGGTAACAAAATCACTTCACACATCACAGTGTTCACTCTAGTTGTCTATATGGAATATACTATATATAAACATTTTATGATAAACTAAACAGCTGTATAAAGAGCTCCATTATTATTTTAAGCATCCGGATGAGTTGGATATTTGAACATGTTCTGGACTTCTGTTTAGGATATCAAGAGAATACCACCCAAAATACTACTATGCATCCTTCTAAAGTATATTTTTCTGGAATCAGCAAAATCCCACTAAAGCATGCTCTCAAATTCTACCAAACTGAAATACTAAGCGCTTCATGTTTGATAAGACTGAATTACAATTTTGTTTGTAAAATTGCAATAATATAATGATTAGTGATTAGTGACTTGAACGTATATCTATTTGATGTGTATTAAATTATTCCTGTTTGTGTCTCGATATATATAAATTTACTCTAGATAGATGTGTCCGATTTATATTCCAATGTGACGTTTCGATAGTGACTTTGAGACTGTACAGGGTTAATTTGTATGACACGAGATGTTCCTAGTTATCAGGACTCCAGCGCACAGACATGTGGGTGTGACGTAAACACGCTAAGAGACGTATGACGTCATTTGATATGCGACGGGACGGCTCGCGGCATTAAAGGGCATAAAAGAGCGAATCCGTCATGGATTCAGTTCTGCATCTACGGGCACATGAGGAAGTCAGAAAGTGGGGGGAGAGAACGCGGGTCTGCTGTGTTCGGGCCCTAATAGTGACTATGGACTTGTGACCTACTACTTCGAGTTAGTAGCTAGTATTTGTTTATCCAAAGCACTTTAGCAATGATACCTTCATGATGTATGCTCCAACCTAAGTTATATTGATATGTTGAGTCCTATACAGTCTAAGCCGCTTGTTTTCTTTTTAAATGTTTTTAAGGATGAGTAACCCTGATTTATGATGATGTAATAAAGGTTTTTTAGATGTACATAAGAGAGTGCACAACAGTTCTCTTTTTCTCAAAGTATTTTTCTGTAAAAGTACCAACTAAGAGATTTCGTTTTTTGGGGACATGCCTTTAAGGGTAGGTCCCACTATACATACAGCAGCGTATACAGGATTTATGCAATGTGCTGCTGTGGTAATATCTTGCAAAGCAGCAGAAGAAGAGGCTGCTCATTAATGGCTGCCGGTTTCTTACCTTTCCACGTTCTGCAATGCAATACTGGACATAAATCCGAGTATGTCTGGTATTGCATCGCAGGATCCTGGGAAGGTAAAATGTTGTGTAAATGTTTTTTAAAAGGAAAGCTCAGTGGAAAATATTCATTATTTTTAAAATTCTTAGTTTGTTATGCCTACCCAGTTATTCTACATATTTTCTTCATTTTAGGTTGTGTAACAGTCCCTCTTCTTCCCAGAATGCACACTACCTTGGAATGTTCTAACAGAAATGTCTACTGATTGGTTGTTGGATGAGTCAACCCAGGCGTGGGTCAAAGGAAAGACCATTACGGTCTCTTTTAGGGGTCCTGCAAACAGGAAGTTAGATTTTAGAACCATTATTTTACGCAGACAAAATGCTAAATGGGCAGGTTAAGATAATTAATTTCCAAAATAATTTGGAAATGGCGCTGTACCCTAAAATAAGGGTTACATCGGGTTTACATGGGTTTGCCCTTATTTCAGGGGTACGAATCTCCCGCAGGTTCTGTAAGTCCTTTAAGTACATCTTAGAAATAATGAGTGTATTGACAATGGAGTTTGGGGGTCTTATGGCATTCCAGATTTACTATATTGTACTAATTGTTTTTTTTCCAGAAACCTATAATCTGTAATGTACAATTGCTGTTGTTTTTTACCACAAAATTGTATGGTTTAAACATTTGTTATATTATGGATCTGTTTTAAAAAAAAAAACATTGACCAATTATCCAAACACCACTGCAGGCAAAATGGAAAAAAAAATCTTATCCCACTTGTATCTGTCTGTTAATTTGTATTGTGAGCACATCCAAACAATCTGTGCAGATGAATTTCTGCATGATGAAACACAGTCATTTGAATTCTGATTATTTTATAAAGTGTAGGGCTTTTCTTAAGAATTCTGCATCTGTCATTGTCCTACCGCCTGGATCCACCTGTTCATCTAGAAAGAATAATTCAGCCATAAGAAAGCTTAAAGCTGAATTTACACTTCAGCAACTCTTCCAGTCTCGGCATCGCCTGAGTGACTATAGCAGTCAGATGATCATGTATTGTGTCTAAAGCAATAAAAACCTCCTGATAACAAACAATTGAAAAGCGTGGTAAAATTGCTGTGTAGGGTTATCTCGGTGTATACAGGTTTGTTTGTTTTTGAGACAATCACATACATTTATAACTGTAAAAATATTAAAATCTTATGAATTGAAGCATGATTGCAATTGAAAGGCTAGATTAATTTTCTCTACTCTTACAGGATGGCTTGTGACAGTTACCTTAACCTTAAAAACAGATTAATTCTTCTCTTTTTGTACTGTTGTTTTCTGTGACCTTTCTAAACCATTTGCATCCACCAACACTACCATTATACCCCAAACTAAGTGGGTATATTGCTAGCATTACTACAAAGTTTTGCGTTCCCACAGAAGTATAGATGTGATTTGTACATTACAAAGTTGTAGGAGGTGCCTCCTGGAAAGAAAAACCAAAAAGAACCCCTTTAACACGGGGGGACAAGTCCCAAACACGGGCGCACATTAAACCACATTATGTGTGTGGGCTGGCAAAACAATTCATGAGAAATTCTAACCTTATATAACTATAGCAATCATATATCTGTATAAATACAGAACAAAACAGAAGAACCCCTACTCTTATACACATGTTGCATATTAATCATTAAAGGGGAATTAAATCTCCAGACAACATTGCCCCAATAGAAAGAGCATTTACAAAGATGCCAAATGCTGTGTCTCACCTCTCCCTTTTATGTAACTGCTGGGTGATTTATGAAATTAACCGGTGGGTACTAGGGGTCAGCTCCCATAATTCACCTTAGCTGGGCATACCCAGTAAGTGTATGCAGTACACTTGCATCCTAGAACCTGACAGCCAATCATGTTACAGCTCAGAGACATCCCTCCCTCTGACACAGAACACAGTATTTAAGTGCATTTTTCATTTAAACCTAATACAAAGCTCCTGTCCCTAACAATTCTAAATTCCCTCTTTATTTTATCAAAAAAAGTATTTTATGCAGTTTATTTTATGACTTCAATAGTGTGCGCCTTCATCCTTCTTTATAGGATTTATTAAAACAACAAACGTACAGTGGTCCTGTAAGTTGTAAGTTTGTTCAGAATATGAGTATTATCAGGATGAGATTTTGAGAAGTTTTGAAGGGACTTCTAATACAATTAATAATATGTCTTTTGACGCTTTAAGGGATTAGCAAGCATTGGCTACCCTGACAGAATTTAATTAAGAGGAATGAAGTGAATACTGATAAGGTTGGGATTGATATATGTACTGTAACTTTAAGAAGTTTAGAAAGCATTAATTTTTCTACCTGTTAATAGTAGATTCACTGCAGTGGATCGGTTTCAAATAGAAATGGAAAAAGGGTTTTGTAATTTAAAAGAGGAAAATTTAAGCAGGTTTGAAAGGAAGCATTGGCGCAAACTCAATGATCTAGTTATTCGTAATGCAGACAAAGGGGGCTGCATTGTGGGTTAGATGCTTCTCATTATAAACAAGAAGCTCTGAGGCAATTAAATGATAAAGAGACCATGTTTATCTAACAATCCTACCAGTATTTACAGAGAGGTCTTGGAGAAAGTGGTGAGGGATGGTTTTGATGCAGGTGTTAGCATCGGGAATTAGGGACTGTCATACCTAATAACCCAATCATTCCCATCTTTCACCCTCCCCAAGATACATAAAATTGAAAGTCCCCAGTGGGAAGGCCCATAGTGGCTGATATTGAATCCTTGAATGAGAATTTGTCTGACGTAGTAGATACATTTCCCACTTCTCGTTTTGAGATTGAGATCCTTTTTGAGGGACACAAAACACAACTGAAAGCGTTAGAAGACTGTGAACAATTAAAAAGGTGTTCTCTAGCATCCATAGATGTGGTATTCTGTACTCATCAATACTCTTATTGAGGAATGATTGCGATTAAATATCATCTGGATACCCATAGTACATACAACTCTGGCCATTTGGGCTTTTTATCTGGAATCGGTAGGCTACCTCCTCCATCATAATTTTTTCATATTGACGTGCCCCTACATACGTTCTGGCTTTATCTGGATGGTGGGGAGAGGTATATCTTTGGGGTCCAGGTCCCCTAACAAAATATTCAAATATCTCTTTCTATAAGAGATATATTGACGATTTTATCTTAATATGGCATACATCGTATGAGTTGTTTACAGAATTTGTGACAGTGATGAATGACAAACTGTGTGGCTTAAGGTTTGTATCCAATTTGGTGGTGATAGGTTGGGAGTACTTGGATCTATCTATTGAAAATAATGGGAGTAATATTTCTACAAGTGTCTTTAGAAAGCCAGTGACTACGAATAATCTGCTTAGAGCTGATTCCTGTCATCCTCATCATGTTTTAAGGGGTATATTCTGGCCATTTACGGAGAAATTGCTCCTTATGAGCTGAATTTGTCACACAGCCTTGGTCTTAAGAGACAGGTTCTCTTACGAAGATGCAAGTTTAAGCAATTACAGACAGCCTTTCTGAGGACTCAGGTTACAGAGGGAGGATTTGTTGGAGAGAACAAATACTGAAAGATACCTGAAAATAGAAAACCAGTGATCTTTCAACAGAATTCAGTGGTCAGAACCCAGAAATTGTAAAATTGTTACATAAGTGTGTACCTATATATATGCAGATGATGGTATAGCTCGAGTGTTGTGGGATGAACGGTTTATGTATGTTTCAAAAGGGGCACCACCCCTCCTAAAAATTTGTTCTACAGTCTTTTTACAAGTAATGAAAAGAGCAATGAGAAATAAACGTGGTTAAGACATAGGGGGTATATTGATGTGGGAGTAGTAGGTGCATTACATGTACAGGAACTACATTTAACTGCATCTGTAACTAATAAAACATATGAGATTACAGAGTATAGACATTGTAACACTAACAGGGGGATGCACCAAGCGCCGCTATGGCAACCGGTGCAACAGCCCGGCGATGTTATATGCCGTGCTCGGAACACGCTACCTGGCGATTTTTTATTCCGGCATTTTTAATGCCAGCTATTAGCTGTCGTTGAAAGTGCCACAATAAAATGCCGATTTCGGCATATAACATCGCTTGCGGCAGCCTGGTACTTAATTATTTGCAGATATTTATGTTTATCTATCTGGGCATTTGGACAGTCATTTCAACTGTTATGAATTAGTCATGATTCAGTACCTTCCTGAAACAACTTAATGCAATCTTTTCCCTTATTCTGAATAGATAAACATTACATACTGTATGTAGTAAACTATAAGAAACTATAGGAAACATTATGAATAATTGTGAGGATTTATATTGTATTAATATCTGAATAATGTTTTTTCTAAATGTGTTAAGTAATATTTCCATTGTCGAATTTGGATAGGTGTGTGGATTTTCTTTAATGCACTCCCCCTTCTCTGATACTGTGTTTAATGGGTGGAATTATGTGAAGTGTATTATGGGTATTTAAAGGCACGGATGTAAGTACATAAATTGTGCCTATGATTTAGTAATGGGATCAGTGCGAACGCGTCAGGTGTGTTTTATCAGCTAATAAGGAAATAAAAGTTATGTTTTAAGTGATGGTGTATCCGATGTGACTTTTTCTTCGGGATGCAGCCGCACTTCTTGTGGTTTTGTGCTTAATCTTCTCCGGGCTATTTAAACATAGTTAGAATACTCCTGAAGACAGTGTGTGGGGCACATCTTATTTACAAGTCTGAATTAGCTGGGAATGGAGGCTAGTGATGGCCCAAGAATCTGTTGGCAATTTAAGTCCCTTGAAAGTCCCAATTAGATTATTACAGCCAGGTATTAGGGACCTTTGAATGCAAGGTGAGCTTGCATGAGGCTAAGGTGTGTCATCAAAAACTGCCCAGGTAAGGTGTCAAAACAGCATTGTACATTGAAGACAGTTGGGGTGTCGATCTCATCAGGCTTGGTTTCTTCGTTTTCACATAAATGTCACCCTGGTGTTAAGGAAAAAGTGGCAGGAAATTACAAAACCGGGAAAAAAAACGCCAAAACGGAAAAAACGGAATATCCGCCGTTCGCGAACGAGGTAAATGGCCGCGGATCCGGGTGGATATCGCGGATTTTCCGTTTTTCGCCTCGTATTTTAGAAAATACGTGAAAATACGAGAAATCCTTGTAAATTCAAAATTTCACGGATTTTTCACATTTTTGGACTGAGCAACCCACATTTTCGGGCCGTATTTTTGAAGAATCCTCGAATTTTCGAAAAATCCTTGTATTTTCGAAGAACGGATTTTGCCGAACCTTCATTTTAATAGGTTTTAAGGGTCCGCTCGCTGATTTTCGAATTTTTCCGAAAATTGCGGATCCTGGAGCGGACCGGATTTTGCGAAGTTCGGACATCTCTAATGGAGGCAAATTATGTACAAGTCTGTGTGGGATGGGCATGGGGCATCTTATATTTACCAGTCTGTGTGGGCTGGGCAAGGGGGCATCTTATATGTACCAGTCTGTGTGGGGTGGGCATAGGGACATCTTATATGTATCAAACTGTGTGGTTGGGCATTAGGGCACATATATTTACCAGTCTGTATGGGCTGGGCATTAGGGCATCTTATATTTACTAGTCAGCCCTCAGTTCACCAGCCAGTGTTAGGTTTGCCCTCCAGTTCACCAGCCAGTTTTTCATCCCACCATACCCACCTCCACAAGCCACACACCACTCCTTAGCCATGCCCACTCACCAGTGTCATTATTGTATGATTGAGTTAAAAACAACTAGCAAGTACCCACTCTTCTGAAAGGTGGAGCAATCCATTACTCCAAAGGTCCAACCAGCACATATTTTCCTAAAAGTCCAATCAGTGGTCAGGAACTTATCATAGGTTGGATTGGGAAATGAACATGAAGTATAGATGAACTGATCATGCAAGTATTAAAAATAGTACTAGCTTATTACTAATATATTAAACAGTCGGTCAGAAAAGAGGTCAAGAACCTAGAAATAAATGTCACAGATAGAACCAAGAACAAGTGTAAAATCCCTGGTTCCAAGAACAGGAAAAAGATCAGGATGTAGATAGTACTCTAAAGGTCTTTAAGACATTTTTGGCCTATACAGGCAAAGCTGATGTCAGGAAAGGAGTTTATGTATTCTTTAGGTCTAAGATCTCAGCTATAAAGCATTGAATCTGAGAGGAAAAATGTTTTTGGGTTTTAAGCTAAAACACGCCTAGTGTTTCTATCCTTTATTATCTAAAAAGTAATTAACCAGTTGCTTGTGAAGGTTCTCATTCATCCAGGTCATGGTATATCTGTTGTATTCAATTAGATCAACTGGACTTGAAATGAACTTCGCCTTAAGGTATCTGCAGCCTTAGCCAGTGCTAAAACTCCTTCATCTAACCTGACTACACAGGAAAGAAGAGCCTTAACATCCCTCAAGAAAGATTCCAGTATCACCATTCTACCGGCAGATAAAGGAAGATGCACAGTGGTACTCAACACCTCAGACTAACCATGATAAGGTGACCATGCTCCTGGCGATAACAACACATATGAGGCTTTAACAAGGGATCCACCGCCGTTACAAGAAAAGAGTCATAGACTTACAAAACAGCTTCAAAAGGATAAAGCCATTGACCGAGCAATGTATCATCGCCTCTACCCTGGTGAGGCACATCCATGCATATATGGACTCCCAAGATACATAAGGAAGGGGCCCCACTAAGACCCATAGTCAGCAGCATCAATTCTGTACAATACAAGGTGGCAAAGTATCTAGCTAACATCTTAGGACCTTTGGTGGGAAGTTCTAAGCATCACATCCAGAACTCTCAGGATTTCACCAACAAGATTGAAGTATAGTACTCGGTTGTAGAAGAAAACTATGGTGTCCTATGATGTGACATCTCTCTTCACTTGTATACACACAAGGAGGCTGTTGACATGGTGAGAAAACGGTGGGCCAAGACAGCACTCTACCAGCAGAATTGATCTCAACCCAGAACAGGTGTGTTCCTTGTTGGACTTGTGCCTGAATACACATATTCAATACAGGGATAAGTTCTATAGCAAAAACATGGATGTTCTATGGGATCTCCAGTTTCACCTATTGTGGCCAACTTTACATGGAGGGAGTAGAAACACAGGCCTTAATCCTTTAAGGGCATAGCACCCAGCCACTGGTTCAGATAGTGTGATGACCTGGGTTAAAATCCACCAGAAGGAAGTACAAGCTTTCACAGAACACATTAATGCGGTAGACCAAAACATCAAATTCACAAGGGAAGAGGTACAAAACAACAAACTGGCTTTCTTGGACTGCTTGGTAGAAGTTAAGGAAAATGGTAAACTGGAAGTAGAGGTTTAAAGAAACCACACACACAGATCAGTATTTGATGTTTGACTCCCACCACCCTTTAGATCACAAGCTGGGTGTCATCAGAACCCTGCAACACAGAGCCGAGAACATCCCCACTAGCACAGAGGCGAAGGCTAAAGAAATGTGAAACATCTCAGAGGAGCCCTTAAAACTTGTGGATATCCAGATGGGCCTTTGTCAAAAGAAGTAGAAGGAAAGAAAAGAACACGAATACCACAGTGAAGGGGAAAAGCAAGACAGGAGGAAGAACATGGGCATCCCTATGTGCAGGGGTCTCGAGAAATTAAGAAGAATTTTCAAAAAACATCGTATCCCTGTCTGCTTTAAACCGAACAACACACTGAGGCAGCAATTGGTACATCCGAAAGACCAACAATCGAAACACAAGAAAAGCGACATCATAATGCAGTGCAGTGCAGTGAAGAATGCTTGATTTGTATGTGGGGGAGACCAAACAGCAACTGCATCAAAGTATGGCCCAGCACGAAGAGCCAATTCCTGGGTCAGGACTCAGCCGTGTACCTGCATCTTAGGATAAAGGACATACCTTTGAAGATTTTAATGTTAACCTACGGCGAAGGAACGTGACTGGTTCAAGAGAGGTGTTAAGGAGGCCATTTATGTGAAAATAAAGAAACCAAGCCTAAATAGAGGTGGGGGGGTTCGACACCAACTGTCTGCATGGACAATGCTGTTTTAAACACCTACTCTGGGGTTCCTATACACCTCTTAGCCACTATCCAATCACACCCTTAAACACTGGTCGTGATATGCTAATTGGGATTTTTCAGGGTATAATTGCCCAGATTCTTGTACAAGTCATTCTGAATTGAGAAAGCCAGTCGGATGACTAGCGAAACGTCTTCAAGAACTACATTTCAAGTCCAGTTGATCTAATTGAATACAACAGATATAATTAACCAGTTGTTTGTTAATACATTTTAGGATCATTTTTAGATCATAATTTGAGGTATAAATACATTTAGCATTCTTATCACTCATCACTAGAAAATACATGTATCATGCATTACCTGGAGTTGCTGTTACAAGAGATGTTCGAAATTGTTGAGTTTAGTTTTCGAATTTTAAATTTTCGATTTTGAAAATAGGCTTCCTTAGATTTTTGATTTCGAAAATAGTCTAATTTGATTTTCGAAAATCATCTACTTTCAATTTTCGAAAATCTACTTGCATTTTGAAAATCATCTACTTTCGATTTTCGAAAATCGTCTACTTTGATTTTCAATAATATCTACTTTGGATAATCATCTACTTTCGATAATATCGAATTTTCGATTAATAAAAACTGAAACTCTGAAAATTCAGGATTAGTAAATACCGAGTTCCGAAAGTTTAGTCAGGAATTAGAAAACCCTCAGATTCTATTCGAAACTGGGTTCTATTAGAACCCACAGTACATCTCTAAGTTTACATAAAAACATAGGATTATGCAGTAGAATTGTTCAGGAGTAGATATACCAATGTATAATGAAACATTCCACATAAATCCATGTGGAGTGTACAGGTTAAAATATAACCACTTGGTTCTGAAGCTTTTTGTTCAGGTACTGTAGACTAGAGATGATCTAGAACCTGAGTTTGAATCAAACTTTAATAGTTCAAACAAACCCAAACTTTTTGTACTTTAGAGAATTTCAATATTTCTAGAATCTTTGAATTAAAATAGCAATGGTAACTTACTGTACATGCTCTGGGACTGGGAAATGGTCTGGGGAACAATGTACAAACATCAGAACTTGAAATAAAGTCACTTCCTTCAACAACATGCTACTTTCGAGCTTCCACATTTAACATTATATATTTCTAGTAATCTGTCCTGAATCTCTTAAAAAGGGGTGCTCATATTATACAAGAGGAATCATGCCCAGCATGAGTGGCAACGATTCCTTGTATTATACATACTTTTAATAAAATCTGCCTTTAAAGGAAAAGTTCAGTTGAAAATATCATTATTTAAAAACTCTTAGTTTATATTATGCATACCTAATTATTCTAAATTTTCTCATCCCTTTTTAAAAAAAACAGTTGAATATAAACCCCTTGCTATTTTCCTGCAGTTAAAGGGCAAGTCTATATATAAACTTTGGCTATATGTAGGTTACCCCTGCCCACACCAATCGCTACATAAGTTTGAAGAAAAAAAAATTAGAACTGTTCTACATGTTTCATTCCCGGCACTGCAGCCATGACTGCGATTGGCTGAGAGGCCAAACAATGGTGGCAAATGGTGGAAGAGGTTTAGAGCATGTACATGATTTGTTTTTCTAATTGGTAAGTAGATTGATTAGAAGTTTTGATCTTATTTAACCCTGAGCCACGCTAATCGATTTATACATAGCTTGACTTTAACCTCTTCATCGCACAAAAGAAACAAAACGCAAAAACTCTGTATCAGGTTGTGCTCAACTTTTTTTAGCACAACTTTTTAACGTCAGCTTATAGCTGGTGTTAAAGTTGCACCTGGGTAAAGAAGATTGGTTCATGCTGCTATGATGCTTTTTTTATATATTTTATATGCGGTGCAAGCTATAAGCTATTTTTCAGGATATTTTTAGTCATTTAGCAATTAGATTTTGTAGTCAAAACTCACGTTAGTCATGCAATAGACTGGTAGGTGAAAAGTCCTCTTGTGTGTTTCTAATCAAACAGTCTACTGCATTAACCTATCGATAACCTATAACTTGATAAAGTCAATAGTACTAGAAAAACCTTTTTTTTAATACAACAAACTTTATTTCCCAGGTAGATTGAAAAAAAAGTATGAACCATTGCTATAAGTTGCAATATACTTGCAATCAGACCCTGCTTCCAAAGTTAATTTGGCACAAATTTGCTGATTTTGGCACAAAAAATAAATTTGTTTTCAGTCTAAACAATGACAGAATAATGGCTGGATGCTTTGACTGTGAACACCTAGGTGATATAAGTTTCCAACCCCATCTTACCGATATACTCGAATATAAGTCGACACCCGAGTATAGTATAGTCGAGGTACCCATTTTTACCTCAAAAATGAGTAAAAATGGTTGACTCGGAGTATAAGTCGAGGGTAGAAATTATGAACACTACTGCCTTCTGATTTGTATTGTCGAGGGTTTAGTTCCCCTTAAATGGACAGCAGCATTCCCATACAGTAGTCACTACAGTAATAGCCAAATCCAATATGGCTATTAAGTATGGAATACTGTATTTGAATTCTGTGTCCATTTAAAGGGCAACTAAGCCTCAAAACAATATAGAATCAGAAGGCAATCTATTTACCGAACAATAGGTACCATCCTCAGTATTGTTCAGGCATTAGATTAGTTGCCCTTTAAATTAACAGAATCCCAATTCATTGGCACTCCAGATGTTTGGAAACTACAACTCCCAGCATGCTTTAGATGCTGGGAGTTGTAGTTTACAAACATCTGTAGTGGAACTACAGACTCTAAACATGTTACAACCACAAAACAATCTATCCTGTCCCTGACCCAAATGAATCCCTTACTCTCACCCCACCCCCAGGATTAAAACCCTATTTCCCTGCACCCATCTTCTCACCTGCCACTATAGTACCTTTTATAGTATTCTTACCTTTTTCCAGGTGCGTGTGTCACAGTTGCAGGAGAGTCCGGGCCCCCGACATCACTCACTTGATGGATGGATCCGGCGTGCGCATTCACTGATGGTCGCATCCACTGACGTCACTATCGGCGCCAGTCTCATTCCCGGTGCCGAGTAGTGCGTCAGTGGATGCGACCATCACTGAATGCGGCAGTGGATTCCTCTATGAAGTAAGTGACTGACCCGAGTATAAGTTGAGGTTCAGTTTTCAGGCTGTTTACGCCTGAAAACCTCAACTTATACTCAAGTAATACGGTACTTTGAATTGAATCGGAATACAAAGAAATTTTTCTGTGTTTCAATAGGCTGATAAGAAAAAAATATAAACGGGGAAGGCGGGAAAGTTTCCATCTACCCTATTTCTAGTAGTCTGTAGTTTTCAAGCTTAGGTCTAAGAAGATCAGCAGCGCAGGGTGGGGAATTTTGATTGGATCTAGGATTGTTTTTGATGATTGGCTGATTGTGAATCCGATTGAAAAACCATTGGCCTTTAAAGTGCCATACAACAGGCCAATGGTCTCCAATCAGATTTCAGTCATGACAGTGACAGTGATGTCACGGCCAATGGCTGATGGGCATCACCCGAATGAGCCTCTGCTACTACTGCTCGTGCCCGCTGTTTACAAAATATCTTACTTGAATTCCTGCTTCTCCTCTCTGTCTGGTAGGCTTTGTCTCTGAATTGCCAAGACTGGTTGTATGGGGGGCGGCTGCCATTGTAGAGTGCAACATTTTGGTTCCTATCCTTTCAATTGGTATATAATCGATTGGAGGCTTTTAAAGATTGTTCCCCTTTTTAAACTTCTCGCTAGATTTCTAATTTGAAAAGGTGTTTAAAATTCTATTTTATTACTAATATAAAGCACTGAAAACCAATGAAACTGGCGAGTTTTGTTCCGGCCAGCAGCAGAGGCATGGACTTAGCATCACTGGATGTGGGATAGTAAGCCTCTTTTCTCAGTCTAGGAGCAGCTTTGGTAATGTAAGTGAAACGGATCCTGGGGCTGTAAATTATTGTAAGAGAGATGGACATGTACTTTATTGACAGCCACTATAAACAATGTCCGAATTATATCAAACCCCTGTTTCATATAATTATAATTTGCCCTTTCTTTGCTGACTAACCAAGTTGTACACACTTCGAATCCTATACATATTGTTAATTTATTCCATTGTTACGTGTCATTTCTTTTAAACTCTACCTTGGTGCATGGTATGTTCTACCTCTGGATGAATCTCCCTATTAATATTCTTATTCTAATACTGACTTATTTGGTTCATTCGTCTGCAAGCTGCTTGCTTTTGTTGTTGTGCAGTTTTCTTTTGTTTCCTGTGCTAGTCCGTCCACTTCTCTGCCTATTTCCAGTTTGACCTTTTAGCCCTGTCCATTGTAGTGCAGTAGGACAGTTATAGGGCTTGGTAAAGGATCATGTAATTAAGGGTTACTAATGGAGATATTAGTTTTACTGTGTATTCTTGTTTTGCAGGTGTTTTTGCAGCAGTTTCTATGTGTGTGTCTAACATCACAAATTGTGCAGTACAATATAATCAATGTTATATATATGAAACTTAAATACATTTATAAAAATACTAGTGCCTTTGGATCACCTGTTGAATTATTGTTCCGTGTGGAATAAATAACCGTACTGTCTCAATATTCTTCAATGGCATACAAGTATACGTTTTTATACATGTAGTGGTACTGGAACTGGTGCTTTCATCCTGCACAATACATGTCGGATAGCCTTTCAGGCCTTTTTGACAACTGCACAGTGTCCTGCTAAATAACTTTTATTGTGGGAAGACAAATAGTTATCCAGTATAACAAAGTGCACTATTGATTAGATGGTTTCAAGATAACATGTTTCCAACATCCTGGATCTAAGAATGAAAAAGTTCAGCTTAACTTTAATTTACAATTTATATTCTTGTCCAACATTCTGAGGAAAGAGGTGATATGTTATTTAGGTGAATGTTTATATTAACAAGAATGATCCTTCAAGAAAATATCAATGCCTCTTATATTTCAAGTGCGAGACTTATTCTTTGCTTTTGCATTTTACCGTTCTTCGTTTTATTAAAATGCATCAAGTTTTGATTAGTTTATCACAATGTGGAACCAAACAAACTCTGTATGATAGAATTTAATTTTGGTCGCAGATGAGCTATTCTCTTGATGCAGAAACTGTGATCACCAAATCAAAAGCGCATGTAAGGTTGAAATATGCTCCAGAGTAAATGTCAGGAGAAATTTGATACAAAATATGAATAACTCATCCTTTCACTCTTTCAATTGGAAGGAGAGATTGAATCAACTCATTCTCATATATAAAAGCGTTCTTGAACAAAGATTTTTTTTTCTCTGTTTTTACGTTAATGCTTCTACATTGGAACACCTCAATTATTTTGCTAGTTTCTCATTTTAGCCACAGACTTCAAAAGCAAATTCAAAACAGAAAAAAAATACTTGAGTATGTTAAACAGAATTATTTAATCTACAAGTGTTTGTTATTTTTCAAGTGTAGTGTAAATGGATTTATTTAGCATACCATGGTTTTAAAGGAAATACATAGGCACTAGCGGGGTTATTCAATAAACATTCTTATTGTTAAAATGGTGCTAATTTGAACACAACCAATCAGATGTTAGCTTTCAATGTTAAATAAGATCTGATTGGTTGGGGCAAAATTAGCACCATTTTAAACAATAGAACTTTTATTGAATCCCCTGTAGGTTTTTTCCAAAAACAGCACAATGTGGTTGCTTTAGTAAACCTGCTGCTTCCTATGCATATAGTATATGTATAAAAAAAAGACCTGAAAGGGCATGTGCACACCTAAATAAAAAATCTACCAAAAATGTTCCTTCCACTGTTCCACTGTTATAATCCAAAATATCCTGTAGCATGCATTACGCTGTTGAAGCTATATCATGGTCAATGTTTGACTTGGTTACATAAAAATGCCCCTGTGCACACGTAAGCTTGCTTAAAGCAAGAAAAAGGTTGGTAGATATGTAATTTGGGGGTTGACATTTCCTTTAAACAAAATATATATCCATTTACAAGTGTGTGAGAAGAATGGTAATGATGCACATTGTTCCTAGTAGCTGGGTACACACTGCAAAAATCTTTAAAAGATAACAGACAGAATCTTATGACAGACAGAATCTTTAAGGAAGTCAGAATCTTTAAGATAAAGTCTAGGGAGAACATTCGAGACTGCCTAAATTTTAGTTACAGGGGGTTGACCATGGCCGGGGGTAATTTTCAGTCAGTTCTGAGCTTTTACCAAGTACGAAAGTTGCCCTTGAGAACTGTTGACTCATTCTATGGTACTCACCTTTAACCATAAAGGGCACTCCGTAAGATCTGACGAAAATCTTCCTTATCTCAAGTGTGTACCCAGCTTTAGTTAGAGATTTATTTGTTATAGGGTGTTGTCTATCACTATTTACTTAATTCCTTGTCCATAGATCAATTCTTATACTTGTATAACATATGAGTTAAAGGATGGATGTATTCTTTGTCTTCTTGTAGGTAGGATTTATGACCAGTTGGCAGCATTCACCCTGTCTGCAGCTTTAACAGCCCCATTTGGCATGACTGTGAAGTTATACAAATGTATGTAAAACTGTAAAAATTACTTTGGCTCACCTTAATCTATAAATAAAACATGTAAGTAGCACATACTCTAAAGCTGGATACATACACTACAGATTAAAAAAGAATACAGAACAGGATCTCAAGATTAATCTGTCTGCCATCTTCAAAGATCGGATACACAGTCCCGAGCATTCTCCTAGCACATCATAGGGAGAACGCTTGGGACAGTGTGTTTCCCTCAGCTGTGGCCAACTGCTCAATAGGGAGTGTAGCGCTGTCGACGGGAATTTTCATTTTTCTCGAACGACCGTGTGCCGTCGGGGACCGTTCACCGGCTGACACGCTTGTTGGGAAAAGGAATACACACACTAGCGATAAAAACCCCCATACCATCGGCTAGTGTGTGTGCCTAGCTTAAGGGTGTATATAAGTTGCTGCTGCCTTCAAACTAGTAAATGTTGCTAAGCTTAATATCAACACACTCCCACTCACCCCATTACAGACAAAAATTTTTGTGGGTTAAAAAAGGAGCCAGAACAGGAGAGTGAATTTCCACAATGCATTTACACGTACCAATTCACTTTTAACTGCACACAGCAGAAGAGTTTATGATAATAAAGCAATTGATTGACAGTAAGATGTATTATATTCAATATGTAAAGAAACAGAGGACAGAAATAATGAAAAAATGTGACAGTGGTTATTGGTGAGAAAGACGTTTTCAGTAATTGTCTCATTGCCAGAAACCTCCTTGTACTTGACTCCCTGTCTTTGGTTCCAGTTCCTAGCCCTATTTCATTTGATGTTCCTTGCCCTTCGTTGATTTACCTGAACCCATCCATCTTGACACTTGTCTTTCCTATTCTGTCTGTTATGTTCCTGTGTATTCTTTATATATTGTTTCTAGTTAGTAGATAGGTAGATTGGTTTAGAGGTTTTGGTTTTCTGGCTTGGGCTTGGTGTGTGTGGTCACATTTGTGTTTGTTTCCTTGGTTGTTAATAAAAACTTATTCATTCCAGTATTGAAGTCTCACCGAACTATCAGCTATTTATTTAGTTCCAGCTGCATTGCAGCCAGGAGCTTTACATAGTAGATAAAGAGAAAAAAAATATGTAGCAAAGGTGAATTAAATGCATATTTTATTAACTACTGTTAAAAGAAAATATGAATAGAAGATAACAAACCCATGAAGACCTACAAATTGCTATACTTATATTTCTTTGAATCTGTGGTAAAAATGTATGTGATTTTAATTAATCCATCTAGAGATGAAAAGGTTTTGGTCTTTATCACTGAAGTTAAATTTCTAAAAAGAAAAAAGAAAACTTTAAATTGCAATGCTTCATTTAATCAATGTAGGCCACAACTGATAAATGTGTTCATAGACTAACTACTGGTAATTACTTTATCGTTTGCTTTACAATATTAAGCACATAAATATCTACAAAAATCTACACCAAACTAGAGAATCAATGGAAAAATAAAATCTAAATGCAGTTATTGTATTTGCACATATATTCATAATCACTATGGAATGGTTCATAATGCAGAATTATTTAAGGTGTAAATGCTGATGTACGTACATAATAGCAGGTCTAGTCTAGTATATTTCTACTGTGAAGCCCAGGAACTCAAAAGGTGCATCAATACCTACCTGTCATAAGGACCAGCCCGTGGTGGTCCAAAATAAGCCTAGAGTCACCTCATCAGTAGGAATCATATGGGAAATGCCCTATGGGAAAGCACCAAGACAAGCCTGGAATGACTAGGAATGAGGACAGAACCTTGGTAAAAGGACTGGTATAGAGAATCCGGCACAGAGAAACAATGTCCAAACTCCAAAATTCAAAAATGAAAAAAAAAATTTTAAATGCATCAAAAATTGCATCAAAAAAAATCGATAATTCAAAAAGAAAGTCAAAATGATACATTATTGTAAAAATTGCCCTTTAAATGGATTTGTAGATTTTTTCAGTTTTTCGGAATTTAGAGGTTTGCAAAACCTCTATCATGGATAGTTACAATAACAAGCAATAAGTTATTGTAGAGTGATACGTGCTATGTATCATGATCCTCAACAATCATGTTTAAGGGTCACCAAAATCCCACTTTATGCATGTGAGAAGGATCTGCTTTGACCATTTGAACAGGGGGTTCAATAAATATGACAAAACAAAGTTTAAGAACTGAGAATTCACCAGAGGCCCATTTACACATGTATATTGAGTTTCTTTAACACAGTGCTTTCCACGTGTTCTAATTTTGTCAAACGAAGCCTGAATAAGTTTTGGCCAGACATTGAAGATGACAAGTCTTTAAGTTTATACATGTTGTTAAACCTTTATGTGTATGCAGAAGGAACATTGTTATAGATGTCTCTCTCGCCCTACCAGTAGTTGGTCAATGGGAGACGGTTAGGAGGGCTTCAGACATTTGGCAGACATTTCAACAGGAGAGGCCAGGTGCGGGACACGTGAGTGTAATGTAATGTGTGAACATGCACACGTCCGTGCATGTACACTGACGTCACACCCAGAAAAGGTCTATAAATGCAGGACATGCTAATTCTTTGCTTATTTTTTAAGTGCTTTCCTCTTAGCTTTTGTTCACTATGCTATTGCTGTTCCCTGTTCACTTCACAATTTTGCTGCTCATTGTCTCCGTGTTGCCGTACTCATATGCTTCTACTCCTGGTTTCCGTTGGCATATACATACCACTGCTTCTCCTGGTCTCTTGTTGCTATACTACATATCATGCCTGCTCTTTGTCTCCTGTTGCCATGATACATACTCTATCCTGCTGCTTCTGTCTCCTAAAAATTTTCTAGCCACCTTTTGAAGACATAAATTCGATATGGGGGCAATATATTATTTACTTGGAATGTACTAAAGAAAATGTTACACCCTACACTTTAAGTGCCCTATTATAAAGAGGCGATATTGCAAAGTTAGCGCATACCACACCTTTTACGACGGCAATTATTTTCCATGATCATACACTTACGATTCGTCTCTACAATACATAGTGGCCGTAAATGTACTACTGCAGCTATACTTCTACAATAAGCATGTTTTTAGATAGGGGGACCCCTAATTTACTCTGACATGCAATCAGATGAGTTACACGCTTCCTGCATTAATGGCACCGCGCCCGACGCCAAAAACAAAAGAAAGTTCGTTTTGCGTTACGTAATGGTGAGGAAAACAAATATTTAGATTAGTGTTGCCTTTTGTTGCTCCTTCCCTGCCTCGTTCCTCCAATGCAGTAACTCACACTATGTGTAATGCATCGCAAGAACCCAGAAGTAGGAAGAGCATGCAAAATGAGAGCTAACCCATGCTATTTGGTATTGATCTTGTTGTAAGGTGGTTTATAGAAAAATTAGCTTATTGATTCCTGACAGTCTCCAAGCAAAAGATCCAAAATCTGTACTAACCAATGTATTTTTTAAACAAGGACAGTTGACTGATATAAAAAACCTCAAATGTTTGCCTGACTCAACCAGTAATGTGGGTATTTGTACTGACAAATCAAAGGAAAACACTATCAGGTTATTCAATAACAGGTTTCTATCGTTTAAATGGTGCTAATTTTGACCCAACCAATCAAGTATGTAAGCTTTCAAATTGGTAAATGAAGTGTGATTGGCTGGGGCCAAAATTAGCACCATTTAAACGGATAAGAACTTTATGAATAACCCGTAGTTCCGGCAGATAAAATATACAAAAGTTACAAACCATTGATGAATAGTTGACATGAATTATTAAACAGAATAACTGAAACATTATTTTATGGTAATATTCAATTGGTCCCTGGACAGATAATCTGAAAAACATTACTTATTAATGCTTTAGATTATAAAACATAAAAATCAAAGTCTCCCTGTTTGTGTATGCTTAACCACCTCCATGATTGCCGTGTAGCTGTGAAGCGTGATGGTCTTTGCTGGTGTAAGTGGCTACTCCATAAGTTCAATTCTCTCTGTGTTAGACCAACAGGGATATCCTTAATCAGGTATATAACACTTGTGTAAACATGTGTACACAGTGCGATTTCGGGGCCAACCCATCAATACGGCGTAGGCTGTGGTACGATGTGCCTTTCATTTTGGAGGACAATGTTGATGTGTAGAGGTGTTGTGTCGAGAGAAGCCACCAACACTACCCGAAACGACCCATACACGGCACATATTGTTGCCCAAAATGGGCAACTCATACCACATTGTGTGTCGCGTGTTGGGCCACGACAGGACACACAGGCTATTTTTGTAATGGCATCCACATTAAGACACTGTAATGTTTCCAAGTCATCTGAAACTATTAGTGTGTGCTTGCTGAATAAATATTTGTCTTTCAAAATATGGTAATTCGCATGAAGTCCAACTCCCACTCCAGCACACGGTACAGAGAGGCAGTTCGTTACAGACGGAACTGTCGTGAATTTATCTATATATTGGATTTGAATTTACATTTAAATGCATTGGATCATCTTGTACAATTAAACAATGATTCCTAGGAATATCTTGGAATTCATTATCGTATTCATTACTAATGTTACATGGTGGCTAGATCTAATGGTTGACCCTAGACCAAAGTATGAAACAATGTAACGTTAAACTGACTTCTGACAATGTGCAGAGACTCCCTTTTATATTTTTTGTCTAGACGCATGTTTGGGGTGCTGTTGTTGCTGCTCCTCCTCTGCATAGAATAGAAAAAGGTTTTTATGGGGGTACTGCCAAGAGGCCTGTGCTGGAATATAATACAAAGATGTTTGAACAAATTTCTAAACAATCAGTATAAGGAACAAAACCATAAAGGGAGTTCAAAAAACTTCTTGTTATGTGTTGTTTGATTAACTTCTGATCCAAATAAAGGAGAGAAATCAAGGTTAATTTGAAATCTGAACTGGTTAGAGTAATAAAGAAATAGTAGGGAAAAGGGGATATGTCATTTGAGCATAATGTACGTGTATAGTCACATATAATCCAATTCACTGTTGTACTGTTTATTTTTAAAAAGAAGAAAAATACTGAGGTTTAGCGATCAATGCAGTGAAGGTGGCATTAACATATTCCGATAATAAGTAACCGATGAGCGCTACGCAACGTCCCGTTTCGATCCCGGGCGGAACCGCCTCTCCAGATCTTTATGCAACCGGCATGCGATCGCAAACAATGATTAAGGTTTTGCAATACACATGTCGGTTGCATAACAAGTCAGAAGAAGCATGTTCTGCGGATACGAACAGAATGTCAGCGTGAGCACTCAGTCGGTTAATTATTATCTGGGAATAGTAATGGCCACCTCACTGCATATTGATGGAGTAAACCTCTCGCCATTGTTTTCTTCTTTTTTAAAATCATATAACAGTAAAAAATGAATTGGTTATGTGATCTATACACCGGTACATTATGTGCAATGATCATTTTCCCCCTTTTCCAACTATTTTCTTTATACTCTACCAGTTCGATTAAATTACCTTGGATGTGACTCAATCGTGAGCGCTTGGTCGGATGAAGTATTTATCAGGGAATATGGTATGGCCTCTACATCCCCCTCACATTTTTAAGGTAGAAAAACAGATAGCAACTGAGGGCACGGCCACACTGCAACGCAAAGGCAATCGCATACAATTTCATGACTTGTACAAGAATCTGTGGCAATTAAGTATCCTGGAAAGTCCCAATTAGCATTTGACAGCTAGGTGTTAGCTAAATGCAAGGTGTAGACTAGATAATGCAAGGTGTTACTAGCTAATATGTTTGTTTTACATGTGACGTCAGTGCGCCGCACTGTTCATTAGAAATTTGACTTTATTAGGTATAAACGTTGACTATCATGAATGGAGTATTATTGATTGTGCATAATAAAGTGATATATCTGCGATATTTATCCATGTTTACTTTTGTTTCCTTAATGACATTATTTTTAATTGCAATTACAACAGTATTACTACATATTACTGTTTGTCAATTTTGACACCTGTTATTTTGTTATTTGTTTTAATAACTTCTGCCAGTGGTTCAAATCCAGAGTCAAATATGAGTGGTGAGAGGAGACATCCCTGTCAGGTTCCATTAGAAATAGTAATTCAGATAATTCAAGATATAAGTACACTTGCTGTAGGATTATGATAGAGTTTTCATTAATCAAACTGAAACACAAAATCTAATGAAACTAAATTAGTGATTCACAAACCCACGGCCCACAGACCAAAGTGGCCTCCAGCAATTTTTTTGTGTCTCTCATAAATAATGTCCATAAAGATAGGCTCTAGCTATCCTGTTAAAAAACTGCAGAGCTTCATCAGACTCTGTCAGATGAACAAGAAACAGTTGCAAATCATAGAGATTAAAACTCCCCCCCCTTTCCAGGGGTGAGATTGAAACCATTATTGCAAAATTGTAGGGTGAGCAGAGTGGAAAAACCTGAAGGTGGTACACACCTGGTGATGTTCTCCGGCAATCGACTAACTCGAGCCCACGAAGAACCGCGGACGTGTTCGTACGGGGTCGGTTTGGGCTTGGTGCTCTGGTGCAACATCCCAGGTGTGTAAAACCTTAGCCTGAGATCCTTGGTCCCCACTCTTCTTCCCTGTCCTGCAATTTTGAAATGATTGAACTTTGGGAGCAGACTTTGCAGTGTCTTCCATCCCATTCTTATTTCCGAATCTGCTGCCTTTGCCTTACACTGAGTTCCATCAAGCCTGAAAGAGGTAGGTTAGGGCACATAGTTGCTTCCAGACAGAGCGGCTTTTTTCCATATGGGGACACAGTGAGGCAGTGCTGGTAGGGAAACAGAGGGAGGAACACAACATCAGCAGCTTTGCCCATGTATGAAAGACGTGTTTAGTTAGTTAGGTATGATTAGATTGTTTGGTTTGTTGGGTTTTGTAAGGGTTTTTTGAGTATTAGATATGTGTGTGTGCTTTGTTAGTATAGGGGGTGATTAGTATATGTTTGTTTGTGTGTGTGTGTATTTGGTGTGTGTGGATTAAAAGAAACTTATTGGGCTTGTAAATAAAATCACCAGAGAGGATGCTGGGTCATGCGCAGCAGCCTTCTAGTACACCAGAGAAAGTGTCGTCAGCCCTCCAAGTGTCAGGTGGTTAAAAGGGCATGTCCATCCCCCCTCCCCCAAAAAAGTAGGATTCTGCAGTAAAAACTAGGACCTTGATAGGTTTTAATTTGTCAAATCTGATCAATAACTACACTACCAACATTTATTCCATATGCCCGACCTTGCAAGCTCTGTGGTGAGGCTTGGGTGATTTAGGGTGGCACTACACCTATGGCCTGGTCACTTATGGGTTGTAAGGTTGGGCACTCTGAACAAATCATGCTATACCAAGGGCAATATAATGTTGTTCAACAGCCAATTTTAGGTACTCTTGGTCTTGACTGTCTGAAATTATGATCTTAAAGGACAAACAATATCAACAAAAATAACACTCACCGCATTACACTGTCCGCTTCCAGCAGCTGAAATTGCTTACTCACATTTACACTGTGCTGCCCTCACGTAGAATCACACAGCAAAGACAAGTGCTAAAAGCTGCTCCTAGATGGCCCAGGGATATTGTGTTAACATAACACTTGTCATTGGCTAGTGGGAATTCTGGTTACAATCTCTACTACTTCTCTGATAGTAACAAACTTGAATGCCTGTGATAGGAACAGCCTACTTAATCTAGCTGTAAAGGATGGGTGGAGGAGTTTTCTCCGCATGCTAGCTTTGAGTGTCAGTTATAGGCAGTTCAGAATCATTATGCCCCCTTCACAGCTGGACTAATTGAAGGCTAATGAAGGATGAGAAGGAGACAGGCTTCGGAATCAGGAAAAAAAAATGCCATGGGGAGGGCCTGCATACCTTTTACTCTTTACAAAGCAATTATAAAAAAAATGCGTTCATTATTTGTAATAGCCAAACAATCATAGAATTAAACCATAAACAAAACAAAAAGCCAGTGGCTATAGGTTCCCCAAATCATAAGGGATTATAATATAGCTAATTTCCTTGACAGACAAGATTCTGGATGACTGATTATAAAAACAAAATATGAGAGGTATGAACTTTGCTACTTATGACAATATTATTCTTTCACTTAAAATGAGAATTTAGAATTGGAAGGGAACTCATATTTTACAATATATTGTAAAGGCAGCATTAAAAAACCACACATTATAATCGAATCAATTATTAGGAACACATTCCCATGCAAGCTTTATTAAAAGATGCTATCCAGAATAAGTTAGGTACATAGATGTAATAGTGCCTGTTACTGAAAGCAATGTATTCATGTTGATATACACTATACTCTAATACTATTTCGTATATAAAATTCTATTACATTCTAGATTTTCCCTTCCATATTTGAGCAGTGCCCATGTTAACCCTATACTAAAAAAAACCGGCTTAGAGCAATTCTGGTGTAGCTGAACAGGCAGTCTCTTCTTACCAATAGCCTCTAACTATCAAGAATGATATGTCGTCTCCGCACTCACTAATTGTTCATATCATGACATATTGGGTCCTTTTGCCAATCGGATTCCGTCTTGCCACATTCAACTCTGAGACTTGTAAGGTGTGAAATGATCTTCAGGTTGAAAAGGCCAATGGTCAGTTTTCTTCTTATATTCGTGGAACTCTTCAATGCTTTTGACCACGGTTTGATCGGTACATCCCTCCTAATGCCAGAACTTTGCTCCTTGGGCATTCAGATATGAGAAGGTTCTATCCTATCACAGACATGAAAAACCCCAAGATCACCATCTTATGGGTTAATTGTTCACAATCAAAAAAAAAAAAGTAGAGGGGGTGGCCTCCCTGCAGGGAGAGGAGGACTAGATGCACAGGTTTCGAGATCTCCAGTCTCCCTACGCTAGGAACCGTGACAACCAGCAGAATAAGGAACCATTTGATTACAAAGAATCGGAACACACAAGGAACCAAATGACAAGGGAAAAAAGCGGAGGAAAGAGGAGAGGAACACCTAAAAAACTCACCTATACTTCGTGCAGAAGAGAGAGCCAGGGAAGCCATTCAAGATGGCGCGACGCAAAGGCAGACATCACCGCGACTCCTGCCACCTACCGAAACGGACTGAAAATCTTGAAACACCTTAAAAAACAAGAGGGAAACAACAAGGTTATGATGAACTCCAGTAATACTGGACCAAAAACAATATACAAAAAAGTCACTCAGAGACATATCAACGATCAAAACAGATATGGACAGTAAATCATAACCACAATCCTCTGTAGCAAGTGCGTGGAAATATGAGGAGACACAGGGAGACAAACAGACAGCACCAAGAAAAGGGGAATACACAAAGATTGCTTCAACCAGATATTCCCAACATGATGAAACAATAAACGTAAACAATACTAAAAGAGCTTTAACCTCACAACATCAGGCTTAATATGATTTCTCCATATTGTAAACGATCTTAAAAAAGACATTAACAGACATCGGTAGAAAGAAACAATCCACATAGAAATAGATTTGAAAAATATGTGGATACATATAAACGATCTGGTGGACCCCACAAACCAACTGTCAGAGACTGTAAACTGAGCTGAAAAACAAAGTCACGACTGGAAAATAGATCAAGAAAAAAATAATCTCAAACACGAGGTGTGTTCGGAACTGGTTTTAAAATAGCCAGGTTGATGGAAACACACACAAAATTGTTTATTTAAAAACACATTTTGCCCGGATGCACAGAACGGACCTAGGGGATAGACAGGCATAACATAGAACTACAAAATCCAAATACTGCACCCCAACAGGCTCCATGAGCGATATCAATAAGACTCCACTCTTCCAAATAAAGGACAGATATAAGAAAGATGAGAAGGAGACCAACTCTACTACCCTGGCATATCAAAAACTTATATTATACGCGAGCCTAGCCCCACATACTATTCTCCAAAGAAGACAATTTACAGAAGTACAAACATTCCTTAAAGCAAGGACAATACAATTCACCTGGGGATTCCGTTTTTAAAAACTCTCATCAAGTATGGCAGAGAACTTGCACGCAACAAGTACAATGGAAGATGCACAACACTACTCACAAATGGGGGATCTGGGAGAACGAGAGGAGAATCCATACGCACCCTCCAAAACCCAATAATTACCACCACGAAAAAACAAAAGAATGGAATGGAAATACCCCTGAGACGATCCCAAACACAAATGATCTTATACTGATACTAGATATAAAACTTAAAATATGAGATAAGACCTTTATCAATAAAAAAGGGGGAGGGAAAGAAGGGAAAGCAGGGGAAGAAAGAAAGGGGAGGGGAGGGGGGGAAAAAGAAGGAAGGAGGAGGGAAAAAAGTGGGAGAAGAAAAGGGAGGAAAGAGATACGTTAAAAAGGGGGGGAGAAGGAGAAGGGAAAGGGAAAGGGAGAAAGGATGAGAGAGACGAGAGAAAAGGGAAAAAAAAAATTGCAAATTATAAAGGACACATCCATGTTTTTTCACAGGTTATCAAGAATGAAAATCAGGAAGGCGATTTAAAATAAATGTAGGAAGGTTATTTACAGGGCATGTGTTGCAGCTGTTGGTTAGGAGAATAATAGAAATGGCTATTTACTTTACAATATATGACATTTACTTGAAACTCACTATGCTTGATTATGTGTTTTTTTTTTGTTTTGTTGTGTTTTTCTTTGTTTTTCTCCCCACAGGCATATCAAGAAAGATGTCTAATAATTGATAATATATGAGCTATATACAGGGCAATTTGGTTACAGCTGTTTGAAAGAATGATAACAGGAAAGCTATTTACTATGTGAACTTGTCGTGAATCGTCCTTCTATTATGCCTACTCTTCACAGGGATATCAAAAAATCACAATGGAAAGCAGGGGGGAGGGGGGGATAGGGAAGAATTTAATGACATATAAATGTGTCGTGAAGAATGGTTAATCTCTGGCTATGTGAAACCAACGTTAGAAATGTTTGTTAAATGTTAGATATATAGTCTATACTCCACCTAACGGTTGTCAAATGATTTCTATAAAAGATAACAAACTGCGAGATGGAATTAAAGCTCTGCATTACTAAGAAATGAATCACTGCGAAAGTAGTAGGGAAATTTTCCCAAATGAATGTGATGATCATTTCATTAGTGTTTTTATTGTTTTTATTATAATGTTATCATAGTTAACACTCATTGTTTAACCGTTCACAACTTCCCTATCTCAAAACAAAAACTACAAGGGAATATCAAAGGTCATGATTATTTCTCCTGAAAGTAACACTAGAAATTTTTTCGGATCACAAGGGGGGGATACTTAAGACACTATCATATAATGTAAGAGGACTTAATCACCATCCAAAAGCCATATCCCTTTGGAAGAGATAACAACAAATCAAAACAAGAATACGGTGCCCTACAAGAAAACACATTACTAGACAAACAACACCACCTATTACACCATAAAAGAACTACACAACATATACCCGCACATCCCAGAGAAAAAAAAGAAAGGAGATAGCGATGATAGCGATTAAAAATTCAGTAGCCCTTCAGGACATCCAAAACATAACAGACAAAGCCGGAGGAGATATATATACTAGAATTGTAAAATCAATAAATGAACACTATCTTATAATAAATACATTTTTACAACCCAAAATACACGGACAACTAACAATTTTATCAAAAAAATATTTACAAAATTCAAAAATATCCTGAAACAACTTGATACTAATGTGCGGGAGATTTCAAAACCTTTTTCCCGAAGATCCGAATGACACAACAAGCAGAGTCAATCTAAAACAGAACACACAGAAATATAAGGAAAAATCTTATTTAAAAAACAGAAGAACTTATCGACTACTTGGAGAGTCTTACACCATTGGATAAAGACTTACTATATATCAAAATCCCACTAATAACCTTCTCTAGAATAGAACATGATCCTAACAGACAAATGGCTTTACAAAAATATAAAAGCAAATATGAGGAAACAGAAACGATTTAGACAACGCACCAAGTAATAATAGAAATATCCGAAGGAAGCTCACCATCCCTAACTTTAGTCATGGAGTACTAAACCCCTATCTATTAAGTATACCGAAAAATCAAAAGAACAAATTAACCTAGATCTTAAAGAATATTCACTCTAAAATAATGAGAACAAAATATCCCGCTCTCATTGTGGAATGCCCATAAAGCTTACATGAGAGGAATCTTGATCTCAAAACAGCTCAAATCTGAAAAAAAGAAAGACTCAAGAAAGAATACAGACTAGGTAATCAACTAAACAAACAAGAAGAAATACACAAAGAAAATCCAACAAAAGAAAACTACAGAACATCTAACAACAAATACAAAAAAAACTCCACCAACACAAAATGTACCGAATTTGACAAATATATGCGTAGACTTAAAATTAAATTATTACACCACAAGGCCCCAAATAACAAACAAACGTTAGCCAATAAAAATGAAAAAAAAACATATAGCTAAAACAAAATAGCTACATACTAGATGAAAACAATGGGGGTAAATCTACAACACACAAACAAATAGCGAACCATTCGCCGAATACTATTCTACGCTATATAATCATACAAAACAACCCCAAACCCATAAACACCCAACCGAATCAGACCTAAATAATACTAACTAAAATCCAATAAAAGGATTAAACACAAGAGGCAATGAAACGATTTAAATCACCCAGTCAAATATCGAAATAAACAAAAACTATCTTCAACTTCCCAGCAACAAAACCCAGGCCAAGAGGATATTGTAAACGAATACTAATAAAACTTCCCGGAGTATGTGACTTCATATACTAACAAAAGGTGTATAATACAGCATAGCATGGAACAATCCAGAGAGAATGACACAAGCAATCATATTACAATATCACTAACAAGAAAAAGACCCAGACTTAATTAACCAAAATTCAGACCAATACTCCCTATGCATTGATATTAAAATCTATTCTAAAATATTAGCTCTCAGAACCAACCATACTACCAGAATTAATTGACCAGATAAGTAGGCTTCATCCAAGGGTAGACACCTGGAGGATAATAAAAGAAATAAACTTAATATGATTAATAGCAGATGTGCCAACTTCGAAAATCGGTCCGCTGAGAGGATACCGCGGATTTTCGGAAAAAAATCGAACATTGCGAAAATCCGCGAGCGGAAACCCGTTAAAAGTATTATTAAAATGAAAGGTTCGAAAAATCCGCATTACAAGTGGTTAAATAGCCTTCGTTAACCGAACACTAACCGCTCAGGACCTGGAAATGGTTGAAGCGTAGAATTAAAGCAACAAGATCCCTAAAAAAATGACAGTCCGTAGCGGTATTTTTCGAAAAAAATACGAGGATTCCCGTAAAAAACGAAGATTCGTAAAAAACGAGGCTATCTGAACTATGATAGCTGCCATGGCTAATTTGGATCATGTGGCTTGCGGTTTGTCTTGAAAATTACACGAATTATGTTACGAGGGATCTTCGGTTTGTCTGTATCCGAAGTATCGTTAGATCCTCGTAATACGGAGTAATACGTATTTTCGGAAAATTTTCGTAAAAAAAAAAAAGTTCGGTAAGTCCGGAGGGGAAGTCCGGATTTAATCCGCCGTTCGCGGACGAGGAGAAATCCGAGGCGGGATCCGGGTTCGGTCCGCGAAACGGCCATCTATTAATATTACGGGCAAATAACAAAATCATACCAAAATCTCCTAATCTCCTTAGATAGCGAAAGGCATTTGCCGCATTAAATGGACCTTCTTGGAGAAGATCTTAGAAAAATAAACCACTAAGGGGGGGATCAAAAAGGCAATAATGCGCTATATGAGAACCAAACGGCCCAAAAGTATTATAGCCATTTTATCTTCATCCTTCCAAACTAACCAAGGCACAAGGCAGGGCTGCCCACTTCGCCCCACTATATTTGATCTAGCAATTAGACCATTGCGAACAAAAATAAGACAAAATAAACAATATATCGAGGAATAAGATACGGAAATCAGAGATAAAATAGGACTGTTATGCCGATGATGTTATCACTAATCCGCCCTAAACACCCCAAAAAATACGTACTAAACCTTCAAGAAATTAAAAGCAATATGGAACTATATCCTACTACAAATTAATGACAGTAAATCGTCAATACTCCAATCATATCCGGAAACACTAAAAATTCTTCCTCAAAGCAAGAGTACCCAATACAAAATAGAAACAAGACCAAATCATACTTGGGAATCAAACTTAACAAAACGACATAAAAACCTTATCAACCCAAAATACTCCCCCCCCTGAACCACTTTTGGAACAATTAAGAAGAACCTAGAAGGTGGAATACTAAATATAATCATGGATTAAAACAAAGGAACCTTACTAAAAATGCATACTACTTCAATAAAACTTCTTATATAAATACAGAACATAAATACCCATACATATTCCAAATACTTTCTTTCACACATACTTAACATGGAATAATAAAAAAGTTCATGTGGCCAAAACAGGTAAACCTAGATCATTGCACATCAATGACCTAATCAAAGAAAACAGGTGGAGTCATACCACATTCAAAAGATATTATATGCAGCTAGCATAAGGGACAATCAAGATTATTATTGGGCAGAACCAAATCAGCAGAAAAATGGGGGAAGTAAACAGGCAAAGCATAACACAAGAAACCATACCTCAATAATTGGAGCACCTACCTAATCTTAACCCAAAATTAAACCCTTCCAATTACACACAGTAGGAACATCATCCAAATAGGAAAGAAATCATTAAATCACTCATGTTTTAAAAACAAGCATTAACACAAGTATGTCAGCACTATAAAGAAGGGTGCATCAACCTGATTAAAATATTAAAAAAATGGCAATGAAGAAAGAGGACCAATTTATATTGAAGACCTCTTTGAGGGGAAGAAACTTATAACGTTTGACAAAATTGTAAGGGGAAAATACACAAATTCCTCAATCTGATTTTGAAAACTACCAAAGAACTAAGCATCACAGAAAACATATCAAAGAAAGTAGACCAAACATCTAACCACCAGACACGCACTAGGAGATACCAATACCAAAAAAATCAATTACCCAATGCTCCAATTTACGAATGATAAAGACAGACACACCACTCTCCCATGTATGGCGGAAAAATGGGGAAAAGAGGACAAAGACCTCCAAATAATATCCACAGAAGAATGCCCAGAATTCCACTTAATATACCATTCAAACATTACAAAGGTGCCTTTCAGCTGGGAAACAGACAGAATTACTACTCAAATTTCTATTAGAACACCATAATGAAATGGCATAAGGTATAAAGAGCAAATCCCCACATGTTGGAGAAATTGTTAAATATAGGTTCCTATGTTAAATAATGGTTGTCGTGTTAAAATAAGAAATGGTGGTATGGTCTTTTTAACTTTTAAACCATTGTCAGACACAACAATACCGATAAAACCAACCTTTAGCCCTATTGAATATAGGCACAGATCCTACCTCAAACCACATGGCATTCCATAATACCATGCCTTCATGGCAATGAAAAGACTGATAGTTAAATATGGAAGACCCCAAAACCGTACTACAATAAAAGAAATTAAATATTACTAACGGATTATATGTCCTTGAAAAGGCAATATGCCATATAACAACCAAAGTTCCCGCCTTCTATAGAAAGTGGGAATACTGGTAATGGTGATGAAGTATAATAATTTATATCAGAAAAATGGGAATGGCAATTATAAGTCTACGAATAAGGGCGATAGAAATGAAGGAGTAAATAATGGCGGAAAGAAAATCGAATTGACCATGCAGACCTTAAATTATTATTATTATACAAGAAACGTTATACTTACTTTTTGTCGTGTACGTGATATTAATGAAATCTACAATGTACTATTTAAGATAATGTATGTTATTTTGAATGGGAATAATCAACGTTGTGTACTGTTATATTGAAATACTAAAATCAATAAAAAAACAATGTTATAAAAAAAAGTTAAGGATGGGGAATACAAATTCATTCATGAATGTAATTCCCTGAATGGCGGCAAAAAACAGGGACAGGAGTTTGTTATGGCCCCCACACCAATATCAACTTTTTCTTTACATCACCAACCAGATAAACCCTTACCATGATTACTGTCTTGTACTGTTTAATACATGCAAAAAATACACTTTGCTTTTCAAAGGACATGTTTCTGACCATTATACCAGCATATACCCCTTGTGCCATCACACCTCGGTACTGTTTTTTCTCCCACCCACCCCCTCATGAGTCTTGTATCTGTACTGGTCATCTGTTCAGTGTGTTTGAATTTGCTGTAAGCTTGAAAGTAAGCGCACACCATCAGCACTAGCATGTCATAGATAAACTTTCTTTGGTTGCTGTATTCTGGATGTCCGCCAAGTCTCAAAAGTAAGTAAATGACGCAATCATGAACCGCCCACACTTTTTATTGAATTGGGGTCATTAACCAATTTATTCAGTGGAAAAACCTGTTTGTAAAGGTGGAGGACCTCCGCCACTGTCGATGAAGGGTGGTTGAGGTCCCCTGGTAAACTTACATGTTTTACACTGAATAAATGGTTAAGGAACCCCAAATTCATAAAAAGTGTTGGTGGTTCCTGATATCTTCAATTTACTTTGATCATTACTGATCCCCAATATGTATATAAGTTTGTGGATTTCTCAGTTCTTTTGTAACATCCATCATGATGAAGGGGGCTTAGGACTCCCGAAAGCGTGCGTAATTTGCTAAATTATCTAGTTAGCTAATAGAATGGTATCACAACTCTTACTTTTTTCTCTTACTTATGGCGAACGCGGGTACAAACCTCAACGATTGCTATCATGTCTTTCAACAACGTACTTTTTTCATAAAAAACATTAACTGCAACTGCAGGTTCCTTACTCTCCGGACTACACTAGTGCTTATGCATGCTCTCCTCCTATTGCGCCCTTGGGGGAATACTGCAACCTACTAAGTAGCTGGTCTTCTGATCCAACACTCTCTTCCCCCTTCAGTCCATTAATATAAACTCTGCTACACGTATGGTTTGCTCTCTAACTAAACAGGATCCCAATATATTCCTCTGTACCGGTCCCCATTAAACAGTGCATTTTGATACAAAAATCAGAATCTATTGTATTAAGTTAGACAACGGGCCTTAAAGTTTAGCTTCTTACGACGTTTAGCTTAGTAATGACACGCGCACACTTCTCAATTTCAAAATGAGTGTTACAAGAATCTGTTGGCAATTATGTAACACTGAAAAGTCCCAATCCCAATTAGCAATGATGTTCTTAATTGGAATGTAAAGGGTACATATTTGCCAACAATATGTACAAGGCATTCATTGAATGAGAATAGAAGGGAGAAAGCATTTGGATGACTAGCGAAAACGTCCTTTTTTCAAGAACTTAAGTCTTCAAGTTCTATTTTATCTAATTGAATAACACACAGATTTTATAAACATTGACCTGGATAAATGAGAACCTTCACAAGTGTATACAAAATCCTTATCCTAGCATTTAAATCCCCTTTTTCGCTGCACGTCCTTAGATTTCCTCTCTAGTGTCCCATATGTTCCAACCTCACACTGCGTATCATACAGAACCATCTCTTCTAAGAGAAGATTTTGCTCTACATTCTGGGCTTCATTTTTACATCATTCTCTCAGCCTATTGGGATAGCCCCTTTGTATAAATCTATTCGATAGATCATTGGCTGCTTGGTCATAATCTTCTCTTAAGGTACAGTTCCTTAAGGTACAGTACCCTCAGAAATTGTCCCATGGGGATACCTTTGAGCAACCTCTGTGGGTGAGCACTTCTATAATGCAACAAGGAGTTAGTGGAAGTCTTTTTCCTAAAAAGTTTACTCTTAAGTCTGCCTTCCCATTTTTCAATATGTACATCTAGGAAGTCCACTCCCTGAGTAGAGACCTCCTTAGTTAAATATATATTCAATGTATTGGTATTGAGTGTGTCAATAAATTGTCTCAGCAGACCAGAGGAACCGCGCCAAATAAAAAATATATCATCTATATATCGTAGCCAGATTTCCACGTGGCTCGTAAAACGTTCCATATGGTCACAGAAGACGTGCTCCCTCTCCCACCAACCCAAGAACAGGTTGGCGTAAGAGGGAGCACACTTGGCACCCATCGCGGTCCCCCAGGTCTGCAGGAAAAACTCTCGATCAAAGGTAAAGAAATTATGCTCAAGAACAAACTGTAAGAGTGTTAAAGTAAAATTAGCTCTTGCTCTACTAGCCATGCCCTCTGATACCAGGAAGTATTTTGTTGCCTCCAACCCTTCTCTATGACCTATGTTACTGTAAAGTGACTCCACATCACATGTGACTAGGATGTGTTCGTCCCCCACATCTATGTTGTTAATTTTAGACAGTAGATCTGCAGTATCCCTTACATAGGAGTTTAGACTTATTACAGGCTTTTGCAATTGGGCGTCTATATAACTGCAGGCATGCTCCCCCAGACTCCCTATACCAGAGACAATAGGTCTCCCTGGTGGCTCTTTAAGGTTTTTATGTACCTTGGGTAGTAAGTAGAATGTGGCCATCACAGGTGTCTCGACATTAAGGTATGCTGCCTCTTTCTTGTCTATTATCTGGTCTTGAAGAGCGGTTTCTATAATTCTTTTTAGTAAATTTTGATAGTGGATGGTCGGATCTGCAGGAAGACGGACATAGTTATTTTTATTGTTAAGTTGTCTACGGGCCTCCTTAATATACATTTCTTTTGGCCAAACCACCACATAACCTCCTTTGTCTGATCTTTTTATCACTACATCCGATAGTTGCTGTAGTTCTCTAATCGCTTTCTTTTCTCCTTTTTCTAGATTGTAGTGCAGTTTATTTTGATCAAAGGAAGATTTATCTAAATCTTGTAAAACACAATGATAAAAAACCTCTAAATTAGGGAAAAGAGAAAAGGGTGGTGTAAATGTAGATCTCGGTCTAAAAGCATTTATATTACCCGTATTTGTAGCATGTATATTTACATCTTCTGTCAATTGTTCCATGTTTTCTATATTCCTGTCTTTTCCTTTATCAAAAAATGCCCGTAGCGCTAGTCTCCTACAGAACAAGAACAGATCTTTGGCTATAGTAAAGCTATCAGCATGCTCATTAATGCAAAAGGACAGGCCTTTAGAGAGTACTGACCTTTGATAGAACGATGTGAAAATGAAGCCCAGAATGTAGAGCAAAATCTTCTCTTACAAACAAAAAGAAAGGTCTGAGACAAAAAGATTAGATTTATCACACAACACAATAGCGACTGGAGTGATAAAAGTTGGCACATCTTGAGTAGTGATCCTACTTTTTCTAATCTGATTACAGAATACCCTCTCATAGTAGTGATCCTACTTTTTCTAATCTGATTACAGAATACCCTCTCATGACAGCTAAAAGAGCTAGCAATCTCTCTCTTTTTTCTCATGTTTAGCCATTTAACTGTAGTGTAGCACCTCTTCCCACTTGGGTATTACCTAGCTGGTGCTGGGTTAATTTTTGTAATACAGAAAAATACTTTAGCAGACTAAAATAAACCCCTAGAAAGAAGATTTTTACTCTGAAGCATTATGCTGGTTCTTCCTGATGTTACTATCTCCGACTACCCCGCTGTTCATCATGGATGACCTAAAGGCTTCTTTTTTTCTCTGTGCACACGGCCTCCATACAAGTAATTTTCAATCTTTTTAAGTTTTAAAAAGTATCCAGCCCACTTTTAAAGCTATTCAATGCTTTCCCTTACTACATCTGCTGGAAGACAGTTCCACAGTTTTCCCCATTTTTTCACTTTAAAGAAACCTTTCCTAACCTGGAGATGAAACTTCTTTTCTTCTAATCTTAAAGTGAGTCCTCAGAAAGTTTATTATACGGCCCATTAATGTATTTGTATAAAGTGATCTTATCCCCCCATAATAGCCCATAATAATAATAATCCATTGTAAACAGTCCTAACTTGGCTAATCTGTCTGCATAGTCATTTAGTTGCCCTTCTCTGAACTCCTTTCATTTCCATGATGTCCCTTTTGTATATGGATTCCAAAACTGTACCACATTTTCCAAATGAGGCCTTCCTAGTGCCTTGTTAGGAGGATGAATAATATTTTACCTTCTTTATATAAGACAATATATTGCTTGCTCTAACTGTTGCTATATCTAAGTCTGTAATCTAGAGCACCCAAATATTGTTCCATTAGAGAATTACTTAGCACAAAGTAATTAACAGTGTAGGTGGCACAATGATTATTGAACCCCAAATGCATCACACATAGATGTAGCTCCATTGACCACTTTTCTCTGTATCCGTTCTTTATCCTTGCACATACAGTATGTTTTCCTTTCTGATGTTTTAATAAAGTTTGCAAATGGAACAGTTGGGGATTTTGAAACAGTGATGATAAGTTGGCAGATAACTGTTTTTAGAGTGGGAATGTAAAAACAATGATCAATCCAATCAAGAACAAACCCATCAGAATATGGGTAAAATCAAAGGCTGCTGACATGATGTGTGTGCTTTTTGCACTTATTTACATAAACACAGGCAAGTTATCCTGTAGTTACTTAGGAGTTAAGGTTTTTCCCTTTAGGGGAAAGGGAAGAGGGCATTGAGAACTTGCAATTGTGTATTTGTTCAGGACATACTCTTGTAATAGGACAGCAGAAATCAGAAAACATCCATAAACCTTTACATTCACTTAACATAAAAATAAAGTATGTTCTGCTGCATCTGGAAACCTATTCAGTGCTATATTAATAGCTTTCTTTAGCCAAAAAAATATGTATTACTATGAAATAAGCAAAATATTACCTTCCTGCCAATCTCCATTCTCATTAAATATATGAGAGTATATATACCAATATCCAACATGAGGAGGGAATTCAAGTTATTAAAGGGTACATTAATACAATAAACTGTGGTCCACCTAAGAAACAGGAATTTCTGTGTGACATTTTAAGATTCGCCTTAAAATACAATTATTTCAAGTTTGAAAACACGTTTTGTCTGCAACAATCAGGCACTGCCATGGGTGCGGCCATGGCACCGGCCTTTGCAAACCTATATATGCATAAATAATAACATGATCATATTTTACGATGGTATGCTGAACATCTTATTTTTTATTGCAGATATATAGACAATCAGGGTTATTCAATAAAAGTTCTTATCGTTTAAAATGGTGCTAATTTTGCCCCAACCAATCAGATCATATTTAACATTTAAAAGCTAACATCCGATTGGTTGGGGCAAAATTAGCAGCATTTTTAACGATAAGAACTTTTATTGAATCTCCCTGAATATCTTTTTAATATGGCATTGAAGAGAATGACTTTTTGGAAATGGTTGATACCCTCAATCAATTAAATGGCACTATTAGATTTACAGCAAAACACAGCAAAATCCAAATTGAATTTTTGGACATCCTGTTAAGTGTCAAACACACATCACTGGAATATACATTATTTAGAAAAATAACTGACAAACACACTGTTGCATTATAAAAGCTTCCACCCACAATCTTTAAAGGACTCTATACCTATTGCTCAATTTTCTAGGGTCATGAGAAATAATTCAGATCCAAAAAAGCTGGAAATTCAACTGCAAGAGATGAGACTTAGGTTTCTCCAGAGGGGCTACCCACCGATGGTTTTGGACAAAGCAATCAACAAAGCACGTGAGAAGGCCAACACAAACCTTATATTGCAGACTAAGGACAAGGTAAAACCGTTTGTTTGTAGTACAGGTTACACGACATTGGGTCCCAAAGTTCGGAAAAGTTTAGTTGATAACTGGCGAATTCTTAAAGCCGACGACACACTTAAATCTAAGTGAAAATGGATCTCATACAATCCTACAGACCGACTAAAACATGGATGCAGGATAAAGACTTGGATGAAATAAATGTCACAAATGTACTTCATGTAATTATATGGTAACGGGAAAAAGTTTTAAACATCCCCATTCTGGGAAACTATTGACGATTAGTGATGGCCAGTTCGCGGATCCGAAATCGGATCCGCGGCGGATTTCCGAGATCCACGAATTGCGGATCTTGCGGATTTTCCGGAATTCCGCTTTCCAAATTTTTTCCAAAATTTTTTCCAAAAATTTTCGAAAAAGAAGAAAATTCAAGACATTTCGAATATTCTAGAAAATTCGAATTTTTAAAGAATTTTCAAAAATTTGGCAAAAATGATACAGTAACTCTTCAAGAACTACATTTCAAGTCCAGTTGATCTAATTGAATACAACAGATATACCATGACCTGGATGAATGAGAACCTTCACAAGCACGTGTGTATGGTATATTTCTTTGGTGCCCCAATGTAATAACACGGGTTGTATAAATCGCCGCCAAATACAGACTGGTAATATGTGGTGTCCAAATACAGAATAATATTAAAAGTGGCCCCCAAACACAGGTTGATTGTAAGTTACCTTGATGACAAAGTGCAGGGTGCACAAAACTCGTCCGGCTAGGTCTTTTGTGTTTTGAGATGACTTTGTGAATAAAGCTTGTTTTAATCTACCGGCTGTGACCATTTGTCGCCTTTTCATGTCTAGAGAGGTGTGCTGTTTTATGTTTTTTTCTGCAATTGGAGCCAAGTGACGGGTTTTGGGCAGTTGCACCTGGACCAATTCTGAGATGTTGTGAATGAACTTCAGTTAAAGCTTTGTTTAACATATTGGGATGTGGCTTGTGAAAAGCTGGGGCTTAAGCTCCAAGGCCATACTTAACCGAAAGCGTGCTTTAACTTATTACTCCCGGACATGTCATTTTTTACACTTGTAATTAAGTACTATCTCTGCCCCATTATCAATGTGATTTTAGTATAAAAATATGTGGTCATTTAAGTGTACCCCAAACACAGGCTGGCAATATAAGTGGCATCCAAATGATGCAATAAAATATGCTGCTTAACTTACTGTTTTTAGAAAGTGCCCCCACACACAGACGTTTATTTAATAAACCGTCCACACTTTTAATTTCCTTAGGGGAACCGACCTGAGCAATTTTTTAAACTATGAGTGTGTTACTGATAGCCCGGGGCACCTCATTGAAGGGGCCAGGCTATCAGCAACATACTCTTGTAGGCACTGCATTTTGATAAACCTAAATGTCTTCATCCCCATGTTATTAATACAGATGAACCGTTAAAAAAGTAATTTTTATTATGTTTTGATTCACAGGTTTGAGTGACATGTTGATTGTAGTGTCTAGAATGTTCAAAAAGGAATTGATCCATAACAATTTACTTCATTTATTGTACTGCTGTTTTGCGAGCAGTAATGGATTATTTCTGCACATACCAAAATATCTTCAAGAACTTAACTCCATTCTACACTATCTAACTGAATTCCAAACTGATTATATCATGGCCTTGATTATTGAGAACCTTCACAAACAGATCTGCTGACACTTAAACAGAAGAGAAAATCATGCACACCATCAACATACACGTAGGCACAAGTCAATATTCTTAAATAGGTGCTGGGTGCTACAATATCCATTGCCATCAGATATCAAATAAAAGAAGTATAGCTGGGCACATCAGTCTTGAAGTGAATCAAACAATTTATTGTGACGTTTCGGCACAGTGCAAGTAACTTTTTTCACTACAAAATTTTATTTTTTTAAAATTTTGCCTGAAGAAGGCACTTGCACTGTGCCAAAACGTCACAATAAATTGTTTGATTCACTTCAAGACTGGTGTGCCCAGCTAATATACACAACTATGTGGTATAAACAGATGCAGTTGTTAAAGACAGCTATTGCATGTCTACTGATGATGCTACACAGTTGTAAATTACTATCAGGGACAGTTAATAAGTTTTTAATTTTAAAAATGGTGCTAATTTTGCCCCAATGTTATTTACCATTTAAAGCTTACATCTGATGGTTGGGGAAAAATTAGCACCATTTTTAATGATGAGAACTTTTATTACATCTCCCTGCATATGTATTTTTCCCTACAGTCAGTAGTGTGTAGAGATGGCCAAACTTCTGAAAGTTCGGTCCGTTTTTGAACTTTAGAACTATATGGAAAGTTCGAAAGTTTGAAAACGGACCCATTAAAGTCAATGGGAGTCAAATAGTTTGAAAAGTTCAAATTAAATACAATTAAAATATCAATGGTAACTTAATGTAAATGGCTGTGGGACCTGGGAAATGGTCTGGGGAACACATTCGGATATCCAGGAAAAACGATTTTACTCCCATGCGTGCTACTTTCGAGCGCTCGCGTTCGAACATTCGATAATTATCCCATAAACGATATTTACTTGCGTATTGGTATAATAGTCATTTTACTCGCATATTCAATAATTCGATATTTACTCGCATATTGGTATAATAGACATTTTACTCACATATTCAATAATTCGATATTTACTCGCATATTGGTATAATAGACATTTTACTTGCACATTCGTTTATTCGATATTTACTCGTGTATTGGTATAATACATTTTACTCGCATATTCGTGCCTCGAATGTTTGAACATTTGATAATTATTGGAAGTCCGAACTTGGGTTCGAGTTCTAGTCCATCTCTAGTCGTGTGGTATATAACAACAGCATTGTTCAAAAGTCATTTTTTAAACTCTTTGGCCAACCCTACACCAGTTTCAGAGCTGCAGAAACAGTCAATCAGTGACCAGAAATAACATCTTCATTTTTTTAAAACTTCTTTTGTAACTTCTTTGTCAAGACTTCACAGAAATGTGTCTGTCTTAAGTGCTATATATTACTGATAAATTATTATTATAAATTTATTATATATAAATACATTTTTATAGTACAATAAATGGATTATATAGCATTATTATCCATGTATATTAAGGTTTTGGCAATACTTTAGAGCATGAAAATGTAACTTTACAAGAATGATGAAAATAACACTGTTTTATGTAGATTTGCATGGTTCCTGATCAATTGAAGCTGTAGGATAGATCTTCAAAACTGGTTTTACAGCGGAACCTAAAATTGGTGATGATTTTGCATTATCTTAGTTAATTAATGAACAATCCTGTACAAAGAAGAACACTCAAGACATGGTCCTGAAGGAGCCAAATCTTCTATTTCCTTGGCTAGTGATAACTAGAGATGGCCGAACTTCCTAAAGTTTGGTTTGTTTTTGAATTTTCGAACTTCAGTAAAAGTTCGATAGTTCAATAGTTTTAAAAATGGACCCATTAAAGTTAATGGGGAAAAATAGTTTGAAAAGTTCTGATAAAATAGGGTTAAAATAGCAAAGTTAACTTGCTCTACATTGTTCTGGGACCTGGGAAATGATCTGAGGGCTTACCAAAATTAAATGCCACATTTGAGGGTTATCACCAAATTTGTGGGTTGCCGAACTCCACATTGAAGGGTTATGGGTGAATTCGATAATTAGCGGAAGCCGTATTTTAGGGTTATGGAGTGCTAAAGACAAGGGTTATTGCTGAATTCGAGGATTACTGAATGTTGCATTCGAGGGTTATGGGCAAAATCAAGGGTTACCGAATGATGGTTATGGATGAATTTGAGGGTTATCAAACGGCACATTTGAGGGTTATCGCTGAATTCGAGGGTTAGTGAATGCCGCATTCTAGGGTTATGGAGCGCTTAAGTCCAGGAGTTTGAAAAGTTTGAAAAAGTCAGTTCTAGTCCCATCCCTAATGATAACCACAAATAAAAATAGCAGTCTCGAGAAGAGCTGAATTCAATATTTTACAAAACCTTATTCAAATGGAAAGTAAATAGGAAAGTTTCAAGGAAGATAAGATTCACTATCATACAAAGTAGTGTATCAAAGCATTAAATATTAGTATCAAACAACTTTTGAAATATAAAACCTATTTTTTTTTAAAAAGTGCAATAATAACTCAGGGGAAAGCACCATGTCTGTCCCATAACAATAAATTAAAACACATGGTTGACTGCAATATTTCTCTGTGGTGTGTCTGGTCAATCAGGATGTGAGTAAACATAGACATACTGTATAATTCGCATAATTAGCATCTTCAAAGGTTCTAAGGACTTATTTGTAAAATATATAGGGTGGGTAGTCTTGACCCATACACCTTATTTAGGTTCCCTGGAATGATTATCTAATTGTATTAAGCAGCATTAATGGAAGTATAAAGCAATAGATTGTTCTGAAAACAATATCATGATCCCCATATTTACTGCCCTTGGTAAGACCAAAGCAAAACAAATCATTTTGTAAGATGTAGTAGGTTAATACAATGCCTTTATAATTAATGGATGAACTGGAATACACAACAATGCATTATGCATAGCATAGTGTCTCAGTGGCCAGCACTGGTGCCTTGCGGCACAGAAGTCCTGAGTTCAAATCCACATCTGCATGGATTTTAAGTTCTCCCTGTGCTTGCGTGGGTTTCCTCCGGGCACTCTGGTTTCCCCCACAATTATAAAGGTTGTCTTTGGGACAGTGCCTGATGTAAATGTAAACATGTCATTGTTAAGCGCTATGGAAGATGTTGGCACTATATAAATCCAAAATAATAATAATATCTAAATATATGGTCTATATTAGTGTATTTTGCAATACCCACACAGCAAGGGCAATGAATGAGTTAAAGTCGTGCTTACCAATATTGAATCGGTTAGCACAATGGTATCGGCACTTTATAGTGACTGTGGGTACCCAGCTTCAGTTACAGAGTCTACTTCTTACATGTATGTGAAATAGGAACAATACAGATAAGGTTCTGAGGAAGCGTAAGTTCTGCGAAACGCGTCAGGCCACACCCTTTCCCTCATGTACCCCGTGTCCTACAGTGTTTGGATCACCATGTATCATACGTGATTTAATAAATGTTAAGTGTACTTATTCATTCCGGAGGCTGGACCAGGTTTTTTGAGTATGGAGATCACCAGGACCGTGCGAAAGATCTACGAACATTAGTGTAGTTGCAGCTCCCCGCAGTATGTGTGATCTTTTCTGTATTGTTCTCACATATATGTGAATGCAACTTGCTAGAGAAGTATCTCACAATGTAGAGGTGCTCTGGGGAGAAAGGCTTTCATATTAGGATTTTAAAAATGTAAGTTTAGTTCTCCATTAATACAGTGTTCTCCATATATCTAGTCTCTAACTGTTGTGTAGTTATTCCAACATAGACTGGTCAGAAATATTGATGGTTACAACACAGAAACTGCAAATATTTAGAAAGGGAAATAAATGTAAAAAATAAGTCCGCACCCATGTGTCTTAATTCTGATGTAAAGAAGGAAATGGAAAGGAAGAAAAAAGCATTTAAAACCTTTAAGTCAGTGAGAACAGAAAGGGCCTTTAGGAATTATAAAAACTGTAACAAGGATTGTTAGGAAGCAATTTAGCTAGCTAAAATTAATAATATTAGCATAGCTGAACATAGCAACACTGACCCTAAACAATTTTTTAAGTATAATAATAGTAAGAAGATAAGGACTGAAAGTGTGGCGCCATTAAATAATGGGAATAAGTTACTCGATAAAGCAAATGTCTCAAACAATATTTTTCCCTCTGTATACACTATAGAAGATCCAAGTTCAGATATCATAGAGTATATAGTAGCAAGAATTGTATAAAAGATGCAAGTGCACTTGGTTACCAAACATATGGTGCAGAAACAACTAAAAGTTAATACTAATAAATCTCCTGGACCAGATAAAATACATCCATGAGCTAAGTTCAGTTTCATCTAGGCCATTGTTCCTTATTTATGCAGATTCCCTTATATCCGGAAGTGTGCCTCTGTATTGGAAAAAAGCTAATGTAATTCCAAAATTCAAAAAGGTTAGTCGTTCACAGCCGGGTAATTACAGGCCTGTAAGTTATACTTCAGTGGTGGAGAAGACACTGGAAAGTTTAATAAGGGAAGATATTCTAGTGTATGTTTCAAGGACTGACCTTGTAAGTAGTAATCAACATGGATTTAACTTGCTTGGTTTTTATGAGGGAGTAGCAATGTAGACATTAGCAATGCAGTAAGTGTGGTCCATAGGGTTCTGTTTTGGGGCCACTTCTATATAATCTGTTTATTAATGCTTTGGAAATGGATATTGCTAGCAAGGTTTCTGTGTTTGCTGACTATACAAAACTCTGATGAGCAATAAAAGCTTCAGAGGATGTGCAGTCATTGCAGGTTGACCTAGAGAGATTGTCACATTGGGCTGCTAAGTGGTAGATAAGATTCAATGTTGATAAATGTAACGTGATGCACTTTGGACTTAAAAATGCTTTTTGCTGCTTATACTATAAATGGCTCAGTGTTAAGTGAATCTTTGTTGGAAAACTATTTTAGTTTTGGTGGATAACAAACGTAAATGCAGCAACCAGTGTCAGGCAGCAACAGCTAGAGCCAGCAAGATATTGTCTTATATAAAAAGAGGTATGGATTTAAGGGAGAAAATCAAATTTTCCCTCTTTATAAAGCATTGTTAAGGCTTTGTTTGGAATATGCAGTGCAATTTTGGAATCCTGTGTACAAAAAGGACATCTTGAAAATGGAAAGGGTTCAGAGAAGGGCAACTAAAATAATAAAGGGAATGCGGAACTTGAAAATAAAGATTTGGATAAGTTACAATTATGTTCACTAGAGAAAAGGTGCTTGCATGGGGATATGATTACTGTGCATAAGTACTTTAACGGGGCCATAAAATAAACAATCTGGGGCATTGTTCATCAATAGAACAATAGACTTAAGAAAAGAAGTTAAGTCTTAAAGTTCGGAAAGGGTTTTTCACTGTAAGAATGGTAAAACTATGGAACTGTCTTCCATTGGATGTTGTGATGGCAGGTTCATTGGATAGTTTTTTTTTTTTAAAGCTGGATGATTTTCTGAAAGGAAGGAATGTTGCAGGTTAGGAGTTGATCCAGGGATATTTCCGATTGCCACTTGGAGTCAGGAAGTAATTTTTTCCCCCTTAATAATTCTGGTGGGCTTATTTTTGCCTTCCTCTGGATTAACAGTTAGGCAGGAAATGTGGGTATTGCTAAGTAGGTTGGACTGGATGGACGTATGTCTTTATTCAACCTCAAATACTATACTATACTAATGGAAAATGAAAGTGAATTTCTTTTGCTATATTTCTGTCTAAAGTTATCACTTTTAGTTTAGATTTTTAAAACTTTTTTATTTTTTTAACCAATTATCGATTTTCTGATATTCAATTTTTATTTTAAATTTAGATTATGTAATTTTAAAAAGACCTTCAGATCTGGCAATTCTGAACCAAAACCAGGTTTCCTTCCAGAACTCATCTCTACTGATTATAATGTTCTATTTTTCTCTTTGTTTCACCAGGATGCCTAAAGATATTTTTCCAATCATATTTTTAATTATCCAAAATGATCTGAAATCCGATTTGTAGACCTGATCAAAGTTTTCATCTTGTACCACCGATCTTTTCACCTTGAAATCTGTGGGAGATTTGGATTTGAAGATGGGTTTAACCTAAAATATTCCATCTGGCCCAATTTTCTTTTTTTCGGATAAACTGAATGATAATGTGTAAGGGGGGCATTTCTGTTAATTATTATTAAAGATGAATTAATATAGATTTTAAAAAACACAAGGGCATGATAGCTGTCCATTCCACATTGATCTAGACAAAATATAGCAATTATGAGGAAACTGTAATAGCATAAAAAGACCAATAAACATATCATGTTTCTCTACAACTTTCCAGAAAACAATGGAAACCAGTTCAAATTTGCGATACCAGGGGTTATTATAAAAGTACAGCTGTGGCCATATATTTAAGAGCATGACCATACATTTACAATTGCACAATACCAAGAGGTATTAGGTTACCACTAAGGTATTGTATGGCCGAACGTACAATTCCGATTCCGATTGTAAAAATGTAAAGATGGTAAAATTGACGACCATTAAAGGCAAGGTATCGCTACTTATTGATACCGCACCTTTATAAATAGGCTTTTAGGTATTTATTTACTTAGTGAGATAAATAGGAATGTGTTTTATTATTTTTCCATATTATTATTAGTGACGTACCTAGATTGTTGCACAATTAAAATTTAACTGACTCATTTTAATTTGAAACTACCAAAATTTGGACCAAAATTTTTTATGTCGATATTTTGCTGTTTCAGAACGTAAAATTCCATTTCTGTTTCGACGCAGTGGGTTTGTGATCAATACAAGTTTAAAGTCTTGCTTAGTGTGGTCTCCGTTTGAACACTGGGTGATTTGGCTTCTCAGATGGTGAGGTCTGTGGAATTGCAGCCAATTGCGGTTATCTTACATTGTGATTGCTGGAGCAATGGGCAAGGGTCACCCATTAGCTAATTAGGAGCTTTAGAAGTTATAAAATTGGATGACCTCTGGGACATGTGCACCCAGGTCAATCTATACTACAGGCGCTATCTTTTTACTTTCTTTTTCTTATTTCATTATATTAGATTTATGAAACTACCCTAAGCAACATCTCCCCCTCTGTGTACCTTTTCTGTTAATCTGGGTTTGTACTCATTATTAATACAGTATTTTCTATTTTGCTCTTCAGCAATGTCAATTCCAAGAACTTATTTTATCTATGTGGCAGAGGATTAGTCCCTAAGAAATATCCATTATTTTACATTTTTATCTGAATATTTGGATGTTATCCAGTCTCTAGCATTTACACTGTAGGAAGTATTGAAAACCTCCCTTCTTGAAAATTCGGAATATGAGCAAACAATGTCACCTCAGAGGAAAGAACCATTATGTCAGTTAGAGCAGAGCATAGCTTTACTGCATATCCAAATGACTGATTGCACAACACCATTCAAAGAAGATGGATGGGGGTGGTGCACACCGGAACTCACCTGCATGGCATCTTAAAAGTTTAAATGCTTTATTGAAACATACCAAACACTCAGCCTTATGCAAAGTTAAGATCTTTAAAAAAAAATATTAAATATCCCCATACACACAGTCCTGAGCTTTCTCCCTATGTAAAGCATTGAGAGAACATTCAGGACTGTCCATTTCCTTCAGCCGCGGTCGACTCCCTTTACTTTAGAAATATTTTCAGCCAGTTCCATGCAAAAATGATGGAGAATGAGCCTTGGGAATGCTCGGAACTGCCATATTACCAATAAAGGGACAACCCCATTGGTACAGTGTGTAACCAGCTTTAGTCGTAGGCAAAGAGAAAAATCCATGCAAACTTGTATGTCTTAAGTACCCGCTTACCAGAAGGCATCAAAAATGTAAAGATACAACACCCCATGACCATATGTGTAAAGTGCTCATTACTATAAAGTGCATTTTTGATAAGGTGCATATACTAAGGATGAACCCGGCATATCTTACTATATGTGTAACATATATTACTACTAAATAATATTCTCTATCCATATACACAAACATATATTATCACATATTGCTTCTTTCTCAAGAATAAAGACAGTAATAAACTTATTAAATAGTTAAGTGTCTCCATTTAATTATAGATCTTTATGGCTTGTGCTTGAAACCAGGTGTGTTACACTATCTATTGTTTATAAAGTGCAATACAAAAAGGGAAATGTTTTAAACATATATAGGGAGTACAAGAGCCCTGCTATACTTTATGTGTTTTAATATATGAAACTGATTGTACAACCATGAACCACATTTTATATTGATGATCACTAGAGATTTCCGAACTTCGCAAAATCCGGTCCGCTCGAGGATCCGTGAATTTTCTAAAAAATTCAAAAATTCGAAAATCTGCGAGCGGACCCATTAAAACCTATTAAAATGAAAGTTCGGCAAAATCCGTTCTTTGAAAATACGAGGAATCTTCGAAAATACGAGGATTTTTAGAAAATACGAGGATTCTTCAAAAATACGAACCCGAAAATGTGGGTTACTCAATCCAAAAATGTGAAAAATATGCAAAATTTTGAATTTACGAGGATTTTTCATATTTTCCCATATTTTCAAAAACAGGAGAAACCCTCGTAATTTCAAAAATTTTCAAAAACGTGGTTCGGAAAAGTTCGGAAGGTGGAAAACTGGAAAATCTGATCCGAACCCGAACCATCACTAATGATCACTAGAGATGCCTGAACTCAATGAAATCCGTTCCACTTGCAGATTGGCGGATTTTCAAAAAAAATTCCTGAAAATCCACAAGCAGAAACAATGAATGGGATTTTAATAATCCGAATGTTCTGCCCAAACTTAAGGTATAAATAGCAATGGTATCTTGAAAAATTTTTAGATTTTTTAGATAAATTTTAGAAACGTATCAATATTTTTAGAAATTTTGGACATTTTTAAAAAATAGTTACGCGGTTCGGAAAAATCCCGAAAAGTCAGAAATACGTAACGTCCTAGTTACGGCAGTTCCGTGAAATTCGCTTCCAGAATGGATTTGGGTTCCTGTTTTGGGTCAATCTCTAATGATCACAATAAGTTGTTGTTTGGAGCGAAGATAGACAAAAGTTTCAGGTTCATTTTGCTTTTCTTTTTTTTTTTTACAAAACTTCGGTGAATTTTGCAAAACATATTTAAGTCAATGGAAAGCAAAGTTTCCTAGTCAGCAAGATTTATTTCAAAGCCTTATATCTTATTAATTGTGTAGGTAGCTGGCAAATGACACAAAGGGACATGTACCAATGGTGAAAGTCTTTCTTTTTATAAAAGAATGGCATGGCTCCCATACATACTGTAGAATATATAATACTGTGTGATGGCAATGTTAGCTAATGGACAGACTGGCATGCTGATATTTGAAATTCACTTATAATATAAAGCTCTGTCTGTTTCTTCCTCCAATCAGAAGCTATTGTTATAGTCATGGCTATTGTAGCCCTGCTGAATGATGTGTAATCCTCATGCAGGGAATTATTATATTCATAAAATTCAGGGTTGCACTGCAAAATAACACCAGGAAATAAAAGTTTTGTCATAAAACCTTCAACCAACCAAAACTCGGTCCATCTCTATTATAGATCCTATGTCATACCTTTTCTTATTTCTATTTTGCATACTTTGCCAGTTATGGATAAACTCAGTATTAGCTACATTCAGCCTGATATATGAGAAATTTGCAAGGTGCAGTGACTTGATTTGACAAATGAATAAAAAACATACTCTGGAAAATCCCATAGATCAATGGAAAGTAGTTTCGTGCATTTTCAATAATTATCCAACGTTCGAGGCTATTTTCAATAATCCTCGAAAAGAGCCTTCAATGTTCACTTATCCTTGAAAATGTGCTCCGGAGTCCCAAAAGTCTCGAAATCCTAAGGATCTGTCCAGTTTCAGACAGAACATTCGGATTTCGGAACCGAGGGGTTCCGTGTCAGATCTGGGTCCCATTACTAACCTTTGACAGGTGGCAGACAGAAACTTTGGTACTTTGGATACCCAGCTTTAGAGAGAATCCTCAATAAAGTCCCTAATATGTTTCTACCTTTGTGTTTACAAACAATTTTATGGTATTTCCATAATTAAAATCCTCTGTAAAGGAAACATTTAATTGAATTCATTATAACTAAAAAATATCATAATATACTGTGTGAAGAAGAGGAGCAGTAAACCTGATTCATATTTTCTTAGCAGCTTATAATACTGAAGCAAAGATACATGTATCCAAGGCTCCAATGTAAAAAGAATGTAAAACAAATAAAAACATGGAAAATATTTTGGACATGCCAATAAATTGATGATAAATTATTTAGACATGATTGGAAATATTCCCATTTTTCACCACTGTCAGTTTAAATATAAAAGCATCAGCACATTAAACTAGTTACTGCTTTTCCATAATTGAGACTTTAGCTTCTAGCTGTGCCCTGCAGCTTTTCATTAATCACCAGGACTGAAGTTCAAGTACAATGACAGCTTAGGAGGCATTAAATGGGCAAAGTGTGCTTCAGGTACAGCTAGGAAATGTCCTTTAGTCCTATAATCCCCAGCCAATTGTTTTTTAGTCTCAATCTGCTCATGGCGTCTCCTAGTGACAGAATTAGTCGCTAGCTGATTAGCTCTTATCTATGCTGGATTTATGTTGCTAAAATCTTTTCATTGCTTGTTAACAAAACACATTGCACTCCCATGGTAAAATCTTTAAGCAAACATGAAATTCATACACAACTGCAAAAACGTTGTCATTTTAGTTCAGTTCTGTACTTTTCAACACTAAAAATTGCTTAATTTAAAAAACGATCTGGACTACCCTGGCATGTACTGTTTAATTATAAGCATTTAAACCCTTACTAAAGGACAAGTGTTTTTAATTTAAAATACTTAACACCAAACACATAGTCGCTTAGCAGGAGGGTAAGAATGGGGAGCAGCAAAACATGTGTATCAGATTGTGTTTTATAGATGTGCTTCTAAAGACTTGTGCACACGTTAGATTTTCGTTGTCTGATACAGCTATCAAAACAACCACCTCCGCCGAGTATACCTGTTAGCCATCCTGTCAGATTGCTTGACAAAGTTTGGCAAGCGGCAAGCATTGTCCTAATCGCTGCTCCCTGCCCATAGTAAAGAACAGGCAGATTGCCTTCTGCCAAGCAGCTTGTCTGTAGGGGGATCATTAGATATATTCTATAAGAAGTGATTGTCTATCCCTCCAGAAAGCTGCTATCTCAATTGTGGGATTGTGCCAATATAAAAAGGGACTGGTAAATAATGTAATGGAAAAATACAATATGAGAATCGATGGCTCATCTGTTTATAAGAAATGCCTATTCAGAATTAATTATCCCTCCCAGTAAGAGAGTAAAGATACAAAATTAACTTAATTCTTTTTATAGCATACTGTAGATAAGGTCTTCCTAGTATTTACATTTTCTTTGTAAAGTGTTGTGGAATATAATTTAATTGAAATGACAAAACATTCTTTTCTTTTATATAACAAATTATCAAGTGCATTGAGGTTCATTAATTATGTCATCTAATTGGATTGAGGCAGGTGTAAAATACCTTAGATGAAGTGGTCACCGGCAGAAAGGCCTAAGCGCAAGTTTTCTATTAGAAACCAGCAGGTCTCCAGACTCCTGGAATTACTTTGTACTTATTGATTAATGGCCATAATTTATTACAGTGCAGAGGATCTTACATTGAGTTAAACGTGTGATTAATCAATTTTCCATCAAATTATGAACAGTTGCCAAAGGAAAATACCAAGTGATTTTTCCCATGGTTTATGAATGTTAGGGGCAAGTATTTTATTCAAGAACTAATAACTGTCTATCATGTGCTTAATACAGTGCAGACATTGATGTATGTGTTGTAGCCCTGTGAACAATGGAAAAGGTCCATTCAAAATGTTTGTAATAAATGTAATCTAACTCCATAACATTTTTTTTATTATTATTTTTTTCCCCCCACAATTAAATGCTACCGGTTGCGTTACTTTACAGAGGTTACGGAATAAGAAAAGAGAGTTTTGATGTAAAATAGATTTTGTTTGAATTGATTCGTATAATTTTATTAAGTTTTTTTTTCTGGGTCAGAATACCATTATTCCATTGAGTGTCGTCTATTCAATATAGAAATATAACTACAATAAGCTTTTGAATGGGGACTGATATGATTCAGCGTTACCAGGCTAAAACCTTTTCAGCTTTCAATGAAACTTTGCCATTGACTAAGTAGATGTCATTTCGCTCCGCATCTGATTCAAAAAACGTATTGGGTTGCTCCTTCATTAAGAGGAATTAAAAAAAAAAAAGGCAGAAAGGTACACAACTATGTCTTTTATTTCAAATCCTCTACAAAGAAAAGAGGTGATTGAAAAAGGCTAAGCACTGACAATGCATAACAAGTATAAAGCCACCTAACAGAAGATGAGAAAAAAGAAGCCAGCTACTCACATTTCTAAGTGGCTTCCAATCCCATTACTGAAACACTCTAGACCATTCCAGTGAATTTAAAATCAATATCACCTGAATGAATTCTTTGGCAATAATACATGCAGTAATATAAGGAAAAATAGAAGTAAATACACTGTAAGATTTAAAACCTTTAATTCTTTTTATTTACAGAATGAGGAGTATTGCATTTAGAGAATGGATCCAGCAAAGCAACCTATTAATGCAAGTAGAACAGCAGGTCCGTTTCAAGAAAACATTTAGCGGTGACATTAAATGTTCAGTTTTTGGGAAACTGAAAGGGTAAAGCAGCTAAATGGATCAGACTCTCCCCTTTAAAAGGGTACCAATGGAAATGTACAGAACATGGACATATTTCTTTCCATTTGGTACACATCTGAAGTAACAAAAGATTCTGGTTATTCCAGTACAGACCTGATTCGAAGCTTATTGTGCAGCATTATATTGTCTGAGATGGTATTTAAATGTTTTTCTCATCAACTATTCTGTTAAGAAATTAAATGTTTGCTTGTTGCAATATGTTTATTTTTAAGGGGACATCACATGGAATACAGGATGCTTTAACTGCATGGTTCTGAGCTTTTACTCTTTTAGTTCTGTTACATATTCAGAACGTTGTTATGTTCTCAGAAGCCCTACAAATACCAATCTAACTAGCTATTTGTACAGCTATTCTTCCACCCCTCTTAAAAAAATATATATATATATATATTCTGTTTGTATCATTTATCAACATATTGAGAATAAACCCTTTTTATTTTACTATACATCCTATACATCCACACACAACAATATCCCAGGGACTTGGTCTGCTGTAGAAACAGTCAATCTGTAAGATAAAACGCCACACCGATGGCTACCTCCAGTTTTCCTGAACTATTAGTCTCAGGGAAGGCAAAATACACAGCGATGCAGAGGAGGGTGTGAGGCGATGCAGAGGAGGGTGTGGGGGGGGAGACCAAAATTTCAGCTTGAAAAATTGTGTTTTTCTTAGATATATTAGCATCTTTAGTGACATACATAGCAAATACCTTCTAGTCACGCACAACTTACAATGAATTGCAAATGTAATATAAGTTCAAAGATTTAAGGTGACCATACACATGCGATTTCCATCACAATGTGTCAGATTTGGCCCCTATACATTATTGATATTAGATAAATCTCGACGAGGACAGACAGGATTTACCATATATCGCTAATGTGTATGGCTAACTTTACCTGTATTATTAAACTGTGACAATCAGATGTTATCTATTAGCACAATTTCTCTATGAGACATATTTATAAAGGTGTGGTGATATTGACGTTTTGTTAACGCCAGACTTAGATTTGCTTTATTTTTGCAGATTTTCACCAAGGATATATGCAGCGGTTATATCAATGAATCCATCCTGTTAAGTCTAATAACGTGGCAAACAAATGAAATATACCCACAACTTCTACCAATACCACTCCAGGGCTGTAACTGATATTTAGTTAACAGTTAGTAGACGTTTTTGCAAATTTATGGAAAAAGTAAACTTTTAAATTGGAAAATCTACAATTCCCCCCAAAGGCACTTGTTTGTACTGGCAAGTCCATGGGGAATGTACTGACACCTTCCAGTATGTAATAGAACCTGTTTCCAGGCTAGAAATGTGGCATAAATGTGAATTTTTTTTGAGGTTTAGCATAGCAGCAAATAACACTTTTCAACACTTTATAAATGCAAATGTGCATTTTTTCCCACAATAAGCAAGAGAGTTTTTGCTGACAATTATCAATGCTTTATAAATTGTGCCAAGCTCTATTCTGTCAATAACAGCTGTGAAAAATTAATAGAAATGCCCTTATATTTAGAGATAAAGATATTGTCCTGACAATATTATTCTCCCTCTTTATAAGGCATTGGTAAGGTCTCATTTGGAATATGCGGTGCAGTTTTGGAATCCTATATACAAAAGGGACATCTTGGAAATTGAAGGAGTTCAGAGAAGGGCAACTAAAATAATAAAGGGAATGGAGGGGCTTGACTATACAGGTTAATTAGACAAGTTAGGGCTGTTTACATTGGCAATTGTGCGGGGATATGTTCACTTTATACAAATATATTAATGGGCCATACAATAAACTCTCTGGTGCATTGTTCACTAATAGGTCACATCAGAGGACACATGGGACATCCTTTAAGACTAGAAGAAAAAAAGTCTCATCTTCATGTTAGGAAAGATTTCTTTACAGTGAGTACGGAGAAACTGTCTTCTAGAAGATGTGGTAATGGCAAGTTTATTGAAAAACTTTAAAGGTGGAATGTATAAAGGGACAGTTCAGTGGAAATTATCAATATTTGTTAAATTGTTAGTTTGTGTAATTCCTTCTTAGTTATTCTACATATTCTCTCCCATTTTGAAAAATCAGTTGATTTCATACCCTTTGCTGTTTCCTGCTGTTGACATTAGAGAGCTTACATTTCAGGTTCTAACGGCCCTTATTCTTCCCAGGATGCACCACATCCTTGGAATGTCCTAACAGTAATTTCTACTGATTGGCTGTTGGATGGGTCAAAGATGGTCAGATCTCTACTGAGCAACTGAATCAACCCAGGCGCTGGGTCAAGGGCAAGACCATTACGGTCTCAACTAGGGGTCCTGCAAACAGGAAGTCAGTATTTTAGTTGAAGTTTTTTATACACAGACTAAATGGTGAATTGGCATGAAAAAATACTGCTCTTTTTTCTGAAAAGCATTTTTATTTGCACTGGACTTCCCTATAAGTTTCCAAAACTAAAAATATTGAAAATTACTGGTATTAATACATATACTGTAGATCTGGTTGATCCAGGAATACTTACCGATTGATATTTTGGAGTCAGGACTATGAAAATGAAAGGCTATAACTATTAATTGGCAGTAATGTGAGCAGAGCTGTCACAGTAAGGGCAAGTTTTTTTTAATGTAATACTACATTTTAATGCAAGAAGCAAGTTAAGAAGGCTATGAAAATGTTCCGTACAGTGTACAGTAACAAGGGCTATTATAAAACACTGGCAAACATATAGTTTCCATCCCCACTCTTGTAACATAAATTCCCTCTACTAATTCCCTTGTGTAGACCAAGATGCTTTGCAACCATTATCCAAAGCCTGGCATTTTGCCATTTAGAAACCTACAGTCCCCTGGCCACCAGATGCCCATCTATGAATGTGATTTGTATACATATTTGTGTACATTTTTCTAGTAACTACAAATACACTGGCAATTTAGTAATTGTTCTTATAGGACAACTTAACCCTCATAATGATATCTATTAGAAAGGATTGCCCATTTAAAATATGTAAAAGTATCCTACTTTGTCCTCTGGAATCATTAGCTTATACCTTATTTGCTCCTGGATGCCTTGTGGAAATTAAGGAATAGTATATTTTAATAGCAATTTTTTTCACGTCCCCTTCAGGAATTTAGTGAGCTGATTATGAGCTTGAACAATGTCTAGATGAGGCAGCTAGGGCATTATCATTCAGTCTTTGGCTGTAATGTCAACTGTCATCTCCATGACTGACAGTCGCTAACTGGAAGAATTAGGAAGAAGAAAGTGGGGCAACAGGACCTTGGGCAAGATTTTAGGTTAGTCTTATAACTTTCAGCTTTCTAACTGTTGCAGTTTTAGGGTTTGGGGGTGATTAAACTAAATTAAAAAAAATTGAGGGCTTGACTTGCCCTTTAATTGATCGCTTCTAAAAATAGTGTTTTTACAGGCATTGGTAGATTGGAAAGATAGAAAATTGGCATCTCTGCTTCTCTAAAACATACAGTTTTATTTTATCAGATGAGAATAAACCATGAATGTGCAGAATTCCCAATGAAAACATTTTAGTTCAGTTCATGTTGGAATAATAATAATAATAATAATTCATCAAGATCTACCTAATTATTTGCAATAAGAATAAAAATTAAAAAAAATGAATTGCCCATGGATTGTCATGATCCCGATAACAAAGGTTAGAAAAAGATTGTAGCCTTATCCAAATAAATAAAAGGAACTGTGTAAGTGAGGGAACAAGTTTATCACTGTTAGTTTGTACAGAAGGTATTACAATGAATACAATACAGAAAGAGTTCACAACATTGGGCAGTACACTTCAAAAATACTTTAAGGGCAATGTAGTGCCAAAATGTATCTGATGAGTTATGTTATTTTAATAATGTACCCCTCTTATGGGATCTTATCTTACCTGTTTTCTTTAATCATTTTCTTGTTGTACTTCTCTATTTATAGCTCATACAATACTTACATGTTGCCATAGTTTGGTGATGATTTTCTATTAAACATGCCTTCAGGCATACCACAAGCAACCAATAACAAGTCTGTGTGTCTGCTCAATAGAAATCTGCAGTCCTGCTGTGCTTGCTCATGACTCACCACTTTAATTTGTGTTTAAACTGCATTGCAGACCCATGAGCAAGAACTGTTTACCTTTCTTTCCACCTTCTACGAATTTTTAATGTTGCTGTTTGTTACTACCGTACTTAAAATTCGTGGTTTCTAAAAATCTGTTTTCATTCAAATGTGCGTAAAAGATTTCAATGATAGAATAAATATCGTCAACTTAAAAAACACTGAGATGAAGTAGAGGCCTGGCAAAAATGTCACCTTCAGATATGGTTACATTTATTAAGATGTGGCCTTTTTTATTCCCCTGGGAAGATAGAAACTGAAGTTACTTCTTCAGTTAACAAGAAGACAGAGAGGCATTTCTATAAAGGAACACTAAACCAGACACAATTTTACGGTGGAAAGAGGAGCAAAATTGTGATATGTTTCTCTTCATATTGTCACAAGTGGTGAAATTTATTGATTTTGCCACAAAACATATTTTTAACAACATAATGTTAAAAAATGCCCTATAATACACCATTGCAACTCATTCCCTTCCACATATACAGGGTCCACCCCAGAAGTCACTGAAAAGACACAGAGAGGAGGGACATTATTGTATTGCCAGGGGGCACTTTAATTTCTAGGTTTGCCCATGAATACCAACGTTTTGGTAATTATTTTGAACTAAAACCAGGTTTATTTTGAAATTCTAATAAATCCCTAGTTAATAGTAGATAATAGAGGAACACGCCAGTGGCATGTTGGGGGGGGTTACTTGTGCCCGGAATCCCCCCTTTCTGATTGTTCAGTGCAGCCTTCAACTTCTCCTGGTGGCCATTGACTGTTCCATAGATTGTTCTAAAGGGTGTTACATGGATTGTGACATAGATTGTACTATAGGGTGTTACATATATTGTTCTAAAGGGTGTTACATGTATTGTGACATATATTGTTCTATAGGGTGTTACATAGATTGTTCTAAAGGGTGTTACATGGATTTTGACATAGATTGTTCTATAGGGTGTTACATAGATTGTTCTAAAGGGTGTTACATGTATTGTGACATAGATTGTTCTATAGGGTGTTACATAAATTGTTCTAAAGGGTGTTACATGTATTGTGACGTATATTGTTCTATAGGGTGTTATATAGATTGTTCTAAAGGGTGTTACATGGATTGTGACATAGATTGTTCTATAGGGTGTTGCATAGATTGTTCTAAAGGGTGTTACATGTATTGGGACATAGATTGTTCTATAGGGTGTTACATAGACTGTTATTTAGATTGTTAAAAAAGTATCTAGTCTGCCCTGTTATTGACAACAGCAAACTGTATCACTAGTTACCCTGCAGCTGTCTAAAGTGATTGCTGAGACTGGGTTTACATACAGTACTTACGATGTCTGGGAAACATTTTTTTGTTGTTTTTCATTCACATTGTGCTAAGAATTTTTGTTGTTTATTTTCATATTTAAGCAATTTAACAATGTAATAGTTATAAAATAATAATAATAATAATTGTTATATAATAATTATATGGAAAGTAGGAATGAGTATTATGAGGGTAGATGGGCCCTTTAAAGTTTGTGCCAGGTTTGTTTCTCTCATTGTCATAACTCTGTAAGACACTAATAATAATAAAGTGCAAAAGTTAAAGGGTATGTCCACCTCATAACCTTACTTTCACAACAGCTTGGGGCCTCCAAAATGCAAATCTCACAATACTTAATAAAATATTAGAAGGATGCACCACCATACAGTTAGTAATTTAGGTGTTGATGACAGCCTTATAATTAAAGTGGTGCCTAGAGAAGACACTAACAGGGAGATTCATTAAAAGGTCTTATCGTTTAAAATGGTGCTAATTTTGCCCCAACCAATCACATCTTATTTAACATTTGAAAGCTAACATCTGATTGGTTGGGGCAAAATTAGCACCATTTTAAACCATAAGACCTTTTATTGAATAACCCTGCTTATATTATAAAACGGAGCAGCAAGGCTGAGCTCCAAACAGACTCTCAGAATCAGCACAGTATCATAAATTAAAAATAAAAATAGACTGCCAGCAGCAAATCCATTCCTTTCATAATATTATATACATTTTCTAATGCATACACAGTTATACAGTATTGCATAAGTATCGACTCCCTAGTTACAGGGAGTTTCCATTTTTTGTATTTTGCACTTTGTATGCTACCGATAGCCATACTAGGTTTGAAGGCAGTTTTGGATTATTTAAAAAGTTTATTAAACTTTTCAGGATAGTATGGTGATTTACGATACTGTGCAGATTCTGAGAGTATGTTTGAAGCTCAGCCTTGTTGCCCGATACCTCGTTGGCTACTAGAAACCTCCTACTGTAAGTGTAAACTTCATGTCACACAAAAGCAAAAGAGGCTTGTCCTCTGCATTTTTGGGAATGGTGCTCAATCATTGGCCAAGGAAAGAGATCGGGCTGTGTAGTAAGTAATTAATGTAAGTGTAGTAAGTAATTATAGAAGTATTTTTGTTAAAGGTATAGAGCAATTAGTGTTTGAGGGGGCTTAAGCTGCTGTTAAAGATAAGGATGGGAATGCCCTTTAAAGGATATGTACACTGGGATATTATTTTTTGTTTTTTTTAAATTGACCATTACTGGAAACTATAATTCTTCCCAACAATCACTGTACCATTTTTTCCTGATCTGCCCTTTTTTCTTTAGATATCCAGTCTGAAACATCTTACATTTTCAGCTGTGAGTTAGTGCTACTTACATGTATTCATTTATAGATTGAAATGAGGCAAAGCAATATTTTTCAGTGTACAGTCCTTTAAAGCAGGAATTCTTAGTATAGAATGTAAAACATAAGGTAAAGGGAATTAACTTCTATTAAAAAAAGTGAAGTATTCAGGAATCCTCCCTTGAAAATCCTGAGCTTGCCCTTGCACACAATGATAAAGTTAACACAAATGTAATTGAATGAAATTGTCTATTTGTGAAAAGCAGGCAAGAAACAACATGGTGCAGAGCTGTAGAGGGAGGATAATGAAATGAACCTGAACTTAACACAGCTAATGCAGTTATGCAAAATGTGAATATGCATCTGCTTGCTAGAGATGGCTGAACTTACTGAAGTTTGTTTCGTTTCTCAACTTCTGAACATCAGTAAAAGTTCAGAAGTTTGTAAACTAACCTATTAAAGTCAATGGGAGATGATAGTTCAAAAAATTTGGACAAATAACAGATAAAATATCAATGGTAATTTACTGTAAATAACTGTGGCACCTGAGAAATGGTCTGGGGAAAATGTCACTGTCACCAAAACTAATTTAAACACTTCTTTCTTCAAGATCGGGCAATTGTTGGGTTTCCGCATGCTACATTCGAGGCTTACCGAACAATACATTTGAGAGTTATCGAAAATCGAACAGTACATTCGAGGGTTATCGAAAATCAAAGATTACAGTCGAGGGTTACCGAATTCAAAGGCTACATTTGAGGGTTATCGAAAATCGAACATTACATTCAAGTTTTACTGAATTCGAAGGTTACATTCGAAGGTTACTGAAATCAAATGTTACATTAAATAATTATCAAATTTTCAATTGTTATCAAAAGTAAGACCGCGAGTTTGGAATCCCAAACATGAACTAGTTTGGATTGTTCAAGTTTGTCAAAACTCATAGAGTTCATCCCAAACTCAGGTTCGGGGTCCATCACTACTGCTCCCAAATTGATTTTAATTTGACACAATCTCCCAAATCTTCAGTTTCAGTGTGTCAGAAAACAGACATATGAATGAAACCTTCATTGCAGATTAATCCGGCTCCAAACTTTTTCATACCCAAATCCAGCTGTCTGGTTACTGACCGAGAATGCAGTATCCCAGAATGCAGTGTTATAAGACTCCATCCTTGATTAGGAAGTAAGACTGGATAAATAGTTTAAATCTTATATTTAGAAATGGCAGGGGGGTGGAAGAAAAAAGGAAAAAACAATTATAAAGGTAGAAAAAAGATATAAGGTGAGTGAAAAAAGAGTGTACGTTCATCAGCGGTTCTTTTTTCAGAATACAAATAAGAGAAAAGCATTTTTTTAAATTTTGAGTGTGCAGCTCTTCTCTTCTCGAATGTGAGTTCACATTTGTCTTCTACAGTAGAGTGGGGACAGCAAGAAATTGGGGACCTCACTAATTTTCTTTAACTTGCCCTGGTTCAAAATAAAGAGTATATTTTGTTAGGACTTGAAGGCTTCTTCCTTTAGATCTAAGCACATATTTTATTAATATTGTGTAATTACCCAAGAAATATGTGTAGTTTTTATTGTAAAGTTCACAATGTAGATTGTCATAAAATCTGAATATTGCCAATTCAGCTAAAAAGGAGGCTACATCCCTGCTTGGCTTTAAATGTGCATTTGAAACACAACAAATATAAGTCTTTGATCAACACAAAAGCTTCTTCGTGATGCTGTCACAACTGTCACAATTGTGAGGGCACAGAGCAACACCCATTGGTGCGTCAGCTGCGGGCTAATTTAGACATGGCAGGCTACGTTCCAATGCATCAAAGCTTCCCAATGTGCCAATAAAGAATGCATTACCGCCTCCCAAAAGCCATGCCTGCATTAAGCATGAGTGTTCTTCTGACAAGTGTTTCACTCACACTGGTGGAAAGTCATTTCCTGCCTCAAATGAATCAAGCCCAATTTGTAACAAATTGAGATTTCTTTAATCTTAAATTGCCATTTTTTTGTATAACCCCGCAGTTCAGAGGTAGGGGAAAATAACACACTAAAGAAATAAATTAATTATAAAGTTTAATTACCATCAGAGTAAACAGCAACCAATTACTTCTTTTTATTGAATGTATTAATGTTCTAAAGGTCAAGTCCCCCTCCAGGCATCCACAGAGACTGTCAAATCTACCTTTCTGATAAAGCAAACTAGTACTGTTTGAAAAGCTGGCACTTGTAGAAAAGGAAAAATGGAAAAGCCACAAACTCACATTCTTAAAGCTTGACAGTGCAAAAATCTCTCAGAAAACCTGTGGAGAGAGTCAGAGAAGGGGAAGAATCTTCATTTCAGGAGCCACGTGTTACACATGTACTGACACAAACTAAATTTAAAACTGCTATGTTGTTTTACATCTCAAAGATTCAGAAAATGAGGCCAGTATTCCCACGTTCTGTTTACTCTTTATTCTAGAATGTGTGACAATAAAAAAAAAACAACAGGAACTTGAAAAACAGTGCAAAATCTGTACTTCAGTTACTGTAACAGAAATGATTGCAGTTTTTAGACTTGTGGTGAACACTTTAACTGGTAGAGATAAAGAAAACTGAGTTTCATTCCGACAGCGATTCCAAATTTTCAAATGTTCCATTTTTTATCTTATTTTTGATCACAAGCTCTGCATTGGTTTCGAGTTTCAAAATGTTTCTGTTGGATCTGCTGCAGTTGGGAATCAAAACCATGTTGGTTTCAATTACTAATTGAGCCAATCAATCTGTAAAAATGCATTAAAAATTGGCTATTTAGTATCCGAGTGCCGAACATTCATGCGCACGCATGAATATGACCTAGACACTAAGGGAGATGTTCCAGACACTAAGGGAGCGATGTACAGAGAGTTGCTATCATACAGAATGTTACATCCGCTTTTCATATTCAATAAAGGGATATAACATTTAAGTTGGAGTCGAATTTTCACATTTAACAGGATATTTACATGGTAAGGGTATCAGTCGGCCGTGTGTCCACGTATAGTAGTAGTAGCCTATACTGACTGACACAAATTTTACATCCGGTATGACCTACAGCGATACCAACACCAGTAGTTCGGTAGTTTTCAGCACCCATATCTTAAAGATTCTGCAGGATTTGTCAGGTATCTGTAATGTGTATTGGCTCCCATAGCCACTCTCTTGCATTACAGAGCTGTGTGACTGTTATTACAAGCAAACTCCACGTTTTGGAACATACTGGATAAAAGACAAACAAGAACCTGTTTTAATGAAAGTTTGGCTCTAACTGTCTTGTTTGTGCTAAAATCCCTATACTATGTTCTATTGTACTTTAAATAGAATAAACACTAACAAAGCAAAAAACAAGGCTTTCCATCCAACTGTCCTACATATTTAATAATTCCTTTTCAATATACAGTGAATAAATTCCCTCATACAACTAGGGAGATTTAATCCATCATAAATGGTAATATAAATATGTGCTAGTCATTTGCTGCTCTCGAAAGACAAGTTAAACCCTAGGTTTACTACTTTAACAGGAATTAAATATTTTTGCCAGCTGGTGGTACTTTTAATTTAAAGGAAAATAACCTGTGTTTTTTCCCACAATATTATTTTTATGTGTTTACAAGGCATTTTCCTATGGAGCTTAGAAGTAGATTCATAGGGGGGAAAACATACAGAAGCAAAATTTAATTCTCACACAAAATAGAAACATTGGTAAACTTACCCTCATGTACCTTTCTCAATAGGGACCCCTAAATGAATTATTTTTTTGTTTTTTGTAAGGGTTTTTAGACCAAGATTTCCTTCCATTTGAAGTAAAAAAAAATTGATGATATTTGTCAAAACGATCGGTTAGCGCCACTTTAACCTCTAGGTTGCTGTGGCTGATGTGTCAGACCAGACCCTCGTGCAGCCGTAAGTCTATTAACTAAAGGCTGCGAGGCTCCTTAAGCATTAAATACATAGGCTAGGGTGAACCTTCCTGATTGTGCAGTGCTTTACAATTAGGGAAACCAGAGTACCTTGAGAAAATCTATGTAAGCACAAGGAGAACATGCAAACTCATACCTTCCAATGCTGACTAAAGGCCAGCTAGGGCATGGGTGGGCCTATTAATCTCCAGCCCCGGACTTTCCAACTCTGCCACAAGACACCTCATTATACCCAAACCACTCCCTACAGTAGCGGTGTTGTAAAGAACCTTATAATAGAAGAATTAGTTATTCTGACCAACTTTTCGATTTCTATACTGTTTCTTAAACACCATTACAAAATCTAATTGATTTAGATGTAAATTGCACCTTGTTGGGTTGATTAGGTTTAACTTAAATTATTGTTATGAACACTGGGCTCTGCGCCCGAACTATGAATAAGGAAATTATACCTTGCTTTCTCTTTTCTGGGAATAAAATGTTTCCTTATTGAAAAATGTGTGTGGGGTGACATACTGAGCATAGAAATCACGTCAGTTGTTTAGTTTATATGTTGCTAGGATTATATATGGTAAAAAAAAAACTTTTGTCAAGTTTTTGAAATTTAATCTCCAGATACCAGTCAAGGTTAAATATCTCACACATTAAATATGTGATTTGGTAACATTATTAAATAGAACCACATTTTTCAAAAAGAACACACTGCTACCTTTAAAATTAATCCAGTCAGGCTGAAATCTATCGAAAGTTACAGCAATTTAAGGGTTGAGGCTTCCTACTTGCACTGAAAGCTGTGACATAACCAGCATAATTTCTTCCCCTCCTCGATGGTTGTATAGTAGTACTAGAACAGATGGAAGATGTTGCATCATCACTTCTTTAGCCACTAGTCTAAAAATGAAAAATTGTCTCAGGCTGAGGTGTCCATAGGGGGGTAGGGGGCTAACGACATCACAGCCCAGAGATCTCAGTTACAGAGACAGTGCAAACCAAAATGTAAAATCTTTGCTGCTTTGAATCGAAAGTTATAGGCATTCAGAGATGACATCCTAGACTTGTTAGAAAGGTGGAAATGTGGGAGAAATCTCTTTTCAATGGCCCTTGAATTGAGGAATCAGTTCCCCGTTAATCAAACAATAGTTATGATATATCTGATGATGCAATAGCTTAGTTTACAACAATCCATTTTATTTGTGTCTACATTGGATAATTTTTTTTATTTTTGTTTTTTTTGGGGGGGGAAGTGTTAAAATTTAGAGGAAAAATTACAGTTTTGGTAAAAAAACAAAAAAGTTATAACCAACCGACTAAACATAATTTGTGTATCTAGCTTTAGAATATAAAAAGAATTGTCACTGTCATTGCTACTTAAAGTTCCAAATGAATCTAAGGATTTGTACAACTTGGGGTCAGGAAGAAAATTTTCCCCCCTTTCTAGTTCTAATTACATCCGATGATTTATGTCTGCTCTCGATTATTTCAGAGATTTGTGAAAAGGTTGAACTAGAAGTACATAAGTCTTTATTCAACCTTGACATTTATCAGTCAAAAAATATTGCCTGCTCCCATTAAAATGTAGTCCATTGTCCCTAAATAAGAAACGTAAGCAAAATAACAGCAGGGTAACTTTTTTGCAATGCAGTGAATATGATTATTTTCCCAGCTTTATCAAGAATTCAAAATATTAACTTTGTGAATCTTTATGGAAAAAACAATGGATGTATTAAGGTTACATGTCCATTACATCACATCCAGCAGTTGAAATCGCTAACTCACATTTACAACAGTACCTCCTTCCCTTAGATATCACACATCAAAGATGAGTGTTAAAAGCCCGCCTCCTAGACAGCCCAGGGCCGTGATAAAGAACTTGTCATTGGCTGGTAGGAATGTCTGTTACAACCGCTCTCCTCCTCCTCTGTCAGTCAAACAAACTTGAAGTGTCCTGTTGCTTGTATACAGCCTACATAATCAAGCTGATCAAGGGGGGGTGGAGGAGTGTTTTCTCGCATGCTAGCTTTGAGTGACAGTTAGAGGCAAACAGAATTGTTACGCCCCTTCATAGCATGGCTAATTCAAGGCAGAGAGAGACTCGAAATCAGGAAAAAAAGGTATGGGGAGGGCTGCATTCCTTTACTCTTATAAAATTCAATTAAAAAAATGCACTGAGGCAACACAATTATCCTTTAATGAACAAGGAGCATCACTTTATTAAATTAGCTTTGTTGATTTAAAACCAGAAGTACTTACCTGGGGGAGATGTCATAAAAATTACAACCACAATAGGTAATATACAGTAACATTAATGTAGGTTTTTATCTTCTTCAGTCGGCTGAAGTCACCACAAAAATTAGATTGTAAAAGTAAAATAAAGTGAAGTAAATGGAGCCGCTATACCAGTGCATCTTCCCTGACAACGCTCCAGCAGCAATGCTGCATCTGCCACAAAGTGCTTATTGCATCATGGGATTGCAGTTGTTTAAGAAGCACCATCTTCAGTTATTGCATCTCTCTTTTAGTGTCAAAACTGCAAAGTATAATCTTCCCCCCACCACATAGGGGGCACAAAGTCATTTTGAGCATTAATTGTGCATGGAGGCAATACACCTATATTGACTATAACTTATGACATAGCTAAGCACCATTTATAAGGATACTACAATACTGTATTAACTACAACCTCTCAAATTGTTATTTTTTTTATTATTTTATAAACACGGATGCAGCTGAACTAGCCTTTATAAAGGTTATGAAGTGTAAATCCCACAGTTACATAGAAAATATTCCTTTGGATAAGTCATTCATTAGTAACAATTATCTAACCATTACTGAATACTTATTTTTTTAATTGCATGTTTCTAGGTAGTCTATGCGGGTAGTAATCAATTAGAAAAGTGGACATGACATTTAAGTTGTTTACATTGATTGTTTTTTTCACCTGGGTAAGATTTATGGTCATACATACCTTATACCGCTTACTTTATAGGCACCATTAAATCAGGAATCACAGACTGACACCTGTAGTGATGCATTGAGCTTCTTAAGCACTCAGAGATTTAAGCTGTTTATACATATCAACGCTATTTGTATCTCACACATTTAATTTGTTTATCTTGCTTGCATTTCACACAGACGCAGACACAAAGACAGATGCACACAAACATACATATGCATAAATGTTGACAAAGGGTAGCTAATAATTACATATTGTAATTAACTGCTTTTCTTAGGCATGTACATACTCACATTTATCGATACTTTATACAGTTCACATTTATAGAGCCTTATTTATCCGTGTATTGTTTTGTGCCTTCTTGTAAGTAGATTTAAAAACAATGCTGTAAAGGCACTTATATCATAAAGCTTTCGTTTGACTTGGAAAAAGGAAACATACTATTTCTCCTTTACACACTGTATTACAATAGATGGTTTATGCTATGGCTCTATTTTGTGAGGCCAATATAGTTTTTATTTTACATGCATTTTTTACATCTTATCTTCGCAGCAGGAAATAGGTAATTATTAGGAGTCCTTATGTAAGGTTATTTGATGTTTGAATAACCCCTGCAGGATAAGACATTATTACTTACATGTTATAACTATTTCCATTGGGCTGTCATTTTATAAAACAGACAATGAAAAACATTGCATGTCATATAAAATTAAGAAAAAACATTTTAATACAGTTCTTATAGTTCGAATATGTCAGTGATATTTAAGAGACAACAATCTCATGAAAATGACTTATCGCCAACCAAAAAGTATTTACCGGTTACTTTGAAAACAGATTCTAAGAATATAAGGACTGTGTTTTGAGACCTTTATCATGCAAAATTTAGTTTCTTTTTGCAATGCCGATATGTTTGTAACTTTTTGTGTATGTGCGTGTTCATTTGTTGAATGTGCTATTGTTTGATGATGAGTTTTTCATTGTCTATTTAAATGGAAGGAAAACTTTTCTTCAAATTTCTTTAAATTTTTTTTTAATATAGCTAATATTGTGTACATTATTTTTAGAATAATAAAAAATAATGTAAACAACATTTAAAAATCAGCTTGCATAATTAAATAAAATAAGCAAGATTTATACTTTTCTTTTAGTATCTATTTAATGATTCATTTGTACCCCAATTTATTTTCCATTGCCATTTTCTTAAAATATGGTGTGAGCAATTTAAAGTCAGTCCTATACAAACAATTATTCTTTATATTGTTTATATTGTGTAAAATAGTTTTTTCCACATACTTCATTTAATCACTTTTTTCATGACTGTTACGGTGCATACTGAGTTACTGCATAAGGACACCAATTCAGCTTTATAGAGTATTATACACTAAAACTCAGATTATGTTCTATGCCTGTGTAATTTGCAACTAATCCTAAAATCATGTATATCAACAACAATGTTGCATGGCATGCTGGGAACTCGGAAATAATACCGCTGCCTGTTTTGCTTCTTGGTACAAAGGCGTGCTTCCGAAACAAAGATTTATTTACATCAGCAGGATTTTCCATTCACATGCTATTTTTTTTTTTTACTTAAAGTAGTAAAAAATGTTGTTCTTTGAGGTTAACTATTAATGCCTAAATAAAATAAACTTCTGGCAATGTCTTGTGTTTGATTATAAAATACTGAAGGACTGTCCACAAAAGATCTAATTTATATATCAAATGTTTCTATTTAAAAAAAAAAAAAACCTTTCTCACTATCTATCTGTCTGTCTGTTTGTCTGTCTGTCTATCCTGCTCTCTCCATCATCTATTTATTTATCTATAAATTACTCATTTATCAGTCTATTTACCTCTCTGATCTCTCTCTCTCTCTATCTCTATTTATTTTGTATCTATCTATCTATCTATCTATCTGTCTGTCTGTCTGTCTGTCTGTCTGTCTGTCTGTGTCTGTCTGTCTATCCTGCTCTCTCCATCATCTATTTATTTATCTATAAATTATATAGCTAATATCTCTCTCTCTCTTTCTCTCTCTATTTTCTATCTATCTATCTATCTATCTATCTATCTATCTATCTTTATAAAGTATACCAGTGTGCAGATAATATGATATTATATGGGGCCTAGGAAAGTGCATTGATTATCTTTTTATGCCTTGTCTTTCATTACTCACTGGCAGCACCTGCAGGTTAGAAGTGGTATATAAGGAGCCTTGGTGTATATGTCCATTACAATGCACATCATGTCCTGTGTAGCAGGCAGAAACTTTTTGGGGATTACACCTCCTTTCAGTATTCACATGGAGCAGACCCAGGGGTGTGGTTTAAGGTCCCATTTTGGCTATACCATGTTGACATAGGAAGCTCAGCTCTGTAAGTAAGTTTATGTATTTTGTATATTTTGTTTTGTACCTAATATAAGTCAGTGCTATACTTTATATACATTTATTGATGGTCATTTAAATGGTGAATAGTGAAATAGTACACACATACATAAACACCTTTTCTTATATGTAATAGCATATACCCCCACCTCATTGGTAGCTCCTTAAAACTCAATGCAATCTCCTATGAAGATATAAATGTATTTTTATAATATATACGGGAAAGGGATATATATATTTTAATTGATTTCACTTTATACAGTATGTATATAATGGGTAATCTCAATCCCATATAAAAGTCTGGACAGGGGTGTAACTACCAGGTAGCAAGGGAAGCAACCGCAGGGGGGAGCCCCATCTTCTTATTTTTGACTGATATAGCCTCCTCAACCAAGGGGCCCCCATCATATTTTAGCTGTGGGGCAGCAAAAATGGATTTATAATAATTTATTTTTGTCCAGAATCACCATTATATAACATTATAAAAGTAAAATGATGAGGCAACTTTTAATGCAGCTAAACACTTTTCACACTTTTATGAATAAAGACGGGTCTTTTCATCAAATTTAATGCTGTGGTTTAATTGGATTTCATGATATGTAGCAGGAAAAACATTTCATCATATTTTTCACCATTAAATATATTGGGGGATTGCAATAAAGAGTGGTGAAAAGTTATCACACCATTATATGTAGTCCTTATTATTTGTTCCTGATACTCTGCTTGTACCACACTAAAGTTCTCATCATTAAAAATGGTACTAGTTTTGCCCCAACCAATCAAATATTATCTTCCATTTGAAAGCTAACATCTGATTGGTTGGGGCAAAATTAGAATTTTTTATTGAATGACCCTGATTTTACAGATCATTAATTAGATTTTTAGAAGTTGTTATGATCTGGTTTGTACTATCTTTAAATATTACAGTAAATACACTTTATCTCCCCATTCCTATTCTTGCTTTTCTTTGTTATTTTTCAGTGGTTTGGTTGCATTATCATTTATTTATTTTTTATTTGTCTTCTAAGGATACAAATTGATAAATATATTTATTTAACAGCCAGGTAAATACTTTCTATTTACCCTGTGTTTACTGATAAAAATGTGTTGTGGTGTTTAAACAGAAGCAATGCCCTTTTCACCTTAAAACTAGCCTTGATAAAATACAGAGTCCTAAGTGATCTCTTTTATCAGTGATGTTTCACTGCAAAGCTGTTAAAGGCCTTTATAAAAAAAAAACAATCCCATTTTTTTGCTATAGGACATACAGGTCAGTGCACATACAGCCTATTCAGAACTGAAAGTTTCAGTATGTCAGATTATGTGAAGATTAGACAGATCTGCGTGTATTCAGGTTGTTGAGCATGACAAAGAATTAGTGTTTATGAAAATTTTTGGGAACTGCAGTTTTCCCTGTGATCATTAGGCAACTTTATAGCCCAGTCAGCCCTCTTCAGATAAATATACATTTAGTATTTAGGTAGGAGAACTTAATCTTACCCCTTTTTGCCCCCTAAATGCCATGGTGAGTTGCCAAAAGCCATGTAGTGTCTGACAATCTGACTTTTCTACACCTGGACAGATTCATGCTCCTGCCCCTGCTTTATACTATGACTCTCCTTAGACCACTAATGCAGCCACATATGTGCACATTAAAGAAGGAGGTGACAATTTAGCAGGGGGTAAGTGGTGAGCTGTCATCGTGCTTTTTTTACTCAAAATTGCAGGTAGGGGCAAGTTCTCCTATCTTCCATGAAATGACTCTTACCCAATCAAAACAAGTAAATGTGTTTGTAAATGTTAGTGCTTAGGAAATTTTAGGGGATGCAGGTCCCATCTAGGTGGTTGTTTTTCCTTGCTGAACATCATTTAATTATTGGCTGATTGCACAGATCACAGATAAAAGACAAGTGGAAAGCTTTTGCAGGTATATAAACCACCAATAATTTATACAGTAAGGTATTAGGCTGCTTAGGAATCGTAAAAACAAATATAATGAAGCAATCATGGGAATTGGGATTTTTTTTTGTTATACATTTTTTACAGCTTTCTTCCACTTCATTTAAAAATGCTTAGCATTACTTTTATCAGAAGACTTGTTGCTTAAACCTTTCAAAACCTCTTCACCTGCGTATATACTTCTGTAATATGATATTTGCCATTAATCTTTTCACCAAAAAAAATCCCTTGCTGTAATGGAACACCCAGAAAACAGTCAAAAATATGAATGCTGTTGCTATGACAACTAAAATGGATTTTTGAGTGATACAGTGTATCACAACCAACTATTATCCCACTTACACATTTAATAAAAAGCAAGCAGGAAACCTAAATTGTTAAGAAAAGGATTGTTTAAAAGCCTCTGGATTAAACAACTTCAATTACTGATTTAAGGACTCAATACAAATCATATTGTACACAAGGATCTGGATTTGTAAAGCTGAGGTATAAATGCATGTTTTAATATATTTGAACGGATGTATTATAATTAATGATGTATCCCAGGTTTCAAAACAAACCTAGTTCGAGTTTGAACAGTTGGTTTCGAAAATCAGCAGATCCAACAGATTTTTCCAAATTTTCGAAACTTTTCATAAAAAAAATTTAAAATCGAAAATTCGATTAGAAACTTCAGAAATTCCATTTGAAAATTGAAAATTTCTATTAAAAATTAAAAAATGCTATAGAAAATGTGAAAAATTGTGATTCAATTGGATTTTCGAAAAATCAATAGGTTCTGTGGAACCACTTTTGGAACATACAGGGTTATTTAATAAAAGTTCTTATCGTTAATAAAGTTGTTATCACACCGTGTGTATGCGTTCGATCGGGGGTCGTTCGTTGATCCGCCCATCAGATCGACGAATGACTCCAGACAGAATGCATACACACGGACAATTCTCGGTCGAAACGTTCCGCTCGTCGCGTGTTGCGTGTAACAGTCTGTGTCGGGGGTCATGGCTCAAGCGCATAATAAGCGTGTGAACGAACCTTAAGAGTGCCATTGGCAGATACTATCTATTTTTGTTGAGTCATTGCATTTTTGTCTGTATACACTGCCTATACATACACCTATTTTATAAAGGTATTCGTTTAAACCCCCAAGTTTACTATTCATGTGCCAGGAGACATCCATGTTATGAAAGCATTGATAAGCATACCAGTAGTCAGAAGAGAGCATCAGGTTTTAGCAATATTGTTTATGTAATTAGAAAAAGGAGAGAGAGGAATTTATAACTACCCCTGACCAATGTGCGGACTGTAAATGCATGTAAATGTGGGTGTTGTCAACAAAAGTAGAGAGGACCAGGTTTAGGTGGGAAAATGATTAGTTCCGTTTTAGAAAGGTTTAGTTTAAGGCACTTTTTTATTATGGGTTTCACGTAGGTGGATTTTAAGGAGGAAGGGAAAATACCAGAAGAAGGCATTAAATATGTGGTTAGTACAGGGGAAAGACGGCATGGGATCGAGGGGCAGAACCAAAACAGGTGAGAGACCTCTGACATGGACACGGGATTAAAAGATTCAAGAGTAGCAGAGGGAGGTGTGGGTAAAAGAATCTGAATGGTAAGGACATTACATAATCAAAAAAGGACAAAAATATAAGAAAAATTCTATACTCAGAAGATAATGCATATTACAAATTCCTTGATTTAATTAAATAGTAATGATATACAATCATAATCATAATTCCAGAGTCAGATCCTAGAATAGATATCTCTAGGGTTCAGAAAATCATCATCCTCTGGGACATAAAAATACAGACTAAATAGCATGCATGCATATAACACTAATAACAACCACTTAATATAAGTAACATAAAAATATTAAAAGAAAACAATATACAGTATGTATATCAAGCTTGATAGTGATATTGAGTAATAAACTATATGTAATCCAACTAACAGTAAAAATAGTATAATTCCTTTTTACCCCCCTTTCTCACAGGGAGGGTTATACCATATAAATGGCCAACAACTGTTCACAAAATATAAAGAATCCCTTCTTTCCCACAAGGGTATAGTGTAAACAGTGAGTGACTCAATAATAGAGTGTTACGTGTTACCTAGCGTCCGATCCCTTTCAATTATAGCACGTGTGTATGGACCTTTAGAGTTTGTCTACCTGTAGTTCTTCTACCTGTTTCTTCAGTATATGTCCTTAATCCTTGCTGCAGTAGTTTGCTTCTTTGTTTTGGTTTACAGGATGGGTATTCACTTAAAGTGCTGATTGTGTTTTCTACCTTTTGCTGCATCTTAATTTGAAATGAGATTTGCCAATCCCATTTTTACATGCTTTACTTTGTGTTCTTGGCTTATTGGTCTTGCTACCTTTTTAAGGCTCATATTAAAATGTGTAAGGCCCAGAGCAACAGTATTGTAAATACTAGTATGTAGCTAAAACAACCTTGAAATGTCGAAAGATCAATACGATTTTATCACAATGTGCTATATTGTTCTTTTTGTTAGAATTCCCCAAGGATAGTGTAGAAAGGAATGTTAACACAGTATATATAGCTGTATAGACATACTTGACTATTAATGGGTTACACTGCTTTTGTCATTGAACATTTTTATGACATGGTTGAATATTTTTTTTTTCATAATCCATTACATATGTTTCATAAAGTAGACATACACAGATAAACACATTTTAGGAGGGGAGGCGGATGGGGGGGGGGGGGGGGGTGTTTGAAGCCCAGAAACAACTAATTAAAATGAAGTGTCAAGAATTTTTTTACAATTTAGTATCTCTTCAATTAAATGATCAGCAACAAGATAGAAAAACTGGGTTACCTGTTTCCATTTCTTTGTATGTATTTACCTTTACATAGCAATGAACATATTATACAGCACTATGAACGCCAGTGGCGTATCTACGTTAAAACATTCAGGGCACGTGCCCCGGATGTTTTGCAAAGTGTCCCGAATGTTTTACTGACTTGTGCCCCTAGTTCCGGACTCCCCGGCGTCCCACCAACCCAGAAAAAGATTGGCATACGAGGGCGCACATTTCGCACCCATCGCTACCCCTCTAGTTTGTAAATAGAATTTCTGGTCAAAAACGGTATATCCATCAATTCTTTCAAAGCCATATGTTCATCCTTAGAAAAGTTCTTAGTGAAAGTGTGAGTGTTACCCATTTTTCGAATATCAATCAATGTATTCTTATAATAGATGTCAAGGCTAGGAAACTCAGCAAAAGAAGGTGTATATCGAGATTTAGGTTTAAACATCCTTACTTGTTCCGAGGGGTTGGTGTCTAATACAGGATTAATATCTTTTTCATCTGATTTGTGAAATTTTGCTTTTAGTGCCAACTTCCTGCAAAAAAGAAACAAATCTTTGGCCAATTCAAAAGTGTTTATATGCATGTAGGGACAGAAGCTGAGACCCTTTTGTAGGATGGACAATTGGATTGGGGAAAAGACGTGCGAGGATAAATTAATCACCTGTAAATCATCCTGATCAGATGTAGATCCTACTTTCTGTTGGTTATGCGTCCTTGTTGTCTCGGTATTCTTTTGCGATTTCTCAATCGTAGGTCGTTTTCGTCCGAATCTCTGTTGTTGCTCCCTCCTAAAAAAGATTCCGCTTCACTTTCAGATTGTGCAGAGTCTACTTCAGTTTCTGTTCTCTGATTAAATCTCCTCCGTCTAGGAGTGCGTCTGTTTGATGAATGTTTCCATCTGTAAACAGTTTCTTTAGCATAGTCTGTTTTGTCACGAGCTAGCTTTGTACGTTTTGTTTTAGCTATGTCGCTCTCTAGTTTCTGTAGCTCATTTTTTAGTTCGTTATTGAATGTATCAAATTGTTGTCTATTATTTTGTAGTTTTAACTCATCAGTTAATGCCTCAATTTCTTGTTTAAGGTCTGTAGACACCCTCTTTTCATTCGTAATTAATAACTGTATTAGAGTCAGTGAACAAGTCGTGAGTGCCCTTTCCCATTCATCTTTAAAGGTCTGTGATGGTTCCCAAGATGGTAACGTGAGCATGCGTAACCCTCTGGGTATTATTCCAAGTGTTAAATATTTCTCAAGGCTATATTGATTCCACCAGGATCTAGCATATTTAAAATGTAATTGTTTAAGAGTCTTAAATCGGTCACTATAAGTCAACCCACCCACTGCACCTTCTTCTGTAGAAAACACCTGATCCAATGCTGCAAGTCTGTTAGTGTTCAAAACGTCGAGGTCACACATATTAAAAAGTGGGACTGGAAAAAATTCTATAGGCAGAATTTCAGTACTAATAGAAAAACAAGAAAAAGTCCCTATTCCTTGTAAAGAAGCCTATCCAGAGGGGTAGCGATGGGCGCGAAATGTGCGCCCTCGTATGCCAATCTTTTTCTGGGTTGGTGGGAGCGAAATGTGCGCCCTCGTATGCCAATCTTTTTCTGGGTTGGTGGGAGAGGGAGATTGTATTTGCAGAAGAGAATATGTGCCATACAACGAACGTTGATATCTGGTATAGATATATAGATGATATTTTCATTCTTGCATAAAATTAACCATAATGAATATAACATCTTTCTGACTCATCATGTATCTAATTTCAAGGTCGAATTCCTGGACCTCACAGTCAAAAAAGAACAAGGGAAACTGTATACCAGCTTATATCGGAAACCCACGGCTACGAATACGTTATTACATTACAAAAGCGCCCATACCCCAGGGCTCCTTAAAGGGATCCCTAGGGGTCAATTTTTGAGAGTCCGTCGAAACTGTACGAAAACGATGGATTTCGATATAGAAGCTAGCCACCTGCAGGATAGGTTACGAAAAAGAGGATATCCTAATCATATATTGAGAAAAAGTAGATTTGCAGCTGCACGCCATACACAGGCAGAGCTTCTTCAACCGAGAACACATGCTGACCACACAGGTAACAATGTGAGGTTTATTACTCAATACAATGATTGCTGGCCAGAAACCAAGAAAGTCCTTAAAAAGAACTGGCATCTGTTAACTAATGATAACACCCTTAAACAATTTATTATGAACTATCCACAGGTAACGGCCAGGAGAAGTGCTAATCTCCGTGACAAACTCGTCCGGAGTCACTTTGTGAGAGAACCAGTGACACTACAGAGAGGTGAGAAACTGATAGGTACTTATGCCTGTGGAGAGTGTACCTGTTGTCAGTATATGGACTCAAGAAAAACTCTTGACAGTACCTCAAATAACTTCAAAGTATATGTGAAAAATTATTTCAACTGCAAATCTCAGAACGTGGTGTATGCTCTTATCTGTCCCTGCAATCTGATATATATAGGGAAAACGAGACAACTACTTAAACAGAGACTGTCTAGTCACCTTTCCAATATCAGACTAGCGGGTCGCCCACGACTGAATGACACTCCTCTCACAAGTGTAGCTACACATTTCCTTAAATATCATCAGTGCAAAACAACAGGACTGAAATGTATGGGGCTACAAAAGGTATCATTAAATATCAGAGGTGGCGACATAGATAACATATTATTACGCACTGAGACCAGGCATATTTTTAATCTCAATACGGTCCAGCCAGCCGGTTTGAATGAAGAGATGAACTTTACCTCATATATTTAATCGAATTTAGTCATTTATACTTACTTCCCTTATCTTTTTCTCCTTCATCTGTAGCATTGTTTTGGATTATTGGGGAGCTGTCATCCACCTTGCTTCCACATCGCTTGTGAGACATCCGGAATGATGACACGAGCTTAGATACCTGCTTATTCTCATTGACTATATCCGTCGCTTATATACGGACTGATTAGGTTTTGTTCTTCTACACCATTCAAGCGATGTATTCTGCATGGATGATTGGATATTACAGGAAGTTTCACCAATGACCATCTATTGATCAGAGAGTGGGTATATGTTGGACAAATTTACAGGATGATTCCTTCGATTCTCCACCGTTGGATCTGCACATCATGATCTGGACCTTTTTGTTATTTTGTTATAGTGACTAACATTTATTTATTTATTTTTTGAGGTGCACTGGCTCTCCTTTCTCTGGGATAGTATTGTTCCGATTTGTTATATCTATATCTTATTATAACATGCGGTGGCAATCCAGCCTTGTTACGCATTGGGTACCCCACTCCCTTCTTCTTCTGTCTACATTTTGAATCTCGATCACCCTGATGGCTACTGAATGAGCACTTTCAGGCGCCACTATGGATGATTGCAATTGAGCTCCGGAGCTCCTATTTGCATTGCATTTTATTATATGTGAATGAAGTATAATCCTACTGTAATGTATATGCCTAAGACTATGTACCTAGGTTCCATCTGCTGCTTGTATTAATATGTGTACCATATACGATAAGTTTAAATATGTCATTTTATACGATATATTGCCTTTGATTGGTTATACTGATGATGACGTTATGATCGCGAGATCTGGGCGATGTGATTTGTTTGAACACGTGACACGAGTTTGTGTGTTGATTGGTGAATAGATACTTTTTAACCGACCTCACACGGACGACAGCTAGCGCCATTGATAAAGCTATATGCGAAACGCGTTTGGGTGCTAGTCACCCCACTTTGTCTTGCTCCCACAGACTGATATGATACCTGATGTTTTGTAGCCTCGATACCCAGAACTTTTGACATGGAACCGTGCACGGACTTCTTCCCATTGATCTGACTGATAAGTATCGTTGACTCATACTGTGATTATTATTGTGACTTACAGACTGTGCTGGGATGCGGACTTTAGGGGGTTGTTATCTGTATTTATTATAATTGTATTACACGTAAATATTGATATACTTGTGATCATATATTTGATCTTTTATTCATTTGATTAATAAATATATATATTTTAGCCATAGATATCCTCTATACTTCCTTTGTGTTTGTTTACATAGATTTGCTAGGATAGGCTTCTTTACAAGGAATAGGGACTTTTTCTTGTTTTTCTATATGAGTATATATACATTTACATTTTCTATAATATTATAGTTATATCTATCTATCTATCTATCTATCTAATATCTACCTACCTATCTATCTATCTATCTATCTATCTAATATCTATCTATCTTTCTGTCCCTATCTCTATCAATATGTCTTGCTAGCTTTTTATCTATTATCTATCTATCTTTGCATATTAGGTCAGTCACAAAGTGATCGGGCCAGGTGGTTAGAGGAACACCGCAAGTATGTCTAAAAGCAAGGACATAGTATAAGGGGCCCCATGCTTATCTTTGCTCAGGGCCCTGTTTTACATTAAGTTGTCCCTGCTTCTGCCCTAAACTCCCAAACTTTTCCCTCCCAATTCATTCAGCACAAATGCAAACCTCTGACCTGTACTTGGCCATTAGCAACCTCAGCATGTTCCCATGTGGAATGCAGGTAATAAAGGGACTGAGCTAATTTCATTACTAGTCTAAACATGTAAATCTATATGCTGAACAACCAGATTCTCAGGAGAAAACCCCTCCAGGAAACAAAGCAAACTAAAGTAGGTCATACTACAGTATAGGATTTTAAAGAAAATACCCAATAGAAAAAAAAGCTAGCATTCTTACATTGGTCTTTTAAATAATGGAAACACTGGCCCTGTTTTTTTTCTTAGTTGCTGAACATATTGCACATCTGAAATGCCTAAGGGGGCATGCATACTGATTATAAAAAACGAAGCTCTACATTATAGAAAAGTCTATATAGGTTAAAAATTACAACTGAATTGAATTATAGATTAATGTTTGTGTGTACAGGGTCATTTTAGTTCTCATTTAATACAATGTTAAGTTCCTACACATAACAAAAACAATTGTTTTACCCTTTTGTGTAGTGGTTGCTTTCTCAAGCAGCAGATGTTGTGGACCAACTATTTATTCACTGGTTTCAGAGCTTCTTTGCAATAATTAACATCACTAGATCTCTTGCTTTTCTGTACTTTCTACATAAGGTTCTGTTATATTGTAGGCATTGCACACTCTATATGCATGAGTATATGAGTATATATACATTTACATTTTCTATAATATTATAGTTATATTCAGTATTTATGAATTACTAAACCTCCCCATATTTAATGTCAGCTTGGTATGGTAACACATTCTTTATTAGGAGAAAATGTAGTGATTTATTTACATGATTTAATTCCAATTTGAATTTAATATTTCCATCTTTAAATAATATATATACATATCATTTACACCAGAATTTGTAGTTAAGTGCACACTTGACTAATCCATTTAAGTCAATGAATTCTGTATAATACAAATGTATAAAAAGGGTTTCACTTAAAGGGCATGTCCACCCTTAAAACAAAAAAAAACAAACAAAAAAACATAACTTGTCAGGTATCTACCTGCTACCTGTATCTATCTACCACTTACCACTTTATTACCTGTGTTTGTAACCAGATATTTAATAATAAGCTCTCTTTTGTTCTGGCAAAGGTATTTGACTCCTCCCTCTGCTCATGGTAAATCAAACCATGAATTGTAGACATTGCTACAGCCTTTTCTTTATTAAAAAAGAATAGAATATGACAACAATCTTTTTCTCTATCTTTTTTTTCAGAAGAAATTGCCTCATAGGTACATAGGCTTCAAAGCTAAAAAAAAAGATGTTAAATTCTTTAAAAACTCTTTTGGGACTTGTGCGGTTTCACTGTTATTTAAAGCTTGGATATTCTTTACATTATACTTCAGAGAAAACATATTGATTGCTTCTCAGTTTTAAAATTGAAAATTCATTCAAGAATTGTGCTGTGAGCTTTCTCGGGATTCAAACTTCCCAAGAAACAAGACCTTTGGCACCTTTAATAAAACTAGAGTGAATATCTGTGATATCACCATTTCAGAGAGAGCTTTGTATTCACTGCACAACTGTTGTTCAGGTAGTGGGAACTTTGCAACAAAAAGGTTTTGTTAACAATTCCATGTGATGATATGGTAGCTTTCTGTTACTGAGAAAGGAAAAACAGCAATTTCTGCTAGGTTTGGTGCTTCCACTTTGTCGCACATTTTCCAAAAGAAATGATGTGAACAAATGTTTACGTTGCTGCAAAATTCCATGTTTATAGCAGTCTGTGTTTTACAATAAAAATAGCAATATGTTCATAAATTATCAATCAGTTTTTTATGACCACTTTGTAAAATACCACTATGTTGCCCAAATGGGAAATGCTGTATGGGTGTACTGCTGCACTGTTGGCAATTTTAAATTTTTTATAGTATTTTTGCTCATACCCAGTAGCTACTAGAATGCAGAGGTAGCGCTGGGAGCACTGCAGCCAGACAGCATTCTTTTTCTAACGCCAGCTACTTAACATGCAGGTGAGATTCACCCAGAGTTACACAGCCTCTGGTGAATCCTCTACAGGAGATTTGCATAGAGCACTTGCGGCTAACAAAAGGGGCTAAACTCATGCTGACAAATATTGTAAAGGTTAGCACAAGTTTAACTCCATAATTGCACTGGCTGTTCTACAACAAAAGACATCTGTGCAAACAAAGGATTTGCAACATTTTTGCCACCTCCTGAATATGAGTATCTGAAACACAGTCTGGAAAGAGAGTGGCAAAAGTAGAATAATTCATTGGATTGGAATAATGGTTTACCGTGTGAGAACAAAAATACTGCACTTCAAAATCCCTGAAACACAAATATAAACTGTATGCAAGCCAGTAACTCATACTCAGCAGAGGCTGATAAAAAGAGACCCACATGCTTGCTAGAATTTATAATTCCGTAATAGTGAACAAAGAATGATGTACTGCTGATAACTATTTTTGAGTAAGGTACTGTGAAGCATACCCTATTTTGTCACTTTTGAACTTATTCATGATTCATTATAAAAAGTAAAGGACAAAAATTGATTGTGTTTTAGCTTTGTCCTTGTTTTGTTAAAAGTGCAGGTAATTGTGAATATTATTGATTGAGTAAGATTTGTGCATTTGGTTATTAGTACCCAGTTAGATTGGTCTGGTCAAATGGTGGTTAGGGTTGGGCAGCTGTTACTTAACTAACTTGAAGGTTTTCACATTAGGTGCCACGGCCTCAAAGGATGGATCCGGATGGTAGAAGGGGGGGGGGCTCCCCTGTGCATGCCTCAGACCTTGATGAGGTTGAGGCAGAGACAGGCACTGGATGAGTCACTGACAGCTTTTTTTAAACTACAGAATGTGGCGAGTATGGACTACAGAATGTGTATGGGGTTAAATTTCAGTTTTGGGGGTGGACATGCCCTTTAAAAAGAGTAAAGGTATGCAGCTCTCCCCATACATTTTTTTCCCCGATTTCATTTTCTTCCATTAGCCATACTGTGAAGGGGGTGTAACGATTCTGTCAGCCTCTAACTGTCACTCAAAGCTAGCATGCGAGAAAACACTCCTCCTCCCACCCTTGATCGGCATAATTATGTAGGCTGTATCCTGGCCACAGGACATTTCAAATTTGTTTGACGGGCATAGGAGGAGGAGAGAGGTTGTAACAGACATTCCCACCAGCCAATGACAAGTGTTATGTTAACCATGGCCCTTGGCCGCCTAGGAGGCGGACTTTAAGCACTCATCTTTGCTGTGTGATATCTAAGGGAGGGCAGCACAGTTGTAAATGTTGCTGGAAGTGTGGGCATGTAATGGGGGTGATGTTATTTTTTTTTTTACATTGTTGTCCTTTAACCCCAGCGGGGTAAGGTGCACATGGCTTAAAAATAAATGCATAAGCATATCATAGAAGAAAAAAGTCAAAACCCACTGAACACTCCGAGACCTCTGAACAACAGCGGGTCTCAGGTGTCTGGCAGCATCCCTTACCTTGGCCATACTCCAGCTTTGGATCTTTTGATTATATGGTGACCAGGTACATGGGGTGCCTTTGTGTTTTTATTTTATATTTTTTTCTTGCACGGCTGCTTAATATTGAACTTTTCCATGTTTCCCATAGAACATTCAATAAAGGGAATTTTATTATGATTATTATATGAAGTGTGCTGGGTTTAACTTTTTTTCTTTTATGATAAACTTACAGAAGGAAGTTTGGCACATTCATATCAAACATATATCATTTTTTTATCTAATATGTTTTGGGTAAATTATTAAATAATTTATATATTTTATTGTAATGCATAAATCTTCCTGGGACCCCAGGGGTTGTATTCCTTTATTTGTGATTATCTGTTGGCTGTTCCATATTAAAGCTTTTTGTAAAATAAAGGTGAAAAGCCATAGCCCTAATGAGAAGACCTCTCCCTTCAAAAGGAGATTAGCAGAGCTGGAAACACTTTCTAAAAGTATTAAGCCTCAAGCATACCACAGGCATATTTCAAGGAGTGAGAGTAAGTGTTTATATAACAATGTATTGGCATGAATACACTAAAAGAAGAGAAAGCTATTTTATTCATATTTACGTATACAAACCAAAAACATTATAAGGAAAGTCCTTTCCCTTTTCTTGAACTTAATATTGTTAGAAACAATATTATATAATTATAATAATATTTCTTTGTTATGTACAGTAAACTGGTGTGTTCATACCAGCCCTTTCACAAAATACATTGTCTGAATGTTAAATATATACAACAAGGAGGTTTACACATTTTAGAAACGTTTTAATACAGTTTACATGGCAGATAGAGAGAGGCAGTCGAGAGACAGACAGGTAGATATGTACACCATTTTGAGAATTGATGTGACACCAAATAGGAAGAAAATAGTTTCACAGAGTTCCAACAAATGCAGTTACAAGACTTTAGCTTAAAACAATTTATTCAAAAATGAATGTATTTCTGCTCACACAGGAGCTGGCCTCAGAATGTGCAAACTCAATTATGAACTTCCATATAAAACATTCACCATACTGTGTGCTCACATATTGCATTTTTAAAAACATCACCAATGCAAACATTGTTAAACATTAATTCCATATCGAACAATTCTAAAACCTTACCAGACCCCAATTCATAGGCATACAGGAGAAACATACACCAGCAGCCTTCCCCACCTACTCTGCTACTAATCCCTCACGATTCCTCTCCAAGGAAATCTCCAAAGAAATCCCAGTTTCAGCATCAGAGCCACTTAATAACCCTAGAGTATAGCTCTACCATCTTGTGATCTACTTGTGGTATACAGATACTTTAAAGTAGAGATGGATGAATCTGCTCAGATTTTCTTTGTGAAATTCAGCCAATTGGAGTTACCTTAAACCACAATTATACTTACCCCCCCCCCCCACACACACACACACACACTCTTTTTACCATTAAAGTACTACTAAAGAGCTATGTCCTCACCCCTGGCTTTAGTTTGGATAAGCTGTTTTACTTGCCTTAACTTTCCCTTGCAGGTCTGGACCAGCTCCACAGAGAACTTTTCTTAGCCTTTCCATTGGTCTTGTCGCTAACAGATTGAGAAGTGGAGCTGGACCAGCGAAGGGAAAGTTAAGGCAAGTAAAACAGCTTATCCAAACTAAACCCTGGGTTCTCACTATTGGGTCTGTAACAGGTAGTCAAAGTTCACTCGTGTAGGACCCCAATCCCTCAGTCCTTGAAATTTTGGCACCAAAACCAGTAGTTTCAACCCAAAACATGGTTTAGACTGGTTTTATGGTACATCTCGAATATTCACCTAGTTTAACCTTTGTAATATTTGTTCCTATTAATCCAAATTTATTTTTAAAAAATTTAATTGTGTGTTGAAAATAAAGAACAATCAATTAGATTAATAAATTTGTTCTATCTCTTTAACTGGTACAACTCTGGGAATTGTAGAAGCAGGTCCCAGTGAAAGGCAAGATCTTCCAGAATTTCACATTTCCATTTTTTTAATTTAAAACTTACAGAACAGTCAATGCCTCTGGCTTATACATCAGGTTATAAGATGAAAACCAGACATAATATGTTATATAAAATCATCCCATTTCAGGCATATTTTGGTAATCATTAGCACTTTATTATGCAGAAATCCTTAAAAGAGGATATCAGACGTGCATGTTTTAAATATCCATTTCTACTAAAAGTTTGGTAGTTACATTCTTCCAGAAAAAGGAATGATTTTTTTTTTACATTAACAAAATTGTCAATGCGATGTAAAGGGTAGCAGTTTTGTTGTGAATATCAGTAGGGGCTCTGTCTGTGCCTTTGTTCAATTCTACCGTATCAAAATACTTAGAACCTTCTCTTGGATCACTTGGCTGCATAAATTGTCAGTAACAACTTTCTCTGTTCCTGAGACAGATTCCATTTAAAAAATAAAAAATACACATACAGAGCAAGTAGCATTATACATGATATATGCAGATATACCAATATCCATAAAACGTGGAACATCATGGATGTAAAAAATACATATATTTAAAGGAAACTTTATAAATAAAAAAAACATGCATAGACTTATAGGTGCTAGTTACAGGGAGTTTATTACAATCCATTTTGTATGCACATCCTGTGAATTCTACCTGCTATTTTCTGGTACAATTAGAATGTGGAGGGCACAATCCAAAGGTATTTTTCTTTAAAGACAGGGATCCTTATCAGCCATAGAGGAATAAGCTGTTACCAATCTAGCTTCCTGTAGCCTCTCTGTTTGCATAGTATATAATCATCATGGCTGGGTTTACCAATCTATGCAAAGTCTAATACAAGTGTTGGGAAGTGGGAACCAGGAGAGACTTGTTTAGGGTGCCACAATGGCCAGAACCAGCCCTGTGTGAAGTGTCAATGGACCATCCCAATGGTGCTTCAGTTCTTCCACAGATTTCAGCAGCCAAGAGGGCTAAGGGGGCAGAAGAATATCTGTAGGCAACCTGCTGATCACTCGCTACTGAATTATTGGACAATGCGATGTATTAAACATATACGGATTTATGTGTATGGTCAAAGGCATGGTTGCATATTATTTTATTTTTTGTGTGGTTTTAAGAGTATATTTATGATATTATACTTACATGTTTTAATTTGTTTTATAGGTTGGTCAGATGCTTATAAATAGGATTTATCTGTAATGCATCTACAAAGATGCACAGGTTCCCTACAATATAAAAAGTATAAAAGGATGACCTGAACTACAGTACTAACTTTATCTTTAATTTTATTAATACCTTAAAAACATTATTGATTGATGCTGCCTTTATTATTGTGTACAGGGGACCTGACATGCTATATTTTAAATTAAAAACACTTATTTACCGTACCTTATTATAAATGTTTTTGTCGGTGTGGCTATTCTTTCTTGCTCCCAAGCTTTTGCTGGTTTGTCATGTGACTGCAGCAGCCATTGATTGACTGAATGGCTTCATTTGCCACGCCCAGACTAATTATTATAGCTGCAACAGTCAGGAACATGGCAATTCAACTGCCAGTAGTCATGAGATCAGAGATGAGATCACGAGATCAGAGATAATCAGCAAAGATTAAAAAGAATGCAGATTGCAAAGAGGTAGGAGTCAGTGTAGGTCCTCATCAAGGAAAGCACTTTAAAACCTAAAAAAAAAGAATTATCCTTTGTTCTCCTTTAACATGTATTCATTTTTTGCTAAAAGTAAGAGTAATTATTGAGTTGTAGGGTTTTCTTCTGGGTGGATTATCATGCTTTAAAGGGCAATAAAATGCCCAATCTCTAAATGAAAAACGTTACAGTTTCCTGGCCATGCTCATTCTGCTGTGTGTAGACAAATTACAGATTAATTTGTGTAGACAAATTACACATTCCAAAAATATTTTTGATTAGAACACTTTTTTGTAGCTTCATAACTTTTACACCTATTAAAATAGACACATCTGCTGTGTACCAAACTGAAAACAGTAACTAACTGCACTAATTATTTAAAAACTCTAGTGCCAATATGAAATTTTTTTGCATGTTCCCCCAACATTCCCAATAACTTTCTAAGGCACCGACAAGATTAAAACGAATCTTAGGTTTTGGGCTAAGGAGGCTAGTTTTTTTTGGCTGGACATGCCCTTTTACGTTGTTCTCCTGTAGGTTTGATAAATACTTTGGCTGATTACTGAAATAATCCAATGTCATAATTTATGAATATAGTTTTAACTTTGCAAGACAAATTATTTTAAGTGCTACTAATATGCCAATATTATACAAAACGTGATATGAAAGTGCATCCACAAAAGTGTTTTTTATTTACATTTTTACGTTCCTGTTTTAATAAAGTATGATAGTATGGCTTGAATTCAAATTAAATGCATTTTAAAAAAGCTTTTATCTACAATTCTTTGAGAAGAGTTATTTATAATCTGCATTTCTATATTCTGGGCACCTGTGTGAGAATTTAGACATATGTAAGCAGATTGTTTTACTTCTTCCTGGTTAGGAAGCATTGCACACTAATGCTAGTTTTTTTTTGTTTTTTTTTTCTATAAACTAAAATTTTCCGTGGCATAGCTACAAACCTGAGGCTGGGCACACACTGTAATGATCTCTAAAAGATGCCAGACAGGATCAATAAGATTCTGTCTGCCATTTTTTAAAGATCAGGTTCCACACAGTCACAAGCATTATCACTATATAAAGTATAGGGAGAAGTTTGGGGCTGCCACATTTCCTTTATCCACATCTGAATCCCTATTGTTTATTACAAGGGTCTGACCGCGACAGAGGGAAATTTACCTTCATGTCTGAGTGATCCCAAGTGAACATTCATTGGCCTCGGGAACGATTGTTCCTTCACTACAAACTTTAACAATAAAGGGGCAATTCTGACTTTAAACTATCTATCTGGCTTAAGGGTCCAGATTTGAAATTAAGCACTGCCCCTCCCCCACAGGCTAGGATCCAGACTGGGCAGTAACAAAGTCCTCCCTCCACCTTATAAGATAAAATACCTAAAAAAATTAAAAGAATAAATCAACCTGCTCACAAGGGCCCCTTCCTCTGTCATTTACAGTGACTGCTAGGGTCTTGTATCTGTGTGAGATTAGATATAAAATCTACTCCCCGTCCCTGGTGGCACCCACTGCTGATTTTTACTGTTGCTAAATGTCAAAGAATATATATTTTCAATATAATTGACAGAATAACCACAACTCACACATATGAGGATTTGTACACCTTCAAAGAGAATCTTTTACTTCAACATTATCTGCACACCTATAAATATTTTCAATAGATATCCCAAATGTGTCGTAAAAGTCATCACAAAATCTTAAGTGCATTGATCCATAAGCATCACCTAGCTGTAAGAAGATTGCAGCATTATTTCACCAACAGCTGACTTGGCTGTCATGTCAGTACTGAAAGATGTGTTGAATGTAACGTTAAATGCAGATCTTGGTAGTGTGAATTATGAGCATCTTATCAACTATGACAAATTGTGAATTATGAAAATGTGAAATATAGGGCTTGACTAAACACACATACATACACATAGGGGCATGTTGATAAGATGCTCATAATTCACACTACCAAGATCTGCATTTAACGTTACATTCAACACATCTTTCAGTACTGACGGCATTACCACCGTATTTATAAACACGGTTGTTTTTTCTGCAAAAAGTATCACCGCGGCGATGTTCAGCCATAATAATGTACTTAGCGGAGGTGCGACATCCCACCAGGCGGTGGAGATGCGGACCCCACCCGGCAAGCACAGTGCTTGGCTCGGCCATTTCTGCCACTCCAAAGTTGGCGAAATAAAACGGTCAAACTTATCGCAAGAAAGACATGTTAACTTTCCACTGCCGGATGTCACCATTTATAAATTGCTTTAAGTCCAATTTTGGCGAAAATGGTGGCAAAAACAGCAGCAGAAAGTTAACTGATTTATAAATATGCCCCATAGTAAATGCCAGTCTAGATGACTTAATTAGAAATGCTTTTACTTACTGTACAGTACATCTGTTTACAGGAAATTCTTTTTTGACATGTTATAATGTTGTATTTTGATATCATGCCAGGATAATAAGGTTTATTATACGGTGCAAAGAAAAACTTAGGAGATAAAAGAAAAAAGGAAAAAAAATAATGGAAAGGCAAATAAACTATATTACTAAATTATTGAAACGGTCTTTTCCAGAATATAATGTAAGTGAAAATCAGAGGTGTGTGTGTGTGGGGGGGGTCGACACCAACTGTCTGCCATTACAATGCTGTTTTGACACCTTACTCTGGGCGTTCCTATAACACCTTAGCCATATGCAATCACGCCTTAACACTTGGCTGTGATATGCTAATTGGGATTTTCCAGGGTACATAATTGCAGAGATTCTTGTACAAGTCATTCTGAATTGAGAAAGCCAGTCGGATGACTAGCGAAACGTCTTCAAGAACTAAACTTCAAGTCCAGTTGATCTAATTGAATACAACAGATTTACCTGCATATGGTTTCCAGTAACTCACCTGCAATCAGTATCCAGCTGCTTACCTGCTCCCAGGAACAAGTTACAATCTTCTGCCTAGACTTAGAGTTATACCTTCTCCTAAAACAATTCCTTGTTAGTACCCAAGCCCCTTTGGGGCACTTATTATTACGAATGCAAAATCACTTTTTATTCTTTGGTGTGCTGTGCAGGGAAAAGTATCTATGCACCCACAGCCCACAAAAGTAATGTAAGTATGTTAAAGGGTCACTCACTATATTAAACAAAAACAATTTAGCTTGTGACATGTGTCTTACCATAAGTATCTCTGTTTGAATATGTTGGTTTTTCTAACTTCAAGCCCAAAGTATAGTGTTCCAGATTCTTCAAAACCCATTATTTACTGTAGATATTTCAGAAAATCGATAGTCATGGTGTGAAGATTTTTAATACATGCTTTTTAGGGTTTTTTCTTCCTTCGAAATTTTCTGTTCAGTTGTGCAGCCAGCTGGCACAGCTATCATCTCAATTGGACCACTGACAGTTAAAGGAACACTGAACAAGTGGGTGATCCCGTAAAATCATAAACACCCATAGGCTATGAATATACGCCAACACTAATAGATAGGACACTGCATACCCCTAAATGGAATAAAAGAAGAATATTATATGTAATCAAGCAGTTCTATAAAAGAAAAAAAAATAAGTTTTAGGTCAAGGTGACTTTCAGAATACTTCTATTAATATTTATTATTTCCTTAGGCCTGGGCCATACTAACGCAATTGGTCTGCACTCGCTGCGATCCGCTAATCAGAGTCCATTTTTGCGCAATTGCATGCACTCCATTTGTTCAACATTGTGTAATCGCAGGGCACCACAACACACACTGGAAATGTGCATGTTTGATTGTACATTTCAGGTCTGCCACTACGCAATAAGGTGTGGCCTCTGCCTTAAATTTACATTTTCTTTACTACTAAGGCTGTGGTCCAACTTGGGCGAAAGGGAGAAAGCACAATTATAGTGACGTGTGATTGTACGTGCTTCCGTTATTAAGCCCCATCGTAGTGCATGTAATTTGCACCAAAAATTGTGATTGCATGTGCTACGATAGTGCATGGATTTGCAGTGCATCTAGTGGGGCTGGTCCTATAGGGTTCTTAATGCCTTACGCTTTCACTAGCATGATTTGCATTTTACAAGTTTATTGCAAAACCTGTATTTTGTGTCAAAAAAAATACCAATAACATACAGTACTGCTTTCTACAAATACCACACCTAGAGACTTGTGCGGGTCTAATTTTCCAGACCCGAACCGAGTCAAAAAACCCGTACCCGCACCCGACCCATAAGTTTCGGATCCTAAACCCTGACCCACTTTTGGGGGAATATTTATAAAGGGGTTGAAAATAACGCCCAATTCCCGCCACACATCGCGGCTGCAAAAATAGCACTATCGCCGTATTTATAACGACGAGCACCCCAATATGTATTGTGGTTGCGATGTCCGGCGGTAATTTTAAGTCCCTTCGCGGCGATAAGTACAATATCGCCGCGCTAAGTACAATATCGCCGCGAAGGTACTTAAATACTTTCCCGGCACCTCTGCTACAGGGACAGGGGCATACGCCCACCCCGCCCTCGACCCCACGGCGCAACATATGGAACGGGAGGCTGGGAGGGGCTGCTGGGAAGGGGCCGCAGCAGGTGGTCGCGACCACCCGCCGCACACCCCCTCCCCATCAGCCCCTCCAAGCCCCATGCCCCGCCGCTGGTGAGGGAGGGGAAGGGCCCCCTGGGAGGGGTGGAGGCACCCTCCAGCGGGGGCCCTGAGAAGGGCCTTTTGGTGCTTAAGGGGTCCCGCAGCTCAAACCGGCCCTATCAGGGCCTTTGCAGCACTTACAAGTGCCCTTGCGGCTCTAACAAGAGCCCTTTGGGGCTTAGGGGTCCTGCAGCTCGAACTGGGACCCCCCTCCCTCGCCCTTGTAAGGGCCCTTGTGGCACTCCAGCAGGGTTAATGCCTCACTGGGGATCCCGAACCGGGACCCCCAGTGAGCGGCTCTTAAAAGAGCCCTTGGGCGGTGTCTTCTTTCTTCCAGTCCCTGCGACTGGGTACCCCTGCGGGCGCCGGCGACCTCAACGAGGCCGATGTTGCAGCCGTCTTGATTCGTCGCGACTGGCCTCAGCGGAGCCAATGTTGCCAGCCGCTTCTTTCACAGCCATTTACTGTGATGGCATCTGAGTGCACCTCTTTATAAAGGTTTGCAGAAAACCCTGATCCGTTCCTGATTGGTCAATTTTTAAATGTTTGGTTTACATGCTTTACATTAACCAATCAGATTTTCCGAAACGCCCGATATTAGCCACGCGGAACAGTTACCGCCGCTTTATAAATAGAAGCGGCGGTAACTGTTATCATAGTCATGGAAAGTTATCGCTTTGTTAACTTTTCACGGCCGGTTTCCAGACATTCATAAATCGCGGAAAAAGCGATTTTGGTGAAAATGGCGGGAAAAACGGCCGCGAAAAGTTAACAAACCTTTATAAATATGCCCCTTAGTCTTTCTTCTTAAAATTTGTACAGGGAAGTTAAAAAAAGTCTAAAAGTTAAAATAAATGTTTTATTCATAACCAAAAATGTTCATAGAAACAAATCTACCATACCACTAAAATATATAACAGGGATCTTCAACTTGCAGGCATCCAAATATCTGAAAACTACAACTCCCAGCATTCCCCGGATGTATTCTGATATTGTGAGTGCTGTAGTGGAATGCTGGAAGGTAGGAGGTCCCTGGTATAGAGTGCAATGTACACTTTATATAATACATCTCTACTGTCCCCAACTACCTACTCATGGGCCTCTACTGTCCTCTACTACCTATGCTTAGGCCTCTACTGTCCCCAACCTACCTTCCGATGGGCAAAAAATCTTGATCTGCAACTATTTTCTTATTGATCTGTGACAGGGATAGGTAACCAGTAGTTATCTAGGGGGTTTAAAAACTACTACTCCCGGCTTTCACTCTATAGCCAAGGAATGTTGGGAGTTATAGTTTTCAAAAATCTGGAGATCTGCTTATTACCTATCCATGATTTCATACCTATGTCATGAAGAATATACATTTCAATCTACACCCACTGTCTAAACTTGCATTATGGGAGACAGTAAAATTTACAATGAGTAGGTACCACAACAGAGGATTGCTTGTGAAGGTTCTCATTCATCCAGGTCATGGTATATCCATTGTATTCAGTTAGATCAACTGGACTTAAAGTTTAGTTCTTGAAGACATTTCGCTAGTCATCCGACTGGCTTTCTCAATTCAGAATGACTTGTACAAGAATCTGTTGGCAATTATGTACCCTGGAAAGTCCCAATTAGAATATCACAGCCAGGTGTTAGAAACCTACTGAATGCAAGGCGTGATTGCATTGTGGCTAAGAGGTGTTATAGGAACGCCCAGGTTAAGGTGTCAAAACAGCATTGGCATGGCAGACAGTTGGTGTCGAACCCCCCCTTACCTCTATTTAGGCTTGGTTTCTTTATTTTCACATAAATTACCTCCTTGACACCTCTCTTGAACCAGTCATGTTCCTTTGCCAAAATGTTAACATTACATAAATGTTATAAATTACCTTTATCCTTAAGATGCAGGTACACTGCTGAGTCCTGACCCGAGGAATTGGCTCTTGAAAGAAACATACACAAGATCAGCTGTTTAAAAGTCTGGACCCGAACTTGTGAGAAAGCCCAATGGCGGGCGAAACGCGTCAGCGGCACCTATCCAGAACCTGATGCCTGGTTGAGCTTTATTCTAGCCCTTACCTCATGCTGCAACACCTATATGCTGTGCAACTTTGTCAAGGGGGATAAGTATAGGATTATTATAATTATGTTTAACTACCTGTCAGTTGATACTTGTTATTACATTGCTTATCTTTCTATGTATACCCTTTAAAGTATTAGTACTTAGCATATATTACTTGGTGAGTGTTCGCATTACTGATTGTGTATACTGTCACATAGCATGGGTCTCTGGAAGTGGATTAGTTTTTAAGTGTTTTTATTATGAACTCCCCTGCACGAAATAAATAAAGGGATTTTATATATTATTATACATGCTGGAGTGCCTTGAACATTTTCTTTAGTCATATCTATTTATATCTTCTTTCTGGTTCTATAGGCACCACATATATTTATATAGAGCAGTGCCCTGTCCTCAATTATATTTCTCTCTATTTAGGCTTGGTTTCTTTATTTTCACATAAATTACCTCCTTGACACCTTTCTTGAACCAGTCATGTTCCTTTGCCAAAATGTTAACATTACATAAATGTTATAAATTACCTTTATCCTTAAGATGCAGGTACACTGCTGAGTCCTGACCCGAGGAATTGGCTCTTGAAAGAAACATACACAAGATCAGCTGTTTAAAAGTCTGGACCCGAACTTCAGGAACTGTATTGTCTTGGATTGATAAAAATGTATTCTCAGTTTCAGTTATTATAGACAGACCTTTCTTTATGGACATACTTTTTTTTGTAAAGACTAGAATTCTTCTACCTGCAGGTTACCGAAACCCAACCCGCAAATCAGGTAACCCGTGAGTACCTGGCTCAATGCAGGACGCTAACAGACCCATATCAATATAACCCTAAGTGACTAGACTTTAATTTTGGTTATACAAACCACAGCAGGTTTATTCAATTAATTACTAAAAGTTAAGATTTTGTTTGCTAATTTGATGGCGAATTAGTGTAAGGGCTAGGCCCCACTAGTGCGTTTGGCAATCGCCATTTTCACTAAAATGGATACCGTGTTCGCGCGAAAATTCCTGTGATTTCGTTCACCATTCACCATTGCGTTCACCATTTTTGGTGCGTTAACGCATGCGTTTCAATAACGGAAAACGACAAAATTGCATGCACAAAATGCCCACGCAAACACAAAATGCACAAGAATCGCGCACACAATCGCATGTGATAACGCTCACGATTGTGTGCGTGATTCCTGTGCGTTGCAGTGTGGCCTCAGCCTTATTCGCCACTCAGTTTGACATTCATTTGGTTTGATTTGCACAATGAAATTGATTTGCAATTCAGTAATAATCAAATTGTGACCAACTATTTCTTCTCCAAGAGCAATGCTACAGATGGGTATTTCATTGCTGTCTGAATCCTTGGGGAAAGCTACATGATAAAATGCCTCAAATTGCTTACATTTGCTTCTCATAGAGAAATTGGATGAAAATGAAGATGCTAGCAGTTTCATGACATTCCCATTCGAATTGGCTGACGTGTGCATTTCTAGACAATGATAACTTAAAGGCATAGACATTGCACTTTTAGTATGATTCCAAATTCAGCTCATTTTCCTATGGGGAATGTGTTAGTTAAAATGCCATAGACCTAAAAACAAAGCTGGTTTAGGCATCAGATTCCTTACTCATTAAGATAACAGACATGCCCAGATATCTTTATCTCAGGTGCCAGAATAATTTATATCAGTAAAAGAAAGCTGTGGACTATCCTAAGGGCAAGTGGTTTAAATCTGCTCAATCTCTAATGCTTCCAGGATTCCCCTGGCAACCGACAATATAAGTGTCTTGTGCACCGCTATATTTGAAAACGAAGATTTATAACAAATGCTGGTATGGAAATGAAGGACTATTACACTGAGTCGAATTGAGGAAAATGTTATTTCTAGCTGTGTTGTGGAGCTCATACTAAAAATATATGAGAATGGGTAGACATTTAAGATAAAGAGCTGAAATCACACCTAGGGGCATATTTATAAAGGTTCGTTAAACCTTTCGCCTTCTTTAACGCAGCCTTTTCGCCTAATTTGGACTTTTCACTATTTATAAAGCAGTGATAACCAGTGGCGAAAGGTCATGACCGCTACATCATGCTTTTCGCCATACATCGCTGCGGTTACCGCTCAAGCATATTTATAAAATGGCGAAAAGTGTATTTTTGCATTAAGTTCAGCCATTCCAATTCGCCAAGTCTGAGGTGTCGAAAACGCATAAGTGGCCATTTCTTTAGCCTGCCAATGGGTCCATGGAGGTGTCAGTACATTGTGGAGTGTTTCTCAATACTAATAAGTACTTTTTTAAGGTTCCGATTTCTTTTATTTACCAATAAAGTCAAATGGGGGTCGGAGGGACATATTTATAAAGGGGCATTATTTTTTCTATTTTCCCACCAGCCTTTACCAGTTTTTGAACTTTCAACTTTTCCTTTCATCAAAGTTATTAAAAAGACGAATTTTCATCAAAAGCGACAATTATCTAGAAAAAAGTAGCACTAATAATGCTGAAAAAGCTCGCACATATGATGGTAAATAGGTAATACTCCCTGGTGTAGTATTAAATTGGTTAATACACACAGAACACTTATCTTTGTTATTTAAAATTAGCCTAACACATTTGGTGTTTTTTTCAGCCAAAGATATAAATATTGTAAAACTCAAAAGGCAAATTTTCTCTATTTTATTATTAGGACACATAGTGACAAAAATAGCTCTGAAATTACACTAGAGAACAATCTCTTTTTTTGCAGTGATACCACACTATCGCCACACATCACCTCAGCAATACTTTTCCGCAAAAGCGAAAATGAGCGTTTTTATAAATAAGGCGAAAATATCGCTATTTGTCATTGCGATGTCCTGCATAGTGATCGTTTATAAATATGCCCCCCTAGTATATACCTATACATTATATGTGTGTATGTATTTTATAAATACTTCAGTTAATAAATGAAAATATAAAAGAAAACCAATAAGCTTAACAATATTCATTTTAGTTGGGTTTTAATTGGACCATGAATATATCTTGAAAGGTAATTATTTCACCTAGAACATACATTTTATTTATCATTAAAGGGAAAATAAAAGGAGTGAAGCACAAGTACCATAAGGTGTTCAAGAACATCTTCCGTTCTCACTTTTCAGGATGGTAAAACAAATCAGTAGAAAAACCATTAGACACCCTTTGATGGGAGGCTATGGAGAACCCAAGAGAAGAGAATTTGTATGGAAATTCTAACAAAAAGAAGACCCAGACTGTCCCAACCCAATATGACATTTTTCAACCATTTTTCTTTTATTTTCCTTGAAAGCCTAGTCAGTGCTTTTATGCCTAAAGCCATGGTGAACACACAAAATGCTTGTACAATGGTTGGGACTGTTTTTCCTCTCTCAGTCGCCCAGCCACAACTGAACCTACAACCAAGAGGGGATCTATAGTGCCTCCCTTTACCAGGAGGCTTCTGAAGTCCCTCTGATTCTGACTTCCCTGTCAACCCCCAGCTGTCAACAGGAAGTCTCCAGGATAGGTTCGGTTGGGAAAGCAGTGGTCTCAAAAAGGACCCAGCATATCCTGCCACAAACATGAACAAAACAAATTTAGTAGGGAATAAGTGCATAGAGCAATAAATAAGAGGGGCAATTCATCCAGGCAAATTAACGGGGTGTGCCAATAAAGGTCTAAGCCAGTCAGCAAAGGCAAACAAATTACTTGGTCCCCATAGTGGGAACCAGTTTGTTAAGGGAATAAACCATGTGCCCATTGTAAACAGTTGTGCCCAACTCTGGTAGAAAAAGGAAAGCTTCACAAATGGTAATAAATATATATACGATCTATAAAAAATAGAAAAAGACCATTCGTAACCTAATCTTGGAACGATAAGGGCACTCACGCTGTTAAATAATAACATAGTCATAAGGACTGTAATAGACACAAATACGGTCATGCAATCTGTGGTAGATTGAAACTGTAAGCTTTATTCATATACATCATATCCCAAAAAACGATCTACCCTCCCCCCTAAGACAGGAAGCCTGTGCACATTGGATTCCCAGGCTTCCATACACTTCCAGCTTAAGGCTTCAACCAAATTGTGTATCATGCAGACCTGTTCAAATCTATTTTTTACATAAAAAATATATAAAACAAAAAGTCATACAGTGTACTGCGTTGCAGCGCAGGCTGGATACAATTCACAAGAACTCATGTGGTGCAAAATATTACAATTTCACTCCCAGCTTTCCTAGAGAAATTGCTTAGTAGCGGAAGTGCTAAAAAAAAATTTAACCCCCCCATGTGCACACACCCCTCCCTTCAGAGGGCTTCCCGGACCCACCTGTGGGCATTGGCTAGAAGACGTCACATGACCAGCGCAAGCAGGTGGGTCCAAGCATCCATGCATATCAACAAACTTCTTTTAGTATATAGGATAGGCATATGAATTGAAAAATATATTTACAGGTTCATTTACCCAGAGCCGCCATCGCTCTGGGTAAATGCTCATTTCTCGATTCAATATCGCAATTGCGAATGTGCGTAAATCCCGGTAAGGGATTTACTCACTGTGAGATTTTAATGCCAGCTATTTGCTGTTGTTAAAATCCAGCGCTAAAACTTTCGCAAACGCGATATTAAATCGCGAGCATCAGATGCGTGGGTGATTTTTGACAGAAGATGAAGTAAATGCACATCAAATGCTTTCCTGATGATGTGCAATATACGTCAATTAAATATTTTACAGTGTTATAGAGATATTTTTATGTGCTTATTGCCACTGAAATGGAGGCAAGTGAAGACGACAGAGAATGCTGGGAACTTTAGTTTTCACTTATCTGTATACTTTTAGTTGTATATTAACATTGTATAACCTGCTTATCCTGTTAGAGAATATATAATCATTTGCTAGATTATATAATTATTGGGGGGTCACACTTATAATTAGTCTGTTGCATTGATTAAAAACCGATAGCATTTAATCACTTAATGTTTCAAATTACAACCTACCATCACCTGTCCTCTGTTTGTTGAAAAATGCAAATAACTAAAATTATATCCGTAGCATTACTCAGATTTGCAGACTTTGGGTTACAACAGAAAAATGCAGGTTTCCCACAGTTCAAAATCACATATCCATTTGCATGTACTGCTCAACCAAAGGTTTTACATTAGCAGCCCAGTCAGAATATAAAAGCAAGAAACCATAAACCTGTATGTATGTATATGTTTATTTATATAGCACCACTAGGGGATACAGTGCTGTACAACATAGAATACAAAACGTCATACAAGGGGGACAGTAAATAAATACATAAATATATAAATAAGTATGAGCATCATGAAATACAGAAGTGCCTGAAACATGTAACATGAGGAAAGAGGTCCCTTCCCCATAGAGCTTCTACAATCTACTTATGTGTGTAACATACAGATACATAGGAAAGGGTAGAAGTGCTAAAGTAGTAACTGGTGCAATATCAACAGTCCTATGCTGTGCTCTGCTCAGAGAGATAGGATGAGAGCTTAGATTTAAACTTGTTTATTGAGATTTCTTGACGTAGAGAGAGAGGAATAATATTTCAGAGGATGGAAGCCAAAAGAGAAAAAGGTTTAAGGCGAGAAGAGGCAGTGTGAGTGGGGGGACTGTATAAGAGTTAGCTCTGTGATGAGCGGAGGGTACAGGCAGGGACACATATGGACACAAGAGAAGGAATATAAGAAGGAGCAGCAGAGCGAAGGGTTTTAATGTTTAAATGTAATGTTTAATGGGGAGCCAGGTAGATGTGCGGCACAGAGGAGATTTAATTTCCCGATTGTTAGAGAGCGAGATAATGCGCACGGAAGAGTTAAGTATGGACTGAAGCGGAGAAAGATGGGAAGCAGGAAGACCAGAAAGCAGAAGGTTACAATAGTCTAGGCGTGATAGGATGAGAGCATGGATAAGCATAACAGTAGTTGGATGAGAAAGGAATCTACAGATTTTCGCAATGTTACGAAGAAAAAAGTGACAGGTTTTAGCAACGTAGTTAATGTGTCCTATACCAGTATGACTATTCAGAGGCATATTTTAATGTATATTGTTATTTTTACTGTCCAATACCTATCCAGCATGGTATGTGTTCTATATATAGAAATGGTTAGGACACATTTCGAAAAATAGTAAATGTAATAAATAATTTAAAAAAGAAGATTGTGGATTACAGTATGTGAATGTTGTGGAGATAGCAGTTCAGCATATGAGTGTACCAGACTTGCTCTATGGGAAGTACTGGTATCAGAACTGGTGTTGGATTGTAGTGAGTGGGATTGATTTGAATTTTTGAAATATTGATATGGATTTGCTATGAACGGATTGTCTTTATATCTAATATTGCTCTTGTCATATATGATGATGTTGAATTTTCACAACTGTCAGGGTTATTCAATAAAAGTTCTTCAGGGAGATTCATCCAGTGCCGCACATGCTCTGGGCAGATCTCCCATACATGATTAACCAGAGGCTGTGCGGCTGTGCACAGACCCGCGCAGCCTCTGGTAAATCACTTTGCGCCAACTGTGCGAGTGCCTCTTCCGGGACTCGCGCAGCCACCGCAAAGCAAGACTTAACGGTGCGCTAAACGATTGTAAATCGGTTAGCGCGACGTTAAGGAGAGAAAAAACGCTCAATTTTAAAAATTTAATTTGAGGCTATATTCAATAATTTTCGAAAATAACCTCGAACATTCGAAAATCTTCCAAAATACAATCAGAGACTCGAAAATGGTCTCAGATCATATTTTTGATAATTTCCGAACATTCAAGATTATTTTAGAAAATTATCGAAAAGAGCCCCGTACTTTTTGAAAATTATCAAAAATTTGTTTCGGATTTTTGGATCTTCGAGATTTTCCCGAGATCCGGAAATCCAGAAACGGAATAAAACTAGTGAGTTTCGGTCATCTCTATTCATGGAAAATATGTTGTGAAGTTTACACACTTTTTAATTTACCAATAACTGTACTAAAATTCAAGTGTGTGTGTCCTAAACAGGGATGAGTGTGGTCAAAATGTCTCCAAAGATACATTTAACCACCACCTGCCTTTTTTAATACATTCATAATTATATATTTCATTTAATAAGTAGAAAGTATAAGGCAATTAGCTTTCTACAGATCATTTGGAAAAATTAGTTTTAAAGGGATGATATTTCATAGGAACTCAATTTTAAATGGTTTTGGTAGACCTCAGGTTGTCACCTTACCCTTTCAAAATAATGAACAAAGAAAAGCTGTACACTATAAGTCTACAGTAATTAAAATTTAATTTAGATGACTTCAAAGAAACCAGTATAGTCTGGAGTATGAATATAATTAAAAGCTGATTAGCCATGAAGCATACAATTTCATATGTATCCAATATTATGAATCTGTACTAATTAGGAAGGCAGCATACAAAATTATTAAGCTGCGAGTAGCATGCACTTTTGCTGTCATAATTTCATTTTTTTTAGCCAAACCGGGCCTCATGTGGTTACACAAGATAAATCACATCATATTTGGCAAACCCAAGTTATAACATAAAAGCAAATTTGTACTTTGCCTGCGGCTTAATTATTTTCATGCTTCCTTTATAATTAGAAGGGTTGCCATCTCATCTTCTTACAATTACACTTATATTAATTGGGCATCTCTTAATGAACCTGTAGTCGGAAAGATTTCAAAGGAAGTACTCCCCAAGAAACACACTGGGCTAGGCTACTACAAAAGGTGAAGGGGAAACGCAACGCGAAATGGCAAAAAAGAACGCAAACGAAAGGCAAAAAAGAACCAAAGAGAAATGCAAAAAGAACGCAACGTAAAGGCAAAATAACGCAACGAAAGGCAAAAATAACTCAACTAAATTCAAAAATAACTCAACTAAATTCAAAAATATGAGCCAAAACAACCAATTTAGTAAAGTCGGAAGATGTGATAGGAGCTACCAGTAAAAAGTACACAATAAACTTATTACGCTACTGTAAATTGACAATGATCAGCAACCAAAATCACATAATATCAAGATAGGGTTCCATCAAACTACACAATCATACACAAAAAATGCACACAAAAAGTTCTGTGCAATTTTCTGTGCAGTGTATTTTTCTATGTATCTATTTAAAATTAAAACAGGCATGCAGCAGTGAAAGCAAAAATGCATCGTACTACAGCACAAAACCAACAGTTGGAATTCTAAATTTTATTTATTTGAGAGAACATTTGTCTGTGTGCTATTTATAAAAAAAACAAAAAAACAAACAGAAACAGGAATACACTAGTGTAAATGAGGACTTATAACATGCTGCATAAAGAGAGCGAAAGGTTAACCCCTCAGTGATATCTAGCATATTGTTCAGGTTTGAGCTCCGAAATGTCACCCAGTAACTTAAACAATCTATTTGTCTATTACGTCCACTAGAGATTGTATGGCAGCAAGAAAAATCCATTAAACTTTCAACCTATAGCCTCATTTCACCTCTATGACCAACCCCTTATTACGTAAACAGCATACTGATTAATATCGCTTTCATAACAAATAAAACAATGCAATATGGCTAGTGCAGACATTTTTAGATATAATTTCCAGGACTTACTGGTTTGAACATCATTTAAAGAAGAACTGAAGCTTGACAACAACTTTTGATAAATATGATATTCAGCCTAAATATGAACAACCATTTGACAGTGAAATTCTATACACCTGAATATATTTGTTAGCCATTAGGGGTCACCATCTTCATTGGGGAGTGCAGCTACAGTATGCACTTGCTCAGGCTTTTAACATCCCTTTCAGGATTCCTTGAAAAGAGAACGTGGTAACGTGCCAAACTTTTACCCACATTTGAAAAGGATATAGATCCTGTAAGGCCACTAATTAAATAACAATTTTTAGAATCTTTATTCTTATTACAAATCAGCTCTAATGTATATTGCAGACTGTGTTAGTCTCTAGGCATCTTTGCAGAACATTGATAATTTACTGTAGATGTGCTGTGTTATTACTGTTGGTGTAAGGTCGCTAATGCATGTTTTTATAAAATATCCTCCTTGTTCTACATGTCTTTGTACATGTATGATTTGGATTTTTTTTGCATACAATTGCAACCTTTTCCCTGAAATTTACACAAATGATTTCTAAAGGTTATTCATATTTACGTATTAACCACAATAATCTTTAGCAAATTCGAATTCATATGTCAATGAGCCGGCAGAGGGACCTAGGAGAGGAAAACAAGTAGAAGAAAACAGTGTATGGTTACAAATTTAATTTCAATGACAGTACCCATTTCCACTAGCTGTGTAAACAAACATCCCTCATATTTTGTGAAACCCACCTACAACCTTAGTTGTTACAGTGCCATTCTTGCATACAGTACATGAATGAACCTATAGATGAATCTATAGATTGTTTATTCCTTTAGATACTTTTTATTTATCCCTTGATTGATACCTTCTAATAATGAGATCCCTTATACATGTTTTAAGTTATTTTCTGACCATGGCCATTTAATATAAAGCCAAGAGGAATAATCTAGGCCTGTCCATTCAACTCAATGTTAAAAGTTTATTATTTTAACATCGAGCCAGCATATAGCCAACAATAGGAATGTGTTTACTTGCTGCGTTTATTAAAGAAACACTTATAATACATAAGTGTGGTATTTTATAATGGGAGGTGCGGGGGTAAATATCCTTATAAAAATCACTCAGCTATGTCACTAAGTGACTCATTTCTTATATTTCTTATATCCCACTGCTCCTCCCATTCCAGTGTTTATGTCTGAACAATGACTCAGTGTTTTTTGCCCTGTTTAACTTCACTAATGGAACCTGCTGTAGCTGCTTCCTGTCACTTAACCAATGTCTTTCTCCTCCTCCACAAAGATTTGTTTAACCGCATGAAGTTCCCAGTATCCCTTTCTGGACAAACAGAAATAAAAGCAGCATTACTGTATTTATTTCAGCAAATATACCCAACAACACATAGTTCAAACTATCCTAGTTGAGAACTACAGTTACCATCATCCCTGACAGGATAGAAACTTGTATACAAAAACTGCATTTTCAGGGAAGCAACAAATAAATGGCAACAAATAAATAATTTCCAGGATGCTGGGAAATGTTGTTGAACCATCAACTAAGATAGTCAACTGAGAAATCATTAAAAAAAATCTTAAAACAGGGTCAACCACCCACACTCATCATCCTCAGGAGAGCCCCCAGACCACCCCCCACCCTCCCTCACACACACCTTCACAGCTCCTCAGACTCTTAAAACTGTCCCCGCCGCTATAGACTTGTACTTCTTTTCTTTAGTTGCAAGCAAGTCATCTGCAGTTCCAATTCCAAAGCAGTTGGCTGTAGCTTACCTGATGACATATACTTCATGCAGTTCATGCAGCCACTACCTCTGGCCTGCTATTCAGCTCTGACCTCTCCGCTCCTCTCCCCCTATCTTTGAGAGAATTGGCGCAGGCTAATTGGACCAATCAGAATAAGTTGAAGATTCCTCACCGCCCTGCATTCCCACAGCCCTGCCCGGATTACTGACCTACATTGGAGAGGTAAAGTTAGAGACTGTGCAGTGTAGCTAGGCTAGCTAGGTCTGTGGGAGGCTGGGGATTCTAAAATATATATATATATATAAATATATTTATAGCCCCATGCCCCAGTATGTGAAAACCATTGTATGTGTTTTAACCAATTAAAATGTTAGGAAACTTAAGGGTAGATTTACTAGAAACATGTTGTGTAGACTGCTGTTTGCATGTTATTTGCTGGCTCAATGATCTCCATCCATTATTTATTTCAGTAAATTGGTGCCTGGACAACACTGTTTGGAGACGTGGAGTGTCTCTGCCTTCCTGTTGACTGGACCATTCTACAGTATATGATTAAATTAAGTTATATTATGTTACATTGTAACACCCAATTATGTAATTATTTCAAACCACATGCTGTCTAACTTAAAAAATGTCAGACAGAAAAAAGTTATGCAACCTCACTTACATTTGAACGTGTGATTTAAGGGATGTAAAAGTGCTGGAATAGAACAGCGCTAGGTAGCAATGTTCTGAGCGGAGCTCGGTGCATTGCCCTGCTAGTGTTTAAAACCATTGCACTCACTTGCAGGATCAGGCACCTACAGGGAGTTTCAATTAAAGTTATTATCGTTTAAAATGGTGCTAATTTTGCCCCAACCAATCAGATCTTATTTAACATTTGAAAGCTAACATCTGATTGGTTGGGGCAAAATTAGCACCATTTTAAACGATAAGAACTTTTATTGACTAACCCTGATTATCGTTAAAAATGGTGCTAATATTGCCCCAACCAATCAGATCTTATTTAACATTTGAAAGCTAACATCTGATTGGTTGGGGCAAAATTAGCACCATTTTAAACGATAAGAACTTTTATTGAATAACCCTGCTTATGTTTTTTACTGATCTTTTAATTAACTAGGAAAAGAAGTAGTATTCTTTTATTTGTAACATATCCTCATCATGTGTATACCTGATATAAGAATACAATGTGGTACATGTCACATTAGGGCATTGCTTAAACGTTACAACTTATACTTTTAAGGACGATGTTGTTATACCTTGAACCAATCTGCTCATCTCTCTTGCAATGTTCTTGCTTCTTTCTTCAGTTAATGCATTTCAAATGCTGCCCTTTTCTTTGTAAAATGATTTACAGGAACTCTACTTCTTTTCCAGCATCTGCAGATGACCTTTTATTTTTTAGATATTCCTCTGAAATATTCTTTGCTGCTAAACTCTGTAATGAAGATGTTTCTCTCTCGCTATTGTGCTGCCTCTCTATTTTACCATTGGAAATTATTATTTTATTTTTATTTTTTTGTAAACTTGAAACCATTCCAAAAGTATTTTCTTCTAATAAACATTTCTTTTTTTTATAGATCTTCGTTAGTCAGAAAACAAACACATTAACCTAGGTAAGGACTCTCGTTTTCATTTTATTTCATGTGTATGTATATTGCTAAAACAACCTAATCATATTCTCAAATTATCTGTTGTCTGTCTATCTCTCTCTCTCTCTCTCTAACTGTCTGTCTACCTATCTATATAACTACCGTATCTATATATCTGTCTGTCTATCTGTCAATCTATCTGCTGGTTGATCTGTCTGACTGTCTGTCTGTCTGTCTGTCTGTCTGTCTATCTATCTATCTATCTATCTATCTATCTATCTATCTATTCATCCACTCTATCTGTCTGTCTAAAAACCTCTTATCACTATTCTAGGTTTTCTTACTGTATTTTCTGTGAGTCTCAGACCAAGGACACACTGTAGACTAAGCATAATAATAAATATTCAGAATAACTATATAAATAGTAAAGAAACCTTTAAGTACCGAGTCGAAGTGCATTGATTAACACAACGGCAGAAATTTAATAAACCTCCGTGTCTTCGGATGTCTGTTATTATTTATTGCTTGCCATTTTTCCTGCATGCTAAATTAGTTTTAGTAAAGCTGTTGGTACAGGTAATGATGTTCAGTATGTTGGAAAAAATTGCCTTCAGCAGAGATCTGCATAGAGCCCTGTATATCATGTACAAAGTATAAACAATCTACTGGAAATTTGATTGCGGAAATTTGATGTTACTAAATGTTAGGTTTCTTATATTTTTGCACCTGCATTGCAGAGACTCAAGCTGTTCTTTCATACAGATTGCAGCAGCACTATAGCACAGAAACAGCTCTGCAAATGAAGCATCAGAGAGAGCATATAATTCATTTCTTATGCCACACACCAGAGACATAAAATTACTGTCAGAGCTCAGTGCTGCATCTTTCATCATCCTGTGGAACAAAAGGTGCAGTTATGAAAGGATGGTAAAATGAAATAATAATAAAAGAAAAAAAAACACGGATAGAACACCTCTGGTCTTGATCCTAAAATGCCACACAGTTGAAAAGGCTTAGTATATTTTTAGAACTATAAACAGAGGTCTTTTTTTTTGTTGAAAGACTGTCTGCCTTTGATGCAAAAATAGGTAACGGAGGCAAGAAACATGTTCAGTGTCTCCTAGTGCAATTATTGTGTGAGTCAGTATTGTGTTGGTCTATGCTTTGTATTGTTTTCATGCTAGTTGAATTATTCAGTGAGGATTTATTATTGTTTTTTTTTTAATCCTAGATCATTTTATTCACATCAGGGATAATTTTGTTCACTTTAGGATGAAGAGGCAAATTCTGAGATTTTCTTTTGTTTGCAGTTTACATTAAACTTTAATGGTTCAAGCATAACCCATGTCAAATACTGTAAAAACGAACACTACCAACTAAGACCTTCACAATGGGAAATAAACCTATTCACCTGAAAGATTTTAACCCATTCACCTTAAAGCTTCTTTAGTGTAAGATATTAACAATATGTGGACCTCACTTATATTTAATGATTTGCTTCTAAAGCCAAGTCACTCACTTGGTGCTTTGTAAGGCTGTGTACACAGGGGTTGAAATATTGGCAGTACAGTATTTTTTTACTCACCAGACAGACTTCTGGTCAGGTTTAGAAACAAACATAACTGGCGTATTCCGTTTCACAAGTGGTTTCTGTTGAACTTATTGAAAATCAGATTTAAATTTGATTTAAAGTTGATTTTTTTTTATCCAGACTTTCCGACTGAATTTTTAGCATTTTGCTGTGATTTTCAAATTTTCAATATTTCTTCTTCTAAAATAACATTGGATCAGCATATTTATAAAAAGCATCAGCTGCAAAACCTAACCAGGTTTGAAACTGGACTCACCTCTAGTCGGGTTTACAGGTATTGAATCGGTTGTTCATTTTTCAAAGTAGAAAAACATTAGGAAGTGGTGCAGGCCCCATGTAATGAGTATAAACCAACGCTAACCTGATTACTGTGAGTAGTGTGGGTTTTACAATTTTTACAATGCCAACGATTTTAGACATCCCCAGGGAAAGACTTAAGGAAAGGGATGTATGGCAGGAATAGGAAGGTGGCAGGGGTCAGTAAGGGTCTAGTGTTAGGAAGTAGTGTTAGAAAGTAGAAAGTTAAAGTTTAGGTTGAACTGTGGGACAAAAGGTAAGGCAGAGGACTGGAAAAAGCTGGCAGAAGAGGTGGGTTAGATGGGGAGACTATATAAAGGGGTCCAGTAGAGGATAGGTGGACAGCAGAGAGTACAGGAGAAGGGAAAAGATCCTCTCCCTCCCATACAACATTGAGCTCCATTAAGGAGCTTTATTCCAGCTCTCGGTTGCACGGTGTTACAGTGGTAGGCAGTGGTTTCATGGAAGCAAACCGGAGTAAAGACTTAAAAGGTGGCCCAAGGGGTAGCTATAGATATATATTTGCATGCATTCATAGTAAAGGAACATCTCTATGGCAGTTTTTAAAACAGGGGGGTTAAGTCCTCTGGACACCTGGACAATGGATGACAGACATCTGGTTACATTAGGAATGTCCTTTCGATAGATCCATATCAGTTAAATCAAGATCTTAGGTACATACACTTTATCATAGTGGTCAAGATCCTAAAGGTATAAACACACAATACTCTCACTTTTACAACTACATTTACAATATTAAAAGACAATATACCGTACCTAGACAAAATTAAAATCATATAAAATGGGAACAATCCCATGTAAAGTTAGGGTTGTCTGGTACATAAGGTAAAAATCCAGACCACCTTATACTTACCTACCTTTAAAGAAATCATCCCACACTTATCTGACACTTGAAGAGCATGTCCACCCCCACCACTTTTAATACCAGGTGGGGTAGTAAGGCCCTTTAACCTTTTCAATGGCAAAAACCTGAGAAAGTACACTATATATATATATATATATATATATATATATATATATACCATTCCCCGTGGGGGCTAATAATCTCTGATCCAGAGTGTACCGTATGTCCTCAAAAATATGTCAGATGTGCACTTTTACTGTTTTGAAGGTGTGTTGCCTGTTTGATGTGTTGGATTAGAACACTGTTCCCTCTAAAGTGTTGCAAAAATGTTAAAAAGCATATCAAGAAATTAAATTTAGCTTAGTGACGAGGTTTAAATCCTGTAGTGAGAATGTACAGTATAATCGCTTGTCATATTTTCAACTCTTTCCTTACTTGAGTGCACACCTTAGAGGTAACAACGGATCGGACACCTGTAAGTTTAACTTCAGTGGTGGGGAAGATCCTGGAAAGTTTAATAAGGGAACATGTTCTAGAGTATGTTTCAAGGACTGACATTATAAGTAGTAACCAGCATGGATTTAGGAGGAATAGATCTTGTCAAACTAACTTGCTTGGCTTTTATGAGGAAGTAAGTAGAAATTTAGACTCTGGTATAGTAGTAGATGTAGTTTACTTGGATTTTGCAAAGGCTTTTGATACAGTCCCCCATAGGCGACTAATGAATAAGCTAAGGTCTGTTGGTCTGGGGAGTCACATTTGTACATGGATAGAAAATTGGTTAAAGAATAGGATACAGAGAGTAGTTGTTAATGGGGCTTCATCATTATGGACTAAAGTGCTAAGTGGGGTGCCACAGGGTTCTGTGTTGGGGCCGCTTCTATTTAATCTATTTATTAATGATTTGGAAGTGGGTATTGTCAGCAAGGTTTCTGTGTTTGCTGACGACACAAAACTTTGTCGACCATTAAAAACTTCAGAGGATGTGCAATAGTTGCAAGGGGGATCTAGATAGAATGTCACATTGGGCTGCTAAGTGGCAGATGAAATTCAATGTTGATAAATTTAAGGTGATGCATTTTGGACTTAAAAATACTTGTGCTACTTATACTATAAATGGCTCTGTGTTAAGTGAATCCCTGTTGGAAAGGGATCTTGCAGTTTTGGTGGATAACAAACTTAAAGGTAGCAAGCAGTGCCAGGCGGCAACAGCAAGAGCCAGCATGGTATTGTCTTGTATAAAGCGAGGTATGGATTCAAGGGAGGAAAATGTAATTCTCCCTCTTTACAAAGCATTGGTAAGGCCTCATTTGGAATATGCAGTGCAATTTTGGAATCCTGTGTACAAAAAGGACATCTTTGAAATGGAAAGGGTTCAGAGAAGCTTGAATATGAAGAGAGACTGGAAAAGTTACAATTATGTACGCTGGAGAAAAGGCGCTTGCGTGGGGATATGATTACTGTGTATAAATACATTAACGGGCCATACAATAAACTATCTGGGGCATTGTTCACCAAAAGAACATGTCAAAGGACACGAGGACATCCCTTAAGACTTGAAGAAAAAAGGTATAGGCTTCAAGCTCGGAAAGGGTTTTTCACTGTGAGAACGGTAAGGCTATGGAACTGTCTTCCAGTGGACGTTGTAATGGCAGGTTCGTTGGTCAGTTTTAAAAAAAAAGCTGGATGAGTTTCTGCAAACAAGGAATGTTGCAAGTTACTGGTATTGATACATAAAGTAGAGTTGATCCAGGGAAATTTCCAATTGCCACTTGGAGTCAGGAAGGAATTTTTTCCCCCTTCATAAATTTGGTGGGGGTTTTTTGCCTTCCTCTGGATCAACAGTTAGGCAGGAAATGAGGATATTGCTAGATGGGTTGGACTGGATGGACGTATGTCTTTATTCAACCTCAAATACTATACTATACCTGTCAATGGATTGCCCTCTCTGGATTTTGTAAAACCTTAATTTTTGTGCATTAAGTGAACTGCCTAAACATAAGTGGGTGATAGCCTGGTTTATGATATCCAGCGGTTGGCTGTGACTCTCTATATACACCATCAAGTATGTCATCAACATACAGATATATATACGCTAATGCTATTAATGTGTAGCAGCCAATCAGATGTTATCTATCATCTGTTTTGTTGATACAAATTAAAAGCATGGATTAACTTTTGCACTTCATAGTAACATAGTAATTGAGGTTAAATTCATCCATTTAGTCCAACCTTTATTGCCTACTCATTAACCATACCTTATAACATATAAGTTGAGGTCCTTTTTTTGCCTCAAAAATTAGAAAAACATGATTGACTTGAGTATTAGTCGAGGGTTGAAATTATGACTACTACTGCCTTCTGATTCTGTATTGTTCTGAGGCTGTAGTTGCCCTTTAAATGGACAGTGAGGGCTAGGCCACACTACTGCAGTTTTTCTGCATGTGCGTTTGCGTTTGCGCATGCGTTTGCGCTTTTCGGATGCATGCGTTTTGCGTTTTCGGATGCAATGCGATAGCGATTTGCATTCCGCATTATAAACTGCAATCGCATGCGTTTTCCAATACTTGTGTGTGCTGTGCCCTGATCCTGTACAGTAATCCCCAATTCATTGGCATGTTTGGAAACTACAACTCCCAGCATGCTTTAGTTGTTTTCACACATCTAAAGTGGCAAGGAATTGGGGATTACTGTACAGTCCCTTACCTGGGCAGTCTTTAATCCAGGTAAGGTACTTCGTTATTCAGTGTAAATCCATCTGCTCACCTCAGAGGCAAATCCGTCTGCTGCTCGCTCCACATCTCCCGCCTGACGTCAGACTGGAGATGCGGAGCAAGACATGAATGGTGAGTGACTCAAATATAAACAGAGGTTCGGTTTTCAGGCTATTTTTAAAGCCTGAGAACCTCGGCTTATATTCAAGTAAATATGGTAGTTGATCTAGAAGAAGGCAAAAAAAAAAAAAAACAGCTGAAGAAGGGGAAATATTTCTTCCTGACTCTAAATAGCATTTAGAAAAGCAGTAATTTTTAATATTTTTTTAGTTTTAGAAGCTTATCCTTGCCATTACCACTGCTGGAAGACAGTTCCACATTTTCACCATTCTCACTGTAAAGAAACCTTTCCTAACCTGAAGATGAAACTTCTTTTCTTCCAACCTTAAAGGATATCCACGAGTCCTCTGATATGACCTATTAGTGAACAATGCACCAGAGCAATTAACGCTTCTCCAATGTAGACAGAGTGAATTGATACTCTTCATGCTATACAGTCCCTACTATAAGGTCTAAAATCCTCTATAATGTATACAGAGGGGGGGAAATGTTAAGCATATTAGCCTTTTCGGCATCCTCTATAACCAACCACCTTTATCCCTATATTTTCATGTTCCCACGTTTTCTGTCTTCATCTGTCTTCTATTGATATACCAACAAAACATTTTGTGTTTGGTCTTGCTTTGTTAAGATATCTTTATTTCATCTTCTATTTGAACTATTTTAATTGCTTTCTTGTAATCCTTATTACAACTTTTATACTTCATGTAGGACTGTTCTGATCCCTCTAAATTCAAGATGTTAACTAGGGATGGCATAGAACTCGAACCCGAGTTCGAGCCGAACTGTTCGAGTTCGAACGGACCTGGACTTCTCGAACTATCTTGGACGCGGACTTTCGATATTTCCCGGACTTTCGATGATTTATCGAATGTTCGAACGTTCGATCGTTCGAATCCGCGAGTAAAATTTACATGGTATCTAGGCGCGAACATCGAATCTGCGAGTAAAGTCTCCATTAAAGCCTATAGGCGAGCATCGAATCTGCGAGTAAAATGTCCATGTTACCTCGAATGTTCGAACGCGAAAGCTCGAAAGTAGCGCGCGTGAGAGTAAAATCGATTTTACGAAAGTCCTGGATATTGGAACACGCTCCCCAGACCATTTCCCCAGACCATTTCCCAGGTCCCACAGCCATTTACATTAAGTTACCATTAATATTTTAGTTGTATTCAACTCGAACTTTTCGAACTATTTGCCTCCCATAGACTTTAATTGGTCCGTTTTCGAACTTTCGAACTTTCGAACTTTTACAATAGTTCGAAAGTTCGAAAACGGACCGAACTTTCAATAGTTCGACCATCTCTAATGTTAACAGTGGCCAACCTAACAGTATCTGCTAAACTGGAAGGCTGACCTAATAGTATCTGTTGAACAAGAGGGCTGATGGGTTAAGCAGACACTTTTAGGCCAGCCCTCCAGTTCACCAGCCACTGTTAAGTTACCCCCCCTGTTCAACAACCATTAATAAGTCAGCCCTCCAGTTTACCAGCCACTGTTAAGCCAACACTGGCTGGTGAACTGGAAAACTGGCCTAACAGTAGCTGCTGAACTGGAGGGCTGACCTAACAGTGCCTGGTGTACTGCAGTGCTGCCCTTACAGAAGCTGCTGAACAGGAGGGCAGACCTAACAGTGGCTGGTGAAATGGAAGGCTGACCTAACAGTGTCTACTTAACTGCAGGACTAACCTAACAGTGGCTGCTAAACTGAGAGCTGACCTAACTGTGGCTGGCAAACTGGAGGGCTGACCTAACAGTGGCTGGTGAACTGGAGGGCTGACCTGACAGTGGCTGGTGAACTTGGCACATCAACAGCACACCAACAAACAGCAAAACCAGCAAACAAATTCCCTTTGGTATACCACCAGCAAACAACCCCCCCCTACTAGCACACATACACACACGCACACAAACACAAACTTGAAACACCACCAGCAAAAAATTCCCCTTCCCTTGGCACACCACCAGCAAACCTACCTCCCTTAGTACACCAGCATCCCCACCTTGGCACACCACCTGCAAACAAATCACCCATGGAATACCACCAGCAAATAACCCCCTCTACCATGGCACACCCCCAGAAAACAAATCCCCCTTTCTTGGCACAACCTGCATACCAGCAACCCGTTCCCCCTTGCACACCACCAGCACATGAACACCCCTCCCCCTTATTGACAAACCACCAACAACCCCACCCCCTATGGCAAACCAACAGCACACAACCCCCCCCCCCTTGGCACACACCAGCAATTCCATCCCATTTGGCTCAGGAGCAACCCTACCCCCTTGACACACAACCAGCATACAAATCCCCCCATATTGGTACACCAATAGCACACAACCCCCACTTGGCACACCACCAGCAAACAACCCCCCCTTTGCACACCACTAGCACACAACCCACCCCCCACACTTGGCATACCACCTTGCACACCAGTGACCCCACCCCCCCTTGGCATACCACAAGCACACAAATCCCCCCTCCTTGGCACACCACCAGCACACAGCCCCCCACTTGGCACACCACCAGCAAACAAATATCTCCCCTCCCGTGGCACATTACCAGAACACTTACAAACCTCACACCCCTTAGTACACCAGAAACCCCACCTCCTTGGCGCACCACCAGCACACAAATCACTCCATGGCATACCACCCCGAAATAACCCCCCTCGCACACCACTAGCAAACAAACCCCCCACCCCATCCCCCCAAACTTGGCACACCACCAGCAAACAAATATCTCCTCTCCCTTGGCACATTACCAGCACACTAGCAAACAACACACCCCTTAGTACACCAGAAACCCCACCTCCTTAGTACACCACCAGCACACAAATCACTCCATGGCATACCACCTGCAAACAACCCCCCCTTTGTACATCACTAGCAAACATCCCACCCACCACCCACACTCACACATCCCCCCTCCTTTGGCACACCACCAGCACACCAGTACCCACCCCCATAATACACCAGCAACCCCACCCCCTTAGTACACAAGCAACCCCACCCCTTACAAATCCCCCATTGCATATAACCAGAAAAGAAGCCCCCCTGCCTTGGCATACCACTAGCAAACAAGTTTAAAACTAATATTAAGTAGAGCCCTGTGTAAATACTGTGAGGAATTAGGTGACATGTTAAAAAAAATTAAGCAAACTTAGCAAAACATAACTTAAAACATTAATTGAATTAATTTAATATTAATAATTAGTCCAGTTTTATTTAGACCACTGTTCCTCATCCTTACAGATTCACTTTTGTCTGGTGATTTGCCGCTTTATTGGAAAAAAACAATGTACTAATATTCAAAAAAGGTACTTGTTGCCAACCTGGTAACTATAGACCTGTAAGCCTAACATCAGTTGCAGGGATAGTGCTGAAAACTTTGTTACGGGATCATATTCTTGATTTTGAGGCATATTTATAAACGATCGCTGTTTTTGCCATTTAGCCATCTCAGGACGTCACAATGACAAAGATCGCTATTTTCGGCTTGCTTATAAAAACGCTTGTTTTCGCTTTCACGGAAAAGTAACCCTGCTGCGATGTGTGATGGTAATATCGCCTTATTCATTGTTAAGTCTGGTGTCGCAGCGAAAAGAGAAATACCAGACCAGAGAAGGTGAAATATCAAAGCTATTTTTGTCATTTTTTCAAATTTAAAGCTATTTATAAATAGGTGAAAATTTGCCTTTTTGACACCTTTTCTGCCTTTTGTTGCAGATTTTGCAGTTTTACCAGAATTTTCGCCAAACATCATTACTTACTGGAATGTTCCATTAACATGACTAATTCTTACACAGCACTATGGTATGTTCCCATATTAATGTAACTGGTTATTATTATTATTAGGGATTTATATAGCGCCAACATTTTCCGTGGCGCTTTACAATTACATAGTCATACATTACATACATATACAGGTAACACAAAATATGAGTAAACAGAGTGATGAGTTTCTTACAGCAATACCATGATACAATAGGAGAGAGGACCCTGCCCAAAGAGCTTACAGTCTAGAGGATATGGGGTGAGACATAAGGTTGCAGGAGTCGGTAGGCTATAAATATATTGGCAGTGGAGTGTGAAAGGCGGGTTGGATCATATTGGGTAGTAAAATGGGTAATGTTTAGGCCAGGTTATATGCCTGCCTGAAGAGGTGGGTTTTAAGGTTAGGTTTGAAGGTATTGAGTGATGGTGAATGACGGACAGACAGAGGAAGGGAGTTCCAGAGCAGAGGGGCAGCACCAGCAAAGTCCTAAATACAGACATGGGAAGAGGTGACACGGGTGGATGAGAGGAGGAGATCGTTTGCAGAGTGGAGGTTGCGTCTGGGACGATATCGGTGGATCAGCTCTGAGAAATATGAAGGGGCTATGTTGGATAGTGATTTATAGGATAGGGTAAGCATCTTGAACCGAATCCTTTGCGTCATGGGCAGCCAGTGGAGTGACTGACAGAGAGGAGAGGCATTAGAGGAGGGAGAAGAGAGAGAACTGGTTTGATAATTAAAAAATGAGTCCCATTAATAAAAAAGAGAAAATTGGGTGAGTTTATACTATCATATCCTATAAATTGAAAAGAGAAAATCGTCTGGGTGAGTTTTACACTATTTATCATATTTTTTGCTGAAATAAACACCAAATGTGTTCAGTGTGTATTATCCAATTTCATACTACTTTGAAAATCCACCAGGGAGTATTACCTATTTACCATCATGTGTGCTGAATTTACCTTTTTAACATATTTTCAGCATTATTAGTGCTACTTTTTGCTACATCATTTTCTAATTTTGATAAAATTTTTCCTTTTTAATAACTATAAGAAAAGTGGAAAGTTTAAAAAATTATGGTCTGGTAGCAAAAAAAGTGCCCCTTTATAAATATGTCCCTTAGACCCCCATTTGGCTTTATTACTAAATAAAGAAAATTGGAAGACACACACACACACACACACACACACACACACATACACACACACAGGCAAACAGAAGGCACACACAGAGACAGCCACTCACATGCACAGGCACTCACACACAAAGATACACAGGGAGGCAATAACACACACACAGGCAGTCACTTACACACAAAAAGGATGGCACTCACACACACAGGCCGGAACTTACATACACACACGCTGGCACTAGCCTGTAAACACAGGCACAAGCACACACCAATAGGCAGGCACTCGCACACTCAGACAGACATTCACTCAGCCAGACATTCACACAACCAGGCAAGCACTCACACACACACAGACACGCAAACACTCACAAACAGGAACTTACACACAGACAGGCATTCACTCACAAAGACAGGCAAGAACACACAAAGACAGACAAACAATTACAAAGATAGGCAAGCACTCATACAGACAGACGTAGAAACAGACACTCAGATGGACAGACAAGCACTCACACAGACTGACAGGCATTAACACAGACAGGCGCTTAGACAGAAAGACAGGCACTAACACAGACAGACAGGCATTAACACAGTCAAATAAACACACACAGATAGACAGGCACTAGGACAGATAGACATTCAGACAAAAAGTCACTAACAGACAGACAGGCACATAGACAGACACTCACACAGACAGACACTCAAACAGACACTTAGGCAAACTGTCACACAGACAGGCAAGCACTCACAAATACTCTATTATCCCCAAGACCAGGAACAGACAGTGGCTGCAGATGTGCACTTTCTACTCTAAATACTGTCTGTACGGCAATTCCAGAGGCAGAGTGGCAGAGGCCAACATTACACAGAGGCTTCTTCCTGATCATTAGAGAGGGGGAGGGAAGGGGGGAGAAGGAGGCAGTGAGTTAAGTACTAGCCAGCCAATCTGCATGCACAGTTTGCTGAAAATGCACTGATTGGCTGAAACCAGTACAAATTGACACCTCAAAAATAAAAGGTACAGAGAAGCTTTTAAATCAGAATTGTACCAGGCAAACCTGTAAGCAGTTTGTGCAGAGCAGGGGTGGGGGATGATTCACACACACACCCACAATTTTTTTTCTTCTCTGTACCTACTGCCACCTTTCATGAGGGAAAGACTCACTATGTGAAGTTAATCTACATACGAGTTTCTTGTGCCTCTCAAGCTCCTGAGCATAGTGACGAGGAGGGAAAAGGTAAAGAGACTGTTTATTCACTGAAACATTTTGTGAAATAAACTAAATAGAGCTAGCATGCATTTATATGTAGAACCCAACTACATTTATATTTAATACAAATATATTTGCTAATTTCTACTCAAAAATGTTACGCCGAATACAGTTTTAGATATGGACTTTTTGAGACAAAAGAATATACTGACACTTTTGAAGGTCATAACTTTCCATTGATAAAGATATAAAAGTTCTGACATCCAAAACAACCTTTCCAAAGAGCCGTTGAAATACTGGCATTAGGAACATAATAAGTCAGGTTTCACTGATGGTCTCAGGAAGAGAAAGAAAATGTAGCTGATGTGACAGGTATTTCCATTCATGCTACAATACTGGCAGGCGCAGCTTTAGCAATTTTTAGGACTGAAATCTCTTCAACATCTATTGAACCTTTCTTTGTAATAATCTGTTCCAGAACATTTAGACAAAAGGGTATCTCTATTATCTGCAGTAAAATGATTTCACTCTCGGTTTATAATGGGTTTCATTAAATGATTGAGTATGATTACAAAATAATGTCCAGTTTATTTTGGTCACATTGTTTCTACCTAGGAATATTCAAATTGCTTACATACTTTATTTCCTATTGCTGCCAGGCACTGTTCTGATTATCAGAATGGGGGGGTCTCCACCTTTGGGGCTCTGATCTGTCAGAACAGAGATTTGCACCCTTGTTGCTAGTAGAGATGGTCAAACTTCAGAAAGTTTGGTCCATTTTCGAAATTTTGAAAACATTTTCGATTAAAATCAATTGGGAGCAAATAGTTCGAAAAGTTTAGATGATTTACAGAAAAATGAACAGTGGTAACTTACTGTAAATGGCTATGGCACATAGGAAATGGTCTGGGTAACATGTCACTATCTCCAAAACCTGATTAAACGCTTCTTACTTTATGATCCCCCCATGCATTAATTGGCTTTCGCTCTCATTTAATGTAACTGAAATAAGGCACATGACAACATAAGCGTTGGGTGAACGTGGTCGGCCACAGCTTTATTGATGTTTACATTTTAGATGTTATGGACCCCTGCATTGTCACCATCTCCCAGGTTACCCTAGCAACCTTTAAAACCAGGTGTTACCAACAACCAAACATTTTTACCATCTTTTGTATGCCTGCCACCTGTTACGGTGGGCATGTACAAATTAATTCCACACTCTTTACAAAACCCTTTGCTACGTCTTTGAGCAAACTAAGGAATACTTTGTAACAATGTGTTTATAATTGAACCCTTTAACTAAAGTACCTCCCTGTGCTTAAATTGATTGATTCCTTTTGCACATTGGTATCTGGAGAAGGTAAGACCTGCAGACATGATTCTCTATATAAATCACAGTCTAAAATAGGAATAAAAAGTTATGTGAGAGTTTTTAAACCTGTAATATTATTGTTGCTGGCTTACTGCAGCTTTTAGTAAAAGATACTTAATAACTGTTATGAAAAAAGATATAGACTGCAACACTGTCTTAACTTAGTAAATAAAACCGTCCTTTATTCGTTAACCAGACATAGTTAGGGACATATTTAAAAACATACAAAAATATCCCCCTTAGCCATGGTAAGATTGCATATCAAGTTATTAAAATAAGATTCATCATGTATAGACGAAGCTGAGGAAGCTCCAAGCACTGACCTGATCACTTTTCCTAATTTAATAACTGTTATGGGCTTATCACACCACATGATTTCCAACATGGCTCCTGTGCTAAAAGTAAACCTGTATTCACCATACTACAATGCTATTGCTGATTACATTTTAGATTATATGTACAGTATGTGGCAGATACAACAAACCATTACATAAATGGTTAATTAAAATTTACCTAAACAGCATAATTATTAAACTGCCAATCAAGAAAACTAAACATAAATAAGTACAATTATTTTGCATCTGATTTAGAAAGCAGTTTTGCAGGCTATTGCATCATTTATTTACTACACACATTGCCTTTCCATCTATTGATTCATCTTTGTGACTTATCAATAAGTATATTAATGTAAGGGAGCAGCCTGTAAGAGATTTCTCCCATGCATCTTTGTTTCAATAATTCATTTTTCTCTAAAGTATAAATATACCACCATACCCGGGCTTATGTAAATGTCTCTATGATTTCAAACCATTTTATTACCTACTGTACATCTAGACAGCTAAAACGTTGTCTTATTATTTCCAAAGGCATCATTTAAATTGATAATTTTTTATTTACTCACAATAAATTCAATGCCATGTCAAGAACCCAGACATATTGCTTCAGAAGCCAATTCTTACAGTATATAGACACACACGGAAATAAAAATATATGAAAAATAATAATAGTAATCATTGGAATATAGAAGTTTTTCTAACTAAACCAAAAGTTGAAACACATTTGGCAATATTTCATGGGTAAAGATTAACAGGGAGATTTATTATAGAAAATCACCTTTTCTTACCTTTCTGCCATCCTGCAATGCAATACCGGGAGTAAACAAGATTATGCCCGGTATTGCACCACAGGATAGAGGAAAGGTACATTTCTATTCTAAGCTATTCAAGCTATTTTGTGATACTGCACGTTTAATGATCATTACTGTGATTGTTAATTTAATATAAAGAGAAATCTGCAATATTCTGCTTACCCCATGGCATTGTACAAATGAATAGTACCAACACTGCACATTTGTGGCCGCAATCATACTTTTACGATAACCCGCAGTATCAAGAAGATACTGTGGATTTTTAAATATGCACCATTTTTACTTATAATACATCTCCCTGTAAATTCTTTATATTTAGGTCTAATTTCTTGGTTTGTTAATTTGCTTTAGATATACAGTAAATGGTTTAATGTTAAGGAGATAAACATAATATTTTTAATTTTAAAATTGAAAAATATTTAGTAATTGTATATTATATACAGTACAAAATAATGAAAATATAATATGCAATATTTTATAATATCTGAGAACTAGCTTTTTTCTTAAAGGCCTTCTTACCTCCCGTTCTTCAATAAAGCTAAATGGACAAACTTTATTTTTTCAGTGGAGATACCCTTAAATAGGTAGAATTCCAGTATTCACTTTATGTTTCATTATTTTATTTTTAATGTTCCACAATTAAAACAATATCCACCATTTATGTTTTAATGAATACACTCACTTTTTTAAAGAGGATTTTAAGAATTTTTGCTATCAAAATTCAAGATCGGTTTGTAGTAAAAAAAATTTTATTAGGGGGGAACATGTCCTGTAACTTGGCAAATGTGCATAATTATTAAGTAACAAGAAAAGATCATTAAATATAGGAATATCTAGATTAGTGCAACCTTTATACCCTTTATATATAATGCCCACCTAAACATTAATCTAGAAGAAGGCATAACCCAATCATTTGAGTCTAGATGGGACCTAGAAAGTGACAGAAATATAGCAGCCAATGGTAAATGGCAAGGCATCAAAATAAAACATCAGCAGAATTTTATATACAGTATAATATCTACATGTAGAAAAAGAAGTGTATATTTTATATAAACAGGTTTAAGGTACCAACACAATTCAAATGCAAGACTGCTGTATACCTTATATGTATGATAATGTATGCTAAAGATAGTCAAGTTTTGTCACAAAGTTGGTTTTGCAGAGCAACTTTGGTGTTTGCAGGGAAAACTTATCTGCAAAACTTCCCTTAATTACATTATAAAGATTCTATTTAAAAAAAGAAATTGCAATGTAAATTTACTTAATTTATCAGTTCCATTGCCGACCTTCTGCTGCATTTCCTAATGACAGCAGCATAAGGGGTCTCAGCCAATCACTGACTGGCCCCTTCTGCAGCATCGGAAAAAGCAGCAGAAGGAGAGCAATGTAACAAAGGAAGGTATGCAATTTTACAGAAAATTGGGGAAAATAGACCTAGTTGGGTCTAGGTTATTGCCCATCAGAAGTGCAATAGTGAAATTAAACTTCAGTGCACAGTGCAGGAGCAGGAGGGGGGATGGGGGTGGTGGAGGGGAATCCCACTGCACATGACAGAAATCTCTAGGAGGAAGAGTTAGAGACTGAAATGGATTACACCAGAGAAAGGCTCCTACTCTTCACTTTCCTGGACTGTATTTCGGCCATGCAAGAGAAACATATGCAGCAGAAGAGACACTATTGCCATGGCCCTTCGCCAACTCCAGGTTTATCAGGTGTCCCAGTGGGGAAATTAATTTCCCACCCCTGCAATAAATTGATGTAAACCCCAGAGTTTGCCACCTAGTTTACTAGGTGGAAGGGAATGGAGAAATTTAGTTAAATATGGCTCGCAGCCAGGTGTTAAATTGGTGGGGCCACAGAAATATGTTATAGACAACCTGAAGTATGGTTTTTGCTTCAGGTATGGTCAGTTGCTTAAATAAAACGTATTTCTGGGTTGTTATAATATGTTTAAATAAAATAGCTGCAGCCTTTTTTCCGCCCAATACTGTTGTCAGTGTGTTTATTTATTTAATTAGCAATACGGCATATCATGCCCATGGAAGAGGGCTCCAGGGCTGTATGGGATGAAGGCTACATGATTTAGCAAGGTCATATTTATTACAGTTTGCATTTACATTGTTACAGTAGTCTGGAAAGAAAAAACATAAATACCCAAATGCAAATAAAATCAAAATTAAAAATCCCGGTAAACAAAAAATCTACTTTATAAATTCACATTTATTAATGTGTATTTATAACTATGTTTTTCATTCATTCAACTTCATGCACTTTAGAGCATTGTGCTTCCTTTGGACATTATGGGCTTATGTGTCAGGATCAACCTGTAAGCAATGTTACCTTGGTGCTGAGGGATTGTTGGCTATCAACATTTCTTATTTTATGATTCATCAATGATTGTATTTTCTTACGTTCATAAGGGATAATTGTCAATCAAGCACAGGGATATCCATTGACAGAAACAGAATTTCCATTGCAGGAGCTTATACGTGCAAAAAGTCTGGCACCCATAACCACCCCTTAACACAGGCCACACCTCTGCTCATTTTTGCTTATAGGGGATGAAAAATGGAATGTATTCTATTTGGGAAGTGCAATAAACATGAACTGTTTAAGACATTAACTGTACCACATATGCTGCAAATTAAAGTGGCTACATTAGGAGAGAGATTGAAAGCAGACACAGCAATCACAGGCAGCCCTGTGCCTACTGTACCTAATGGTAAACCCAAATATACAATATAGAAAGTTAGGACCCTGCACACCTAAACCAGTACAAACTGAAAAATCCAATAAAGTGCTAGGTGCTCCAGTCGCTGTAGCCAGCAGTCCATAAATAGATAAAATTGGTAGCTGGGCATACCAGTCTTAGGTGAAAACAAAGTTTATTTGTGACGTTTCGGGATCATAAAATTTTAGAATTTTTTTCTAAAAATGAAAAAAATGAATAATTACTTTTATTAATACATATTTATGGTTGATCCAGGGGATCCTTTCCATGATTTTATGTTCACGGGTAGCCTAAAAAGGTTGGACTAGATGGACCTACTGTATGCCCTTATTTAACCTCCAACATTATGTAACTATGTAATTATAACAATGCTTACAAAGTACTCTGCTTCTTAGCTTCCCCAATGTTTTTTTGGTTCAGTTTTTGTAAGCCTCTACTTTGTTCTACAGCACTCCTGCTCAGTTTTTTATCTGCTCTGTTTCTGCCACTGATTCTGCTGGGCTTTAAGGATGAACCTTTTTCATTTTTGCTTGTTTTAGCTTTGCATGTCTATAAGGCTTATATTTTGTAGCTAAATCCTGTTGTGCTTTAGAAGCTTTTGAGAGTGTTTGCTTGCATTTAAAATGATTAGACCTTTTCTGTTTATTTTTTGTTCCTCTTTTGACTTCAACTGCTGCTTAGATTTTACTACTTGCTCTGATTGTGACATTTATTCTGCTACATTCTTGTGTTTATGATCTGTGTACTTTTTTTACTCTGGTGCATAGAACCTTTCTATTTCCTTTTTCTATAAGTTTACTTTTCTGTTTCTTGTTTGCTCTTCATCTGTGCAACCCTGAAGATCTGCTTCTTCAACCTCTGATTATGCTTTCTGTGGCCTTGTTTTTCTTGAACTTTTTGCTTCTATTGTCTTTATTTTCTTAACCTAGCTTTGCTGTTCTCTGAAAATCTGCTTTTTTAGTTTCTACCTGCTCCTTATTCTTCAAAAACTGTTGAGATGGTCATTGATTTCAGAAAGAAACAACCTGGAATTACCCCACTGTGTATAGATGATTCAATAGTTAGATGGGTTGAATCTTTCAAATTTTTAGGCACTACTATTACAAACACACTATGCTGGAATTTTACTATTATGCTTATTATAAGAAAGGCCAGGCAGCGACAATATTTCCTACATATGCTGAGAAAGATGGGTGTCACTGAAGTTATTCTAAAGCAATTTTATAGAGCAGTTGTCGAAAGTAATATTTCTTCTTCTATTATTGTGTGGTATGGCTCAGCAACTGAATGCTCAAAGAAGCAGTTACAAAGGGTAGTGAAAATTGCCAAAAACATCATTGGCTGTGACCTGCCCTTGGTTGCAGATCTGTACCAATCTCGACTTGTTAAACGGGTAAATAAGATAATCCTGGATCGAAGTCATCCGGCACATCACCTGTTTAAAAAGTTGCCATCTGGCAAATGCTACAGAGCTTTAAGGGCAACTACTAATAGACATTTTAATAGCTTTTTTCCAAGGGCCATAGATTTTATTAATCATAGTAAGTAATTGTTAAAAATGAGGTTTTATACTTATTTAAATTATTTAAATATATATGATATAGTTTTTATGGATGTATATGTTGCGAAATGTATATGTTGTGAAGTGTATATTGTTAAACGTTGTCTTGTTTCTAATTTCACCAAGCTGAATTCCTGTATACTGAATACTGGCAATAAACAATGATTATCTGAAATTGATTTTCCAAGCTTCTGCATCTCATTTTATTCTGCTTCTTCCTGCTTTTCATCTTCACTGAGCCTTGTTTTATGGTCCTAGCAGTTTAGGTTTCAACCCTGGGTTATCTTAAAGGATAAGTGCACTGTAAAATCAAGTTATGTTCATTTGGAACTGCAGCTTTAAAAATACTGTTGCCATATTTTTTTTTTTACCTATGTCCCTCCAGAGCCTAGCTTTGTGCCTTGAAAGTTGCTGACATCTTGTTACTGGTTTGCTGAATGTTAAGCTCCTCCCATCTGAGATTTCCTCTGCTTCCTCCTGTTTAAGCCCCACCGATAACGATTACTGTTCGAGGCTCAAGCAGAAGAGTGCATGGAACTCACAGGCATTACTGTTTGTGGCTCAAGCAGGAGAGTGCACATAACTCACAGGCATTACTGTTTGAGGCTCAAGCAGGAGAGTGCACGGAACTCACGGGCATTACTGTTTGAGGATCAAGCAGGAGTGTGCACGGAACTCACAGGTATTACTGTTTGAGGCTCAAGCAGGAGAGTGCACTGAACTCACAGGCATTACTGTTTGAGGCTCAAGCAGGAGAGTGCACTGAACTCACAGGCATTACTGTTTGAGGCTCAAGCAGGAGAGTGCACGAAACTGACAGGCATTACTGTTTGAGGCTCAAGCAGGAGTGCACTGAACCACGGGCATTACGTTTGAGGATCAAGCGGAGTGTGCACGGAACTCACAGGCATTACTGTTTGAGGCACAAGCAGGAGAGTGCATGAAACTCACAGGCATTACTGTTTGAGGCACCCAGCAGGAGAGTGCATGAACTCACAGGCATTACTGTTTGAGGCACAAGCAGGGAGTGCACGAACTCACAGGCTACTCTTTGAGGCTCATGCAGGAGAGTGCATGGAACTCACAGGCATTGCTGTTTGAGGCTCAAGCAGGAGAGTGGACGGAACTCACAGGCATTGCTGTTTGAGGCTCAAGCAAGACAGTGCATGGAACTCACAGGCATTGCTGATGGAGGCTCAAGCAGGAGAGTGCACGAAACTGACAGGCATTACTGTTTGAGGCTCAAGCAGGAGAGTGCACTGAACTCACGGGCATTACTGTTTGAGGATCAAGCAGGAGTGTGCACGGAACTCACAGGCATTACTGTTTGAGGCACAAGCAGGAGAGTGCATGGAACTCACAGGCATTACTGTTTGAGGCACAAGCAGGAGAGTGCACGGAACTCACAGGCATTACTCTTTGAGGCTCAAGCAGGAGAGTGCATGGAACTCACATTTCATTGCTGTTTGAGGCTCACAGCAGAGAGTGGACGGAACTCACAGGCATTGCTGTTTGAGGCTCAAGCAAGACATGTCATGGAACTCACAGGCATTGCTGATGGAGGCTCAAGCGGAGAGTGCACGAAACTGACAGGCATTACTGTTTGAGGCTGCAGCGAGAGTGCACTGAACTCACGGGCATTACTGTTTGAGGATCAAGCAGGAGTGTGCACGGAACTCACAGGCATTACTGTTTGAGGCACGAGCAGGAGAGTGCATGGAACTCACAGGCATTACTGTTTGAGGCACAAGCAGAGAAGTGCATGGAACTCACAGCATTACTGTTTGAGGCACAACGGAGAGTGCACGGAACTCACAGGCATTACTTTTGAGGCCAAGCAGGAGATGTGCATGAACTCACAGGCATTGCTGTTTGTAGGCTCAAGCAGGAGAGTGCATGGAACTCACAGGCATTGCTGTTTGAGGCTCAAGCAGGAGAGTGCACGTGCACTCACAGGCATTACTGTTTGAGGCTGCAGCTGAGAGTGCACTGAACTCACGGGCATTACTGTTTGAGGATCAAGCAGGAGTGTGCACGGAACTCACAGGCATTACTGTTTGAGGCACGAGCAGGAGAGTGCATGGAACTCACAGGCATTACTGTTTGAGGCACAAGCAGCAGGAGAGTGCATGGAACTCACGCATTACTGTTTGAGGCACAAGCAGGAGAGTGCACGGAACTCACAGGCATTACTTTGAGGCCAAGCAGGAGATGCATGAACTCACAGGCATTCTGTTTGAGGCTCAAGCAGGAGAGTGGACGGAACTCACGGCATTGCTGTTTGAGGCTCAAGCAGACAGTCATGGAACTCACAGGCATTGCTGTGAGGCTCAACAGGAGAGTGCACGAACTCACAGACATTGCTGTTTGAGGCTCAAGCAGGAGAGTGGATGGAACTCACAGGCATTGCTGTTTGAGGCTCAAGCAAGGCAGTACACGGAACTCACAAGCATTACTGTTTGAGGCTCAAGCAGGATAGTGCATGGAACTCACAGGCATTACTGTTTGAGGCTCAAGCAGGAGAGTGCATGGAACTCACAGGCATTACTGTTTGAGGCTCAAGCAGGAGAGTGCACGGAACTCACAGCCTTTACTGTTTGAGGCTCAAGCAGGAGAGTGCACAGAACTCACAGGCATTATTGTTTGAGGCTCAAGCAGGAGGAAGCAGAGGAAATCTCAGAGGGGCGGAGCTTAACATTCAGCAAACCAGTAACAAGATGTCAGCAACTTTCAAGGCACAAAGGTAGGCTCTGGAGGGACATAGGTAAAAAAAAATGGCAACAGTCTTTTTAATGCTGCAGCTTCCAAATGAACATAACTTGATTTAACAGTGCACTTACCCTTTAAAGGAAGGGAGAAAGGGGAAGGGAGGAAGGGTGTTTGGGAAATTTGTTGAGCTACCATTGTCTTTTAATTGCTTCTTCTTCCATAGATTTAGTAGTAAACTGGCTCTCAGATTCTTCAGATAGCTCTGACTATTGCTCTTGCTATGATTCTCTTCACCTAATACAGAAGAAAAAACATAATGGCTATGCAGTATTTCTAAAGGGATTCTGTAAAGTATGGATAAAGGTATAGATGACTGCAGATACCATATCTTCCAACAGCAAAAGAAACAACCCATACACTGTGAAATTCAGCACCCTCTGTAGTGTCAGAATCAGGAGTTAAAGTTGTGGTAACTGATTCAAAACTAGTTAGCCCAACTTTAAGCCCTTGCTTGTGGCATGTGCTACAGTAACGCACAAACACCCATCCACAAGAGATTCAATGCCCCATTTGGATCCATTACTATGTGACTATTTAGTGCCAGCTGAATGGGTTCTCACACCTACACATTAAGTCTCACTCACAAATAATTCTTATAATAATTGCTTTAGATTGCTTAACATTGTGAAATAAATACAGTTTGTATGTAATATACGATATGCATGAATAAAACTTACAGTTTATTTTAGTAGACAAGCTTTCGAGGGATCCTCCTTATTATCTTGTTATCTTATGTAATTATCTTTTTACTTTCTTTTAACCTTTGTTTCAATCAGTACTGCTCTGACCTGAGGAAGAGGGTTGATCCCTCGAAAGCTTGTCTACTAAAATAAACTGTTAGTACATTAAAAGTATCACAGTACTCTACTTTTTACTACATATATTGGACTAATAAGGCAAAACAATCATTATTATTACTTTTTATGTTAACACATAATACATGGCAAAAAGTCCATTGGGCATCATGGTAACTGCAAAAACAAAATAGATGGCTGGTTTAGGAAAGTGACTACAATCTGTGTGTGTGCGGATCATTTAATAAATCAACCTCTCAAATGTATTTCCAATACAAAAAAAAAAACAAATATGGATCAAGCAAGTTAATTTATGCTTTTCTTGAAGGAAATATGAAATACTAAATGTAAGCCCAACAGTTAAACTATTTAACAGTAGGTTACAGTTAAACTTATTTATAAATGATCTAATGTTGGCCATTGAGAGTACAATCTCTGTTTTCACTGATGATAGTTGAGTTGAATCAATAGAAAAAGACTGCAGTAAATGTTGACAATAGACTTGGTAGTGTATAAGTAGGTGCATAGAGCCAAAGTAGAGGGCCAATTTCTGCCTCTGTATAAAGTCCTTATAAGGCCTCACCTAAAATATGCAGAGCAGTTTTGGATACCAGTCCACAGAAGGGTAATAAATTAATTAGAAATGGTACAGAGATGGGCAAATACATTGATAGAAGAAATAGAGAATTCATTGTTATGGAGATTTTCAAAGTTGTTTGTTTTTTCCATAGAAATATAGAATATATAGAGAGATCTACGGCCAATTAACAGGGGACCTTTTCTCTCATAGGGGTGAACTATATATAAGAGGCCACCCCTTTAGACTTGAGGAAAAGGGATTTCGTCTTAAGAAACTCCTCCTACTAGCTCCCAATATTCTTTCTGTGCGAAGCGCCAGCACAAAGAAAACTGCAGAGCATCGTAGAGAAACTCATTTTTATGATTAGTTTATACTAAAATGTACTTATAGAGTTTATATATACACTTCGAGTTTTCTCTGCAGTTTCAAATTCAGATAAACCCATTTGAATTTGATTTGTGATAAAACAATCCTACATTAACTAATATATATACAGTACACAAGCACTTCCTAACAACATCTCTGCTGCGATAAACTGATCTTTCTATTCTGCATGTAATATTAGCAATAAATTTGTCATTTTAGATCATAAGATGTTGTAGGATGAATAGATTTAGACACATAGGGCTAGAATATGTAGTCTGCTTTAAAGGGATGCTTTTTAATAAACTTAAGGACAAGTACATATGTATTAAAGGATCAGCAAACATAAAAACAAATTTATTTTGCTATAGTTACACTGTTAATCAGCTATACTTTACCTTTAAATTGGCACACAACAGAAAACCCATACTACTTTATATTTAGAGATAATTAGTTTATTTGTTTATTTCAATCCTGTAATTTTTTTTTGCTGATTTCTATCTTTAGCTGAGGCCCCACTACAATGCACTAAATCGCGTATGCAATCGCGAGCATTGTCGCACATGCAATATTGCGTGTGCGATTTCTGTGTGTTGTCACGCGTTGTACCACGTTTGCGCAAGCATTTTTGTAATTTAATATTATAAAAACGCATGCGTTTGCGTAACAAATGGTGCATGCAAAGCGGTCGACAAACAGCTGCTTTGGGCAATAATCAACCGTGTCCATGCATTTGGTTAGGCATCATTCTTGATCCGCTCAGCATCATCACCCATGTGTACGAGCTTTGTTTACAAACTAGAAGCTGCTTAAAGGGTATGTCCATCAAAAAAGTAAAAGGTAAATGCGCTATCTCTTACCTCCCGTTCTTCAGTAAATCTTACAGGAGAGGAGACACTTACCCGCGGACCTGCTCCAGCGGCGAATTCCCCGACGCCTCCGACGCATCTCCAGTCCTTTGCACTGCGCGCGCATGCGTTAGAGACTGTCAGTGAACTCGGCGCTGGAGCGAGTCCACGGGTAACTGTCTCCTCCTCTCCTGTAAGATTTACTGAAGAACGGGAGGTAAGAGATTTACCTCCTGTTTTTCAGTAAATCAGATAGAAACCAACTTACTTTGATGGACATACCCTTTAAATTTGATTCATTCAATTTGCTAATATCTGATCCTCTATTCCATAGAATTATGATAAATTGCATATTAGCTGGTTCTCCTCTCTTTATTTCATTTGGAATTTAGGAGAAGTCAGATCTACAAAGTAGATTTGTAGATCTGACCAATGAAGCCTACTCAGAAACAGTGAGTGTGCAGATTGTTTATAGATGATATTTTGGTTCTGCTTCTACAGTAGCTTGTAAAAAGCTCTAAAACCCCAAAATATGGCACAGTATGCATTAAACTGCTGCCGATATTGCTAAAGCCAATGATTTTTTTTTCTTATCATAGATCATGGATCCTGCATGTGGTCTCCAAAATGATTGTCTACCTGTGACGTTCATGACGTTCATCAGTTGTTTTTAATATATATACATCAATCACAATTTGAGTCCTTGCTAGATTCTGATATATAATCTTGCAAACTGTAAAATGTAAACTAAAAGCTTTTCTAAAACAAGAGTTTATCTTGTAATATGTGACTTGTCAACAATGCTCAAGAAAAACAAACTAGCTTAGGGGTATGAGATGTTGCAACCACCTGATAAGCAAATACAATATGATAGCTTAGCAGGAAGTCTTGTAATTGAATATATCTTTTAACAATAACTCCTAAGTATCTATGTAATGTCAGGGATTTGGAAATTACCATAATTTTATGTAAGTATTTGATTTTAAAAATAAAAATAAACCGAACATTAGTAATTAGAAGTAATTAATAATTATGCATTAGATCCACTAACTTCTTGTGTTTAAAGTTTCTAAAGAAAAACAATGCTTACAGAAATACAAAACAACCAACCTAATGGTGCTAACAGACAGCCAGTGCCAAGGGATGTTAGCCATCTGTTATGCTCACTTCAAATGTCACACTTTAGCCTGCAGACATTTAAAAAATTATGTTGTAAATAATCTTTGGATAGTGATATTATGGAACAACAGCTGGGGATAGGTAAACGCCTCCTGTTCTATGCATTCTTTTTAAAGATAACAATAAGGAGACATTAATAATGGTTCTGTGCCATTCTCAACTTTTAACTGTGCTCTGTTACTGTACTTTGGTGTAATAGAACTCCTTAACTTTGAGGTAGAGAATTGCTTATTGAATGATATTTAAGTTCAGACTATTCTAAGATCAACATCATATTATTATTATTTTTTTGGTTTGGTTTGTGTGTTTCCTTAGTAATACAACAATAGAGATGGACTCAAACCCAGTTCTGATGCAGGTTTCACGGATCCGCCAGAACTTTGCGGATTTCTGAATTTTTCAGATTTTTTGATCCACAAAACGGTTTTCAATAATTATCGAATGATCGAGAATTTTCAAATTTAAAAATCCCAAAATTTTGAAATTTATAGAAAGCTTTAAAATACCTAGACTATTTCCCTGAGCCATTAACATTAAGTTACTATTGCTATTTATACCTTAATTTTTGGAGGAACATTCAGATTTTTTTTTAACTCTCATTGACCTCAATGGATTTTTTTAAAACCCGAAAATCTGCAAGTGAAACAGATTGAGCTGTGTTTGTCCATCTCTATTCAACAATCCTATTTGGGGGATTATTTAAAAACCCGTAGTTTCTACCATTACCCATACCGCTGTTTTTTTACCTGTGGAAATTTACAGTGTGGCTATAAAATACTGCATGTGATTAATATTTGAAGGCTGTGTCTTTATTTGATAATTACAGACGTGGTCAGATAAAACCATTTAGGCTATTCGTCTCAATTTGAGAATACCTGGCCTTTATAAATGGCATCTACACTGACATTTTTGTTTAAAATTACCAGTTACTAAAAACTATACCATTTTGTTGATCTGTCCCCAATTTCTTTAGATATCCAATCTAAAGCATCATACATTAGCTATCAACCATGTGCCTTATTATTATAAATTCTTCTGCTGTATACAGTTTTGGTTTTTATCTGTCCAAAGAGAAGACATGTTTTTTGCAAAGTGCATCTTTTCATTTGTTAGGATGGGATGAAAGGGGGTGAAACTACAGACAGACAACAATTAAAATTTCAACAAAAGATTTACAGCTAAGAAAGGTAAAGCACCCACAACCCCACCCCCATACACTGGATTGAGTTTTCAAGCGATTTGTTCAAATTTATCAGATCCCTCGAAAAGTTGAAACTACCAGAAAAACAAAGATTGGGCCAGGTGGAAAATCTTTCTCCAACTCCATCTTCAGTCCCCATCTGATTGGAGCCTCAAGGTGGGAGGCTTCTTGCGGTTCTTCCGATCAGATTTACAATCATTGCACTTAATTGGATATCTGATCGAAAGAACATCTGGCCGTGTATGGCAAGCTTTAACCTAGGGGTAAGGACCTGGTAGATTTGGCCTTCCCCCTGGGTAGTCTTAATTGGGGGGAGGTGAACCCGAGGATATTGTTGAACTTTAAATATCTTAAAGTATTTATTGTACTTTAATAATTTAATTTAAATTAAATAAAAAATAAACAGTGTGTCTATAATATGGAGACAGAAGAAAGCATCATATTTGACTTATTATAAAATTAATTGTGAAGATTATTATTATTATTATTATTAATAATAATAATAATAATAATAATAATAAATAAATAATTTAAAACTTAAAAATGTCGTTTTTTTAATTAAAAAGAGTTGGGGAAAATGTGTGAAAAAAAAATCTTAGAAGAGTTATGATATAAGTAGCAATCAAAAAATGTTTCTTGTGTTTAAAATATGCAACAAAGTTATTTATCTTTCAGACATATACGCCTCTGTTTTAAAGGAATTAAGGGCCTCATTTACCCAGACTCGCTGGGCAAATATATGGAGTTAAAGTCACGCTAACCAGTTTGCTACCAGTTAGCGTGACTTTAGCTCCATGTTAGCGTTGGATGTGTGGGTTACGCAAAAATCACCCGCACATCCGATGCTCGCGATTTAATATTGCGTTTGCACTTGTTTTTGCACAGGACTTTAATGCCAGCAGATAGCACTGCGCTGGAAGGTGAGAATGCTTATTCCCACCTCCCTGTGAAAAATATAACGTCAGGGGAACACTGCAACACTTACCTACTGGGCAATCCACTTGCAGCTCCTTCTTAACTGTCATACGCACAGTCCCAATCACAAGAATATCATTTGTATTGGTACGCATGCACAAAAGAGAGGCACTTAGCTGGACAGCATGCCTCACAGCTAAGAAGCAGCTGAGTGAAGCGCCAGTAAGGTAAGTGTTGCAATGTTCCACGGACGTTACATTATTCACATGGAGGTGTGAATAAGCCTTCTCACCTCCCTGTCAATAACAGATATAGATTTCATGTACTTAACGAAGTACGTTTAGTTACTTTAAAGATTGCTTCGTGGCTACATCCCCATTCCCTAAGCGATTCATTTGTGATCCTGCCTCATAAGAAGACACACTTTTAAAAAGTGTGTTTCCTAACTGTCTTGGATCACAAAGGTGGAAGTGGGGTCAGAGCTGCAAAGCAAACTTTAAGTAAAGTATTCAAAATCATAGAAGACCAACCCAGCGGTAAAGACTTAGTGGTTTAGGTCCTCATGCTGTGTGCTACTGACTGTCAGGTCCATTGGAACGAGGTGGAGGTGAGTTTAATTGTCCTTTAAGCTGGATAGGAGATTGTGATTTGTGTCACGCAGTGAAAAACCTTCAAATTTGAATTTGTGAACCTTTGAATTTGTGATTTTGAATTTGTAAGGCCTTGAATATTCAAAGCGGAACCTCGAAATCAGCTCGAACATGAACAAAGATGTTGTTTAGTTAATATGTACGTATTCCCCACACCATTTCCCAGGTCCCTGAGCCATTTACACTTGCATACTACTGCTAAGTTCAACAGTAAAATAGTCAAAACCGGTTACTTCATCTCTTAACCATTTTTCTAAAAAAAAAGTAAATTCCAGAACACCTCTATTTTAAAGTAATAAAATTAGTAAGCCTTGTTGATTGCTCTAATGCTCAAGGCCACCCCTAAAATCTCCTTGCTTAGTAATAATGTCCCCTCCCTCGAGCAGTATATGCATAGACATGGTCGAAACTCAGAGGTTTCCTTCCGTTTTCAGATTTATGGAACTCAGGAAAAACCGAAGATCCGAAAATGTAACGTACTTTCAAAGGTCCAGAACGTATTTTCAAGGGTTATGAATGTACAAGGTAATTTTTAGTAACCCTCGAATATAACTTTAAATGTTCAATAACCTTCTAAAAAACTTTCGAGTTTCTGAACATATTTTCAAGGGTTATCGAACGGTCAAGGTTATTTTCGAGGGTTAACAAAAGTAACCTCATACATTCAGTAACCCTTGAAAATACGTTCTGAGTCTTGAAATCTAAATGATCTGCCCAGTTTCGGTCTCAGTCGGACCCAGATCCCATCTCTACAGATGCACTGGAAAACTCTTTATGTCATTTGTATTCTAACGAGAAGGATGGTCAGATGTTACGCAGAAGGTTGGGCTTACTGATAGACCTACAGTTGTGTACCATCATTTTTTCATTGGAAACAAAATAACATTAGATTGGGATTTACCTTTTTCAGGGCAAAAAAGATTTATTTCTGGTACTCCTCTGTTATCTTGATTGGTTCTTAGGGTGAGAGCTTACTTACTGTGAAAAGTGCTTTGAATAAATTAAGGCAAGAAGGTTAATGAGGAGGTAATTAAGATTAACATATTTTTTTGTGCCGTTTCTTAGTATTAAATAAACAGCTCCGTAGTTTTCCTTGTCAAATTATATAAAACTGGGAAAGAAAACAGAAATGGAAAGTCCTTTAACTTTTCTGGTTAGTGCTGTTGTATTGCAACAATAATCATATGTTAAAGCTTCTATGTTAATTCTATAAACTTTAAAGCTTATATTACTTTACCTAGTGCTTAGCTTACTGATTAATCTTGGAAAATAATTTAATTGAAAAGGCAATTATATTGTAACTATAAACAACAAACATTCACTTCCAATACCCCTGAGGTTTTCTTTTATGGCTTCATGTATTACGTATTTCTGACATAGACAGAAGTAGAGATGTAATGTGGGTTCGAATAGAACCCAGTTTCGAATCGAATCGAAACTTTCAGAACTACCGAATTTCATAGAACCCGGATTTTTGGTATAAATACATTTTCCTGTCCATCCCTTAATATTTTATAAGATATTTTAGAAGTATCACTGAGCACCCCACTTCCCATTTAAAGAAATGCTGGGCAAACATATTTTGCCAGAAGTTACTCCTGGGCTAATCCCCCTTCCACCTGGATTGTGGGGGTTGCTGGGGTGATAATAATTTTTTTTTTATTAATCAGGAGAAATGCTTCCAATAATAAAATAAGAAATAAATGATCACAGTCCTATGGATTAAACTTCTATGTGTTTTGATCATTTCCAGTACACATACTGTTATCTTGATTAGATCCTCAGCTCATAAATAATGAATGAGATCTTCTTTCTGTGTTATGCTGAGGTCGACGGTTGATACAAAAATGGGTATTTAACAATTGAAAAAGATTGATATTTATTAATATAGAATAGTAACAGAACCATAGATGTGACTTGGGAGTTTAAATGTTGTCTAGACCATTATTGGTCAGTTTTACCAAATCCTAACAATCCTAATATAAAGTTTAGGATCAATTAAAGAAGTAGTAAATAGTTGATTGCCTGTCCCAAAGGTAAATTGAAATAGATATTTTTTCTCTCATGCTGCCAAATGGAAAATTCACATGCCTGATAACCAGCAAATTCTTTTGGATCCAATGGAATTTACCTATTAGTATAGCTAGCTTAAGCATGTTAATTCACGAACAATTCCTCTAAACCAATATTTTTTTGTTTGCATTATTAATCCTAGGCTATGTTAGGCAGAAAAAAAATGTATTAACATCTTAATAGCAATGTGTAGGTGGGTAACTTATAACGCTGAGTACACAACAGGATTTGCTAAAGTAGTCAGAAATGCAAAGAAAAAACAAATCATAAACAAAATGTATCTGTTTGACAGAAATAGGCTACTTTGCAAATACGGGTACAACTATGTTGACTAAACTCAAAATAAACATACAGTAACACCTAAACAATTATTATAAAACATCTGTAGCAGATCCTCATGAAATGAGAAAAAAATTAAAATTTGATATGAGAGAAATGTGACATTTGACAACACTGCAATAACAGTGTTAACTATAAATGTGGGGGCGTGGCTTAACTCCCAGTGCAGATGGCAGCTCACTGAAAGACTCCTCCACAAACTGAGGGTTTAACACAATAAAAAACTACTGAGGAAACTCCCAAAGCCAACCACCGGCCACCGGAATATACTGGCAACAAATATGGGCAAAAGGCAAGGAGAAAAAAACAAAAATGCCAAACTTATAGACTTTTACACTGCAGAGACTGAGATGTGTGACAAAATCCAAGATGGCGCCGACACAACTCTGGATTCATCTCCAGCTCACAGCAGCAGACAGGAGACAGATTCACCTGGAAAAAAAAAGGTACAAACAAACAAATTACTAAACAAAACACAAAACAAAACAACAAAAAAGAACTTACACAAGAAAGTACACTAAATGAAAATATAGAAGAAAACACAGAAAGCCAAATTGACTTAACAAACTCACCCCCTTACAAAGCAAACAAAAAAACAGAAGAACCAAAACTTTCATTAATTGAAATAATGGCAAAAGTCCCAGTATCAGACATGCCAGTAACAGATTCCATTCTAAAGGAAATGCTGATAACACATGCAAGGGCAATGATGTCAGATATAACAGAAATATACTCCACAATAAAAAAAATGTAGTTGAACTAGAACTACGTACAGCACATACTGAAAAAAATATGGAGGAATTTACAGATGCATTCAACTCACTGGTGGATGCACACAATGACTTAGACAAAACCACTACAACACTAAAGCTAAAACTAGCTGATTTACTTAACAGAACTATTCCAACTGCTAGTACCCAATGCCTTACCACAGGAGTTACTAATGGATAGAGCACACCGAATCTACAAGCCAAAAACAGCCCCCGAAAATGCACCAAGGGACACAATATTAAGGATGCACTTTTTCACAAACAAAGAAAAAATATTATTTGCAATGAGAAAAATAGATCCAATCCCAGAAAAATATAAAACAATACAGATATTCAAAGACCTATCACCAGCCACAATGGCAGCAAGAAAAACATATATGGAAATTACAAAAACAGAGAAAACCTTATCATATATAAATGGGGATTCCCAACAAAACTCCATATAATTAGAAATGGCAATAACTTCACAATCAACACACCTGAAGAGGGTCTAAAGCTGCTAAAATCATGGAAACTATTAAAGTAACAAAAAAAAACAAGAAACCAAGAAACCCCCTCTCCAACCTCAGTTTCCCCAAACAAAATTACACCTGAGTGGAAAGAAAACTGGTAAGTTGACTTTAAATATCAGGAACTTTATAAGGAAATGAACATAAAAATACATTTGGACAAAAAGAACTAAATAATATATACCTAAAAACAATAAACATACAATAGGAGGAGGGGGAGAGGGGAGGGGAAAGAGAGGAAAAAGAGAGGAAAAGAAAAAGAACAGGATAGACTATTATATGGAACTACACAGGAACAAAAACTTTAAACTTTAAAGCAAAACCCAACCAAAACTATAAATACTGCCCAGATGTGGCTCCTGTTATGCTTAATGCAAAAACTTAAGCAACATACTAATTAGAGGGAAAAACCCTTCTCTCCCTCTGCCTCCATATAGGTAGATATATAGCGTTTATATTTTTGCTTAATATGACAAAAATAGTGAACATTGTTATTATCTCTAAATGGGAGAAATTGGAAATCTTTTTGTTTGTTTTTTTTTTTGTTACTCACTCCCCTTCATGTGCACCCCGTGATAGTGTGAATACAACACACACGGAGATGATAACATGGCAGGTGGAAGGACAAAGGTAAAAGATATACCTTAAAAGAGGGAAGGGAGAGCGCGGAGAGATAAGGAAAAGTAGAGTTTGCTTAACAAAAGCAATAAACCAAATAATAAAAATAAATTAAAAAATTAATATCGCTACTTTACCAAATATGTTATTATTTAATTTGTAATAACTCTTGAGTGATTATAAGAAAACAAATGTGTGGGTGGCGGGGCAGCGCAGATGGGGAACCACCCTTCACAAACAACACCAGAGAGAAGAGATAGAAGAAAGAGAAAAAAGAGGGGAGGGGAAAAAGGATGAGATAAGATAAGATAAAAATACTTGAAATAAAACCGGGGGCCTCATCTGAGCTGCTCACTCGAAACTAAAATAATATGTTGGAGGTGTCAGATATGCTACTGTGGGTTTTTTTTGTCTCGTGTCGCTCACTCCCCTTCAGGTGAACCCCGTGATAGTGTGAATACAACACACACGGAGATGAAATCATTATTATTTTGAATGGAAAAACCACCTTTTTTTTTCGAATGTTAAGTGCCATGATAAAAATAACTAACAATATCTGTCTTAAATGCTTAAAATATCGGAAAATTTTTTGTTTTTTTTTGCCTCATTCGTCATGATATGCTTAAAATATCGAACAAATTTGTGGGTTTTTTTGTTTTTTTTCTCTCTATGTTATTACATAATATGCTGATAACTCCTGAGTGATAATGAGAGAACCACTGTATAGGCGGCGGGGCAGAGCGGGTGGGGAACCACCCCTCAAAACCAACATAAAAGAGAAGGGATAGGAAGAAAGCAAAAAAAAGAGGGGAGAGGAAAAAAGATGAGATAGGATAAGATAAAAATACTTGAAATAGAACGGGGCCCCATCTGCGCTGCTCAGGCGAAACTAAATTGATATGTTGGTGATGTCATATATACAATTTTTTTGTTTTTTTTGTTTCTCCCTTTGAATATGTATATATGGTTATAAAAATGTTATTTGTTTGAATATATATGTATACAACACCTATGATATGATTAAAAATAAAAGGTATATACTAAAAACATTTCCGAACACAACAAACACAAACTTCCTCAAAAAAAACCAACCATTAAAAAACCCACTAAAGACCACTACTAAACCCCCTAAACACTAGATAGCTCAGAGGAAACCCATGAAATGGGAACACCCAAGAGCTCACGAAGTAATAAAACTCAAAACCATATGAACCCGACAACACACAATTACCCCCCTCCCTCCCATACCCCATCCAAAGGTTCTAGCAGAGGAACAACAAAAAAAGAACACCATTTACAAAACTACAACTACTCAAACAACATAAAAACAACTAACAATAAGCAAATACAACAAACCACAAAATGACAATAAAAATCATGCCATATAATATTAGAATTTCAAAAGAAATTCCATATGGAAAGAAGCCCAAATAAATAATATAGATATCCTATGCATACAGGAAACAAACTTCGCAAAAAGCAAAAGTCCCTCCTTTAAACACAAAAACTACCCACACATATTTACCTCATCGAACGAAAAAAAGAAAGCTGGTGTAATCATAGCAATAAGAGATACAATAGCATTCCAACTCAAAACACTAACAACAGACAACAATGGAAGATACATCATAATCTCAGGTCTCATAAACAATAAACCAATAACCATAGCAAATATATACACACCAAATAAAAAACAAAGTAAATTCATTAAAAAAATAATAACAAAAACAAAACGACACACAAACACAAATACAATAATATGTGGAGACTTTAACCAAACCACAGCTGGAGAAGCCTCAAACCTCTAGAAAAAGATTATACATACTATTCAAAAACACACAACTGCTATTCAAGACTAGACCTAATAGTGACTGACAAATGGCTATTACAACAAATAAAAAAAAGTAGAGATACAACCCAGAACAAGATCAGACCACTCACCAGTCATTGCAACAATAGAAGAAGAAGAAAACATAAAACCAGACAGAATATGGAGACTAAACTCATACCTACTACAGAACCCAGAAACAAAAAAAAATTGAAGAACACATTAAAGAATACTTTATAATAAATAATACAAAAGACATAAACACATACACCCTTTGGAATGCACATAAAGCATATATAAGATGAATGATAATACAAATCTCATCCACACAAAAAAAAACAAAGAGAAAAACAGACATAACTTACTCACCCAAATCAGAAAATTAGAATCATCCCAAATCGCACAAACAAAACAAACTAGAGACGAACTAGACAAATTATATATAAATTTGAAAAACAAATAAAAAGATTACGAGCAATACACTATTCACAAGGAAACAAAACAAGCAAATATTTAGCAGAAAAATTAAAAACAAAGTCACTCAAAACTAAAATAGCATATATATACAAAGAAAAAAATGAAAAAATAATAAACCCTAAACATATAACAGAAGAATTTAGCAAATATTACCAAAACTTATACAACCTAAAAAATAACAAACAGATACATATACCTACAGAGACAGAAATAAATCAATTCTTACATAAACTCAAATTACCAACAATAACAGAAGAAGACAACAAAATATTGAATAAAGAAATCACAATTCAAGAAATACAACAAACAATCAAAAATCTACAAAAAAACAAATCACCAGGACAAGATGGCTTCATCAACGAGTATTACATAACATACAACCAAATACTAAACCCAAACCTACACAAAATGTACAACGAAACAATTAGATCAGGAAAACTTCTTAACTTGGTATGCAAGAATATTGATTATAAAAATGAATATCCTACCTAGGATACTATACCTAATGAGAACAATAATAACTGACATACCCAACCAATTCTTCAAACAACTACAATCTATTATAAATAGATTTGTATGGAACAATAAAAGAACTAGAATAGCAAATGAAACACTAATGAAACCCAAAGCAAAAGGAGGACTGGCCCTCCCTAACTTTAAAAAATACCACATGGCATCAATACTGGAACAACCAAAATCTTGGTGGACAAACGACCATAACAAAAAATGGACAACAATAGAATTAAATATCATACAAAAACAAAATCCAGAAATCAAATCCCTATCACAACTACTAGGAGCAATACTCTTAAAACCACTAAAACAATCAATCCAAAATATTATCATACAACAAACAATCAAAACCTGGAACACAACAACAAAAAAAGACAATTGGATAAAATCCATAATAAAATATATAGATATAATAAGCTTAGAACTAGTCATCCCAGACTTAAAACTCCAAAACTGGAAAAGGGGAATAATACAAATACTATATAATGAGCTCAGAAGAGAACACCATCTACCCAAAACAGAATTCTATAAATATCTACAACAAAAACAAAACATTCCAAACAATAACTCCTTTACCAACAGGCGAATATTTTACAAAAACAACTTACACAAAAAAATGAATATCAAAATTTTATAAAATACTAACAGAATCACAAGACCATAAAACATTTAACTTCATATCAAAATGGCAAGAAGACCTACAAATCTCAATAGAAGAAAACCAATGGGAAGCAGCATATATAACTCCATTTAAACTATCCAAATGCACAACCCACTGGGAAACCAACAGAAAAATACTATACCGAATGCACATAACACCATACACATCCTCAGAATGCTGGAGACTATGCAAAAACACAGGAACACTATTCCACATATGGTGTAACTGCCCCAAAATAAAAAAAACATGGAACAAAATTCAAAATATGATTTCAAACATATTCAAAATAAACTTTACGCTAACACCCCAACCAGCATTACTTAATATAGGAATAACAGAACTACCACATAACCAAAAAACAATAATATTTCATATACTCACCGCAGTAAAATCACTAATAGTCCAAAAATGGAAAACATCCAAAGTACCTACAATAAAAAAAACACAAATTATACTATATCTAATGCATTACGAAAAAATGTTTTACATCTCACAAAACAACTTTGAAGGATTCTATAAAAAATGGGAATGGTGGTATACGGATCCTCTATCAATGACTTAGTAAACAACCAAATCCGAAAAATAAGAAGACACTGCTAAAAGAAAAAGAAGGAAGAAAAGAAAAACAAGAAGAAGCAAAATATACCCAATGTTTGAAACAGCTCAATAATTGTTGATAAACAATTGAAATATCTGCTTCCCCCCCACACACAATGGATAACCCTTTTGTCCCCCATTCCCTACCCACATACCCCCTTCTGATTAATGTATTAAGATTGATAGATACGAAATATATAGGAATGTACAATTATACATGTAAGTATGTATTCATTTACTTTAAACTAAAAACAAATAAACATTAATGTTAAAAAAAAAAAAAAACTATAAATGTGCTAGAATAATTGCGGATCATTATAAATCTTCATTTTGAATGAAAACTGATTCTATTATTACTGATAAACTATCTGTTATTTAATGTTTAACCATTACAACAAATATTACAATACTACAGACCTTGATATAGTAGTAGGTAAATGAAAGCAATTAGTTCAATAAGTTATCCCAATTATACGTATATTTTACATAGCGCAACTTGGGGACGCAGCACTGTGCAATAGCAACATTTTTAAAAAGTCATACAAGGAGGACTTAAAGGGCATGTCCACCCCCAAAACTATAATTCCCCCCACTACTGGCCCCATTGTGTAGTGTAGTTTTATCCTTACCTTACATCCCAGCTCCATAGGGTTCTTTTGCTTTCCCCCCCAAAGTCCAAAAAAACGCCCACCAGCAGTACTGCAGAGTCCATACAGGACTCTGCCTCCTGTCTCTCCTCCGGGAGAAGGAAAAATAAAAAATCTTTTTATGCAATAGTTTCCCTGCTCCCCCAGCCCCAACCGCTAAAGTTTTAATATCAGAAAGTGCCCCAAACATTACTTACCTTCCCTCTTTCCTTCACCACACTGAACTCCCGGCAGCTGCGTCAGTGATTGGCTGCCGCTCAGCCATTTTCGCGCAAGCAGAGGGCCTGGCAGTGCGGCGGAGGAAAGAGGGAAGGTAAGTAATGTTTGGCACACTTTCTGAAATTAAAACTATAGTGGTTGGGGCTTGGGGAGCAGGGAGACTATTATATTAAAATTTTTTAAGAAGGGTGGACATGCCCTCTAAATATGAATATATAAATAGTTCAGTACATAATAATTATACATTATATAAATATATACGTGATGGCCCTGCCCTGGTTGAGCTTACAATCTAGTAAGGAGGGTAACATACAAATACAAGGAAAGGGTAGAAGTGCAATGGTTGGAAGGCTTTTCATTCATGTGATCACAGTAATGTATACTAAAACCCCTTTGTTTATAAAGTATGCCAGTGTGCAGATAATATGATATTGTATGGGGCCTAGGAATGTGCATTGATTATCTTTTCTATGTTTGTATAAATGTTTGACCAGATCAGTAGCACTTCCGCTAAATGTAGTTCTAAATTAGCCTAATTGGAGTGCTTCCACAATCCTTATATAAAATAACGCAATCATATACTGTGCTGGTAACTATATAGGCAAGATGGAAGGATAGATTTAAATGATGAAGAGTGAGGTGAATAGAATACCAGAATTCGAGAGAGAAAGTTTTAGGAGCGGAATGAAGCAGGGATAGGGGTGGGGATCTGTAAAGGAGATAGTTCTTTTATGAGCAAAGGGTGTGGGAGACTAGTGAGAAAATATAAGGAGGTGCAGCAGATCTAAGGGATTTATAAGTTAGGAGAATGGTTTTGTATAGAATACATTGTTTAAAGGGGATCCACATTGTTGTCTCGTGCAGGGAAGATTTAAGATCTTGTTTATAAGAGAGTGAAACAATACCTGCAGCAGAGTTTAGTATAGACTGAAGGAGAGAATGATGGGAAGCAGGAAAACCAGTAAGTAGTAGGTTACAATAGCTCAGGCATAATAGGATGAGGGTATGCATATGCATAGTGGTAGTTATAAAAGAGAGATTTTTGCTATATTGTGAATAAAAAAGCTGCAGGCTTATTATAAGCCCAGCCACCACGCCAAGGTTGCTTTCTATAGCTGGGTCCTAATCTAATGGTACTTGCCTTATTGCTTTAATTTATCCATGGTACATGGCAGTCTCTTTGAATCAGCAACCTTATGGAGATATCTCCAATATATAGCCAATAATTGTTTGTGCACTAGAATTCTATTTTCATAGTTTAGAATCTACAACCAAAATTGTTATCCCTTTAAAAAAGGGAATGGTTACAAAAAGTCGCAAAAAATGTACTCACACTATAAATAATTTATAATCTATTCATAAGTAGTGATGCATAGTAATGTTATTACTAGCGAATAATATAATGGAACCTCACTCTGAAATTAATCCACTGTGTTTGTTAAAATTAATTTAGCAAACATTATTATTTAAATGGTTTAGTGAATGGTAGAATTACAGTAACTGCACTTTGCAAAACATTTCACAAAATAATCCAAAGGGGTAAAAATTAACTAGAATACACATTCATCTCGTGATATAAGATTTACATTTTTATGCCAGTAACAGTTTTTCCCATATAAAGACATGGGTATCTTTATAATAATAACTATAAGAGCTAATCTGGAAGCTAGGAGAAAATTGTTACTGGCATAAAAATTAGACACACAATAAACATATAATTTATTCAATATAGTTATATATAGAACAATATTGTTTTCTATGTATTTAAAATTGTACATCTTTTTATATACATCAGCCTCAAAACAGCATTTAGGGCCACATCTACCATGAGGCAGAGTGAGACATTTCTCTCAGGTGGCACCCCTGCACTGAAAAAGAAAGGCATCAGAGTGGGGGGAAAAAACATTTCCTCGACTGGTCAAGAAAAGAAAAAAAAAATTCCCTAGTAACAGATATCATGTTATTAAAATCTTTTACTGTGGTTAGGTTAGCTTTAGTTAGTTTGTTAGGCTAGGTTAGACTAGTTAGGTTAGTTAGGGCCCTACTGAAATAGTTTACCTTGATGTGGTAGCAGGCCTACTAATCTTTGGCTTACATCTTTTAAACTACACAAAGTATGTGTAATGTATTGTAACAGCATGTACAGCACAGGCTATAAAATAAGTTATTTTGATTTGAGCAACAAAACCTGAAAGAAGCAATATGGTAAAGGAAACACAAGTTGTTTGAGAAAGGGATGTAATCTGTTTTTAGTAATTTACATTATTGCTAATTGACTGTCTGAGGAACTGCTTAAATACCTATGTAATAGGAATTTCAAAATCAAGGCGGCAGCCTGCAAAAGGGCAGCATTAAAAAGTTTGGTTCAGGCAGCACCTGAAAAGTGCCCCTGACTGCAGACCCCCTCCTGCAAGATTGGAGGCCGGCCCCTGAGACCCACCCCAGTGCAGGTGATCATCTATTTTTAAACAGCTGATCACTCGTATGCAGTAAAGATAAGAGAGATCAGCTGTTTACTGAACCGCCAGAACAGTTGATCATGTGTATCTTTACTGCATCATCAACAGTTTTAAAAGAGCTGATTGCGGGCCCTCTTCGTACTCTGACCCCCGCCGTTGCAGGCACTGCGGACCCAATAGTTGTCACTGATATACAGTATCTACTAAAGATTATAAACCTATTTAGGAAGCTAAGAATCAACTTTTAAAACACTAACAAGTGTAAAACAAGGAAAAATGATGTTTTCCAACCACTATATATAATAAACAATGCATAAATTATTTATGGAAAAAAACATTATACACAGATTAAGAAAAAAAAAATTAATGGAGAACTAAACCCAATTTTTTTACACTCCAGAATCTGAAAACAACCACCCTAAAAACACCAATAAGCTATAAAATCCCACTTCAGTAAGTTGTATTAATGTAATTGAAAGCCAGTTAAGAACTGGATAAAATATCTGTTTGTATGTGCAGTGTCAGACCACACCTCCTGTAAAAGGATTGGCTGGAGATAATTAATGGGTGTGACCAACTGTAACAAGTTTCTGCCATAGCTAAGGACTGAGCATGTGCGGAAAATAATGGTCATTGACCAAACTGTGTGATACTAGAATGCTGTGAAGTAAAGCACAAACCATATTTTATTTAGATGAATAAATGGTATCAAAATGAGAGATAAGACACACATTACTGGTTTTATATCAAGGTGTTCTGCCTTCTGGGTCTGTGTTGTTCTGTGGCTTTAGTTGTCCTTTAAACACAAATTTGACCTAAACTTTGCATTACTGCATTTTGGACTTTTGCTGGCCTTTCATAAAATTTAACATAATTTCCCATTAAAACACAGATAAAATTTGTATTACTTACTGTGATCTTCAAAGGCTTACAGTATTTGTAATCAGTGATCCTTTATCTTATTATCTTATATTTTTAAATGTTGTTTTTCTTTCAGATCATAATAAATCTGTAATGTGTGTATCCAGCTTTAGGTTTGCCTGGTAAACAGATTTTAAATATATATGTATATTCCTTATAAGTAAAACAGAAACCACCAAGATCAGTGATGTAAGTTAATATTTTAAGTGCATAACATATACTACTCAAGATTTTATGAGTTGTTTTTTACAGAAATTTTATCACAGTACGAATAAACTAAAGAACTTCTGTATAGTCTATCCATTTTATTCAATTAAGGAAACATGTTTAGAAAATCAGCTTATATTTTCTTTTAAAAAGTGTCGTTTATAGTTATCTTACTTGCAGCCTCTGTGTGTGAATAGTTATTGCATTTTTCTTTTTTTTTTCTTACCAGAACATAGAGCAGAAGCAATTTGAAGGTCACATCAAGTTGCCAGAAAGTATATTGGAAATGCGTGATTTAAATACAGATGAGGCCATGCAGGAGTGCAAAATGTGATGAATTTTCTGCTTTCCCAAGCTGTTGCTTAAGGTAACCTGATCAAAATCAAGTACGAATGCCACAGTGTATATTACAAAGTCAAGCTATCTCTTCTCTGTGTCTAGCCTGATCTATACTAGTATGGCAGGTTTGTAAATGAGAATGACTAAAGAAAAAAGTCTACATTTTAATTTAAGACATGTCTAACATTCCAGAAACAAAGACAAATTATGCATAATGCAGAAAGTAAGATAAAAATAGCAAAAATAAGTTCAAATTATGATTTATTAATTCATGATATGTGATAACTGAAACAGTGTATTTACCTTTTTTTTGCTGTGTTTAATGGTCGGTTCACTGGAATAATATGTAATTTTCTTAGCAGCTGTATAAAAAGTGGAACCATTAATGAATATATGTAAGCTGCTTTTAAGGTAACTTGATTTGTGTGTGCTCATGTTTCTGCTGCGTTCCCCAACGGGATTTATCCATAATTGTTAGTGTGTATAGCCACCTTTACTATAAATGGGAAATTGTCTGGGGAACACGTATCAACGGGCAAAATATTTTATTAAAAAAACACCACCCAGTACCGGAAGTGCTTCCTGTTTTGGCATTCTGTATAGTATTTTCGAGATTTCTGAAAAATTTCGCTTTTCAAACTTCTAGGAATATCCACATTTTTTTATTGTAAAATTCGAAAAATCTTGATTGTTTGATAATTATCGAAACTAGTTCTGCGGTTTGAAAAAAAACAAAACAGACCTATATCTACTCTCTTGCTTTTGATTTAACAAAAAAAACAACAACTTAAGAGAAATGTATTGACTAAAATGTACGTAGTAAACAGGTTAAACAAGTCTGCATACTAACACATTTTAGAATTTTATTTTTTCCGTCTACATGCTTTACATATAACAAGAGAAGTAAAATGATGTAGGATTTAAGATTGTAGAACGACAGAGTTCAAAGAAGAAATGACAGCTAGAAGCAAACTATGACAACTAACTTTTTAGTTGATGGTAAAAGCATAGAAGCTGTAGACAGTTTTTGTTTTCTAAGATCAATTGTTAACAACAAAGGGATGAACAATCAAGAACCATGATGCTGAATGGGAACAAAATACTTGATATAGATCTTTAAATATGAAATGGCAATAAAAATAAAAATTCTGAAATTTTTATGCTGTTGTTATCTGATACTTAATATGACAGCTAATGCATAAACAAAACAAGAAAATGATCAATGCCTTTGACGTTTCGCCTAATGAAGCCTTTTGAGAATATTATTGATGGCATTGAAAACATTCAAATGAAGTCTAATGTTCCACTTGAAGTCAAAATAATCAGACTATTTTGGACATATTATGAAAATATGGAGTTAATTATAAATTAAAATGATGCTACAAACTTATTTATACAAGCTACTGAAAGCAGGAAGTGTTAAAACCTTTTTAGCACTGTAGCCTCTGACAGGCTGCACTTGATCCAGGGCTCATTTTAATGGTAATACATCTGTCTTTTATTTAAAGCTTTAATATTTGGATACCACAATTTTTATTTAAATGTTATTTAACTAATATTGCATAGAAATATATTACATAGAAGTGTTAATTAGTCTTAATATGAGTTGTGCCGTAAAAATTTAATTATTGCTGGAAGGACTCACAAGATTTTAGTCACACAAGAGTTGAGCTTGAAAGTTTCTTGTAATTTAAAATGCAATGTTTATTGATTCTTTAAAAAATAAAACCTAATTTGTCCATAGAAGACCTGGAAAAAAAGTAAAAACTTATAGAGAGATATACTAACTTATAAGTGCCTGTCTTAACTTTCCAGGATCCTCGATGCAATACCATAAGATTCCCCGTTAAGTTTTGACCTGTAAGTAATCTGCCACTATAGTATTGTATATGTGATCGTACAATTAGGATTGCGGTCATAAATTGCTGATCTAATCGTTTATAAATAGGGCTCTTTTGAGTAGCGCAATTTCCAAAGCATTTGGAAATAGTGCAGTACCCCATTTTAAAAAAACATGTTAACCCGATATTACATTGGGTTGCATGGGTTTTACACAAATATTAAATCTGTCTGTTAGTATATTTCATACATTACAGGTCATTCCATTTTCATCTAAATTTGTGTTAGGAAATCTATCTACAATGAAAGAATATACCAATAAATAGATATAAAAATAATAGCATTGGCAATCAGAACTTAAAATGCTCTCTGCATTGAATATTGTGTTTCTTTTATTTGGTGTTCTATGTTCAGCAGTGTTTTATATTTATGTGATATTTATATGATTGTGGGAGAAACTGGAGTGTCTGAGGGAAGCTTAGCATTTGAACCCAGGACCTCAGTGCTGCAAGGAATTAGTTCTAAACACAGAGCCACCGTATATCAATGCATTCAACCAATGGTTGTTTGCTATAAAATATGGAAAAGACACCAATGGAGGTTTTGTTAGACTGCTTAATGTTTTATATTGCCGTAAACATAATTCATCTGCTATATTAAAAAACTAAACAAAAGTTCATATTTTCTGTACCATTAATGCTTTATATATTTCTACCACAGCATTTGCAGCCAACCTTGTTACTTTTTACTAGATTTATTGGTCTGGGCAGGCAGCAGGAAAAAATAAGGTGTATGTCACCAGTACCTGCTATTTTCCAATCTCTTTTAGTGCTGAGCTAGTAGTTCCATGCACTGAATACCTCACCAGGAAAATTATACATATTTTTGGGAAGATTTATCCAGATTCATTGGCAGCTGTGCAACTTTTGGTAAATCCCCTCTGTGATTTCCATAACATCTGGTGTTCAATAGTAGCGTAACTCCAGCTGTGCAGCTGCTGTCGATACTCATGCAGACACCACAAACAAGGGGTTAAAGGCACACTATCCAATCGTGAAACAGGGAGACTTCAACCCATAGTGGCAGCAGCAGTTTTAAATTTAATAAATGTGCCCCCTAATGAGCTAACCCTTATGGCATAGCCATTCTAGGCAAATTTACAATATTTTATAAAAAATAAATTACAAAAATAATTAAAGTGAAATGTTCTGGGTCAGTAGGTTCTACATACTTTCTGTAAATCCTTTTAACTTAATATAGATCTTTAAAAAAAAAAAAATTATATATATATATAATATATATATATATATATATATATTTATTTTTTAGAAACAAGCATAAAAAGGAACAAGTGTGTAATGCTCATACCATGACCCGTCTTTTTGGATTGGTGGTTAACATGGTAAAACATCTTTACTGGCAATTGCTTTTAAGAATAATTCCCCAAAAAATGACTGACTCCATCTCTTAGTTATTTAGCTCAGGCATACTCAGTGTGATTTCCATTACGAGACAAATAAGAATTCTCAAAAATTCCAACTATTGCCACATACCCTGACCCCAGTATTCACTGTCTCTATGCACATAGTATTCTATACAGATGTCTCCACTCCAATATGGAACCTCCTGATGACACCCTGATAAGACTTTGAAAGTACATTACTGGCTGCCTTCCAGCAATACAAAACAGAGAGCTCATTTTACTGTAATTTTTTATTTTGTTCCTAGCAAAATATAAAAATTCTAAATATACCTATATAGCCTGTGCATATGCTGTCGTGGCTTAGCAGCCTTAAGTGCACATTTGAGAAACACAGTCCATGAGGTCACAGGTACAGCTCCCCAAAGTTAGGAAATAAACTGTAAATAATAAATTTGATTTTTGTAAGAAATGCAAAGGAATGTATTAACAGAGATTAATACTTAAATCTCAACACTGTGGTTTCAACACAATTACATCGCTGTGCTGTTATATGCTTGTAGAGGATGCAGCTTAATTGTTTTTAGCTGTCACTACAGAGAATATGAAGTATATTGTGTACCATTAACTGGGTACCACCCAGTTAAGGGGGATTATGGGAGTTGTGTGAAAACATTAGGCAATGGGTCGGTGTGGTACACATTAATCAGGTTGATATTTCTCTTGGTTATTGAAATATACATTTGAAAAATCTGTTCTAAACTATGTATTTATTTCCAAATATGCCATAATTTTTCTCAAATGGTAAAATATGTTGCATTTTTGAAGAACAGATAAACTTACATTTATTCCTCCTAAAAGTTTAATTCCTTTGAGTCCAACACTTGTGTTATAGTTATACAACTTGTTCTGATGGTTTGAAGTGCTCTTTTATTCTTATTACCTACCTGTGTTTAAAGGGCATGTCCACCCCCAAAATTATAATCCCCCCAACTACTGGCCCCATCATGAAGTGTAGTGTAATCCTTACCTCACATCCCAGCTCCATAGGGTTCTCCTGTAGTCCCCCCCCAAAGTCCCAAAAACTGCCCACCAGGAGGCTAGCAGAGTCCATATAGGACTCTGCCTCCTACCTGGCCTCCGGGAGAAGTTTGGCATGTGTACTGCAGCCCTTCTCCCCCTCCCTCCCCCTCCCTCTCCCTCCCTCTCCCTCCCGTTCTACTATCCCTCCCCCTAGCATAAAACCCCTGTAATATAGTAATCCCCCTGGTCTCCCAGCCCCAACCGCATGGTTTTTATTTTTAGAAAGCTCCCCAAACTCTTACTTACCTCTCCTCTTTCCTCTGCTGCACTGAATGACCGGCAGCCGCGTCCGTGATTGGCTGCCGCTCAGCCAATCACAGACGCGACTGCCGGTCCCGCCCCTCTGCTTGCATTCTTGCAATCAGAGGGCCGGCAGCACGGCGAAGGAAAGAGGGGAGGTAAGTAAAAGTTTGGGGGACTTTCTAAAAATAAAAACCATGCGGTTGGGGCTGGGGGACCAGGGGGAAGGTAATATAAAAAAATAGAAATAAGGGTGGACATACCCTTTAATAAAATGACTATTTTTGTTGATCTAAATATGTGATAATTTTAATTTAAGGTCTAATTCTAGGTTTAGTGGTTTTTATTAAATATAATTATCTGTTTCCTTCAGCTTTTCAATTTCCAATATCGTTGGTAGGATCAGAAGAGAAATAGAACAATATTAAGTAAACAAAAGACCCATACTTTTCAAAAGAATTTACTATCCTTCTTGCTTATTCTGTCAAAATGAATGTTCATAGCCAACAAACTCTCCTATATGAAAAAGATGTCAAACTAAGGGTAATCATCGCAAGTTTATCTGTGAAAAACAAAAGGTAATTTATGTTTTGTATTAGGCAATAAAAGATATTTACTGTGAAATACTCTGACATTTTTGAAAAATGATTTGAACAAAAGCGAAAAATGCATGTTAAAGGTTAAATAAAGGCATACATTAGCCCTCAGATTTTAACATTTCTTCAACTGTGCTTTTCTGCATCATTTATACTCAAGATAAAGATCCATATATTTTATTACAAAATAAGTGAATACAATGCTATCTGATGCCCTTGCTCTCACATGGAAGTATCTCAGTAGTTTAAAAAATAATAAAGTATACAAAGTTGCTACAGTCCATCTGTCTTTTTTTAGCTAGAATGTTTTTTATGGGATTTTTATTTGAAATATAATAAACATCCCAGTAGCGCACATTTTATGTTCCATAAAGCCTATTCTAAAATGGTTGAGACAATTTTAAGAATCTTAAGGGAAGAAAAAAGTTTTGCTAGGAATCCAACAATAAGTAAGCAATTATACTCTGGATCTTACTTATTGTAAAACAAAAAAAGTTTGTACAAATTTGATTTTCTTTCTAATAAATAACACTACCTTGCCCTATTGTGATATCAAACTAATATTGAAGACATACAGTAGTACACACATGCCGTAGTTGGTTCATCAGCTGTGGGATCTAACATTTTTAAAGATCCGACACAAACCCGGATCCGAGATCGGTTCAGAAATGCGAATGATCCGTCCGAATCCTGATGGATCATCCAGATTTTGGGAGTTCGGAATGCTTTTTCGATAATTTTCAAAATTAGAACGAATCTTAAACAAAAATCCTTGAAAATACGATCGCAAAAATGTAATCCAAAAACAGAGCGAAACTAGTGAGTTTCAGCCATCACTAATACATGGCCCATAATGTCAAAAACTTATTGGACATGAGAATTTCTACCTTTATACTTTTGAGCTTTTCATACAAATAAATCTTATCTCACTTTGATTCAGATATACAGTATAATGGAAAATGAATAAATATCTATTAACTATTATCAGTCAGTTGAAGATTTGTATAAACAATCAGTGACTAGAAAAGGTCTGTTACACATGAAGCAATTTTGATTCTAGCTTTATATTTGAAAGACTGACAATTAATAAACTGATTAATATTATTGACAAATGATTTGCCAAAATTTACTAACATATCTAATCAAATTCTCAATCTGTAGATGAAAGTATGCCTGCCTTCCAGCAACTGTTAAATACAATTGGTAAAGAGACAACAATGTTAAATCACAAATTATTGTTTGAAACCTTAAATTATATGCTTAAATACTAAAAGGTTAGTATATTTGCCTTGCGCACAATCCACCGCCAGCTCCATTGACCCGACCACTTCCTGGTTTAGTTTAAAGGGTATCTCCACTCGTTTTTTTAAGTTTTGTGAATCCAGTTCTATTGAAGAACGGGAGGTAAAGGAGCTGTGCCTTACCTTCCGTTCTTCAATAGAACACACGGGAGCCAGGAGACAAGGTAAGAAACTTACCCGCTTGCTCGCTCCCCCGGCGCGTAGTCTGACAGGTCCCGACGGACCTTGTCTTCTATGCGCATGTGCGATCTATGCGCATTAGAAGACAAGGTCCGTCGGGACCTGTCAGACCAAGCACGGGGGAGCGAGTGAGCGGGTAAGTTTCTTACCTTGTCTCCTGGCTCTGTGTGTTCTATTGAAGAATGGAAGGTAAGGCACAGCTCCTTTACCTCCCGTTCTTCAATAGAACTGGATTCACAAAACTTAAAAAAACGAGCGGAGATACCCTTTAACTGTAGCGCTCATGCGCAGTAATGCAAGTTTTAGTTAAACCAAGCCCGGAAGTGGTCATCAATTTTTAATGGAGCTGGCGGTGGATTGTGCACAAGGTAAATATACTCACCTACATTCCTGGCTCCTGGTGATGTGATTGAAGAATGGAAGGTAAGGAATAGGTCCTTTACCGCCCGGTCTTCAATCACTACTTTAAAGGAATAGTTAACTTTTTGTGTGAACTATTCCTTTAATGGAATCATTATTGGCCCTACTCACCACAAATTGGCAATATATGCATATGACCTCCTACTCTTTCTTCCCCACATATTTCCATACCATCCCTACTAAAAGATTTCCATACTTATGGTACACTTAGCAATTTCAAAGTAAATTTACACAAATCAGAAGGCCTTAACATAGCAATACCCACAAACGGAAAATCACTAATACAAAATAATTTTTCCTTTAAACTTCAATAAACACAATTACATACTTACTAATAACTTATCTAAACTGGTACCTAAAAATTATCTCCTAAGACTTGTCCAAATGGAACCTCAAAAACTAGCATGGTTTGGTAGAGTAAATGTAATTAAAATGGACGTACTACCAAAACTTCTATACATATTACAAGCCCTCCCCCTACCTACCCCCAATGTTTTTTTAAAAAATTACAAAAGATCATATTAACATTTATTTGCACGAACAAACATCACAGACTGAAATTCCTCACTAATACAGAAAACAAAAAGAAAGGAGCATAGGGCCTTCCAGACATAAAACTGGATCTACAACAATAATCAAAAACTTTGGGTTCAATTAACAACCTTCTCTTTAACAATACCACCCAAAAAACAGACCCAAACTGGAAAACTTACCATATTTCTCTGTATATACAATACAACCATGGGACATCCACATGCACTGTCGGAAAGACCCAAAACGTTAACTCCAATACTACATAACCCAGTCTTCCCTCTCTGCTGCAACCCCAAAAAAAACCTTTCTAGCCTGGACACCCATAGAAACTCCAGATATGGAAAGGGAAAAAAATACTCCTCCTTGAAATCCTACTTAAACCTCAAGAACAAACCAAATCCTCCTGGATACAATACCAACAACTAAGCTACTTTGCTACAACTATACAAAACCAAACAGGACTACCCATCTTTAACACCCTTTGACAAACTATGCATTTTGAAAATTTCTCTACAACACAATGTGTCAAAAATGTATTCAATTCTCAGAGACGTAATCCACCCTCAACCACCTTCCTATTCCTCGAAATGGGAGCAAGAACTGCAAACCTACTTTGAACATATACCCAAACACAGATACCAGCTGTAGATGCCTGAAAATAAAGGAACCCTAACTCACATCTGGTTCTCATGCCCACCAATTAAACTATTGTGGATGCAAATTATACAAATTTATAACTAAATATCATCAGAACAAGAACACTGTTCACATCATCTTACTTTCCATGATTCAGGGTCAATAGATCAAACCAAATTAAAAGTACCCAGATTCTTCCTTAATAGTGGGAAGAACAGTAATTCCATGCCGTTGGAAACAAACACGTCACCCCACAATCAAAGAATGGATAATTGAATTAAACCACATAAGGATAATAGAACTCTCATCGAGCATATATAACAAACCACAGCAATTCATTAACAGATGGGCAAGTTTGATCTTATTTCAAGAAAAGGACATCTATCAACAACTACTCTAAAAACTGACTTGACCATAAATATTGTATTACACAAAATATAGATACATCTGTAAACCATACTTTAATTAGCCCTCTTTACCTTACCATATATAGAAACTTGTTGACTACCAAATGTAAACTTCATTATGGTGATTTTAAGCCTAGTTTTACCTTCCCTACCCAACTCTACACTCCTATCCCTCCCCACAACCAACTATTTGATACTCAGTAACATGTTTCAGAATGCCCCATTCCTCCTCCCCTCCTATACAATGCCTCCTTAATCTTTTCACAAAACAAGTTAAAACAAGAAAATGATTTAATGGTGTCAATTTTAAATGTTTTTTTTTAATGTTTTCTGGTGAAATGGAAATCTATACAAAGTCTGAAAAAGTGCTTTGTCTTCTGTTATTGAAGTGCAAATATTTCCTAATAATATAATTATTTTAAAAAAAAAATTCAATCCCCAAAGTGAAATTCATTTAAAGCAGGAAGTCCGCCCAAACCTTAATGTTTACCCCTCTCCTGACATTCCTAAGAATATATATCCTGCCAAATCTCAGCTTTATCTTGTTCTAAAGGTTCACACCTTTACTTTCAGCTTTACAAGCTCTTTATGACTAACAGATGGCTGTTTCCCAGAAGGACTTGTTAACAGAAGATATGGGCCAGCAGGAATTAGGCTAGATATCTATGTTCAGGAACATCAAGGGAAAATGCTTGTGGAGGTTCTCATTCATCCAGGTCATGGTATATCTGTTGTTTTCAGTTAGATCAACTGGACTTAAATTTTAGTTCTTGAAGACGTTTCGCTAGTCATCCAACTGGCTTTCTCAATTCAGAATGAGAAAGCCAGTCAATTCATTCTGAATTGAGAAAGCCAGCTGGATGACTAGCGAAACGTCTTCAAGAACAAAACTTTAAGTCCAGTTGATCTAACTGAATACAACAGATATATCAAGGAAAAAGTTGAGTATGAAGGATTTAGGGTGTCTTCCTGCTGTATACAATGTATATTTTACTTTGATGGGTGGACATGGCCTTTAAGATAAAAAGGACTCTTAGGTTTAAAAGTTTCTGTCAAAGGTGGCTGACATACAATTGGCTGCAGCTCTCTAAATATTTATTGTATACCTAGCTAGATTAGAATTGTATAAAGTCTCTAATGGCAAGCATGTGTTTGTTTTTTCCCTTGGTGGTAGGCTTTTGTTTGGTTTTTTTCCCTTAGTGTTTTTAGCAAAACATGGACAAACATTCATGTTTTTCATGTTTTAAGAGTCGTTCGTGATTGCTGATTATCAGTTTATGGACACCCTTTCCTTGTTATTTCCTTATTATATATTGGGATTAGATTTGGCTGCACCCAGGCCACTTGGATAAAGAGGTAAGCCATGAGTTGGCATCCTTAAATGTATTTTGTTCACAAGAAAAAGATAAGAAACTTAGCCAGAGGTTGAGCAATTATAGACTGATTTGCAATTATTATCATATATTAAGGATGTACTTATATTAATGTTGTGCTTTACAGGGTTAAGCCCTCTATTTGAATAGTATAGATTTCTTTCCTTGGCGTTTTAGAGCCATTTAAATGTTCTTGTTAACAAAGTTAATAATGATTCATAGCCTTTCTGTGATGCAGTAACAGTGCAAACTCCTGAAGATGGATGTTTCTATGGAAGTAACTGCATTATTGAGAAAACACGTGGTGTCTTGTAAGAAATGGAGTGTGTGTGCGTGGGGGGGTTTGCACTAAAGGTTTAAGAACAGTTTCTACTAGTGATGGACATGTGATGGAATGTATCATTCGCTAATCCTCGAATGTAGACTTTTCTGTAACCCTCGAAAGTATCATTAGTTTTTGGTAACCCTCTAATGTATCATGCATTTTCGATAACCCTAGAATGTATCGCTCGCTAACTCTCGAAAATATCCTTTGATTTTCTGTAACCCTCGAAAGTATCGTTCGATTTCAGTAACCCTCAAAGTTATGGTTCTATTTTCGCTAACCCTCGAAAGTATCATTCAGTAACCCTCGAATTGGCCATAACCCTCGAATGTAGCTTGTGCAAAACGTGACAATTGCCTGCTCATGTTTATGACATGTTTAAAAAAGTTTTGGTGATAGTGACATGTTCCCCAGACCATTTCCCAGGTGCCACAGCCATTTACAGTAAGTTACCATTGTTACCATTGTTAGTTAACCTGTAAATCATCCGGACTTTCGAACTATCACTCCCCCTTTGACTTTAATAGGTCCGAATTCGAACTTTCGAACTTTTACTGAAGTTTGAAAATTCGAAAAAGGACTGAACTTTATGAAGTTCGGCCATCTCTAGTTTCTACTCACCTGATATTAGTTTTGTACACTAGAACGACTATGAAAATACTGCTCAGGCATTATTATAATTTCTTATACTGAAAACATCAGTACAAACAAAGAAAAAAGATTTTTACATTTCAAGGCCTCATATATTAATAAAGTACTTGTGCTACTGCAAAAGTTAAAAAAATAGAGGGTTTAGTTACATGTTTATGACCATAAAAAAAACGTAAAAGGTCCTAACTAATCACCCTGTTTTATGGTAAAGTTTGTCTTCCTAAACATGGGCTATATTAGTTAGTAATGTCTTTTATAATATGGTAAGACTATTAAAAAGCAAGATGGGGTTCTACTGCTACATAAAAGCTTGGTCTATAATAATGCAGTGCAACTCTGCTAAATTACATACACAGACATGAAGGACTGTGAGAACATTCTTAAAATATTAGTACTAACAGAAGACAATAATCTGACAGGTGTATCTACTTTAGCTTCACATTGGAACTTTCAAATATGGGGTCTTACTTACCTTACTTGCCTTAAATCTCTCTCTCTATCTCTTGCACAAATTTTATAAGATTTTGCAGCACCACATCCCAAGACTACATAAGTTATATAAATGCATACATACATATTATTTTAGAAAATGTACATTTTTAGTATAGATCGCCTTCAAAATCTTTATTCAGATCTTAAATGCAGATCTACAGAACTAGTTTCTATGTCTAACCATTTAATACCGTAAGCCAAATGTTTTTTGTATAATTTAAGTATACTGTAATACATTTTTCATGCTGTTTTATTCCAGAACTTTGCTAACATTATCTTTAGTTAATTCCTATGTCATTAAATCAGATTCTTTGTTCTATTTCTTAAAAAAAAAAAAAAAAAATCTTAATATTGCACATTATTCAACACAATGTAGGAAAATGTTTTTTTCTTAGCCATGCACAAACATAATTGGACCATTACCATATATTTCATGATTGATGAGATCAAAAGATGTGATATCGTGTTGAACATTTTACACAGACAGAATAGTCTAGTTCCCTGCTGTCTCGTACATCAGACATTTAGCTGCATCTTATGAAGTCATTCAGAATTATAATCATTATTCACACTTTAGTTCTATGTTACATTTATTCTGTTTAAAGTTCTCTCTTTTTAAAATGTCTACAACCTTAGGATCCTTTTTGCCTTGAAGATGCTAAAATGGCCATTGCTGATCCTAATGTTTTCGTACTGGGAAGATAAAAATGATACAATTAGTAATACAATTTAGTAGATCCAAATCAAATATGTTTTGAGGCCCAAATTTGATTGTGTAAATTCACCACTGAAATCGAAAAAGTGATATTTGGCTTTTGGGAAAAAAATATTACACAATTTTACACAACTTTCATTGCTTCATTGTTAACACAAAATGCTAAAACTTTCTCTGACAATTATTTTGTTCATGAAAAACGGCCACCTTTTGTACTTTTGAGATTTTGGAATTGTCTATTTCCTGGATTTATAATGTTTTTTTAATATTTTTTCGTTTTTTTTTCTTTTTTCCCCACAGTGTATGTTGGTCAACACATAATGATATATATATTTGTTAGCTGCAGATTTTCTCTTTAAAAATCTTAACACTGGTAACCTTTGCAACTGCATGGGGGCCCAGGAGCTAAGAGGAGAATATCCCTTGCAAAGAAATCGACAATCAGCTGTTTTTAAACAGCTGATTGTGCTTATTAAGGAAATATATACGCAATCAACTGTTTAAAAGACCAGAACCAAACCGCAAATACAGTTCAGGCCTTCAAAACAGCTGATCGCACGTATCTTTACTTCATACAGTATGTGCGATCAGCTGTTTTAATACAGCTGAGCATGGATCTCCTGCTTAGGGTGTGTGTGTTAGGGGCCTGGCCTCCACTCTTGCGGGCCCCTGCTGTTACGCCCCTGATCTTCAGTTTCAGACAGTGGCATCTCCTTATGGGAAGAACCCATTTGAGTGTGATAACAGCAATAATGTTTAGAACTGTACCACAGATGTTCAAAATCAAAAGTATTTAAATTTATTATACTTTTTATATTTTGCTATTTGGCCAAAAATATTAACTCTGCAAATATGCATGTTCGAGACAAATAATCTGTTGAATCTGAATACTAAATTGAATTTCAGTGACATCTACTTTGAAAAAAAAATGCTAGACACAGGTATATAATGCTGTTATATGGAGCTTGTATATTATTTCCATGCTGATTATTATGTATTTTTTTGGGCATGATTGTCGCCTGAACCAAGCGTTCATGTACATCACGCGTCACGGGTCATCCCCTGCGATCGCATGTATGTATGAAGCTTAAGGATCCAAGATCCCATCAACATTTATCTGTATCTGCATTACCGGTATATAGCCTCTGCTCACTCTTTACTATTGCCAATATGGCATTGTGAAAAAATAGGCAAATACATTTTCTATCCTTCCTAAGAGCTGCTAATGAAGCAGGGTATTGCTTAAGGTACGTACACACGTTCGATCCCTGGTGCCGACCCGCAACGCACAATGTGTATGAATGACCTTTATGGGCTGAAACAACTGCTTGCTCGGAGATCCGCCCGGCAACGATCGTGCAACGATCCCCAAACGAGCGGCTGTTATGATTATCGGTCGTACACACACGTGTTGCGGGTCGGCACCCGCGATCGCAAGTGTGTACGAACCTTTAGCTTTTGTACTTCCTCTTCTTAACGAAAGTACACAAAAGCTATAATCTGCTTTATTTTTTCCCCCACCCCCAAAATCCATCATTGTTTTAACAAAATCAATTAGTTAATTTTCCAGTATGAGCAAGTACCTTGTGTGCCACTTAGCAGAGAGACTATAAATAGTTTCCGAATCGAACTGGTGTGCACATGATTCAACCAGATTTATTTCTGGCCTATTACTAAGTGGGCCCTTGCATAATGAGAAGTTTGTCATTTTATCATTATGCTCGTTGTAAATTAACAGGGTTATTCAATAAAAGTTCTTATTGTGTAAAATGGTGCTAATTTTGCCCCAACCAATCAGATCTTATTTAACATTTGAAAGCTAACATCTGATTGGTTGGGGCAAAATTAGCACTATTTTAAACGATAAGAACTTTTATTGAATCTCCCTGTTAGTCTTTAACATTCTGCTTTGCCAAAACAAACAGTGAGCTGGCGCTTGTTCAATAGCTTATTAGAAAGAAAGATATAAGATTAATTGTATGTGCACACCAAATAATCCATTCACAACATTTAGATATTTTGCATTACTTTATATTTTCAACAGTTATTAGCTTTCACCTGAAATGTATCAGACGTTCAGAGTTTTATGCATTATAGTTAATAAAAACACCTATCTGTTAATTGCTTTGTCAGTATAAAGAGGCTTATCTTAACGTTGTTCGTTCTAGTAATTTTCTCTTCAATCATTTACATTTTTATTGCTATGCTGCTGATAGCAATTTTAATGTGATAGAATTTCCTGATTACTGTAGACACTATATTATAGTTTCGAAGATTATGCAAAACAGGGGATGCTTACTCTCAAAATCATGTTAGAGTGTGTTTTTGCAGTAGAAATACAAAGTTAGCAGCTGAGCTGGTATTTTATCACTCAATTACACCTACAGAAATTTTATTGTTGTTTTTCTAACGAAAACTATTCTAAAAAAGGGAATTCACTAAAAAACTGTAAAGGCCCAGCATACTAACAGGGTTATTCAATAAAAGTTCTTATCGTTTAAAATGGTGCTAATTTTGCCTCAAACCAATCAGATCTTATTTAACATTTGAAAGCTAACATCTGATTGGTTGGGGCAAAATTAGCACCATTTTTAACAATAAGAAATTTTATTACATCTCCCTGGTAATGTTTAGTATAATCCCACATCACACTAATCAAACACCTAGAGATTACAGTAACTCAAGGATACTTAGCCCAGGATCAGACTGGCCGGCTGGGGTACTTGTTAAATCTTGAAAAGGCCTACCTTTAGTGGGCTCTCTGCTCCACTACTCAGGTATTAGCACTGTTTACCTGTTTAAAGTTTAAAAATCGTGCCCTGGTCAAATGGAATGGGCCCCCACAACCAACCAATACATACCCTTCACATACATATTAGGAGTCTCTACACTCAGCAGGAAAGAGTGTCATTGCTTTCAGAAAAAGGAGGGTGGGGGAGATTGTAGTTTTTTTCTGGATCTGTTTAATTTCAGGACATTCTGATGAAGTTGAGTTGACATGGTAACACATTCTGTAGCTGTCATACAGGTTCAGCTGTACCTGTACCTCTCATTTAAGAGTCCAGGAGACAGATTGGTGTTTTAGCCAATAACAGGAGAATATCTGTAGATGGGACAATCATTCTTAATTGAGATTTGCAGTGGGCTGAGCTGATGCCATGCCTTAAGCAAAAGGAAGTGGATGTAGAATCATGAAATCCATATAAGCCTGGTAAAGAACTAAGTTGATTTCTACAGGGCATTGCCATTTTTTTGCAACAGCCCATTTAAAAAAAAAAAAGGACACATACAGCCTCATTTACTGAAGAGCGCTGCAGGTACGCAGCACTCCTTTCATCCCTTAACATCACAGGTACGCAGCACTCCTTTCAGCCCTCAACATCACAGGTTCGCAGCACTCCTTTCAGCCCTTAACGTCACACTAACATCACACTATTAGGGTGAATCTCCCTAATAGTATTGTGTTCCAATCGTGCCCATTTGCGCTCCATATAAATATATAGAAAACACAATGCGAAAATTGGACACATACGCATGCAACAAACTGACAGAAACTGACAGAAATGCATGCTGTTTTTGATTCTAGTGTGAATGAGCACTTAGAAAACTGCATATAGCGCAAACAATCAAGGGTTTATATTCTTAGAACTAATATGAATCGATATGAAAAAAATAGAACAATGGACTAAAAAAAAATGAAATCCTAAGCACATATATTTATAATGGCACACCATTCAGTAAAGAACAGTCATGTGCTCCTTATATGTGAGGTAAGTTGGACACAATTCATATGCTACTGGCATGGCTTTAATCCAGTGTGGAATTCTATAGGCCATGTTTTCCAAAAGATATCAATACAAGAAAATCCATGCTGGCAAGGCTGCAAAAACAGAATGTAAAGAGGATGTTCATACATTTTAAAGCAAGATGTCAAAACCTTAAATTGAAAGGATAAACACTAGAGACAAGAAACAATATTTAATGAGAAATTATAATTGGTGGCTTACAGCATAGACTGACACACTAGTAAGCTTTACAAATTAAGGTTAGTATGGTCATACATGGGAAGTTCAGTGCAAATACATGTGCTTTTCAGAAAAAAGAGCAGTATTTTTTCATCCCAATGACCTTAAAGGGCATGTCCACCCCCCAAACTATAATTTAACCCACTACTGGCCCCACTATGTAGTGTGTAAAAATTCTTACCTCACATCCCAGCTCCAAATGGTTCTCCTGTAGTCCCCCCCAAAGTCCCAAAAACTGGCCAGCAGGAGGTTAGCAGAGGCCATATAGGACTCTGCCTCCTGTCTCCCCTCCGGGAGAAGTTTGGCATGCGCACTGCAGCCATTCTCCCCCTCCATCTCTCTCCCGATTTTGTCTCCCTCCCCCTAATGTAAAACCCTTTTTATATTATGTACTGCTCCCTCCCTCAGCCCCAACAGCATAACTTTTATTTAAAGAAAGTGCCCTGATCTTTACTTAAAATGCCTCTCTCCTTCGCCGGTCTGAACTCCTGGCAGCCGCATCCGTGACTGGCTGCCTCTCAGCCAATCATGTACGCGGATGCTGGTCCCGCCCCCTGCTTGCATTTCCATGCAGGCAGAGGGCCGGGGCAGTGCGGCGAAGGATAGAGGCATGGTAAGTAAAGATTGGGGCACTTTCTGTAAATAAAAGTTAAGCAGGGCTGGGGGAAGGAACAGTACATTATATAAAAAGTTTATTACAAGGGTGGACATGCCCTTTCTGCCAATTAATCTGCCAATTAAGCATTTTGTTTGTGTATAAATAAATGCAACCAAAGTACTAACTTCCTGTTTGCAGGACCCCTAATAGAGACCGTTATGGTCTTGCCCTTAACCCAGCGCCTGGGTTAATTCAGTTGCTCAGTAGAGATCTGAGCATGTTTGACCCATCCAACCGCCAATCAGTAAAAATTACTGTTGGGAAAATTCCAAGGTAGTGGTGCATCCTGGGAAGAAGAAGGACTGTTAGAACCTGAAATGTCATCTCACTAATGTCAACTGCAGGGAATAGCAAAGGGTACGAAATCAACTGATTTTTCAATATGGGAGAGAATATGTAGAATAACTAGGAAGGCATTACACAAACTAACAATTTAACAAATATTGATCATTTCCACTGAATTGCCCCTTTAATCTGCTGCAACTAGTCCTAAAATTATTGTTATGATATTGTTATATGTAACAAAAATGTAAATAAGGAAGAGCTGTTTTTGCTAATAAACAGTATCAATTTAATTTGTTTATGAGTGTGTCACAACCCAGTTTAAAATATTGTATCGGTTCTGCCTTTTGGGTAGGTAGTAGGGCTTAAATGTTCATGTTATAAAATAAGTGGTGACTTAAAATAAGTGGTGACTCATAGGCCTCCTACTGCTTATTTGGGGTAGTAGTATACACCAATTATGGTGGGTGCTAGGCGGAGGAAGTAACAATTAAATACATGGAAAATACAAAGAGAAAGACTCCACTATATACATGGAACACATAGTTCCATGGCACTCAACTACCAATATCCCGTGAAGTTATAGTTCATATGGGGAAGGGGACCATATCCCATAATACCCCATAGGAAGGGTGTATGCACACTGCTCGTCCAAAAATATACACTACTTTATTGAATCAAATACACACAACATAATATACATACTATAGCTAAAAAACATAAAAAGGTAGGCAGGGCGCGGAGTAAAAAGAGTGTCCAGGCAACCTAGCTGGTCTTCCGGAAGAAGGGAGTTCACTCCCGAAACGTACGTCGGTCGTCGTGGTAGTATCTTGAGTGCAGAGAGCAGCCGGGTAGTTCCTCCATCTTACCCCAGCTAATTGCGGACCATCCGTGGGAACTGATTAACTATTGGCGTTCTGCCGTGCGGATGGTGTGTGGACGGTGTGCGGACCTTTAGAGGAGTTCTAGTCACACGGAACTTTAGGACGTTGGTGGAGATATGGATTCCAGCTAGACACCTTTCCCGCAGTTACTTACCGCTTCTGTCACTTTTGGAGTACAAGCATAGCAGTCGTTGGGTGAGATTGTTTCCTTCTTTTTGTTCTAGTTTATATATGCATCTACATACATGTACTGGGTTACATTGTTCATAGAGAGGTGGACGCACCCCTGATACATATATAAATATAGAGTTTGCGATTCTCATCAGGGAACTCACCTGTTTACCATATACCAGCTGATGTTCACTGGGTCTTGACCCAGGCTCCTACGTAAATTTGGAACTTCAGTTGTTTACAGCTAGGTTGCCTGGACACTCTTTTTACTCCGCGCCCTGCCTACCTTTTTATGTTTTTTAGCTATAGTATGTATATTATGTTGTGTGTATTTGATTCAATAAAGTAGTGTAAATTTTTGGACGAGCAGTGTGCATACACCCTTCCTATGGGGTATTATGGGATATGGTCCCCTTCCCCATATGAACTATAACTTCACGGGATATTGGTAGTTGAGTGCCATGGAACTATGTGTTCCATGTATATAGTGGAGTCTTTCTCTTTGTATTTTCCATGTATTTAAATGTTCATGTTCCCTGTGGTACATTTAGAATGTACTAATTATGTCTTATTATTTCTTTAAAATATCGAAAAGCATCAATCATGATGCAATATAAAACTTGTAACCTTAAGTTTAACAAGTTACAAAAGAATGCCTGAGGCAATTAAGATTCATTTCCATTTATAAAATATATGTTTGTGAAATTCTCCCTGGTAATACTTTTTTCTTTCAGGGTGTTTTACTTTCAACAGGCAACTTTTAAAGTATTTGCCTGAAGGAAGACAAGCTAAATAAAAGCAAAACAATGCTTTGAATTTGTGACCCTCAGCTTGTCTTATCACATAATAAAAACCTTAGAAAATATCCTTTATATTATTATTATAATCATACAATATAAGAAAATATAAAGAAAAATATAGGAAATGTGGGTTATCATTTGTATCAATTTGTAAATATTACTGGTTAATTAATTTATTACACATATCTTTTCAGGAAGTTGCTGTATATTAATTATGGAAGCCTGTTGTTTTTTTTTTTGGGATATCACTTGGTCATAATTAAAAAGCTGTGACCTATTGCTAAACTGCGTTTTTATCCCTCTGTGCATCTCAAAGGAAATGAGCTGTGAAGAATAATTTGACCTTCTTTCAACCAAACAAATAAATGTAAAAAGGTTATCAGATTTTATTTTTTTCAAGTCTACTACAGTTCACTGTAATTCTCTACCTTGTGATTAACTATAAAATGCTATCTGTAGTGTAGAAATGTTAAGCAAAATGAATTAAAAGTACAATAAGGTAATTTAAAAAGGGAATACACAATCTACCTGGATACTGTAGGAACAGAGCTAAATATTGTTGTTTAACATTTTTTATTTTATATTTTCTAGAAGAGCTTTGTTAAAAAAAATAAGGAACTTTCTACATTCATTTTTAAAAAAATAGCATTATCCACTCATGCTGTTAAATAGCATTGACTAAAAGAACAAATCAATTAATCCATTTGCACTGCTGCAGGCATGTTGCTGGAGAGTGAGGAGCAGACACAGCCATGTAAGCAAAGGTGCACTTTTGAGCATGTGCACGCAAGACAGCCTGAAGGTCAAAGAAACAACAATCAGTAGACCAGACCACCCAAGGATCAACACTGGAACAAGTAGTTTTGTTGGTGTACTTTCATGGCTGCCATAGTGACAATGTTGTCCTCTGGGTAACTTTGTCCTTGAAGGAGTTTCTAGCCATCTAACCAATCCACAGAATAGGTAAGGATATATGTACCTTCTGTTCTATCAATGTTCTGCTATATTTTAGGTTTAGAGCAGGGCTTATAGTCTTATTTAGAGTTTGGGCCAAGTCTTAAAGGGGAACTAAATTATCCAGACAGCATTGCCTTATAGAAAGAGGACATTCACAAAAATACAATTAGTTGTGTCTCACCTCTCCCTTTGCTGTGGATACTGGATGATTTTTGAATTTAACCTGTAGGTACTAGGGGTCAGCTCCTATAATTCATCTTAACTGGAAACACCCAGCTAAGTGTATGCATTACACTTCACATGAAGCTGCAGCCTTGCTTTCCGGAAGCTGACAGCCAATCATGTTACAGCTTAGAGATCATTACTTCCTCTGACACAGAACACAGATTTTTAGTTCATTTTTTGTGTAAACACATTACAAATGCTCCTGTCCCTAACAATTAGAAATTCCTTTGCTTTTCTTACAAAAATAAAAGGAATCTTTGCAGTTTATTTCTTTGATAACATGGCTGTATGAAACAGAATGTTAACAGTTCAGAAAAAAATAAAAGTAAGTCTGGGGAAACAAACCTGCAACCTTCTATACGGTGTCTTGCTAAAAAGGAAGCTTTCTACCTTTATCTCATAAGGGCTACTAGGTGGAATATCAGTACATGTAGAATCTTTATCTCTAGCTTGGAAATAATTGAAACAAAACAAAAGTAAGCCTGGAAAATAGAACCTGTGTCCCAATGATCTGTTTGTTTCCAAAACCAGCACCTTTTCTTGTGCTAGGAAAAAATATCCGTAAAATCAGTTGACTATTTTGTATTGCTCCAGGAACTGTCAGCAATTTATGCTGGTTGGTAAATAAAAAAATAGAGCTGCTATATAAAAGTTTGTACATATGGAGAAACATTTTTCTAGAAACATAATGCAAACAAAAAATTACTTCAGGGATATAAACTTGTGACTTTTTGAGCTGTGTGTTAGTATATACAAGGCATGTATATGTTGCACCATTAGCAACTCAACAATAAGTACAGTTACTGTACATTTAAAAACTTTATCTTTCACTAGAAACTCTGTACATAAAGACAGTGAATACTGGGGTCAGAGAGTGTGGCTCTTTGAAGCCAATATGATCTGTGAGTTGTACTGGCAACAACATGGAAGCCTTCTTAGTTACAGAATGTATTACTTAAATATACTAAATGCAACTTACTAGAGAAAAATCTTACAATGTATAGGGTATCTGGGGAGAAAAGCTTTCACATAAGTTTAGTTCTCCTTTAAATGCAACTGTTGGTCTATTGTAAACCATGCTAGTAATGCTAAATTAAGCAAATGCATCACTAGATCAGGTATTTGGGCTTAAAATTTGATTTAAAACATTTTAAATAGGGAAATATTAAAGGAGAACTAAACGTAACATTTTTAAAACCTTATATGAAAGCTTTTCTTCCTAGAACATCTATACATTGTAAGATTCTTCTCTAGTAAGTTGCATTTAGTACATGTGAGAAATAGATTCTGTAAATAAGAAGGCTTCCATGTTGTTGCTAGTACAACCCACAGCCCATGAAGTCATCAAAGAACCACGCCCCCTGACCTCAGTATTCACTGTCTCTATGCACAGTGTTTTCTATACACCAATATGGAAGTACCTGATAAGACTTGAAAGCTGCTTGTTACCCTGCAATTTATTTACCAGTCAGTGTAAGTTGCTGTTAAACAAACTGCAGGGTAACAAGCAGTTTTTAAAATCTTATCATGGGCCATATTCCATTTTTTAAAAATTATTCTTTTCCTTGAAAAAGATAAAGCTTAGCTTCCAAATGTACATTGATTCTGTGCTTATTCAGTGTTGGAGCACCGGGTAAAGCACCAGTTTTAGAAATACACAGTTCAGAAGGTCACAAGTTCAATATCCAGGACTTATCTTTTTATTGTTTTTGTTATGTTCCAAGCAAAAGATGAAACTCCTAAATGTACCAAACTTTTCAGCTTATTCAGTGGTGGAATACCTGGTAAGATGCCAGTTTTAAAAAACACACATTTTAGAAGGTCACAAATTTGTACCCCCAGACTTGCCTTTTTTATTTCCATTATGTACCTAGTAAAGTATTCTACATGTACCAGTGTTCTATATAGTTTCTCTGTTAGCCTAGAGGAAAGAGCTCTGCTTTAACAAGACAGAGTAAATGTACACGTTGCAGATTCTATTCCCCAGATTTCTTTTATTTTTGTTATTTTTGCTGAAAGTATTCCGTTTCTTACTTCCATGCTATCTATGAAATACACTGCAAAGATGACTTTTTGTATGAAAAGGATTATATCATTGTTAGGACAGGAGCATTGAATGTGTTTGAAAACAAAAAAACGGAAATCCCTGTTCTGTGTCAGGGAGAGGGAGGATCTCTGTGCTGTAATGTGATTGTCTTGTAACTGCTCCCAAAGCTTTTTTTTTTCTGGTACAGATAAAAACACTCAAATCAACTGATGTATGTCGGTGTTTATTAACTTCTTTTCTTTACTTTAAAACACTGTTAACACTATGAAACATCATGAAAACCGTGAACACCTTGAAACACCTTGAACACCGCGAACACCGCAAACACTGTGGAAACTAAAACAAATGAAATACAATGCTATAAATTCTAGGAAATACACCTTTGAAGCAATATTACATTCTTATTACTATTTTAACAATGAAGCTTTAACTAAACATCTCTGTAAACCTTATCACATTATCATATCAGCTACACAAATACAGTCACAATTACATAAAATGTACAAATAACATTCACATACCATGCGCACCTTCTGACCAGAAATTTAGGAGATGTTATAATCCGTTATTTCACTGCTTTTCCTCAATGATTACAGCTCAGCTCTCAGCTCAATAACCTTCTGGCTGTTTTCCAAAAGTAAGGCGTAGTCACATTAACTTGTAATGTAAAGGTGCAATTATCTGGTTTGACCACTAGAGATAATATATATAAAGTACATTGTAAACCCTATACACTTTTGTTATTTTCAAGACTTTACAATTTTATTTACAATAATTATATAAAGAAAAAGCAAACAAAACATTTTCTTGATATTAACCCAGCGACAGCTACATGACTGTCAGCTTCTAGGAAGCTAGGCTGCAACTTTCTTGTTTTGAACTGTTGAGCACTACAGAGCATGTGCCTGTATACAGACACTTAGCTGGGGGTTTACCCAGCTAAGGTGGTTTGTGGGAGCTGACCCCTAGTACTTACAGGTTATTTTCATAAATCACACAATGGCCACAGCAAAGGGAGAGGTGAGACACAGCTTGTTTGTGCTCTGTCTATTGGGATAATGTTGTCTGGAGACTTTAGTTCTCCTTTAAAAAATGTTACATGCAAAGATACGATTTATATAATCTACCCCTTATGCTGATCCCAATGGGATCAATCTGTAAATAATTTCCTTAAAATCAGTGCGCTACTACGTAGTAGCACATTAAATATAGCCAGGAAGTCACAGGTACAAACCCTGACACACACATTCCACACTTACAAGTGAATACTGAATAAAATAAGAGCTGTGAATGATTCCTTCCCTCGCAAGAGCCACTGACATTCTTCCCTTCCTTCGCATTGTTAAAAGCTGAAGAGGGGATAGCTGGTGCACATATATATCACTAGAGGTTTTGAAGCCTTAAAATTATTAGGAGGCTAAACACAGTAAGGACTGCATGCTATAACGTGAAGGCTTGTTCGTTCGTTCGTACATTCAATAATGCCGGCAAGCCTGCCTGACTGGTTTTAAGAAGTTTTGGTGACAGCAACGTGTTCCCCAGACCATTTCCTAGGTGCCCCAACCACTTACAGTAAGTAAGCACAGTTAGTTTTATTGTAATTCACTCGGACTTTTCAAACTATCTCTCCCCCATAGATTTGAATGGGTCCGGATTCGAACTTTCGATCTTTCTTTGAAGTTCGAAAGTTCGAAAACGGACTGAACTTTATATAGTTCGACTATCTCTATCCATGACCTGTCACACTTTATTTTCAGGGCTTGGTTTTAAGAAGAAAACAAATGTATCCGCATCCCTTCTTTTACTTTGCAATGAAATCATTGATTTGCAAATGAATGGACTGTTCTTATGCCGATCTTCCAAAACAAGCACTTTCGATTCTTGAATAACAACAAGGTCATTGAGACCTTTTACATATTTGTAAAAAATAAATAAAGTTTTAAGGCCTGTAAACACGTCCAATTTGGCTGATTAGGGCCTGGCACACAAGGGTGCACATAAATGCACAAAATGTGTAAATATATTAAATGATAATCTAAAATGTATGTTTAAAAATGCAAGAAGCCTATCTGGAAAAACTGGAGATTTAAGTACATACCACACGATTCTTCGTCCCTGATGCTTGGGCCAAAAGTAGACGCTGCTGACAGTTTGACGCGACCAAGCGTGCAGTTCATAACACATGGGCGGCTGTCATTTATTTAGTTTTTTAACACTTCCCATTGCTCATTTACCCAGTTCTGCTGAACAAACAGTCGAACACTTAACGGTGACCGCTGCACATAAAATAATTTTTTCAGCCGGATTGAATGATACACTGAAGTATCAGGGGATGAGGCTGAAAAATGTTATGCCATTTAAACAGCCTAAGAACCATAACTGGAAGATTCAATAAAAGTTTTTGTTGTTTAAAATGGTGCTAATTTTGCCCCAAACAATCAGATCTTATTTTGCATTTGAAAGCTAACATCTGATTTGTTGGGGCAAAATTGGCACAATTTTTTACGATAAGAACTTTTATTCACAAGACTGGGCAGTAAATTTAGAAAGTTACTCCTTGTTTAGACTTAATATTGTAAATTAAAAAAGGAGGGTATGTTAAACAAGAATGGAAGCCAAATTTTAAAAATAACATAGCTGGGGTTTTAAATGATAAGTCTAAAGCAATATTGGTGGAGCCCTTCACAGAAAGCAAGATGGTGGGTAAATTAGTTGTCTCTTTCTTCTTCTTAGTTGTCTCTTTCTTCTTATTTAATGCTTATAAATTGGAAGAAACCCACACAAGTATCTGTTGTATTCAGTTAGATCAACTGGACTTAAAGTTTGGTTCTTGAAGCCGTTTTGCTAGTCACCCGACTGGCTTTCTCAATTCAGAATGCTTGTGAAGGTTCTCATTCATCCAGGTCATGGTATATCTGTTGTATTCAATTAGATCAACTGGACTTGAAGTTTAGTTCTTGAAGACGTTTCGCTAGTCATCCGACTGGCTTTCTGAATTGAGAAAGCCAGTCGGATGAATGAATCGGATGATTCATTCTGAATTGAGAAAGCCAGTCGGATGACTAGCGAAACGTCTTCAAGAACTAAACTTCAAGTCCAGTTGATCTAATTGAATACAACAGAGATATCAATTCAGAATGATTTGTACAAGAATCTGTTGGCAAATATAAACATACATATGTTTATATTAGTCTTGAGTTCGAATCCACCCTTGGACACACCTGCAAGGAGTTTGTATGTTCTCCTCGTGATTGCGTGGGTTTCCCCCACAATCATAAAGACATACTGATAGGTTGTATGTGTCAAATAAATGTGCTTGTACGCTCTTCAGGGCAGGGCCTGATGTGAATGTGTCCATGTAATTGTATAGTACCACTGAATATGCTGGTACTATATAAATCCACAATAATAATAATAGTAATTCATAGTAATTCATAGAATATAATGTATAATTATATAAAAAACATAATTGCCAACAGATTCTTATACAAGTCATTCTGAATTGAGAAAGCCAGTCGGATGACGAGCGAACATCTTCAAGAACCATGACCTGAATGAATGCAATTCACAAGCCACAACCCACACAAACCAAACTAGACCATATAAAACACTAGCAGTTTCCAAGGGATTATTCAAATCTAGGACATTGCTGTAATGCTTCACTCAATTACGTCTGCATCTGCATGGCTTAATGCTCCCATAAAAAGGGGAATGGAAAGTATGAAAGGGGCATTTCAAATCCTTAAATCAGAGGGAATAAAACAAGCCTTTATGAATTATAATAGCTGTAATAAGTAGCAAGTAAGCAATTAGGCTAGCTAAAATAGACTAATCCCCCCAAAATTTATGCTGTTTCAAAATTAAAAAGATGAGGGCAGAGAGGTGCCATTAAATAATGGGGCTAAGATGGTATAAAACCCTTTATACAACAAACAAATAACAAATATGGATTTTGTTATTTGATATGTGTTTTAAAGGCTCATTCTGTTTAAAAATTGTCAATCTGTTTTTAAGGGGGGCATTGAAACATTGAGAAATGAAAACATTTAAAAGCTGTGGTTTGTCAATGTATTAAGCTATCACTATTTTATCACTAGAGCTAGCAAGATATTGTCTTGAATAAAAAGGGAGAAGAATATTAATATCTGTCTTTATAAAACACTGGTAAGGACTCCTTAGGAATATGCATTGTAGTTTTGGAATATTCTCTATAAAAGGGACATCTTGAAAATGTAAAGAATTCAGACAAGGTCAACTAAATTAATAGGGGGGATGGAGGGACTTGACTATGCAAACAGCTTTAAAAAGTAAGGGTTGTTTTCACTGTAGAAGCGGTCACAGGGATATACTCGCTATATAGAAATTTACTAATAGGCTGTACCATAAACTCTCTGGTGCATGGTTCATCAATGGGTCACTTCAGAGGATTTGTGAAGCAAAGAATATTTTATTTACCCTTGAAACTGCATTTTTCTGCCTTCCTCTGTAGGAACTGTTAGATAGGGTTCATTTGTAGGCTAAAAAGTTTGGACTAGAGGGACAAATGTTGATACAACATCAAAAATATCATGCAATACACCATTTCAGCAATCCAAGTATGAATGCAAGACAGATTAAATTATATGTCATTTGAATACCTTGAATAGAGCAGATTTTCATTATAGTATAAGTGTTTCTGGACTAGACAAAAAATTCACAGTGTAACCTGCCTGCTTTATAGCTCAATGTATCACTTCATCACTAGAATTTCAATGAACAAATACTAATTTGTGCAGAAATTGTTAAATTTAATGTAGAACAATTAATTCATACACAAACAAGAGGGGCCCAGGCACACCAGGTGGCAACTTGCCAGCAAGTGAGTAGGTGCAAATCTCTTTGAAGTCCTCTACCCAAAGACTCAGGCTATAGCACAAGCAAACAAGTTGAAGAGATACACACTACTTAAGTGAATATAAATTTATTCAGGTGAGTGTGCATCCCTTAAACTTGTTTGCTTGTGCTAATTTTAATGTAGATCATTTTTTTAGCGAATAGTAATTCATCTTAAAACCAAGCTTTAGTAAAGACAAAGATTCCATGCCGCAGCAATGGTAAATGCATACAGGGTTATTCAACAAAAGTTCTTATTGTAAAAAATGGTGCTAATTTTGCCCCAACCAATCAGATGTTAGCTTTCAAATGTTAAATAATTTCTGATTGGTTGGAGCAAAATTAGCACCTTTTTAATGATAAGAACTTTTATTGAATCTCCCTGATAGTATATTGATATCACACATTTTTAAATCCATCTGTTAATTTCTTGTTCCTTTAAAATATCTGATTTAGTTTACTCATTCAACTGTCTACTCAATGCAATGTTTTGTAACAATTATGAATAATAGTGACATAAAATAAGATTTATCTGCATTCATCATTAAAAAATGTTTTAGTGACCGACTGAAAAAATCCAAGGAAGCAATACAATAATTCCCAGACTAGTAGCAAAACATCAGTGTGTAAACCCCCACTACTCTACAACCTTTACCTGTTCTTTCTCCCGCTATTCTGTAAATGTTGCAAGTAAATGCAGCATCATGGAAGCACAGCCAGGTGAGAGCATCAGGAAACAATATTTCATTGCCCCCCTGTGTCTTTCCAGGAATGGTAGACATTTCATGGATTTTAGTGATTTTTCTATTTTAAAAGGTTATGGCATAGTTGCAGCAGTGAACATATAAAAATAACTCTGTATAATGTGAATTATATATAGTATCGTATTTGAGGTTGAATATAGACAGACGTACATCTAGCACTATTGAATAGAGGTGTACGGGGATGATGTAGTAAAAAAATTACGTCTTACCTGACCAGGATCCCACAATGCAGTAAGTCTCGCGAAAGAGATTAAGGTATTGCGTGATCGTGGTCTAAACTGGGACCTAGTCCACCCTTCTCCATCTCTATTGACAATATGGTCATTAACCCAGTTGAATCTGCAGGCTGCCTTGGAGTTAGGGATGGACTAGAACTCGAACTCAAACCCGAGTTCGGGCGAACTCGAACTATTCAAACTAGTTCGGGTTCGAACTAGTTCAATTGTCGGGACTATATTCGAAAATCCTCAAATGTACGAGGATTTTCGAATGTTCAGCAGGCCTCTAACGGCCGCTTCTGAAAACCCCCGAACTGCCGAAGATTCCCGAAAACGGCCGCTCGTGGATTGCTGAACGGCTGACAATCCCATGGCCGGATGTTCAGGGGTCCCGCAGCTCAAAACCGGGCCCCCTCCCAGGTACTTACAATGACCATTGCGGCCCTGACAAGGGCCCTTTGGGGCTTAAGGGGTCCCACAGCTCGAACCGGGACCCCCCTCCCTGGCACTTATAAGTGCCTTTGCAGCCCTTGGAAGGGCTCTTGCGCCCCTTTGAGGCTTAAGGGTTCCCGCAGCTCGAACCGGGACCCCCTCCCCAGCCCTTGTAAAGGCCCTTGCGGTACTGATAAGTGCCTTTGTTGGGGGTCCCGCAGCTCTTAAAAGAGCCCTTGGGTGGCATCTTCGTTATCGGTAAATAACGGTCGTTATCGGTAAAAACCCGGTCGTTATTTTACGATAACGATCGGTATTTTACGATAACGATACCGATCTTTTATAAATAGGGCCCCATATTTAATACCCTGCTTTTAACCTTTAAATCCCTTCGCTCTACTGCACCTCCCTACTTTTCTTCTCTCTTGGCCCCTTATGTTCCAGGCCATGCCCTCCATTCCTTGCAAGGAAATCTTTTCCACAGACCTCCAACTAACACTGCTTCCTCCAGCCTTAAACCATTCTCTCTTGCTGCTCCCTACCTTTGGAACTCTCTCCCTCTCTTGCTTTGCCTGGTGACATCAATTAATACTTTCAAATCTAGACTGTTATCCTATTCTGAGCATCAGCAGAACAAATTATTGTTAGCCCTTTTAAGCACTTTGTACCTACCCCACTTGTATCTGTATGTTGTCCCTCCCACTTAGATTGTAAGCTCTTCAGGGCAGGGATTTCATTCCTAATGTGTCAAGGCTTGTTGCACTTATATTAATTAATACATAATTTATATATATGCTTTCTTAACCAATGTATGAAATTGTATTTATTTATTTATTTTATTTAATTTTTATCTATTTGTATAATGGCTTGCACTTTTCCCCTTGTTTGTATACTCTGTATTTTTTAATGTACAGCGCTGTGTACCCAAGGGGCGCTTTATAAATAAAATTATACATACATACATATACATAACTTTTTTTTACAACTTGGCCCATTAATGTCTTTGGTCCATCAGTAGTAATTTTTTACACAGTTTGCCTATTAGGGCCTTTAAAGTCCTTTTTTTTTTTCCTGTGTTATGTCCCTTAAATAAAATCTCTAATTTAATAAATATTACAGGTATCTACAGACCAGTTATTTTTTTATCATTTTTCCAGGTCTAAGAAATATCTATCATATCTTAATTCTCCATAAAATTCCCCTCATTTTTCCTAGAAAGCTCTGTGCATCCCTTTAGCTGCATTGTAGTCTGTCACTTACATCCCTAGTGGGGAGGAGTATACCAGAGCGCCGAGGGAGAGCTTGAGTTAGTGTAACAACAGTTATTTGGGGTTTAACAATCCCTGTGCCACCTACACCATAAATAACTCTGTGTTAAGTGAATCTCTAATGGAAAAAGATTTGGGGGTTCTGGTAGATAACAGACTTAGCTATAGCAAACAATGCCAGAGCTAGCAAGATATTTTTTTGTATAAAGAGGGGGATAGATTTAAGAAAGAAAAATATTATTCTCCCTCTTTACAAGGCACTGCTAAGGCCTCATTTGGAATATGCGGTGCAGTTTTGGAATCCCATATACAAAAGGGACATCTTGGAAATGGAAGCAGTTCAGAAAAGGGCAACTAAAATAATAAAGGAGAATGGGGGGTGCTTGAATATGCAGGCAGATTAGAAGTTAGGGCTGTTTACATTGGAGAAGCGACGTTTGGTGGGGACATGATAACCTTATACAAATATATTAATGGGCCATACAATAAACTCTCTGGTGCGTTGTTCACTAATAGGTCATATCAGGGGACATCCTTTAAGTTTGGAAGAAAAGAAGTTTCATGTTCAGGTTAGGAAAGGTCTCTTTACAGTGAGAGCCATGAAATTGTGGAACTGTCTTAAATATTTGAAATGAGCATAATCCTTTAAGTTAAAAAAATAGTTATATTTAAAGATATACAGCCTCATTTACAGGGTGGGCACCTTTTCTGGATTTAATATCCGTTAGTGCGAATTCAACTCAGGATTTTAACATCAGCTAACACAATATTGAATTCACTTAGGGACATTTTCCCGAAGAGATTGTGGCTCCAAGTTTTTTTTTAAAAAAAGACAAAAACAATTGTATCATGATACTGCAGTAATAAAATAAAAAATAAAAAAAATAAATGCACAACAACACTTTATTACTGAATTATCTAGATGATAACGCACATGCTGAATTATAGCTGTATCCCAAAACTACTGAATATCCCAGAAACGTAAAGTTTCATGTAAAATACAAGTGTTTGGACATTGGATAGTTTCCTTCTGAAAGTGCATTTGATGCATTAATAATGAGGCTCTGCTGTTTGATCTTTGGTGGCACTCAGTATATCACTGAAGAAAAGCTCTTGAGATATAAAACTTGTTTGAAGAGTGTTAGGAGAAAGAGCAGCAGGATATTGCACTCACCAAGAAACATCGTTATAAAATATTGACAAAATAAATATTTGAAATAAAAACTGACATTATCACTAGCACATCTGTTGAAAAATGGGTCCAACACAAAATCTGATAAACTTGATTTTTTGAAAAGGAGGTGAGGGTTATAATGAGGAACTTTTTTAGGTTTAGATGTTATTAAAAATATAATTCTGAATGACTTAATGAAAATATTTAGCCCAAACACATTTTTTTTTTACTTACAGACCATAAAGTAATGCAGCCACTGTTTTTCTAAATTCAGAATGTAATACAATTACTGCATCAGTGTAAAGGGGCAACGCTGTGTTGTGGATCTCTGTAAAACCCACCCAAAGGTATATACTGAGCAGACTGCCTGCTTTACGCTGGGTACACACCGTACCAATCTTTAAGATATTGTCTGTCATTTTTCAAAGATAAGGCGACACACAGTATGGAGTTTTATGCTTATATACAGTATAGCGAGAAAGACTGACATATTTCCCAGGACCACGGCTGACGCCCTGCACTTTAGTACAGGGGGATGACTGCGGGCAAGGGAAATTTTATGAACATAATAAGCATTCCCGACATCAACGGTGAACCTTTGGCGGCATTGCAAACACTTGTTCGGAGCATACATTTTTGAGAAATGGGCAATGCTGTTGGATATGATGGAATATCCCTTTCTTGCTCATTGTATACCCAGCTTTACACAAGGTATGAAGGAAGTGATCTTGTCATTTCTTTGGAGGAAAAAACTGCAGCAAGTTGGCCCTGGGAACCAGATTTTGAGGACTATTAAGCTTGCTATATCTGTTGTATTCAATTAGATCAACTGGACTTGAAGTTTAGTTCTTGAAGACGTTTCACTAGTCATCCGACTGGCTTTCTCAATTCAGAATGACTTGTACAAGAATCTGTGGCAATTATGTACCCTGGAAAATCCCAATTAGCATATCACAGCCAGGTGTTAAGGGCGTGATTGGATAGTGGCTAAGAGGTGTTATAGGAACGCCCCAGAGTAAGGTGTCAAAACAGCATTGTACATGGCAGACAGATGGTGTCGAAACAAGGGAAGATGCACAGTGGTACTCAACACCTCAGACTACAATGATAAGGTGACCATGCTCCTGGCCGATAACAACACATATGAGGCTTTAACAAGGGATTCCACCAGCCGTTACAAGAAATGGGTCATAGACTTACTACAACAGCTTCAAAAGGATAAAGCCATTGATCGAGCAATGTATCATCGCCTCTACCCTGGTGAGGCACATCCATGCATATATGGACTCCCTAAGATACATAAGGAAGGGCACCACTAAGACCAATAGTCAGCAGCATCAACTCTGTAACATACAAGGTGGCAAAATACCTAGCCAACATCTTAGGACCATTGGTGGGAAGTTCTAAGCATCACATCCAGAACTCTCAGGATTTCACCAACAAGATTGAAGATATAGTACTCAGTGCAGAAGAAACTATGGTGTCCTATGATGTGACATCTCTTTTCACCTGTATACCCACCAAGGAGGCTGTTGACATGGTGAGAAAACGGCTAGGCCAAGACAGGACTCTTATCAGCAGAACTGATCTCAACCCAGAACAGGTGTGTTCCTTAATGGACTTGTGCCTGAATACCACCTATTTCAAATACAGGGATAAGTTCTGTAAGCAAAAACACGGATGTGCTATGGGATCTCCAGTTTCACCCATTGTGGCCAACCTTTACATGGAGGAGGTAGAAAAACAGGCACTTACATACCTTTAAGGGCATAGCACCAAGCATCTGGTTCAGATATGTGGATGACACCTGGGTTAAAATCCACCAAAAGGAAGAACAAGCCTTCACAGAACAAATTAATGCAGTAGACCAAAACATCAAATTTACAAGGGAAGACGTACAAAACAACAAACTGGCTTTCTTGGACTGCTTGGTAGAAGTCAGGGAGAATGGTAAACTAGAAGTAGAGGTTTACAGAAAACCAACACACACAGATCAGTATTTGATGTTTGACTCCCACCACCCTTTAGATCACAAACTGGGTGTCATCAAAACCCTGCAACACAGAGCCGAGAACATCCCCACTAGCACAGAGGCAAAGGTTAAAGAAATGAAACATCTCAGAGGAGCCCTTAAAAACTTGTGAATATCCAGACTGGGCCTTTGTCAAAAGAAGCAGAAGGAAAGAAAAGAACACGAATACCAACAGTGAAGGGGAAAAGCAAGACAGGAGAAAGAACATGGTCATCCCATATGTAGCAGGGGTCTCCGAGAAACTAAGAAGAGTTTTCGAAAAACACTGTATCCCTGTCTGCTTTAAACCGAGCAACACGCTGAGGCAGCAATTAGTACATCTGAAAGACCCAATACCCAAACACAAGAAAAGCGACATCATATATGCAGTGCAGTGCAGTGAAGAATGCTCTGATTTGTATGTGGGGGAGACCAAACAACAACTGCATCAACTTATGGCCCAGCACAGAAGAGCTAGTTCCTCGGGTCAGGACTCAGCCGTGTACCTGCATCTTGAGGATAAAGGACATACCTTTGAAGATTATAATGTTAACATATTGGCAAAGGAACGTGACTGGTTCAAGAGAGGTGTTAAGGAGGCCATTTATGTGAAAATAAAGAAACCAAGTCTAAATAGAGGTGGGGGAGTTCGACACTGTCTGCCATGTACAATGCTGTTTTGACACCTTACTCTGGGCGTTCCTATAACACCTCTTAGCCACTATCCAATCACGCCCTTAACACTTGGCTGTGATATGCTAATTGGGATTTTCCAGGGTACATAATTGCCACAGATTCTTGTACAAGTCATTCTGAATTGAGAAAGCCAGTCAGATGACTAGCGAAACGTCTTCAAGAACTAAACTTCAAGTCCAGTTGATCTAATTTAATACAACAGATAAACCATGACCTGGATGAATGAGAACCTTTACAAGCATATTAAGCTTGCTGTGCTATTAGTATTATTCTGCATTGAAACTATAAATTCATTTTATCTGCCTCAAAAACAATTTTTTTTCACTAATAAAAAGAATGCAACAGTAATAATAAAATGTTGCTAAAAAATTTAAACTAAAAATTCTAAATGAAAAGCTTCCAATAATTATTTGGTTTGACAGGTGTTTGCATTTGCATATTTTATTGTAAAATACATTAATTTTTGCTAATCTTCCAGCTGTATTTTCAAATATTTCTAGCTTTATTAAGCTATACAATAAAACTATTATTTTCAAACACTTTTCTCCTCTTATTTAAGTAGATTTTACCAATGGTTTATATTTCTTTTTGTATTATTTTTTCTCTTCTTTCCTATTCTGTAATCATAAGTCCTACTTCATACTGGTAATTGAAAAATGGAAAGGAAAAGAAATTGAGAAAGACAACAGGTATACATAGAGAAGTTTAATATGCTTTCACCTTGAAAGTCTTTTATAACAAAACAAAAAGTACCACTTTTTTAATATCTTGTGTGGTTTGCATTACATATCAAATAAGAAAAATATTGATGCCCATCCAAGTATTCAAAAAAACTGGGACAGATGAGACTCCTAACCTTTTACTCTGTAATTGTTTAATGTGTAACTAGTTGCTGATGTATTGTAAATTCAATGTTTTATACCATATTTCCTCTCCCTGTTTATATTTAATATTTGCTCAATAACTAAAAATAACAGATATTCGCTATATAGAAGTGTCCTACTAGTAGAACTTTACCTTTACAAAGTAAATTAAGATAGCCACAGATACAACAAATATAACATTGCACACCCCCTAAGCTTATAGTCCTTAAAGGAAATGTCCACCCCTCCACAAACAAAGCCTTACCTGCTTTAAAACACCCAATAAGCAGGACTTCGTTAACTTGAAATCTTCCAATTCGGCTCTCACACTGAGCTATTATACTCACAAGCTCCTCGCTCCACCACCACTTCCGGGATCCTCAGTCAGTCTCCACTGTGGCTGCTGTGTTCTTTTTATGTTCTTGGCCAGCCACAGTGGAGACTGCTCCAGGAAAGGCAGTCAGTGATTGGCCATGACATCACTGTCACGGCCGACACTGTCTTACCCGGAAGTGGGGAGACGTGGCGGTGGAGCGAGGAGGAGCTTGTGAGTATAATAGTTCAGTGAGGGAGCCGAATTGGAAGATTTCAAGTTAACAAAGTCCTGCTTATCGGGTGTTTTAAAGCAGGTAAGGCTTTGTGTGTGGAGGGGTGGACATTCCCTTTAAAATTGAACATAAAATCAGTTGTTACTCTCCCACCCGGTGCCTTTGAATTTTCTTTCCTAAAGTACATGGAGAAGTATTGGTCAGGACAGAATGAAGGGAAGGAAAGCACCCATAGCAAGAGTGTGTCCATGTTTGTATGTAAAGATAATGATGAGAATTATAGAAATAAGTATATGGTATGCTGGGGTAAAAGTAAAAAAAGGAGCAATTGGAGGTAAAGAAGTTAGGAAAAAAATTCAATGAAATTAAGCAATTGGGGGGATCCTCCACTGCTGTGAGAATGATATGTAATAAGCTTGGAGGTCAAGATTAAGTAATTAAAGAAACAAAGATTAAAAATATACAATATGCAAAAAAAAAAAAAAAAAACAGCAAAAAGGTCCCCCTCTAGAGTATATTACATTAGATAAGGAGTATATAATTATTTAAAAATTTACAACATTAAAACGTAATTTTTTCTAATACATATTAAAGGGACACTATACTGAAAAAATGACTTTGCCTCATATAAATCTATAATTGAATACATGTAAGTAGCACTTACTCTGAGGTGTGTGTCTTGATGCATGCCTTCAACCCAGCACATGCTTTGCTCAGGAGCAGTATCCCACCTCCCTCTTTTAACCACTCCCACTTCCATCTGACCTGACTTTTTCCCACAAATCAACTGTTAAACCTGCACACAGTATACAGCATTCCAACTATCAAAACTCTGCCACCATTCCAGCTACAGCCAAACTGCTCACAGAAAAATAGTTTTTGAGAGCAAGGAACTTGATTGACAGCTTAAATGTAAGATGTTTTAGACTGGATATCTAGAGAAATAGAGGGCAGATCAACAATAAAATTATACATGGTGGTTGGGAAGAATTACAGTTTCCAGTTATGATAAATTAAAGGGCATGTCCACCCTTTTTGAAAACTTTTGGCACAATGCAGGGGATACTCTCCCACTCCAAACCACTATATTCATTCAATTAAAATCATTGTCAATCTGTACTTACACCTTCTCGATCCTGCGCTGTTCATCCAGAGGACCTGGACGAATGAGAAACTTCACAAGCATATTTCATATCATTTTGGGGAGAAAACCCTCAAACTTGTACGGCAAAATGAAAAGACAGCAAGGAAATTGGCAGACTACAGAAACCATCTGCGATTTAACCTCAGATGCAGACAACAAAGGCTAGTACCTTGCAGCATACATCTGGATTCCACAGTTAAAGGCATCAGAGCCAAACAGATACTACAAAAGGCTCAAACACAGCTCCTAAATGACCGGTTATGACAGACACATTTTACAGTCCATGCTTTAATGCACAACATTAGTCAACTAGAACAGAACCTGGCCTTACAGCTGCCTGTGGCCATCTGGGAAAGAGTGATGGAGTTCACAAAACAAGCACAGCTTTCTCAGCACTGTAAGAGCAAACAAAGGCAACAGAACAAGTTCTCTATTCTGTCATCCCAGAACACCCCCAAAGGAGAACAACTACCTTGGATACAAAAGGAGGGAAGTGTCACTTCATCAAACAAGGAGGAATGGGTGAGAAACTTGTCTAACAGGACCCTGACCCAGCCAGAAATAGAAGTCCTTGCTAAGGGCTTGAATTTTGCCATCACTCCTAAAGCCATCCCTGTGGTGGATATTATAGCAGCCACAGAAGCCTCAATCCACAATAATAAGGTACCACAGAGTGAGGCAGAACAACTTCGCCTTAAGGTATCTGCAGCCTTAGCCAGTGCTAAAACTCCTTCATCTAACCTGACCACACAGGAAAGAAGAGCTTTAACATCCCTCAAGAAAGATTCCAGTATCAGCATTCTACTGGCAGACAAGGGAAGATGCACAGTGGTACTCAACACCTCAGACTACCATGATAAGGTGACCATGCTCCTGGCTGATAACAACACATATGAGGCTTTAACAAGGGATCCCACCAGCCGTTATTTATCATCGCCTCTACCCTGGTGAGGCACATCCATGCATATATGGACTCCCAAAGATACATAAGGAAGGGGCACCACTGAGACCTATAGTCAGCAGCATCAACTCTGTAACATACAAGGTGGCAAAATACCTAGCCAACATCTTAGGACCATTGGTGGGAAGTTCTAAGCATCACATCCAGAACTCTCAGGATTTCACCAACAAGATTGAAGATATAGTAATCGGTGCAAAAGAAACTATGGTGTCCTATGATGTAACATCTCTTTTCACCTGTATACCCACCAAGGAGGCTGTTGACATGGTGAGAAAATAGCTAGGCCAAGACAGCACTCTTATCAGCAGAACTAATCTCAACCCAGAACAGGTGTGTTCCTTACTGGCCTTGTGCCTAAATACCACCTATTTCAAATACAGGGATAAGTTCTATAAGCAAAAACATGGATGTGCTGTGGGATCTCCAGTTTCACCCATTGTGGCCAACCTTTACATGGAGGAGGTAGAAAAACAGGCACTTACATACCTTTAAGGGCATAGCACCAAGCATCTGGTTCAGATATGTGGATGACACCTGGGTTAAAATCCACCAAAAGGAAGAACAAGCTTTCACAGAACACATTAATGCAGTAGACCAAAACATCAAATTTACAAGGGAAGAGGTACAAAACAACAAACTGGCTTTCTTGGACTGCTTGGTAGAAGTTAAGGAAAATAGTATAGTGAAGTAGAGGTTTACAGAAAACCAACACACACAGATCAGTATTTGATGTTTGACCCCTTTAGATCTTAAGCTGGGTGTCATCAGAACCCTGCAACACAGAGCTGAGAACATCCCTACTAGCACAGAGGTGAAGGCTAAAGAAATTAAACATCTCAGAGGAGCCTTTAAAACTTGTGGATATCCACACTGGACGTTTATCAAAAGAAGTAGAAGGAAATAAAAGAACACGAATACCAACAGTGAAGGGGAAAAGCAAGACAGGATAAAGAACATGGTCATCCCATATGTAGCAGGGGTTTCAGAGAAATTAAGAAGAATTTTCAAAAAACACCGTATCCCTGTCTGCTTTAAACCGAACAACACACTGAGGCAGCAATTGGTACATCCGAAAGACCCAATAGCGAAACACAAGAAAAGCAACATCATTTACGCAGTGCAGTGAAGAATGCTCTGATTTGTATGTGGGGGAGACAACAACTGCATCAACGTACGGCCCAGCACAGAAGAGCCAATTCCTTGGGTCAGGACTCAGCCGTGTACCTGCATATTAAAGATAAGGGACATACATTTGAAGATTGTAATGTTAACATATTGGCAAAGAAACGTGACTGGTTCAAGAGAGGTGTTAAGGAGGCCATTTATGTGAAAATAAAGAAACCAAGCCTAAATAGAGGTGGGGGGGTTAACACCAACTGTCTGCCATGTACAATGCTGTTTTGACACCTTACTCTGGGCATTCCTATAACACCTCTTAGCCACTATCCAATCATGCCCTTAACACTTGGCGTGATATTCTAATTGGGATTTTCCAGGGTACGTAATTGCCACAGATTCTTGTACAAGTCATTCTGAATTGAGAAAGCCAGTCGGATGACTAGTGAAACGTCTTCAAGAACTAAACTTCAAGTCCAGTTGATCTAATTGAATACAGCAGATATACCATGACCTGGATGAATGAGAACCTTCACAAGCATATCCCCTGCATTGTGCCAAAAAGTTTTACAGCTACTTAACTTCCAGCCATGGAGGGATTGGGAGGGAGTGAGGGATAGGGGGGAAAGGGTTCTTCTGAGCATGCCTCTTACCTTGATGAGGTTAGCCAAGATACAGGCACTGGATAAGGCACTGACAGCTCCTACCTAGCAGTTTCCTGCACTTTAAAGGGACATAACAGGAGAACCACAAGGAGCAGGGATGTAAGGTAAGGATTTTTTTTTGTACAGTGAGGCCAGTAGTTGGTAAGATTTTAGTTTGGTGGGTGGACATGCCCTTTAAAATAACCTTTTTTTTGGTATAGATGTCTTTTAAAATTGGAACAGAACACACACAGTATCATATACAGTATATATGTAAATATGCTCTAGATGGGGTCCTTTTTTCTGTCTCTTTTTGTCGATTAAAAAAATATTTTAAAAACAATTATAAGAAGAAAGGATTACTATAAATTTATATATTTTGACCTAATTTACTAGTAAACTGAATCTGAACCATTTTATTCTCACAAGACATTGATCCCATAAACACCTCAATATCAAACAGCAAACTGCTTTAAGAAATAAAAGATTATCATTTTAGAATGTTTTTAATATTTAAACTTGTGAAGATAACTTAAACATGTGGTGCATGAAAGACAATCTTGAATATGCCTGAATTTAAACCATTTGTCAAGGAAGGTAAAATATTCTAAAGCAAGTATAAAAAGACTAAAAGCAGCTAACCTGGATAAAGTATAAAAAATATCAACTGTTGATATACTCAGTTGCTTGTAATCTAGTAAAGCTAAATCTTTTACTTAATAATATAAAATTATTTCCTTCCATTTTGGGTTTCTTTCCATTTGTTATAATTTGTTGCAATGCTTTAAAGAGGAATTAAGGGAGCAAGAATTCCAAGGTGCTTACTCATGTGGCAAAGGGGAACAGAATCCTAAAGGAGTCTTCTGCTTACTGAGCATGAAGTAGATGTGACAGTTAGATTTGAGGGAAAGATTGTTTGCAGGATAATGAGGAAGCCAGCTGGGTTACAGTTAGAAGGTGTGGGATGGGAAAGAGGAAAAGGGTGGTTTATCTATTCAAACAGATTTGCCAGGTTGAAGATGATGGGTGTGTGGGAGACCAGTCATTCTAGTAGTAGGGGGTGGTGGTAAATAGGTATTTTGGTCATAGGGGACTCTAGTATTATAAAAACAAACAGGGTAATAAGTTTTCAGTATCACCATATAGTTTGATGTGTTCGTGTAGCCATGTTTTGGTGTGTTGTGGATCGGGCAGACAAATTATTGGGAGGGGCATGGCATGGCCCAGCTGTCTTTGTAAATATCAATAATAACAACAAAGTGGTTAGTAGATGGAGGACCCTAAAGTGTGAGTTCAGATTTGTTTCAGAACTTTTACCTGTCCCACATGCTGCAGTTGGGAATTAGAGCATTAAGTGCATAGGTAAAGTTGTGGTGTAGGAATGAGGCTTTTCATTTTTAGAACACTGGGCTGTTTTTCCATTGGGGTACAACTTTCTGGCAACTAAACTTAATGGAAATGTGTTTGCTGTGCTAGGATATTTAAGAAGTTAGAAGGGGCTTTAAACATGTTAGATTGGGTGGTAGGCAAGCAAGTATATTATGGGTAAGCCAGTAGAAATGGAATAGAAGAGTCCTAAAAGGGAGGTAGAATTTTTCTATATATGAAGTCACATCTAAAGCTTTGCATCAAAAAAATATATCAAGGCTAATACAGGTGACACAGAGGAGCTCCAATACAAGTTTTTGGTAGGTCAGAAGATGACTAAAACCCATCATTATAGTATGTTATAAAGTACCTTCTATTAGTGAATTGAAATGAACAAAACTGGTGAGTTTCATTCTGACAGCGCTACTACCAGACCCATTGAAGCTCCAAATATCCTACTCAAACTCAATTGAATCACAATGTTTTATTTATTATTATTTTTTATTGCAAATTTCTAATCTTTTTTTTTTTTCATTCTAGTTTTTGATTTTGTTAAATTTGATTTTCAATCATAAGTTCTGAGTTTCAAAAATGTTGGAAATTCTATTGGATATGTGGATTTACTAAACTAGCAGTTTTGAATGGAAACCAGGTTCATTTTGAAACTGGGATTTATCACTAGTAGTGAGGAGTATGAGGTACAGTAACTCTTACAATTGGAAACTGCTTCCCAATTGGTCCAGATTATAATAAGGGGAGAGTTCAACTATCCAGACATGAAGCAGTGAAGAATAAAAATCTATATTGATATTAAAAAAAACAAGATGGGTGGGGGGTGTTCCTTGCTTTCAGATACTGGCAAACTGATGGATAGTAACAAAGAGAAGGCAGAAAGCTTAAAATGATTGTTTGCTTCTGTTTACAATAATGAGGCAATATTTAACACATGCTTCCTTTATAATGGATGTACTCCTAGCTCATTGAAAACAGATTGGCTGGCTCAGGAAGAAGTACAATGTAATCAAAGGACTGGGATTAGATGGAACTCATCCTAGGATTATAAAGGAGCCAAGTTCAGTAGTAATACCTGATGTTGTACTGGGTGATTGGCAGATTGTTGATGTGATACCTATATTTAATAAAAGTGATTCTGTTCCCAGCCTGGTAATTATAGTCCTACCAGTGTGAAATCCATGGTGGGAAAACTTTTGGAAGGAATATAAAAGGATAAGATATTCAAATACATTTTAAAATACAACCTTAAAACAAAAAACTGGTCACATGTCTGTTACCTGCCCCCAACTACAACTGATATATTCAGCACATTATTATATGAATTATTAACAGATATTAAAGTATAATGATTGCCTCCACTGAGTAAGCTGACTCCTCTCTCCATGCAGTCAATCAAGACAAATGTTGACATCACAACCAATAATTGACTGTTGTTTCGCCTGCTGTCTTCACTGCACATGCTTAAGCTTATAAAAAGCTCATTGAGCAGGGGAAGAAGGCAGATACCCTTGCCAGAATGGAAGAGAACTTATAATTAAATATATGGTTACAAATGCATGTAATACACTGGTTACATTGGTAGAAAGAGAGGGCAGATAACTGAAAGGGGAAGATTGCGGGCAGATACCTGAGAAGTCACCAGTTTTTTGTGTTACAGGTGGACTTCAAAAGTAGGTTTCAGCGGTAGGTTTCAGCATGTTTTTAGGTGTAATTGATCATGCCAAACAAATTTGATTGCCTTTTATTAAAAGGTGAATTGTAATCTAGATCTTCAGGGGTAAGTGAATAGGATTTATTTGGAATTTGCAAAATCTCACAGTGGACTTAATATTTCAAATTTATACTTAGAATGAGACATGGTTAAAGGATAAAAAAACAGTGTTTATTAATATTTTATAGTTGGACATTCAAGTACTTGAGCCAGAACAGGGTTAGTGTTGTTAGTGTTGTTCCTCGGGGTCTGTCCTCGGCCCGGTATTTAACCTGTTTAAAAATGACCTAGTGTTGGTCATCGTGAATATGAAACCCTGTATTTGCTAATTTAAATAAAATTGGTGATTGGGCTACATAGGGGAAAATGAAGTTAAATGTTTTGAAATGCAAAGTTATGCATTTGGGCAAAAACATAAATGCTATAAAATTTAGTGTAGTGTAAAAGTAGCTTGACAACATTCTGCCTCTGTATAGAGACCATGTAAAGCCTCCTATGAGTATACATTACTGTTTTGTGCACTAGTTCACAGAAAGGATATAAACAAATTAGAAAAAGAGACTGGCAACTAAACTGATAAAAGGAATGAAGAATTTGTGTTATGAAGATAGATGATCAAATTGGGTTTGTTTTCTCTAGTAAAAAGTAGTGATGAATCTGGTTTCGGAAACTGAAAATTCATATTTGCCAATTAGCAGGGGATATTTTCTTTCACAGACTTGAGGACTTGAGGAAAATCCATTTCAACTTTACCAATGAATATGGTTCTTCACTGGGAGGGCAGTTATGTTGATATCCAGACTGTATCTTGTATGGACATGTGTATTTGGTTGTTTTCATGTCTAGGGCCATCTTATATACTAATGTCCAACAAACTGTTTTAAACTGTATTACCGGCTGGACCTTTATTTTTACTTACAAAGTAAGTGAGTTTTAATCTATTTAATGTATGTTTTATTGGATTTTATACTTGATAAGAACTTTTAAAACAATTTGTTGCTCCTCTTTGTTTTTATATACATGTACGAGCTCAACATTTTTTACTAAGCATCTGGTATTTAATAACCCGTGGTATCAACAACTTCTGATGCAGAGGGTTATCATAGAAGTATGGTTGTGCTGTAGTAGTAGTAAGTAGTAAATAAAAATTTTTAAAAAAAGTTTGTTAAAGGCATGATGAATTAATATAGTTTAATATGTGTCTATGAGTAAGACCTTTTTTGTTTGGTTAGGCGGGGTCAGGGTTTTTTTGTGTGGTAGGGTTGAACTTGATGGACTGTTGTCTTTTTTCAACCCAAAATGAACTATGTAATAACGCAATGAAATGGACAAATTATCCCAGTGCTTAGAGTGTACTTTATTTTTTAAATTTCTCTTTATATATTTTATATAATTTGTTTTTGACATTCTAAGTGAATTCATTTGTATATATTCTCCTAAATTGCATGATCATCAAATAACAGGTCTCTGTCTATTCAGTGGAAATAAAAGTATTTTGTCAATGTGTTAGAAAAGACATTCTTGTTTCTGTAAAAATAACTAATACTGTACATGTGACAATTTACTGAGGACAGCAATATGGAGGTTAGAACAACTAGATATTTATCACAATTGATTTAGTAGCAAATGAAATATTTAAGGATGATCATTAAACTAACTTTCAAGTTGATGTGCAATGCTGCTACAAGAGAACTGTATGTTATAATTTGGGACATTTACTGAAACTCATATGAAAATGTAATAGCTAAAAATGTTATAAACGTTTTACTGTTCAGCAAGTATTCATATTGCCATTATGTGCATCAAATAGGATCTTGGTCAAATGGTTTCTGAAGACGATACATTTCAGGGTAATGAGCCTTTGGTTTTAGACATTTTTATAACAATGCTGTGAGATGATATAATGTACACTTCACAAATTGGATAGAAGCATATAGTATTCAAAGTGCAACTATATCTGAAAAAAGTTAGAGAACATTATGGTATCTTAACAGTAATATATTCAATATATTCATTAACAAAAAGGTTACATTGTCATATTTAAAATAATAGTCCATCTTATTAAATTACATTGTGCTCAGTAGAGATGTTCGAAACTTCTGTTCTGTTTTCAAATTTTCGAAAATTTGAAAATTCGTTTTTCGAACCCATAGAAGTCTATATGAGAAAATTTTTTTATAGTTTCTGTCCATTTTGAGGGGCGAATAGTAATAGTAGGCTACTGTAATTGACATAGAGACCTGGGGAATGGTCTAGAAAACTCGTAAATATAACGAAAACTTATTTTAAAGCTATCTTTTCTTATGATCGGGCTGGTTTCGAGCTTCCGCATTCTATTTTCGAGGTTTACCGAAATTCAAATGCTACTTTCGATGGTTACCGGTATTACAAATTCGAAGGTTACCGAAATAGTTTCTTTTTTTCCCAAGGGATTACCAAAAAAGATCTTTACTTTTGAGGGTTACCGAAATCAATTAGGGATGGCCGGTTCGCGGATCCAAACCCGGATCCGCCGCGGATTTATCCCGTTCGCGAACGGCGGATTTTTCCGGATTTTCCGCCTTCCGAACTTCCGATTCGCGGATTTTTCGTATTTTCGAAAAGAGGATTAAGAGGATTTAAGAGGATTTCTCTTATTTTCATTAATACGTATTTTCGAAAATTTTCGAAATTACGAGGATTACTCGTATTTTTGAAAATACATATTTTCGAAAATACTAGTTTTTCTCGTATTTTCGAAAATTTTCGAAAATACGAAAAATCTTGTAATTTTGAGGGTAGTTTTCATTTTAGTGGGTCCGCTCGCGGATTTTCGAATTTTCGAATTTTTTCGAAAATTCGCGGATCCTCGAGCGGACCGGATTCTGCGAAGTTCGGACATCTCTAAAATCAATTGCTACTTTTGTGGGTTAGGGATACTACACCGAAATCGGCTTGTGTATTTAAGGGTTACCGAAATAGGGTCCTTCTTTTCCGAGGGTTACCGAAATCGGCAATTCTGCTTTCGGAAACTACTTCCGGTTTCTGGCTGCTCATTCCTGTTCTGTCCCACATCTGAATTAGAGCCTCAGAATGCCAAGCATGGAGTGGCAGTGCTTCATGGTGGCCTATCTGGCCAAAAGTAACTATGATGGGATACCGGCTGGCACTCCACATATTAAGAGGTGCAAGTTGCGCATTATGCACCATGTGCAGCGGAAGCTGCAAACGAAGTTTGATGTGAGTCACACTTCCCAACTACAGCGCAAGTGGTCTGAGTTGAAGAGACAGAGGGCCAGCTATGTTGCAGACATTGCAAGCAGAGCACAAGGCAAGTATCACTGTTTTAGCCATTTATTTCTGCTTTGATTGTTATATAAAATGTTTATATGAAGTATTATCTAATTTATTTGTACTTTTTTGTAAACCACATAAATAATTAACAGAGAAGCTTTTGTTTTTTTACAAGTTTATATTTGTGTAAAGCATTTTCTTATTACCGATAACTGCATTGCAAACCGCCACTAACATTTGCAGGACCTTATTAATGTTAGTTAGTGTTAGTGAATAAACTGGTGGGGGGGTTAAAAAGCCCAAAAAGCTGTCGCTACCGACATATTAATCGATTTAGAGAGATGACTCTACCCCATCCTCTCCTCCTCCTTCTCTGCCTCAGCCTCTGGCACCACCACAAGGCAAGTATCACGGTTTTAGCCATTTTTTCGACCTTGAGGCTGAGGCTACAATGCAATGCACCGAAGCATGCACGCAATTCAAGTGCGCTTTCTCGCATTGTTGATGTGATGTTGATATTTTCCATTATGGAAACACATGCTATTGGGCAAAAAAAAAAAAGGTGATCGCATGTGCAATCCCAGAAATTTTTGCATTCCCGTGATTTCCACAATATTTAAAATTGTGGGTGCAAATGTTTAAAAACGCGTTAATGCAGCCTAGCCCCAATTGTTATATAGAATGTTTATATAAAATATTATCACATTTATTTACATAAATAATTGTCAGAGAAGCTTTTGTTTTATAGTTTATATTTGAGTAAAGCACTTCTTATTACCTATTAATGTTAATGTGGTAGTTAATGTAACTAGTGGCGCATTAAAAAGCGTGGTAAAGCTGTCACTACCATCATATTAATGTATTTTATTTTTTATATGATCTTACAGAAATGGAAGCTGCCCCCACTGCACCACCTCCAATCCCAGCACCACCCACGGTGGATGATGATCGGCTGGCCAGGATGGGCAGGACCATGACCCGCAGAAAATTTCTGAAAATATATATTTTTTTAAAATATTGTTTATATGATATATATATATTTATATATATACTTAAAATTTTAAAAAAATGTTGTCTCTACAATTTACTGCACACATACATCACACTGTACACAGTTTTCGTTGTTTAGAGGAAAGTGGGTGATGGGGTACCATTTTTTACAGCACCACAGAGTACAGGAGCAGACCCACTGTAGTACAGGAGCAGGCCCACTGTAATACAGGAGCAGGCCCAGTGTAGTTGGTTACCATTGTTGCTGAGCCAGGCAGGCTTTGCCCTGGTAGAATGACCACATGCCTTAGTAGCAACTCTCCCTCAGGGTATTCATAGTGCAAGGGAAAGTGAGTAATGGGGTAGCATTCCTTTGCAGCATCATGGGCCCACAGTGAGCCAGGAAGGCAGCCAGACAAGCACATCTAGACTGTTGTTTTGGGCCAGGCAGGATTGACCCACAGTTAGAAACATTAGCCACAGAATAGCTGGTGCGGCTGTACAAAATGGTCAAAGCAGGTGACACCACAAGGGTGTAAACATATGGCATGGGCCAGGCAGGATTGACCCACAGGTAGAAACATTAGCCACAAAGTAGCTGGTGCAGCTGTACAGAATGGTTAGAACAGGTGACACCACAAGGGTGTAAACATTTGGCATGGACCAGGCAGGATTGACCCACAGGTAGAAACATTAGCCACAGAGCAGCTGTTCTTAACTTAGTTACCATGAAAGATTAGCTTTAGTATAGCTTAGTCAGCCATGATAATAGAGCCACACACAACTGACCCTTCACTGGAATAATTAGCCATTACACAGCTTAAATGAGGTAGAGCGAGGTAGGACCATACATGACCCTACAAAACAGAAAAATTAGCCACTTTTCAGCTGAGCTGGCATTAGCTATGCCTCAAGCTGAATAATGAGGCAGAGAGAAGGAGCAGTATGGCTGGCAACTAGCAAGGGGCAACAGACCTTCAGTCACAGACATCAGCAACAGAGATGCTGTACTGAGATGTGATCCACACCTCATTCATCTTAATGAATGCCAGACAGTCCACATTCTCAGTAGAGAGACGAGTCTTCCTCTCCGTAACAACACCCCCCAGGTCCTCTCCGAAAGGACACTGGATGCTGGGCAGGACAGGACCTCAATGGCATGCTGTGCCAACTCAGGCTAGATGTCAAGCCTCACCACCCAATAGTCCAGTGGATCCACAATCTCTGATGAGTCTACACTGGCCCTGGATCTGATGTACCCAGTAACCTGGCAACTGAGGTGTTGCCTGTTGGAGCTGCCAGTAGAGGGACCTGGCAACTGTGGCTGAAAGAATAGTCTTAAGTTGGCCGCAAGGCCGCCTCCAGTACTGCTCCTCCTCTCAGGCAGGAGACGTGCACCCCCAACATCAGGTGCTGTCAGCAGAACAGAGGTGACGCAGCAGCAACGTCTCATAGTTCTGCATTCTTCCTTCCCTCTGAGATGTGGGGATGAACTCAGACATTTTACCCTTGTAGTGGGGATCTACAAGGGTGGCCACCCAGTACTGCTCCTTCTCCTTGATGGCCTTAATCAGGGGGGTCCTTGGGCAGGCATTGCAACATAAAGAAGCACATCTGCTGCAAATTGCCTGCCTCAGAGGACCCCATGTCCTCTGTGTCACTGAGGACTAGTGTCGGATTCAACCTCTCCCCAACCACGGATGATATGTGGTACTTGGGAGGGTTGAAGTGTCCCCCTAGAAGAACGCCCCATTTCCACTGGTTCCAGGTCAACAAAATCCTCATCATCATCATCAGATGTCTGCTCTGTACCATGATCACTGGGTTCAGAAAGAGTCACGGTACCGTCATCCTCCTCTTCACGTAGCTGCTGCTCTGTGGCTATTGCCTTGTCAAGGATGCCATGAAGCGTGTGCTTGAGGAGAAACACCAGAGGGATGGTATCCAAGACGGTGGCATCATCACGGCTTACCATCCTGGTGGCCTCCTCAAATAGAGCGAGCACACGACAAGCATTCCTAAGCAGCCGCCACTGCCTGAGTAACAGGAAACCCAGGTCCCCAGAGCCTGATCTTGTACTGTAATGGTACAAATAGTCCATGATGGCTCGCCTTTGCTGGAGCAGCCTTAAGCATCATCATGAGACTAGAGTTCCAGCGGGTGGGGGTGTCGCATATCAAGTGGTTCTGTGGCAGCTGGTGCTGCTGCTGGAAATCAGACAGACAAGCTGTGGCTGTGTATGACAATCTGAAGTGGCTCGACATCCTCCTAGCATACCTCAGTACATCCTGCAGGCCAGGCTACTTGCTAAGGAAATGCTGGACAACTAGTTTGAGAACATGGGCCAGGCAAGAAATGTGTATGACATTGCCCAAGCAAAGGGCAGACATGATATTAGTGGCATTGTCACAATAGGCAACCTTGCCTATTGAGAGGTGGTGGGGGGGTCAGCCACCTCTCAGCTTGCCCTTGCATTGCTGCCAGCAACTCTGGCCCAGTGTGGCTCCTATCACCAAGGCACAGAAGCTGCAAAACTGCATGGCACTGTCTCACCTGTCAGGAAGAATAGGCTCTATGGGGGCCCATGGCTGTCCGAGAGGAGGACTCACCAGATGAGGAGGGGGTGGTGGAGACTGGAATATCACCAATACGTGGTGGTACCACCATCTCCCCACGTGTGCCCCATGCTGTGTCTCTGCTGGCTGGCCGCATGACACACTGTAAAAGACAGATACCACCCCTGGTCATACTTGCTGGACCATGAGTCCATAGTAAGGTGGACATGCTTGCCCCCACTGTAGTCCAGCGAAGCAGCTATATTGCCCTGTAGATGTTCGTGCAGGGCTGATACTGCCTTCTTGGCAAAGTAATTACAGCCAGGGACTTGCCACTGCAGTGTGCCAATAGCCACAAACTACCTGAATGCTGCACTGTTTACCAGGCTGAATGGTAGCAGCTGCACCTCCAGGGGTTTTTCTAAGCTGGCAGTGAGACGCTGTGCTTGGGGGTGACTGAGGGATAGCTTCTGTCCCCGCTCCAATAACTAGAGAAGAGTGACCTGCCTTTTAGTGTATGAACCAGCAGCAGTGTCAAGGCACCTCTTAACACTGCCTGCTGGGGCCAAAGGCTGTCTCTCCTCCCTAACTTCCACAGGTGAAGCATCTGATGAATCTGGAGGGGGAGGAGTGGTGGCTCCTTGGGCATGAGGAAGGGAATGTGCAGGTGCCTGTACATTCTTTATCTGTTGCTCCCACCGAGCTCTGTGGTGCAGCATCATATGTTTCCTCATAGATGCCATGCCCAAGTTAGAGGTGGTCTTCCCAGGGCTAACACGTTGCAGGTACAGACAGCACACTGCAACCATGGCATTACCTGGAGCCAAGGTGGAGAAGTCCCACACTGCTGAGCCACTGGCCCGCCTTGGAGCAGAGATTACCTGCTGTTGTGCCCTGTCCTGCCCTGCCTCCACACACAGTACTATGATGCGCTGTTGCTGCCTCTGCCCTCTGACCCCAGTCCTGCCTCTGGGTTCAGGCTCATGCTCATGCTCTGAGCGCTCTCCCTCATACACACTATCCTGCTCCTCCTCTCCCACTTGTGGCACCCATGAACGATCTGTGACATCATCGTCCACGAGCACCTCTTCATCACTGAAGGTTGTGTCACTAACATGAGCAGCAGCAGCTGGAACCTCATCCCCTATATTAGTTCCCTGGCTGCTGTCATTGGACTGCTGCATGATAAGCTCGACCTCCTGTACTCCAGTGCCCTGAACACTTTCTTCCTCTGCCACAGGCATTAGGAAGGACTGTGTGTCAGTGCAAAGCTCCTCCTTGAGCACACTAGCGCCACACATAGTGTGAGAAAATATCTCCTGTGACTCATGAACCTCCGGATCCCCGAAAGTTTGGACCATGTGGTCAATAAACTCCTGATAGATAGGATCAGGGTCCATGCCCACAGTAGGAGCCACAGGGGAAGGAGGGGCAGGCACATTATCAGTGATGGCAGCTTGGCTGTCCTGTGCCTGTGAGGAGGTGGAAGGGGAAGGCTGAGATTGATAGCCGTAGCCCGGCTACCCCAGAACATATCAGGCAGTGAAATCCCTTACCAGAATTTACCCACATTTGCAAACGCGATATTGAATCACGAAAAGGAACATTTAACCAGAGCGATAGCGGCTCTGGGTAAATGAGCCTGTTTGTGTACAGAAATGTTTCTTAAATGGATTTAAATTAGAAATCCCCTTGCTTCCCACTAGATTTTCTTCCTGAAGTTGGATTCACTTCAACACATAATTTATTGTTGATTAATCTATATTGGTCATATTAGTTTGTAAGTGTTTCAAATATTGGAATGAAATATTGGAATGGAATTGAGCCCCAAAAACATTGTGTCTCTGTCAGCACGCTTTCGTAATAAATACTGATTTACTATAGATAGTGATTCTGACATTTGTATTGATTTATACCTTGTTCTATAAGCCAAGGAGCTGTGGGAAATGCAGCTTGCCTAAAACCACTGTACCTGGGAAAGACTGAAGCATTCAACATGAATTATAAGTTTGAGAAAGGCCCATACCTGTTCCAACATGACTGTACACCAGTGCACAATGCAAGGTCCATAAAGATGTGAATATAGTGTGGAGGGACATGGCTGGCCTGCACAGAGCCCTAACTTACTAACTCTTTAAAATTTGCATAAACACACTCCTTAGGCCCTAAAGCTTGGTATACACCATTAAATATTTCGGTTCGTCTGGTCGACATTACAGTGGATCCGAAATTTTGGAATTTTCTTTGGGCAGCGATGACAGGCGTCCAGCAGCTATTATTGAGACGACTGAGTATTTTTCCGGCTGGCTGCTCGCTAATGGCGAACGGTTGGTTGGGATAAATACATCTCATGGTGTGTACGCTATAAATTTACCTACCGAGGATCCACTCGCAGCTTCTCACCAACAGGTGGCAGCTTCTCACCAGCAGATGGCTGCTTCCAAGTGGAATATTAGTATAATATTAGTGTGGGTTTAACTCGTTAATCGGGGGGCCTGTGTTGTTTTCTATTAAGGGCACCCAATGTTTTGTACTACAGCCTAGTACCAGTGATGTAGTAACTCAAACTAAGTACTGCATTGCGAGAACCCGGAAGGAAGAGGAGCACAGAGGGTAAGTATTGCATCATCCTGTTTGTCTTTAAAACCTTTTGATTGACAGTGTATATTCTGCACATTTCACAATTTTGGAATAACTAATATGTATTATTTTTGTTACACATCTTATTTTAGGCACAAAGTTATGTAAAATAATGCAAAGGGATGTTCAATGCTAAAAAAAAGTAAGCATTCATTCACTGGATCATCTTGCAGCTTTATTCAAAAAAGGTTGAATGAGGAGACAAATGACTATATTAAATGCAGTTTATTTAAGGTAAGTTTGCCTGGTTTCAAATAATCATAAAATGTAAGCAATTTTACAAAGCTGACATTCTAATGCTTTAGAAAACTGCAAGAAATCACTGTACAATTTTTAACTTTTCATGATAGCTAGATTCATGAATATCAAAATGTTTTCAAGGCAGGTACTATATATCCTGATTGCTATCAGGGAGATGCAATATTGTTCACAATGTCTTTATTTTGTCGCAAACCCTTTAATGGCTATGTGTTTGCATGCTTTGCTTTGGGATTTTTATGCGCACACAAGGGATGCAATAAATTAAGTCACAATTTTTGCACTAGTTTTTTAGCACCAAAATAAACACCTTTTCAATTGTGGTTTTAAAGCACAGCAAAAGTTTGCTTCTTGCCACTAGCGTTTTTATGATGCATCAGTGGTTATAAAGTGATTAATACATCATGGGTACAAGTGTAGGTACGTTCCAATAGGGACATTTATTGCCTCTGTATATCCTGACAGAATGTATATCTAGGAAAACGCACAAGAGAAACACACAAATACTGTTTTTCAATAGATTATTATTATTTTGGATTTATATAGCGCCCGCATCTTCTGTAGCGCTTTACAATTACATAGATACATTCACTACCTAACGCAAAACAAAATGGGGCAATATATGGGCCTGTAAAGGGAAAGCCAACAGGAGCATCTTACAATGCCAAGATCCTGCAATGCAATACCGGACGTAATCACATATAGCATTCCAAGACTCGGGTAAGGTAAGATGTGCCTGCTTGCGATATTAGATTCCCCTGTTAGTCTATGACAAAAGTCAAGTTCCACATTCTAAAAAAAATTTGTTTTTGTTGTTTTCTTCTTTATTATATGTGTATAATTTCTTTCTACATAGAGTATGTTTATGATCATATTCTATCATTTTACCCACAAGGCATTTTGAGCACATTTAGTAACCCTCTCGTTGCCTTTCACCATGTTGTGATGGTAGAGTAGGAAGGATTGTCCAGACAATTGCAGGCTCCTAAAGGCTACAGTATACTGTAAATAGATCAGAGAGATATACTGTAGTAAACAAATAATAAGAAAAAGTTCAGCTTAATTAAAGGTAATTATTACGATCTTTCGTGATGCCGACAAATGTTCCGCATTGGGAAAGGTAGTTTTGGAAAAATTCCCCTTGTTCGAAGTCAGCTCCCTGTACTTAAGTATAGGGAGTCCCCACGATCATAGGAAGTTTGGCACTCACAAATGTTCTACATATACTTTCTATAGGTAAAATGATTGTGACTGTGTGTACTCCCATCTGTATGTAATGTTGCAGATTCTGCCTGTCATGTTTGACAGATTGCTACAGTGTGTACCCACCTTAAGTGTTTAGTTGTGCCACTAGAGAGAAAATCACTTCTTGAAAAATGCTTTCTAAGAAGTGGAAATTTGGTTTTTAACTTAACGTAAACTAACATTTATGCCTGTTTTCAAGTTACCGCAGTTATAATTCCCTCATAAAATCTACACATGCTTTTTACCCAATAAAACATAAGTGACAAAAAATAACATTTTCCAAAATGCATGCATGAAAAGTTAAATGGCATGTCCACTAAATAAAAAACTTTTAGGGTTATTCATTAAAAGTTCTTATTGTTTAAAATGGTGCTAATTTTGCCCCAACCAATCGGGTATTATTTAACATTTGAAAAAGCTAACATCTGATTGGTTGGGGCAAAATTAGCACCATTTTAAATGATAAGAACTTTTATTGAATCTCCCTGTTAATTCCAAAATGTAGATTACCCCCCCATACCCCACTTTCGCATTATTAACAGTTTCCAAAGGCGCTCCTGAACTTCGTTACATGACCGGGTCCCTCGCTGCACCTACTCTGCTGCTGCTGACAGATGCTCCCCTTTCTGGTTGCGGCTGTCAGTTAAGGCATGATGTGATGTCACGCCCAATCGCCTGACAGGAAGTAAAGCAACTGTCAGGGCAGAAGTCAACTGCTCCTGTTTTTGCTCGAAATGAGCTCAAAACAGGAGCAGGGGCCGGCACCTAGACATTCTACATTTTAGAACAAAGTTTTTTTTTGAGTGGACTTGACCTTTAAGTAAATGCAGATCAGTAATCCTCTGATTCTAAGGAAAACTGTGCCTCACCTACCTTCACCATTAGATTTCTGGGAATAGCAAAACTTGTGTGTGTTAGTGGCAATATTTACCCACTAAATATCACTAAAAGGGAAGCTTGTGTTTTATTATCAAATCTTCCCCTGAGGAACATGCAGCCCAGTATTCTTCTAAAACAATACCTATATGTTTACATCAAGATTATGTTTGTTTGGCTTTGTGACATAGCTAGCCTTTTATTTTAAAATATTAGCAACTAAAAACTGTTGATTTGTAGACCTATTTCTGTAAACAGGACTTTTCTCCAAGTTTAATTTTCCTTCACAAGATTGCGTGTACTGCTTATGGAATTTTGCATGACCGATCTCAAGGATGTTAGCAATAAATATCCCAAAAATATAACTGGGTGTTAAGTAACTGGGTGTTAAGTAATTCTCTGGTTCCCAATGCGGCAACTTTCTGGTCATGGCTCTGTGTGTACTTATAAAAGTGTGGTACCATTTTATTCAAGACATGTGGGCGATTGATATTTAGTGGGCAGTATCAATTATACATGTATGTACAAATAGTGCCCAAGGTAGAGTGGTATTCATTTAAAAAAAAAATTCCCTTCAAGCAAAGATTAGTAGTTTGGCTTTGGGTATATTTGGGGTGATTAGCTGTACCTTTCTCTGTGTGCACCATGCATGTGGCACATTTTTTGATTAGGAACATATAGGAGATTCATATTTAGTGGGGTTTCTTATTTGTCATGGGGAGTTGGGCAAAAAACTTATGATGCTAGTTGTTAGTCATATCTGTAGAAAAGGTTGGAACTTAAAGGGCATCTCCACCCTAAAAAATATTTTTTGATATGTTAGAGGGCATCCTTTCCCAATGGCTATATTAGATAGTTAAAAAAGAAGCAATACGCTACTTTTAGCCACTCGTTCCAGCTGGGGTTCTGATCCGGCTCCCTGCTGAGGGGAAGCCAATCACAGCCACGGTTGCCGACAATAGAGTACGCAGTGAGAGTGAGGGGCTTTAAGTAGAGTTTGGATTCTTTTTTTAACTATCTAATATAGTGGTTGGGGGTGGGAAGGAATGCCCTCTAACATATTTAAAAGGTTTTACACCAGGAGAAGGGCAGCCAGGGAGGGATCTGGAGGGTGTGAGGGAAGGGGGGAAAGTTCTCCCCTGTGCTTGCCACTGTCTTCTCTGAGGACAGGGAGGAAGCTGAAACCTTTTACACAGGAAGACAGCTCCCACTGTTCACTTTCTTGGACTTTTGACAAGCACTGCAGGAGAACCTTTTGAAGCAGAGATGTAAGGTATGGATTTTTTTATACTACACAGTGGGGCCAATATTTAGAGTGATTTATTTGTCAGAAAAAATGCATGAGTTTCTAAAATAAACTGCATCCAGAATTCTGCATATGTATGACAGAATGACACTGTTATGTACTTAAGGTGTTTGGGTTAAAAATGATATAGTTTATGGGGAGGTTTTAATTAAGGGGAACAAGTTTGATTAGTTTGAAAAACAGAGCAGGCTAATTTCTTTCTGTAATTGCCTTTGAATTTTAAACGTGGCATACCATTTGATTCAAAATATTCAAAATTAAAAAAAAAAAAAAAAATTTAACTAAAAGTCAGACCCAAAGGATCGAAACATTTCCACATTTAACCTCTAAGATCTACATCATGTCTGCAAAAAACTATGTTTTGACTGCTGTAGTTTGTATAGAATCCCTGGCCCCTTAAATAAAAGGGGGGGGGGGTGGGTTTGGGGGGGGGGGGGGGGGTTTAAGGCTCCTAATAAGTTATTAGGTTATATAGTTTAGCATATTCAAAAGGGGCAAATATAAAAGAAAATATATTAACTTAAGAAGCAATTATAAACATGTATCTTACCAGTTAAAGAAGGTTAAACCCCCCCCCCCCAAAAAAAACCAACTAACTCAAAGTTATATACATGAAGCAGGGAGATGTAACTTTATATGGTGCAGTGAAACTTACACCTATGATTCTTTGCAATGCAGATGTTACAAATACAGGACAAGTGAGGTTCCTGGGAGGAGTATTGCGTCGGTTTTTGCATTATGATTACTACTACATTATGATTGGATGGTGACTTTAATATGTTCAACTGCCATGGACAGGCTACAAATTGGAGAAAGGAAAAATAAAGACCAAAGCCAAAGCTTTGGTCCCGCAGTGGATTACACGGAAACCCCGGAACTCAACAACGGAAACTAGACACGGATGTTTAATGAACCCTCTACCTCTTGCAACCGAAATAAAAGACATTCTGGAAATCTCAGGAATAAGTATACAGGGCAACACATTTAAAATTTTACTTATACTGTATGCAGGTGATGTCCTATTGAGTTTGACACAGCCACAGACCTCCCTCCCTTCGATATTTACATAATCTACTAGGGGAACATAGGTCATATTCAGGATACAAACTCAATCAATCCAAAACAGAAGCCCTCCCTTTGAACCTCCCCAAGCAATTAATGAAGTTTCCCTTATAAATGGCAAAAGAACTATGTGCAATACATTGGAAGCGAAATCACTTTACACAAATATGACCCTATGATTAAGACACTTAAAACATATCTGAATACATGGAAGACAAACAATATATCATAGTTTCGCAGAATCTTGGCTATAAAAATGTTAATCCTTCCGAAAAGTACCTATTTATTTTTGACTCTCCTGGTGGAGGTGCCCTTCTGGACCTTTAAATACAACAGAAATAATGAGTTTTATATAGGAAAATAAGTCCAAAGGATATCTAAGAAGGTAGCAACAACTATAAAGACAAGAGAGGTACCCGGTGTACCCAACAACTCTAAATATTACTACCTAACTCAACTCTGACACTTAACTCATTGGGCAATGATATATCCTCAAGCATGATGGGTGGAAATATAAAGAACTCAGATTATGCCCTCTCATTTGTTAAAACTCCTGTTTCCTTACTCCATCCTTTTGTCTCACTCTCTCACCAACCCTTTGTGAGTGACGTGCAAATTCTGGAGGTAAATTAACAAGAGATATTATCTGATACAACCTGTATCACAGCTAATCCTGATAAATCAAACTCCAAATATTCCAACAAGTCTCATAACCCCATCTATAAACTATGGATTTTGAAAAAAAAAACTTTGTTTCTGTGATATTATAGACCCCATCACTAAACAGCTACACTCATTTGAAGAATTAGATATAAATAAAACTAATTGCAGCAATCGTATCTTACACATATCAACAGATCAAACATAAATCAGACACTCTTACACAAACAGGAAACTTCCCGCCAGTGACACATTTGAGCCTCTCTTACAATGTGTCCCTACAGGTAAGGGAATTATATCTGCCATATACCAAATATTTTCAGACCATCCCACTAGATGTTCCACCCTGACACACGCAAATAAAAAAAAGGCCCTCAACATTACAATCCCTCCAGAAACATGGAAAGATATATAGGACTCAATAGCTAAAACCTCTATCAACACTATTTACAAATAGAATGGATACAAATTCTACTGCACTATTATTACTTTATGCCAGATAGGCTTCATGATATTAATCCCAAGATAACTGATATTTGCTGGAGATGCAGGACACAGAAGGAAACACTTAAACAAATATACTGGCCTTGTCCAGTCCTGACTCCTTACTAGGCTGTGGTACAAGGTTTGTTACTAAAACTATTTGGCCAAGCTGTGGCCCTTATGTCGATGTATGCCCTAATTAGAGTACCTCACCCAGATCTGATAAAAACAGAGAGAGACCTTGCAAAATATATTATTAGAGCAGCTAGGTGGCTAATCCCATACAATTGGAAGCAAATATTAGTACCTTCGGCACTAGAAATAACACAACTTATTCAAGATAACAAACTACAGGAATACCCAACTGCATGTATTCATGGAAGGTTAGACAAGTATGAGAGCATATGGTTCCCATGTTCCACTTATGTGGACGCTCTGAGTGTGGATTGATGAAGGGAGGGGGGGGCAGAATTGGTCTGGGGAGTCCGGAACCAGTCACAGATGAAGACCCTGGATAAGGGGCAGGTGTGTGATGGGTCTGCAGATATTATTTATTGTATATGGTTTGTATTTTAAAGGGCATGTCTATCCATAAAATGAAAAACTTAATATAGCTGCAGCACCCCCCCAAACTCCATGTTTTACTTACCTTCCCCAAAGATGCATCTGAACATACTTACAAGATTGATTGGCCAATGTAATACAAGAATGAATACTCTCTGATTACTTTCAAACTGGAGAGTCAACAATTGTTTCTCCTATTGCCCTGTTATTTTGCCATGTAATACGACTGTTATTACAATAACTTGAAATAAAACTTTTTTAGCATATTACATGTAATTAATCTCTTTTCCAAGTTTGTTATTGAATTATTTGTTGGAGATGTTGAACCTCATAAGGTTGCCAAGGTCATAAAGACTGAGTTTGTGTCAGCTGTCAGGGTTCCATAAAAAACCCATGCATCGGCTGCATTGAAGTAATATAAGATACAGTAGCAGCAACTTTTGCTGGACATTTAAATGCCAACTAATGGCTGACAGTGAAGAGCTCCAAAAGTTTAACACCGGGTTACAGTGTACCAGAGACCCTAATTGGTATATTATATCACAGGTGCAAATGCCCCAGGGAGTGATAGTCACTTCCAGTGAATCACCCTGAGTATATTTTGTTGTAGTGCAGAGAAATATGTTGCAATGGGTTTATGTGGATAAAGAAAATAAAAATACATTTTAAAACATGTTAATATTTAACAGATTCCCTATTTTACTGTTTTTTACAGGGCTACTGGGTTTGAAACTATTCTAGTTCAAAATATTTCACTTCCTTGCACCATCTATCTTGGGCAGCGGATGGGAATGTCAAAAAAAGTTCTGACTAATTTGATTACCTCCTGCTTGATAAACTGCCCAGTTGTCCTGCCACTTGGATAAGTTCTGGTGTCTACTAAACATGTCTACTAAATTTTACTTGAGAAGGCTGGTGTAACAGTCAAAATGTTGTATTTGTAATAAACCACTTTGAATCTTTGAATCCTGTAAGTGTAGATCTTTCTATTCTGTGATCACTAAATAGTATTTGATATAATAGGCATAAGTCTATCTAAATCTTAATAAGTGGTACAGGTTTCATTGGCCTGCTCTATAACAATGATGCCAATGACTCTAAAGAAGGCTACATATTATTATTAATTTCTGCATGAAGAAACTCTGTTATATTCATCATCAGGAGGGAAGGGACATGCAATGCTCTGGACTGTTCATTTCCAACACCTTGGCACCGGAAAGCCCAGCATACTAATTTGAGGTGTTTAATTTAAATTAGTAAATTGTTTCACGAGTAACGTATATTTTTCAGTCACATTTAAAACTTTTCTCGTATCTTGGAATGTTTAATAAAAATGATACAGTGAAAAAAAGGTGTTTGGCTTTGAGATGTATTTTAAACTTCTAGCAATAGGTGTTTTTTAATGTTGATTTGTTAATCCGTTAACATGCAGAAATCATTATATCTTTGTATAAATATCACTAAGCTAGGCACAGTTTAACAGTGTTTTGAAGGATCATACTGTATGTATGTATTCCAGAAGCCTCTGTATTTAGTTTCCACAATTACTTTTTACATCAAGGTAAAACACTGATAAAATACAGCAAGCTAAAGCAATATAAGGGTAGGTATACCTGCTAAACAGCATACAAATAATTAACATCGCTGAAAATATGCAATTACCAAATTCTCTAGAATTGTTTACCATTCAAAATATTTGCTACCCAACAAGCATGACTTTTAAACTACTTCAAATGGGAAAAAACATATAAAGTGGCAAAAACTGTTGTTCTTGTCTAATCAAATAGGGTAGCTCATTTGAGAGTGTTCATTTGTTAGTGCCAGGGTTCTATATTCTGGGAACTTGACTATTAACATTGCTGTCGTTCAAGACAAATTTAAGTGGTGCGCGTGACACCAACATTTGCAGCTTTGATCTGATACGTTATATATGTAACACATAAATAGTGAATATAATCAAACTGTTGGGAGATGACTGGTTATGCTTTGTGTAGTTTGGAAATGTATATTGCCAAAGTGAACCAAATTAATTTTTTTGACTAAAAACATGTCATGTCTGAGAGATGCCACTGTCAGTAAACCATAGGCAGAGGCAGTCTCGGACTGGAAATCAGAAACCAGGGGCCAGGGTTGCCATGTTCTAATCACCCCAAAATGAGAGGGGGCGGGGCCATGAAGTCACCATGGTGTCACAGTGGGCGTGGCTAAGGTGGGACAAGGGGCGGGTCCATGATGGGGGGGGGCAAAATGGGACAGGGAGGGGGACGGTATTTGGACAGGATTTCAGCCGACTGCAGGACATGGAAATTTGTCTCTGCAGTAGGCACAATCCCGTCCAAATAGGGATGCCTGGCAACCCTGCCAGGGGGCCACCAGGATGAGTTTTGGGGCCTTTCTAACAGTACATATCTTAATTAACACTCATTTACATATGTATCTTACTCATGCTGACTCCCTTTGTTTATTAAAATACATTTCTTACTGTCCCTTGGCTCTGTATTTAAATGTAAGCAATTTTCTCTATTTTCTTGGGTGAATGGGCTGTGAGGAGGATTCCCCTATTACCAAGTGCGCCAGTTTGACACTGAATTTCATGCATCCTATACCCTAATAAAAATAAACTGACACATAAAATTATTCATATTACTCTTAAAATATCTATTGTTTCTAATCTTTCAGTTTTAACCTGTATCTACAACATGTTTTGTGTTTTCAAGCCTAAACAACTCTAACTAATTAAAAGCACAGGTAAATGTTTTAATTGCCTATCCCTTTTTATTGATCCGTTTAAGTTACTATGTGGATTTCCAGTAAATATAAAGAATGGGTTAGGCCTGGAGAAGTTCAAAATAATGATTTACTCATATGTTATTTCCTGGAACTCCCTTTAACACATATTAGTATTTTATAAGCACTTGTAGTAGAATGCCTAATGAGGTTACTAACATTTATACATAACATTAAACAATGTTGTGCTGATGTATAGCTGGAAGCTTGCTTTTTTCAACCGCCTAGCACATAACAGTTAATTTACAGTATCTATTTTAAAGGGCAACTATAGTGAAAAAATTCCTTTGTCTCATTTTAATCTATAAATTAATACATGTAAGTAGCACATACTCTGAGGTTTACGTGTGGCTGCATTTCTTCAATACATTAATTGATTTGCTCAGGCTCAGTATCTCTCTTCCCTTTCTTAACCGACACTTCCATCTGACCAGACTTTCTAATAGGTCAATCATGCTCAGTAATCACAATGAGGCAGCATTGGAAGAGGGAAATTCCCACCATGCAATTCACATGATTTGTCTCCATTTCAGTTATAGCAAAACTGCACTCAGAAGTAGATGGTTCAGATTGGATATCTAAAGAAAACTGTTTTTTTCATTATAGATGTCCTTTTATACCTGTTACCTTAAAGAAAATGTGCAAAGTGCTTGCAATAAACTTTGATTTCTGTTGCAGCATTTGAAAGGTCTTTCCAGGTATGTGTTTCCTGACACTGGAATAGCGGCAACTAAAGAGTTAGTATGTTATATAACATAGTAACTCTTTAGTTGCCGCCATTACAGTGGATTATCCAACCATTCACTTTCTGTTTAATAAGGTATCCAAGTTGTTTTTTCCTGGCAAGTCCATATACCATAGGTTTGGGCCTAGGCACACCAGATGAAGGAGACATAGTGCTCTCTGAAACGTTGTTTGTTTCTGTGAAAAAATAAACAGTTTATTCTGAGGACAAGTGTGCGCTTCTATTTCAATGCTTGTGTTTTTCCTGGCAAGGCCTAGTTCTGTTTTAGTGGCAGAGTTATCAATCTGTGGTGTATGCAAGCATAGCAACTGTCAGATGTTTGGTGTCTAACCGAGCTGTCTAAATGTACTGGTTTTGGTGCCTGGTAGTTGCTGTGTGAAGGCTCTATGAAGCCTGAGTTTTAATCAGTCTGATCAAATGCACTGTACATGCTTTAAACAATATTATTGTTGGTGTAGTTGAATTACATCTACTGTAATACAGAATAATAAGGCAATATTTTTAGCAATATATACCATCCTCCTGATTCTGTATTGTTTTGAAGCATTAGTTGCCCTTGAAATGGACAGTAATCCCATACTGTAATAAACTCCAATACCTTTCCCCACCCCCTCGAACTACCCAGTCTTCAATCTTCAGTCTTCACCTCTCTGGTGGCTGCTGCTCGCTCCGCATCTGTCCACCAGACGTCACTACTCAGCGCTGGGAAGCGAGAAATGCGTCCAGTAGTGATGTCAGCGGGAGATGCAGAGCAAGGAGCAGCCGGCAGAGAGGTGAGTGAGTGAGTGACTCGAGTATAAGCCAAAGTTCGATTTTCAGACTTTTTTTAAAGCCTGAAAACCTCGGCTTATACTCGAGTTTATATGGTACCACCATTTCCCCTAAATACTCTCTCTAATAGCAGAGGGCACTCAGGGAATAGTTGAAATTGTATTTTGAAAACATATAGAGAACCGCAGGTTAATCAGGTAAAACACATGTAACCAGGTTGAGTCAGAATGATCACAGTATAAAATGCAATCAATTTACAATAATGCATCCCTGGTAATTACATTATCTGTCTGTCAATCTCTGTATAATACAATGTTAGTTATCATATAACTTTTATTTATAGCTTTTACATGTGTGTGGGGAGAGATGGGAGAAAACAGTTTTTTCTTTGATTACATACTGCCCTGCTTACTCCAACACATGGCGGCAGCATCTGTACTGTTCATAGAGGGATATGGTAATTTACTTCATAGGGAGGACCATGTATATGGTGAGTCACAGCAGTAGGAGGGCGTGATTATACATGCCATTCACTTTGATTGACCATTGCTCCCTCTGAGTTATTAAAACTTATAAATCTAATATCTGCAAAACGGGTTGGTGGATTGTAAAAACAAACACATGTTATGGGATGGGGGAATTATAGTTTAATAGTATTAGTTTTTTGTTTTGGACCATATAGTTGCCCTTTAAAGTTCATCAGCTTATTTTGTCATCGTCTTGCTTTTTTTTTTTTTTTTTTTTGTTACATTATAGGTAAAACAATGTATATGTAAAACTTACGTTTTCATTTATGGTCAAAAGTGCTATATAGCTATAGATCACAAAGTCATTTAGACAACAATATTTAAATATATTTGTCTATCATCATATGAAATTTCATTAGTATCTAAATCATCTTGACTGATATACCTGTCCATAATAGGGGGTAAATTTAATTTATGGACTGTCAAGGCCCTTGGGAACAGATAGGCATATCCTAGTTGAAATGATCTATTAAGGGCAAAGGCTAAATATTGATCCACTGATACATTTTGGCCAGATAATTCAAGCTTTTTAAAATAAGAAAAAGACTGACAGTCCTCCCAACCCTGTGCTTCCCTGTCCCTCAATCCAACATAAATGAAACATCAGCCAAATAGAAAAAGTAGGAGTACCCTAAAGGAACTTCAAGAAGCTATAAACAAGGTATCTGCAAAATGGTTTATTCAAGGATGTCCCACATGTTTCAAACAAATTGGTTATTTTTAAAGTGTCGAACAATAAATACAGATTGATGCATTAAATAGGTGAAAGTGGTAAGTGACATGACACAAAATGACCCTGATTCCTTTCATGGTGATTGCACTACCATCCAACATGCCTCACTGGGGGAGGGGAAAGAAAGTCCAAGGTAATCTCTGGAATAACAATATTAAAAAAACAACAATTCAGGGAAAGTCCTGATATGAGCTGCATCTAGTAGTTGGCATGGAAAACACAAAAAAGAAGTCTGGTGTTCCATAAAACTTGCATGTTTAATATGACAGCAGGGAATATACACATAATACATACATGCAATATACATAAACTGCGCATCATGGGAGTGTGCACGGGTAAGTATCGGGGGCTGAGCACCTGCAAGAAAAGAACATTAGATATTGCGCAAAGTGGAGTGGCACTATCTAACATTTGTTTACTGGATCAGTCAAGCTGCACTACTTCCAAAAAGAAGTGGCGCAGCACTTGCTAAACAAGTGTTAAACCCATGCTACCTAGTAATGTGGGTTTTATGCTCTTTTTACAAGGAAAACAAGGTTATTGTATCTCCCTGTATATCTTTTGAGAAACAAAGATGAGACTGTAACATCCTCAGACAGGGATACTTTCTGATTTCCATTTAGAGTCAGGAAGGAATCCTCCCCCCCGTTTTTAAAAGCTTTTTTTTGCCTTCCTCTAGATCATTTGTTAGGTTGTGTTAAAGAGTAGGGTGTAATGGTTGGAGTAGATGGACATTTGTCTTTATTCAACCTCAATAACTATGTTACTATGATTCTAAAGTCTTTGCATCATACCATAAAAACCTATATAATGGCTGTACAGCGCATACCAACGACTTAACCTCTGAGATAAAGGTACTAGGGAGTTTGAAAGTTAAGCCAGACACAGTATTTGATCTACAAAAGCATTTTCAAATACAAAGTGTAAACTAACTTTAACAAAGCGAATGATCAAATTTAGAAAAAAATGTGTTCAGCGACTTGAAGTCCCTTGTGGATATTTTTTCTTCTCTTATTAGGCTGACACCTTTGTATATCAACAGGCAGAATTCCGCCAGTTTCTTCAAAACAAAATCCTATATATTACCTTTAACAGTACTTGAAAAATCTTTTTTTAAATGTTTTGACCATTGGTAAATGCTTCACCTGTGATTCCCAACTTCCTATACTATTTTTACACTCTTTGGGACATATTTATAAAGGCGCGGTTTCGCTTTTTAGTTAATTGCTATTGTAAATTAACAAAGTTGCACCTTAAATGTACAATCGCGGCCGTACATTTACGGCCGATGTCGTACATTACCGATACACTGCACGGTATAGGTAACTTGTGATACTGCAGGTTTATAAATATGGCCCTTTATTGGGCTTTTCTGCTAAAGGTATTCCTGAAATTTTGCCTTCAATAGGCAAATTCTTTTGTCTGCAATGTTTTTTCCATCTCTCTTCTAATGGCCAACTCTTTATAAACAAATATAAGTAGAAATCTAATGCCATAAAGTAAATGTACCACCTTCTGGCGATATCTTAAAAGATAGCTTAACAAATGTTGAGCATTGAATAAATTTCATTTAGCTATGTCTGTTTGTTTTCTGTGTGTACCCCAAATAGAACCATTCAGCAAAACTAGAAAACAATTTCAAGCGGACAGGCATCAAACTGTTTTATAAGAAAGTTTATTAACCGGATTTGTATTTTACCTTATAGGATTCACCAATATTAAAAGGTACTGAAAAGGAGCTGAAAATCTGACATTTCAACACTTTGCAATTTTTCTGAAAAAGAAAAACTAGACTCATGATTAAAATATGGCAGTGTTTTTCATTATGACAACATTTGAAAATATAAAAAAGGCATGGTATAATATTTGCTGCAACTTGAATTCTATATCAATAGAATTAGGTGAAAACATTTACTCCAGTCCCTTTCTATCTCTTTCTATTGTATGTGTCTACTCTGCACAACAGTAACTTGATGCTATGCCATGCTTTTAAAGATAGAGCCCTAATAGTCCTCATATGTGTTATATGTACTCTTTAAATGTATTTTTACAGATCTTGCTGCCATCTTCTGGCAAAACTTGATATCACATATACTATTACAATAGACGGACTTTTATTGACTTTTAAAGGTTGTAATAATTACTTGACGCAAAGCATGCTTACAATGTTTTTTATTTTCTTATACAAACAGATGGACTGTAAAGGTGGCCATACATATATACAATTTTCTTACCCGATCCTGCCGGAACCGCCTCTCCCGTTCTTCTATGCGACCAACATGCAATCGCAAATCCCATTCATTTTGCGATCGCATGTCCCATTCATTTTGCGATCACATGTCGTCGCATAGAAGAATGGGAGAGGCGGTTCCAGCAGGATCGGGTCAAAGGTCGCGGGAGCGATCGGTCGGGTAAGAAAATTGTATATATATGGCCAGCTTAACAGCTAATTTCACTTTATTTAACCCATTATTACTATGTAAATACTCACACCCAGGTAGGTGTAGCCACTAGCCTATTTTTGTACCTGTAAATTGTTTTCTTTTTCTGGCCATAATCTGTGGTTCATGGTAATCTGTATTTCTTAAAGCACCTAAAGGGAGATGTACAGAGAGCTGCTATTGCTCACTTTTCCTCACAAGTTGTGCTACCATCTTTTTTTTTTAGTTATACAGTCACATTAACCCATGGTAAATTGCTGCAAAGGGGTTTGACAAGACTTTAAAACTATACTTACCAGTTGTGGCTCATTGCCCCCTATTGTGGTACATCCCCCCCTAAATGTGACTATACTTACAGTGTGAGTTGCCCACAAATTCTAAAAAACAAGAAATAATTTCTTACTCCCAGGTTCCCCAGAGTAAAGGTCTGTGCCCCTTAGCTTATACATGTGTCCAGAACTGCTGGCTTAATAACATGCAATATAGCCTAATATATAGACCTGCATCTGACCTGCAGACATGTTTCAATCTTGTTAGATCTCATCAGTGTGGGACGCCGTGGGAAAGAGGCTTTGTAAGTAATGATCGGCTGACTTTTTTACAAGACACAATAGCAGTTGGGAGTGGGAGAGGGAGCCCAACACTACAGAAAAATTTGGAAAATTGGGTGGACATGCCCTTTAAGCTTTTTTTTGTTTGTTTATTGGGGCATTTGATTGATAGTTTCCACAATTGCTTTGCTTGAAAACAATAGGATAAATAAGAATGCTACAGGTGTACGTCTTTGAACACAATTAACAATAAAATAAAGCACAGGAAAATATTATTGATAAAAAAATTATAACACTACTAAAAGAACATCAGCCAGCATCTACTAAATGTAGAAGAACAATTTCTTCAGTTATACTAATTTTGTTTATGAATAGTGATAGATCTAGCTTTTATTAGAAACAGAACAGTGTACGTAACAAATGAATGGATTAATACATTACATAATAATGAATTTTAATTACTGCAGATGGTTTACTTGAATAACTAAGCCATCAAAGGAAAGTTACTGTATGCTTTTTGTCTTGAAAGATCCAACTGTTTAAAATCTTAAGAACTTAATGTAGGATGCATTTTAATCATTCAAGGGTAGATCTGGGTGTTTGCCTTTCACTAAAATGATTGTTGTTGGTTACAATATAAGATGCATACCCTGCTAACAAAGATTCTACCTTTTGGACTCTCTTACAATTAGAAAGCTCTGGTAATCAGTGTGTGAGGTGTGAATTGTGATAAGGGAATGGGAAGAGGCAACAAATGCAAACATGCAAAGACAACTAAATGCTGCATGTACATTCTATTAACATTTTGAATACAATGATCTAGGGAATCTGTTATGATGGGTCTGGACAGATTCTTAAATAAATAGACTTGTCATTTAATGGATTTGTTGACAAATATTAACCAGAATTTTCAAGGTTGGATTTTCATGGGTAGTTGTGTAATCAGTCGAAAGACACTCCAGCACACTGCTGTTGGCTGTCTGACAGACAATTAATAGGTTTAATCCTCCTGCCCTCTACTCCAAGGGCCAAGGAACTCCAACACGAACAAATATGGAGAAGCACACTATAGTAGTGATTCAAAGTGTATTATGCAAATAACATACAACGTTTTGGGACTACCTTGTCTCTTTCCCGTACTCAGTACTCAGTGCAAGTACTTCAAATCAATATTCAAAGTTTCAGAACAGCAGGTAAATACATGTCAGTAGAAAGCGGGTATTTTTGGCACCTGTAATCACCCCACAAACACATCTCTAATTAGCTATAGTTTTAAAGAGTATTGTCATACATTGAAAGGATACATTGGTATTAAGAACACTTATTTCTAAACAAATGTAACTTGAATTCTGGTTAAAACATTTCAGTGAACATTGTGGAAATTGTACTGGTATTCTACCATTGTGGAACATTCAACATACGGTAATTGCAAATATTTAGAATACCACTTTAATATAAGGCTTTCTTTATGCTGTCTACATTATTCAATTATAAAGAATAAAGTACAATTGAATAGAAGAAATGAGCTTTACATCCAGAAATATCGTAGTTTAATTTTCCATTACAGATGAAGAAGACCTGTCACTCCAACTATAAATTAATGTAACATCGACTCTCCTCCTTACCTGTGATCACAGTAGAGGCAGCAGAAAAGCAAGGGGAAATTAACTGTCCATACCAAACCACATTATTAGTAAAACAATGTTTTACAAAGGGATTTATAGAATGGAGATATGGAAAACCCAGCCCATTACTTATTATGAAAAAGTTAAGCAACCAAACCCCCTCTCTCCAACAAAGCAAAGTCATACCAGCATAATAAGAGTTACAATTACAAGATGACAAAGATCACAATTAGCAGAGTGGTAGTGCAAAGTGATGCACTGACTGGCTGAAGTGGCGAAGAAGTGTAACTGGACAGCTGTGTCTGTACTTGCACATGTCCCCTAGAGAATTACTAACAGTTACTGAGAATGGGTGGAGCTGGGTCAGGAAGAAATGCAAATAGGTTCAACAGTGTGTCGGTCCGTGGGCCTGCTTACATTTTATTAGTGTGTGGGGGCATTAGGAGCAGTCACTAAAATCTAAAGATTTATTGACAAAGCAGGCACAGAGAGAGATGTGAGTACTACCATTTAATTTGTCTAAATGTATCATTCCAGGATATGTATATGTGTTTGAAAGAGTAAATTGACCCTTTAAAGGAAAAGGTAAACACAAATATAAATGTGTAAAGTATTAATATTTAACTACAGCAACTCGCAGGGTTGCAAGAACAGCAAAGCATGTAAGGACACCTATTACATGTGATACATATGGTGTGAGGCTCTTTAGGTGGTGAATCTTAGGTTCAATGGGAGCTATATTGCAATAAGGCCATATTGTGCAGAATCTCACTTGTATAACTTGTTCTTATGAACTGTAACTGTAATGAACTTTATATAACTTGTCTTGTAAACTGTTAATATGCTCATATAACTTTACTTTGTCTAACTGTGGTATGTCTGTTTTGGAAGCTATAGCTATTTTGTGGGAAGCAGTACTCATGTTGATTCCATGTGATGTAAGGATGTCGGGCTTATATGATATCTACCATAGTCTGGGACTAGCGTCTAGCATGTTTATGCTGAAAACAACTTATTTCGTAACCAAAGACTACAAAACAACTGCTCATGTAATATCATATTGGAACTACAGTATGAGCAGAGGTGCACAGAGATTACTGTACAGTATGTATGTTCTTGCAAAGCCTGGAGATTATTGTTTTTTTCCCAAACTCACTAATATTAATCTAGTTGCCTGAGCCTGGAGATTATTGAAAGTGTTGCCAGAGCACATTAGAACTGCACTTGTTCCCAATCAGGGTCACCTAGTGTGTCACCTAGTTGAGTGTTGCTGCCTTTCCAATAGGTGATGTATTTTTTTTCACTTATATTATAAATTGATCTAATTGTAATAATATATACTTTTATAATCAATCATCCTTAATCGCTCTGTATTATGCAGTGATTAATATTTGAATAACATTGTATTTTATTACATTGAGTGTGGTTTATTCTAGGCTGTTTCTAGGGTGAGCTAAGTTCTGCTTCTCAAAGCAGAACAACCTATTAAAAACAGATGCATCATGGCTGAGTTAAAATAAATGTAGTTTAAATGCAATCAGTGCAGCTCTGCTAATTACGTTTATCAAGTATTTCTATATACGTTTAGATTGTCTGACAACCATTTCTGCAATTCGAATAATTTTGATTTAATATATTCTCACATCAAGCCAGTTAAAAGTTGGGGTTTGAAATCACACATGTGCTGAAAATGCAATGAGTTGAAATAAACTTCTGGCAGAGAGGAATAGCAGCCTCAGCTTTAACAAGCAGAACCAGAAGTGAGCTCATAAAGGAAAAGGAAGGGCAGCGGCGCCTGTGATTGGCTGAGTAATCACCTCTCTGCCAATTACAGGTGTAACTGCAGGTCCGGACTAAAGATGGCCTCGAACCCGAACCCGAATCCAAATCCGTGTTTGGATGAACTCGAACTATCTAAACTAGTTCAAACTAGTTCGGTTCAAACTAGTTCAGTTTTCAAAACTCGTGGACTTATTTTCGAAAATCCTCGAAAGTTCGAGGATTTCCAAACATTTGAGAACTATCAAATGTCTGGTAATATTCGAATGACCGTATATACGAAAAATCCTCAGATGTTCAAGGTCCAACGGGCAAATATCCCACTGACGGACGTTCGGGGGTCCCGTGGCTGAACCCGGGACCCCCTCCCGGGTCCTTAGAAGCACTATTGTGGCCCTAGGAAAGGCCTTTTTGGACTTAAGGGATCCTGCAGCTCAAAACCGGGACCCCCTCCCCAGCACTTATAAGTGCCTTTGTGGCACTAACAAGTGCCTTTTGGGGATTAAGGGGTCCCGCAGCTTGAAACTGGGACCCCCCTCCCTGGAAATTTATAAGTGCCCTTGTGGCACTGACAGGGGCCATTTGGGGATTAAGGGATCCCACACCTTGAACCTAGGACCCCCCTTCCCCGGCACTTATAAGTGCCCTTGTGGCACTGACAAGTGCCTTTTGGGGCTTATGTGGTCCTGCAGCCCTAAACCCCCTCCCCAGCATGTGTAAGTGTCCTTGCAGCACTTAGAAGTGTTATGTTGGCTCTTAGAAGAGCCCTTGTGGCACCTTCTTTCTTTTTTGCAGTCTTCTTTTTTCTCTGCTGGAGACAACAACTCCGCTGATGACGCCAAAGCCGAGTGATGCCACTGTTGCTGGGGAGGAGGGGGTCCCAGTTTCAAGCTTGGGGACCACTTAAACCCCAAAAAGCCATTCTTAGGGCCAAGATGGTCCTTCTAAGGACCTGGGAGGGGGTCCTGGGTTGAGCCACAGGACCTCCAAATGTCTGTCCATGGGATTTTCAGCCAAAAAAAATTAAAGTAGCGTGCATGTGTGCTACGTCCATTTTTTGCTGTTCTTTTGGCAGTGGAATGTTCTCCAAACCATTTCCCAGGTGCCACAGCCATTATGTTCCCAATGAGTTCAATGGGTTTGTTTCCGAACTTCCGAACTTTTACTGAAGTTCGGAAAAACAAACCAAACTTTAGTAAGTTCAGCCATCTCTAGTCCGGACCCTTCTACAGCTTCCCTGCACAGAAAAGGCATCAGGGCCTTTAGATTAGACATAGATTTAGGAGCCCATTTGAGCATTTTTGAACCTCACGAGAGCAAAGGTTTTTTTTTTGTTTGTTTTTTGGGGGTGGGGTGGGGGGTTCAATTAGGCTAAGTTCAAAAGTTTGTGTGAGGGTGGACATACCCTCAAACTCTAAGATGAACAATGCTCAGCATTTTATTTGGAATATGAAAACATTTTGAAATTCTGTACTGATATAAGCACAGTTCTATATAAAGAAATGGTTGTCAATGCAGCTGCTGAAATATGCTGTAAGTGTGGGAAAAAACTGAGCGTCATTCTGATACAGTAGCACACTAAATGCTCTGTAAGTGAAAATGAATTGTTTTTATAGCAGCTGAGGATTGAATTGTTTATTGTCAGATGGACTAAAATAGACCAGAGCCTGGAAAAAATAAGATTTAGTTCACTCAGCAATCAAGTCAAGCCAGCTGTGTTTAAAGGAGAACTACTTGAAAGATTGAATTAGTTCACAAAATAATTTGGTATGCTTACTAGTTTCAGTACTACATGCATATTTGACGGGGGAAATCTAACTTCTAACAGTTTCTAAAATAGTCCTAATCTAATAAAATTTCATGGGAAAATAGCTATACTCATGTTTCAGACTTTATAATATATAGGCATCTATCTATCTATCTATCTATCTATCTATCTATCTATCTATCTATCTATCTATCTACCTATCTATTGATATATATTATTTAGATATTGTATCCAGCCATGCACCTCCCACAACTTTTCAGTGTCCTCTGTACCCCCAAAATTGTCTCATCTGCTGGTCCAACATAGGAGTAGGCATGCCAAAAGAATACATGTGTCACCCATGGTCTCTGACATGAGGAATTGTATCATCTGTACTGGGCCATACATTGGTGCAGCTGTTGTTTTGTGTTTTGGAATCACAAGTTGCTGGGTTCTTCTACATTTTTGTGACACTCCTGCTACATATGGGATGACAATGTTTTTGCTTGTGAACTTTTGCTTCCGAGATATTTAATATCCTTAGCCTTAGTATCTGTGCAAGTTTAAAAGAGGTGTCAAGGAGGCCATTTATGTAAAAATAAAGAAACCGATCCTGAATATGTGCGTATGTGTGTGTCTGCAATATACATTGCTATGTTGATGCCTTGGGCAAGTTTGATAACATCTCTTAGCTACAATGTATCTACACCGTGTATTCAGGAGTTAATTTTTGCCAACCGACTCTTGTACAGTCATTCTGAATTAACAAAGCCAGTCAAATGACTAGCAAAATGTCTAAACTTTTCAAGTCCAGTTGATCTAACTAAATACACTGATATATCATGACCTGGACGAATTAGAGCCTTCACAAGTATAGAGTTCAGTTAAGTTATATATAGACCACTGTTTCTTATATTTTTAAATTCATTTTTTGTCTGGAGATGTGCCTCTGGACTGGAAAAAAGCCAATGTAATACCAATATTCAAAAAGGGTAGTTGTTCACAGCCTAATAATTATATACCTGTAAATTAAAATTAAACATCATAAGTGTGGAAGGTACTGAAAACTTTGTTACAGAATCACATTTTACCTGTTGCCTGCAAGGTTTCTTGTGGAGATTGTGTGTGCATGCTTACTTGGGCTCAGAGGTGTCTCTCAGCTCAGGAGGTCATGGCTGGTGAGTCCTCACTGCTGTTGGTGTGATTAGATTCTGATTTTTTTGTTACCAACCATGGCTATGTTTGCTTATCTTTCTGTGTTTCTTTTTGTTTTAGGTGCTCTGGACTTCTCAGCCTCAGCATCATTCTTTGCTCTCTAATTCCTGGGAGCAACTGTGTCTAGTGAGGAGTGTCTATCATACTGTCAAATGGAAAAGCAGTAGATGTGGTATACTTAAATTTTGCAAAGGCAGCATCCCCATAATTATTAATTACAATTGTTGTGCGTGAATCTCTGGTGTTCTAGTAGCAAACAGTACCAGGTAGCATCTACTAGAGCTAGCAAGATTGTTAGATAGATTCAAGAGAAAAATATTATTCTCCCGCTTTACAAAGCTTTATTCATTTGGAATATGTGGGTTATTTTTGTAATCCCATATATAAAAGGAACATCATAGACATGGAAAAAGTTAAAAGAAGGGCAAAAATTAAGGAGAATGAAGGGGCTGGCCTATGTAGACAGATTAAACATGTTAGGTATGTTTACCCTGGAGAAGTGGTGTTTGAAAGGTATATGATATCTCTATAATGGGCTGTAGAATAAACCCTTCCGTGCATTGTTCACCAAAAGATCAAGAGAGGACTCGCAGACATGCTGTAATATTAGAAGAAAAAAAGATTCATCTTAGGATCTTTGAAAAGGTCTCTATACTGTGAGAATGGTAAAACTGTGGAACTGTCTTCCAGCAGCTATTGTAATAGCAAGTTCATTGAATAGCTTCAAGAATGGTCTGGACAGGTTTCTGAAATAAAAAAAAATATTGACAATAACTTGATGTATGTCTTTAGTCAATCATTATTGGCTATACGTATGACTTTATTCAACCTCCAATACTAAATTATGATATTATATGGGCCATGTAATGTGCATTATACCTAACTTGGTTTACACACTTTTAAGCTATTCATTGTTTTGCCTAACAAAAACAATGAACAGTTCTTCTTTTGTATGTAATTAATCAGGAAGAAAGGCCCAGGTCCTATGTTTAGAATTCAGAGAATTAAAAATTCTAGTCCATAAACCCACAGCCAGACCAATGAGTACACTGTTGGGTATTTTTCTTTATTATAATTTTACCTACAGCAGTTAAACTTCTAAAGTCTCAAATGGAATTCTTTGTTTATGTTATCTTTATCTTAATGCATTCAATTCAATGTTCCTGAAGGGTTCAGATTCAAATACATGTTTAAAGGAAATTTCACCCAATGTTCCTGAAATATCTGCATGGGGACTATTGCAATATAAAGCTACAATACTTATTAACAGCAAGCAGTTATCTAAATATCAATGGATTTTCAAAACAAGCAAATGTGTTTTTTCCCATTCCTTTTATTTGACTGTCTGTAAATATATATACAGGGAGATTTAATATCTCAAATCCCCCCTTTTTACCTTAGCCAGGAGTAAATGTGATTATGTCAGGTATTGCATCGCCAGATCGTGGAAAGGTACATGGGGATTTGCGTTACTTTAAACTATATGTAGCGCTATATAAGAAAAATACCTACAACCTCGTATTAAGTTTCCCGGGTATTTATCACTGAGCTATTTCCAAAAATATTTGGTAATGGCACAGTTCCCTAAAGTAAGTGTAAAACCCACGTTAACCTAAAATTTGATCTGAGTTTGTCTGAGTTTTGCATTTATTTTAACCCATATTGAATCTCCCTGATAATCCTTTGCAATAGTAAAGGCATAATACTTTTGTACATAGCATTTTCCAATAAATTGTATTTTATTTATGTTTAGAAAGGCCTTTCCGTTCCTTTATGTTATAGAATTAAAACACTATAGTAAACCAGCATAAATAATTCTATGGCATTTTATTAAAAAAATTGTGTTAAGTTAAAGCTTTATTCTGTAGTTTGGTTTCTAATGCAATGAAATCTATGGTGAGTGTACTTCTCCCAAAACTCTACCACTGTATTTTATTCTTTACCATCATCAATCTATCTCACTCCCAGTCCAGTTTTTTTCTCACTTTGTCTATTTTTCTCTCCTGCTGGCCCTCCATCATCTTGTTCTTTTCTCTCCTTAATCTCAGTTTCTCATTTCCCCAGACTGGGGTGACAGATGTCTGAAAAGAAGAAAGAAAATAATTGCCTGATTGAATAAATGTTGAATCATATATCTGTGTGCATTTTCTGTGTGCACAGTTGATACCTACACTATTATTTTAGCAGATATGCTAAAACAGCACTTAGATTTCATTAAGCACAATAATATACCACATGCTCCTTTCAAATAGTTTGCACTATAGATGATACAGTTTATTATGCTAGGTTTGACCAAAAATGGCTGACTGTATTAGCACAGTAGCATGATAAAAGAGTCAGGATAAGAGCAACATCACAAATGGAGAAGTATGCCGGTACTAGTTATATATAGGCATATTCAAGTAATCAGCTATTAGAGAGATTAGAGTTATAAACTTTTATACCATTTTAAAGGGTATGTCCACCCTGAAATCTATAATTTGCTGTAGTGTAGCTTCCCCCCTCCCAACCCCAACTGCATGGTGTATTTGTAAAAAAAAGCCAGAAGACTTACTTACCAGGCTGAGTTCACTCAGCATCAGCCTCTTACGCAACTTTTGGGAATGGAGTTGCATTAGGGGCTTGGCTAGCAGCCACGTCTGTGATTGGCCGAGGGAACCTGGTCTAGTAGGTAAGTTTTTTTCTGACTTTCTTTATAAATACACGGTGCGATAAGGGTTGGGAGGGGGGAAGTTACACTACAGAAAAAGCAATAACACACGAAAAAACCCAGCACATGCTTGAGAAACATAGAGGAGGCAGAAACCTTTTAACACACAGGCTCCTACTGTTCAATGGACTTTAGATAGGCACTGTAGAAGAACAATTTGGAGCAGAGGAGAAAGGTAAGGATTTTTTAACACTACACAGTGGGGTTTTAAATTTTAGTTTTGAGGGTGGACATGACCTTTAACTAATTTGCACACTTGCGGTCAAAACTTTTTAAAATTAATAATAGACATAAGAATTAACAGATTTATTTGTTAACTTTAGTGCTAATTTATTAATGAGCTGCTATGATTAAGCATTGTAGCCTGTTTCACAGTATATATGTTTTTGTAAATATTCTATTTAAGCTGTACACACGTGACTCCAATATCACTGTCTGGGTGCTCATCTAACATAGAAATCCATCAGAATAAATTTGGAAGCACTTACAGGTCTTGTATCAAGTAGATAAACTTAAGTCATGCATGATCAACGCGTTTCCGCCACCGTTCTATTTATATAAACATGTTCATTTATCATTTAGCCCATCACTATATATGAACATATAATATATAGTTTGTTGTGTCTTTTTATCTTTTGTGCCCATGCCTACATATTCAAGAATGGCATTTTGTAATAATTATCTCTGAGCGAGCCATATAAATCATGAATTTTGCATTCTTTTGGATTTCTGCCATTGCAGACTTTTTTTTTTTTACTATAATATATAAAACTCAGAATCACATGTCCAAATACAGTCTAAATATATCAATTGCACTGGCCTAACAATCAATAAACAATTCAATAAAAAGAAGGCCACTCATGCCAAAACATGTACATGGCAAAAAACACTCCACACAGAACAAAAGCAATAGTATAGTAATACATTAATATACCGCATAGTCCCAGCAGCCCCTCCCAGACCCCTGCCCCATATGCTTGTGGAGAGGGGAAGGGAGGGTCCCGCTGGGGGGGGTGGAGGGACCCTCTAGCGGGGGCACTGACAGTTGCCTCTTGGGGCTTAGGGGGTTCTGCAGCTTGAACTGGGACCCCCCTTCCCCGGCCCTATCAGGGCCCGTGCAGCACTTACAAGTGCCCTTGCAGCCTGAGAAGGTCCCATATTTCATAAATATAATTGGGCACTGCATAACCAAGTGATACCAAGCATTGAAAAATTTACCAGTCAGAATCGGATTAGGATTTATACAAACATATCTGTTGTATTCAATTAGATCAACCAGACTTGAAGTTTAGTTCTTGAAAACGTTTCGCTAGTCATCCGACTGGCTTTCTCAATTCAGAATGACTTGTACAAGAATCTGTGGCACTTATGTACCCTGGAAAATCTCAATTAGCATATCACAGCCAGGTGTTAAGGGCGTGATTAGATAGTGGCTAAGAGGTGTTATAGGAACGCCCAGAGTAAGGTGTCAAAACAGCATTGTACATGGCAGACAGATGGTGTCGAACCCCCCCACCTCTATTTAGGCTTGGTTTCTTTATTTTCACATAAATGGCCTCCTTAACACCTCTCTTGAACCAGTCACGTTCCTTTGCCAATATGTTAACATTACAATCTTCAAAGGTATGTCCTTTATCCTTAAGATGCAGGTACACGGCTGAGTCCTGACGTTTTCAAGAACTAAACTTCAAGTCCGGTTGATCTAATTGAATACAACAGATATACCATGACCTGGAGGAATGAGAACCTTCACAATCAGATTTATACAAACCTATGTAAAGAGCTGCAATCCTCCGCAGAGCTCAGAAGTTATTGCAGTAGATGGCAGAAGAAAGAAGAGACTAGCAACATCGGCTCCATTAAAGCCGGCGGTGCCAGTGGGCTCACCCAAGGGCTCTTTTAAGAGCTGGTGGGGATCCCAGTTTTAGCTGTGGGACCTCCAACAATAGCACTTCTTAGTGCCGCAAGGGTCCTTACAAGGGCCAGGGAGGGGGGTCCTGGTACAGGCTGTGGGACCCCCTAAGCCCCAAAGGGCCCTTCTCAGGGCCACATGGGCACTTGTAAGTGCCACAAGGGCCCCCGATAGGGCCGGGGAGGGGGATCCCGGTTCAAGCTGTGGGACCCCTTAAGCCCCAAAGGCCCTTCTCAGGGCTGCAATGGCATATGCCGAGGAAGAGGGGTCTCGGCTCAAGCTGTGGGACCCCTTAATCCCTAAAGGGCTTGTCAGAGCCGCAAAGGCACTTGTCAGAGCTGCAAAGGCACTTGTAAGTGCCGTAAGGGCCCTGATAGGGCCAGGGAGAGGGGGCCCTGGTTCGAGCTGTGGGACCCCCTAAGCCCTAAAAGGCACTTGTCAGTGCCCCACTGGAGGGGGCTGCTGGGAAGGGGTTGTGCGGGGAGAGCGGGGAGGTTCACCTTTATAAATATGGCAAAAATGTTATTTTTGCTGCTGCGATGTGCGGCGGTAATTTTTGGGCGGTAATAACGGCTCTTTATAAATATGCTCCTAGGAGTATCTGACTGTAAATCCAAGCTCCTGGCATCACCCACGTCTGTGCCTTTTCCATTCCCTCCCAACATTCAGATCCATCCGCTCTCCCCCTTCAAACTAGCGTAAAATCCTTTTATTAGAAGGTAGCTGCCCCCTGCCCAGACCTAAACGCTATATTATTTATTTATTTATTTTAAATCATAACTGTACTTACAGCCCTTCATTCCCACAGCATTCTCTATGACGTCAGCTGCGTCTGTGATTTGCAGCGTCTCCATACGCACAGGAGTGAAGGGGCTGTAACATTGTGATCATTATTTAAAGAAAAAACATAGCAGTTGGGGGTGGGCAGGGGAGATCTATCTTATATTAAAAAGATTGTTTTTAGGGTGGACATACCCTTTAAGTAAGAGCCAATGACTATGCCCTTATCTACAGTATAATGTTACCAGAAACATACCAAATAGAATACAACAATAACAGTGCAAGCTGATTTTTCCCTGCGTTTCCTGAAAATATTCAAGCTTTCAAAACCACATTAAATCTGTAACACTTGGGAGAGTAGCCAACGCATTTGTTGAAATCACATGCTCCTTGTATTGTTTTATTACTCACCATCACGACTTACAAAATGTGGAATATTATTTTATTTTTATCAGTATGATTTTTTTTCTATGAAATCACATTTCTATATTTTGTATAAATGTATGACTGACAGAAAAAATTACTTGTTAGACAAGGCAACATCTGCTAGTAACCTGCAACTGGAAAATGATGATATATTTCATTCCTTTACCCAATTTCTTTCATATTTTTAAGGAGATGAAATGCAGGACTAAAGATGAAAAAAGGAGGTTGGAGCAGAATAGCATTAACATTTTATTGTTATTTAAAATGTAATATAAAAATTAGTACACAGTCTTTAGATTTTAATTGTAATTCTGATTTTTTACATTTATTTAGTTAAAGGGACAACAAACCCATGGGAGTTCACCAGCGCCATCTGGTGGGGAGAATCTGCGAGTGGCGCATGTATCTCTGTTACCCGGGCATTCTATTGTTCTCAGGGAGGTGGGAATAAGCAATCTCACCTCCCTGTGAATAATAGATACCAATTTCATGTTCTTAATGATATACATAAAATCGGTTTAGTGTCCCTTTAATTTTTCTTCCAAATAAGCCTTTATGTTTTATACGTTTTATACGTGTATATATATGTACTTACTCTAATACAAAGCTTTTTAATTATGTTTTATTTCTTTTAAAACCTTTATCTTTATATTATTTTGTATTCTATGAGCATTTCACATGCTGTAATTATTTTATCAGGTTTTTTTGTAACTTGCCTTATTAGCACTTCAAAAATCAGACTGATGGCACTTAATATATTGGCAAATTGCTTAAGTACTCAATTTGATAATAAAATCTACTACACAGTAAGAAATCCTTAGCCTTTAAAATGTTTCTAGCATGGAGATATTAAGTTTGCTTTATAAAATAAGATAAGCATATTGAGTAAATTGCAATCATGTTTTAATGATTTAAAGGTGTTTTATTTGTGGTTAAGAACATATTTTTATATGTAAAATACCTTGCAATTTTGGCGCCCATAGGGCTAAATACTGATACCGTGCATTATTTTGTGGCCAAGTGGTATAGCAGATAGATGGCTTTCGCTGAACATGCTAGTATTTTATGTTGATTGTCATAATTTTGTAACCATGTTTGGTAGTTTATGGTCACATTGTTTATTCCCAACGTTGCCAATAACAACAAGTACTATTGGTAATAACCAAGACGAAGATATTATAAAGTGACTCATATTATTAACTGTATCTGTATATGTAGGGCACTTTAAAGGAGAACTAAAGTGTAAAACTTAAATTTAAGGAAAGATAAAGCAGGAATCAGCAACAGATTTCAAGTCAAGTTTACAAAGTTTTCCAGGATGTTTTAGAAATTACATCAGTCAGCTCCATAGATAGGGCAGCACTGCCCTATTCACACCTGTGTCATGGCCCAATGATACAGGGGGTGCAGCATTTCAAAAATTGGCAGCTTTGTGGGGGAGGTGAAAATACGTTTTTCTAAAAAAAAAACTAATTTTAAGGTAGCAATCCATGAAAGTAAGAATTTACACTTGTGTTATGCTATAGACTTTTTCTGTTGAGTTTTGTTCATAATGAAATATTTTTATTATTATTAGTTGAATTGCAATCTATTTAAAGGGTATCTCCACCTCTTATAAAAAAACATTTCTGTAGTGTAAGGGACCCCAATCGCTATATTTGATTGTAAAAAAAATAATCCGAATTGTACATACAGAGCCTCGTTCCCCTGGCGTTCAAACACGCCCCTCTGCTTGCATGTAACTGCAAGCATGGGGGTCTGACCGGCAGCCGCATCCGTTATCGGCTGAGAGGGAGAACGCCGGTGGAACAAGGCTCTGTAAGTACAGTTAGGATTATTCTTTTTACAATCAAATATAGTTGTTGGGGGTGGGATAGGGTCCCCTACACTACAGAAAAAGGTTTTCCTACTAGGGCACAGGGCAGCAAAGAGGGATCGAGAGGGACGGAGGGGGTAAAGTGCTGCAGTGAGTGTCGAGGTGGAGATAGGGAATCTACTATAGCCAAAAGAGAAGTTTGGTGGATTCTAGAGCTACAGACCCGGTGGTCTAAAGGCCTCAACAAGGATTAGGAGGTGACATGTTATATTTAGATGCTTATTACTCATGTATATATTCAGTGTAGAGTTTACCTTGAGTCTTGTGTGTCCTTTATTTTGGGCATACATTTATACATATTCATAAGTTTCATGATCCTTAAGTTGAATAGTCATTTCTTTGACCAATTACTGTATAAGAGATATTCCATTTTTTAGGATATTTATCCTTCTCATGTTGCTTGTACATATGTTTGTATATATATGTACACACATGGAGTTTATACATATATATGTGTAAGGTAAGGACATGCCCTTTAAACTTAAACCATATATGTACACAACAAGAGAAACTGCTTACAGCATTTTTCAATCATTAACCCTTTCAGTGCAAGCAGAATTTCAATATATTTTGTGGTCCAGCAGATTTTTCAGGACTTTGCCCTCAATCAGTTTAGACTAATAAATCAGGAATATTATACATTGCTTTTTTTCAACACAAAGTGTACTTTAACATGGTAAAATAATTTTGTAACTTTTCTGAAGATTTTACTTGATATATTTAAAAAAATCTATATAAAATTTGCACATTTTCATGGATTTTTCCATTTTTTACTTTCTTGTTAGTTATATTAAGATTACACACAAAAATCTTACTGTTTCTAAAAGCCCTGATAATAAACTGTATAGGTATTATGATTTAAGTGCTATCTTGTTCCCAGGCTATCATCGTTTTGGCAGTCTTTATATAAACTTACAGTAACTTCTTAATTTAATGTTGTTATGTTTGTCTACTTTTTCAATAATTCAATAATATAAATGTTATTTGTTGAATTATGTAACCTGGTGAATCATTACAGGAAATCTCCACTCAAAAAACAACAGTCTTACTAATACTGCTTAATACCCCTGTCCATAAACAAACAAGACAAAAAAAAGAAAAACTTCTCTGCTACTGATTTTACTCCTTTGTCAATAGTTAAATAGTTGTTTTAGAATTTTATTTAATTTGCTCCATAACCATCAGTATAGTAATAGTTTTAGAAATAATATAATGAAAATGATTATACCTGTAATAATAAACTGGTTTGGATACTTCTCTATGTGCAATAAAGTTGTTGTTTTTACCGGACCCAGAAGTGCCGCTTGTTTGCTGTGTAGATAAATTTACACAAAAGAATTCCCCAGACAACCTGGAGAATTTCCGTATGTTACTTTGTTTGTTTGCTTTGTCCTTTGAAGTTTTTCATTCTTCTTGTACCAATTCCCTTTGTGTATTAAATGCATACTTACAGCTTCAGTACTTTCTAGATAGTGCATTCATGTAATCTAGATTTAAAAAAAATACAAAAAGAATTCTGTACAGCTTTCATCGCCTTGTGGCAAGTCTCGTTATTTCAGTAAGGGGAAAAATGTACCTACAATATTATAGCAAAATATGATGCACAACAATAATATACTAGGTAAAAAAAAACAAAGAAAACTAGAAAGGGAAATTGTAAGTATAAACTTTGTATTTGGCTTGAAAGACCGCATTTTGGAAGGGAATGTGTGTTTGTGCTGCAGATTTTAAAACTCAGTAATGCCAATGATGAGGACATTGTTGTTTTTTACTTACCCAATAAATATGTCTGTCACATGAATTAAAGGCAGGTCAGTTGGTGTGTGTACTCGTGCCAAGTTGGGGGATAAAAACTAACTTTTTTGATGATTGGTCAAAATGTTTTTTGTTGTTGTTGCTATACTTACCCTTTAAATATGATTACCACATGAATGAATGGGAACCTCAGTTGATGTAAGTACCTGTGTCAGGTTGGAAGTTAAAAAAACAAACTTTTTTGATTATTGATCAAAATGTATTTAACTATAAACTATAGTTACCCTTTAAGTATGTCTGCCACAGAAATTGAAGAGTAGGTATGTGTACCTGTGTCAGGTGGGGGGTATATGTTTTTGAGCATATAACTAACTTTTATTGATAATTGATCAAAATTAGTTTTTGGACTATAGTTACCCTTTAAGTATGGCTTCCATGGGAATGGAAAGGTAGGTCAGTAGGTGGGTGTACCTATGTCTGTGTGGGGGGTTGGGGGTATCAGCTTTTGTATTTATGACCATGAAAAATGTCCCTTAATTCGCGTTATGCTTCCACGGATTCCTTACCTAGAACATAGCACACTTCTCTTATATGCCCCACACATCTGTGCTGAATTTCATGTCTCTAGCTCAAGAACAGTGGGAGGAGATACAGTCCAAAAAAGCAGAAGAAGAAAACGGAAGAAGAAGAAGAAGAAATAGAAAGAACAGGAATTTGACTTTTTCAAGCCTTGACAGTATTGTGGGCAATGGAAGTATAAAGAAGTAACCCTGAGAATACAGGATTAATCCTGTAAAAAAAAAATGTTGCTTACTACAGAATATAGCTGGATATTTATTTACATCAACAATTTGGACGATAGATCGAAAATAACAAGTCAGCGGTTGTGTTAGTGATGTTTTTGTAAAACAGTTTTTGCCTAGATGTTTTCCTTTATGATATTTCTTTGCAAAAAATCACTTTTATGATTTGTTACAGAAGATATTTAGTTACCTTGTTCCTTGAAAATAAATTACCATATATACTTGAGTATAAGCCAAGACATTTTACCTAAAAATCATCCTGAAATTCCAAAACACAGCCCCATAGAAAGTCCCATACACAGCCCCATAGAAAGTCCCATACACAGCCCCATAGAAAGTCCAATACACAGCCCCATAAAAAGTCAAATACACAGCCCCATAGAAATTCTCATACAAAGTCCCATAGAAAGTCCCATACACAGCCCCATAGAAAGTCCCATACACAGCCCCCATAGAATGTCCCATACACAGCCCCCATAGAATATCCCATACATAGTCCCATACACAGATGTGTCCTGCATACCTTTCTGTGCAGCCTGTTTGTTGAATCCTGTTACTTCTATCTTTTTTCCTTTACCTTGCAGTCTGGGCTTATCTGAGTGAGCAGGACAACAATTGCCTAACCCACCAAAATCAAGAGAATTCTGTATGTTACAGGGTACAGGTTTTATTTTCCGAGGGCTATGTTATTTTGTCTAGCTGCTCCTTTAAGCTTCCAGATCAGCCCAGAGCCTGAGGGGATGACAGTTTATGGAGAAATATTTACAAATATAAAATTCCCCATCTTTGCTACATTTCTACATCTGTTCTATAAGAATGGAGAGGAGCAAGAATCTATAGAGATATTCTGAAAAAGCTTAAGAAAGAGTTTTTGGACAAAAAATTTAGAAAACAATGTACTGAATACACCTGCTGAGATCTGTTCTGATGGCAGATTTGTGGAAAAAGGCAAGTTTCAACACAGTATAACACACACCAAAATATCTCCCAAATTCAAGAACAAAGAGAGAGTGCAGAGTGAGACGATTTAAACAAAAAAATTGCAAATAAAGAGCAGTGAGCGATTCCCAAACACATTAAAAGGGATTAACACTACACTCACGCTGATTTCCTTTTGGCCCAGGCGCATATGCCCTGGACCCGTCGCAACAACTACACTAGACTCTTGGGTTGTAAAATTCAATTTTATGGCAGATACCGTACATTTTAATGACTCACCACAGATGTATATTAGCCTGGGTGTATCTATACCCAAGCCAGTCGCTAGGACCAACAGTACAGCCAAATTTTGTAATGTTCTTATCTCAGCTTCGTTTTTTTGGCCTATTCACCTTGTTCATTTTTTTGGAGTTCAGCTGTCAAGTTGCAACACAGGATCCAAAATTCTTTGTCAAAGGTGTGTAATTCGATGTTGTCAACTGGTTTTGTCTGTTAAAAAAATCCCCAAAACCACATTCATGATGAAACTAAATTAATTTATTTTGCATTATACAGTAAATAATAGTTATTGTAAAATCTCTACGGAGGAAATAGGTGCAGTAGTGAATTGTAGGTTTATCTTCAACTGAACTAAGCTTATAATTACACACACACATATCCTTCTTTAAAGTTCTGATGAAGTGTGGGTAATATTCACAAATAAATGAAAGTATTTTTCAGTCCCCCCTCTGTGCTGTAAAACTGTTTTAAATGGTGGAATAAATAAGTTTTGCATTTATTCCTTCATACGTGAATGGAGCCTTTCTCTTTCCGCCGTTTCTTTCTACATTCTGTCTCTGGATCCAAGTGAAGGACTCCCTATGTGTTACAATTAGAACCACGTTAATACTGCCATTTTTCCTATGTATATACATGCATAAAAAGGTGTCAAGTTCTATTAACAAATAATAATAATGGTATCATATAAGATTTATGATATTATTGAAGATGACTACAGTGGATAAACAATCAAACTATCAAACAATCAAAAAACTAAAAATAATAGAAGAGCTGAGGGATTTGGGCTAAGCACACTGTTCTGTGAAGAAATCCAGTGACAGAAAATTTTGTCCGTTGCACTTGGTAGTTGTCCCAATAAAGTATATTGTAAAATAAACCCCAGTCTACCAAGTTTATATTCTGTATTCGAAGCAGTAATATCTTGGCTTTAGGGTATATAACTTTATTTACATTATTTACCTTTAATTAATTGATAAGACATACACTGGATTGGGGCTTTAATTGTAAATTGTCTTAATTTATATATCATTCAACGGAATGTTATTTTATTTGATAAGAGTAGTTTCTTATCTGTATTATTTATTTCCTGTTTGGGCGTATAAATACCTGCTCCTGCCTTAAATAAATTTATGTGCGTTTGTGTGTGGAGGAATTGGGGTGTAGTTATGGTTTAGTGGGCCTGTAAACTTCCAAAAGTGTGTATTATTTACATGGAGAAAAGGGTTGATAGTAATCTTTGCCTTCATTAAAAAAAAAACTCGGACAGTACATAACAATTGTGAAAAATATAATTTTTTTCTCTTCGGGGCAGGGATCTCATTCCAAATGTGTCAAAGATTGTTGCACTTATATCAATTTATACATAATTTATATATATGCTTTCTTAACCAATGTATGAAATTGTATTTAATTTAATTTTTATCTATCTATCTGTATAATGCCTTGCACTTATCCCCTTGTTTGTATACTCTGTATTTTTTAATGGACAGCGCTGCGTACCCAAGTGGCGCTTTATGAATAAAATTATACATACATATAATGAAGTAAATATTTTTAAACTGTTACAATACAGTTACAATCCAGTTTAGATCCCTTTAATTAGTAGTTTTACATGTTTACTTTTCTTTTGAGTGGCAAATTATTCTATTTCTTTGGAATTAGAGAGAGCAATTGAAGATTTTCCATAGATGAACTTTCTGCCTTAACAAACACATTAGTGTTTTATAGTGATAGAAATGGCTGGTTTGTGCATCCGAACCCAGATCTGCGTTGGATTTCAGTGATCCACCAATTGCAGTTCTCGCAGATTTCCCGATTTCCGAATTTTTCCCGAACTGCGCTTGAAAATTCAATAAATTTCAAAAATCCTAGAAAATTTTAATGTAAAAAATGATATAGTAACTTACTGTAAATGGCTCTGGGACCTGTGAAATGGTCTGGTGAACAGACAATCAGATTATTTCTAAAAGAATCTGATTGGTATACTAACCAATCACATTCTTTTCCCATCAGAATTGGTTACAATCAGATTCTTCCAGAAAGCATACCAATCAGATTCTTTCTGAAAGAATCTGATTGTAACCAATTCTGATTGGATGTAATCAGATTCTTTCAGAAATAATTTGATTGGCATACTAACTGGATATGGACCAGATCGCGGATCTGAAGCCGGTTCCACGGGGGATCTCCGAGATCTGAAAATCCGCGGAACTAACAGAATTTCCGGAATTCTGCTATCCGGATTTTCCGAACCCACATTCAAAAATTTTGAAAGATTTTCATACTGTATATCAAATTCACAGGTCTGCTAGACAGGTGACATTTTTAGTGGAGACCTGACAGTTGGAGAGAGTTTTTTTCCCTGCTTTCTGTGTGTGAATTTTAGTGTGGTGGACTAGCACTTGTTGTTAACTACTCTTGTATTTACACAATTTGGGACCCAAAAGTCGTTTTTTGCGGTATTGCATTATTGATAATGTAAGACCGCGCCCGTACATGTATGCTGAACGTTCGTTAATTAACAAACCAATTCTGGAGGGCCAAGACAGTGGTGATTTTCAATAATTACTGAATGTTCAAATTGATGTTCCTCAACTTTAGTACTCTATAACCTATACAGAAAATAGGGAAGCATTCACCTACCCCCTCCATTAGTGGAGCTCCACGTCAGCGGCCTTTTAGCATGGTTGAATTGCATACATTAACATTATTTCAGAAAGAATAAGATTGGTATACTAACCAATAAGATTCTTCACAATTGGTTACAATCAGATTGATCTGTTTGTAAGTGGTATAGTTAGAGAGATAAGACACTTCTAAGCAGTAAAACGCCTCCCATAATTTATACAGTCAGTGTGCACTTTCTTATGGACCATAAGAGCATCCTTAGAAAAGCTGGCTGTACCCAAGGGGGTGGGGGAAAAAGAGGAAGAAAAAAAACAAGGAAGTATGTGAAGGTCTGCATGTGAGTTGGACTCCTTGGACCAGTTCTAAAGCAACAGACTGATCAACCCTTTAATGCCAAATATAGTAAAGGGGAATACAAGTGGGAGTTTAAAAAGTCTCTTCTGTTAATGTTTTGTGGATTTAAGTTGGACAAGTTAACAAACTGTGTATGTAACTGGGACTTACCAAGTTTCTTCTGTTAAAAATTGCAACACCCAGGATCCCTGCCATTTATAGTTAGACTACAACACTACTACCCAGTACTAGCCCTCTTAAGTTGGACATTTTCTGTGCTCATTAGATTGTTTTGTTACTTTATAAATAACATCTGTCTCTGCAAGAAAAACCTTTTTCCTTATTTGCCACCATTACATGTTTCCCAGACCATTCAGAGGTCCCAGAGCCATTTACAGTAATCATTTTTTTTTTTACACAATTTTCGAAAATTTCTTGAAAACAGTGTGGTCATGAGGAAAGTTATTTTTTTTAAAGTTCTGGATATATGTACGTGTTCACTAGACCATTTCCCAGGACCCAGAGCCATGTACAGTAAGTTACCATTGCTATTTTACCTTGTATTTAGGCGGATCTGTACAAATGTTTTTCTCACATTGACTTTAATAGGTAATTCCATGAATCTTCAAATTTAAAATTTTTTCGAAAATCTGCAAATCCACAGGCGGAATGGATTTTAGCAGTTTCGCCCAATTTTAGTGATGTACTATAGCCCCGAACTTGATTTCAAACAAATAATATTGGTTTACAAAACCTCCCACATTGCAACTACTGAAGATATTTTGTCACAAAACATTATTTTACTGTAAATAAAAAGTCTTTATATGCACCTAGTGAAGGTAAAAAGTTTTTGCAAGAACATGTGTGTTGTCAGCACCTTTACTTTAATAAATCACTTGTGCATTTGCAGATTAATACCGTATATACTCGAATATAAGCCAACCTAAGAATAAACCGGGGTACTTATTTTTACCTGAAAACAAGTAAAACGGATTAACTTGAGTATAAGCCGAGGGTAGAAATTATGACCACTACTTCCATCTGATTCAGTATTGGTTCGAGGCTTTAGTTGCCCTTTAAATGGACCCTTTTTAGAATTCCCATACTGTAGTCCCATACAGTATTGGTGCCAATATTCAGTAGCCCCCAATGCTTTGGTTGCTGGGAATTGTAGTTTCTAAACATCTGGAGTGGCAAGGTAAAACAAACTTTTTAGGAAGAAAAAAAAAAAGAAAAGAAAAAAAACCCTCCTTCCCAGCTCTAAACCCCCCATAGAAGCACTTGACCCGTGCTTCCATGCATGGTCACATCTACATGCACACTTGCCATGTCTGGCCCGAGTATAAGCCAAGGTTAGCCTTTTTTGGTCATTAAAAAAATAAAAACCTCGAGTATATACGGTACTGTATATACCTGGGTATAAGCCAAGGTTTTCAGGCTTAAAAAATTGCCTGAAAATCAATCCTCGGCTGAAACTCTGGTTACTAACCTTACTGTGAAATCTGACTGCCGCTCGCTCTGCATCTGTAGGCTGACGTCACTACTCAGCAACTGTCTCACTTTCCGGTGCCAAGTAGTGACGTTAGACGGGCAGATGCAAAGCAAGTGGCCGGATTACACACTGTAGAATGAAGATTGAAGACTGCCCAGGCAAGTTAACAGGGAATTGGGGGGCTCTCTGGAGGATGGGGCGGCAGTAATCCCATACAGTAACCCCCAACTCCTTGCCATTGCAGATGTTTGGAAACTACAACTCCCAGCAACTAAAGCATGCTGGGAGTTGTAGTTTCCAAAGCATCTGGAGTGCCAAGCAATTGGGGGTGACTGTATGGGAATTCTGCTGTCCATTTAAAGGGCAACAAATGCCTCAAAACTATACAGAATCTGGAGGATGCTATCTATTGTTAAAAAGATTGCCTTCTGATTCTATATTGTTTTGAGGCTTTAGTTGCCCTTTAAATTGACAGCAGAATTCCCATACAGTAGTCCCACACAGTAATATCCATACTGTATTTGGTTATTACTGTATGGGAATACTGCTGTCCATTTAAAGGGCAACTAAAGCCTCAGAACAATACAGAATCAGAAGGCAGTAGTGGTCATAATTTCACCTCTCAGCTTATACTTGAGTCAATCACTTTTTCCTAATTTTTGGGGTAAAAATAAGTATCTCAGCTTATACTCAATTATATTCGGTATGTGCATTTAGAGACAGTTTTTTTTGTAATTCCTAAGTAACCAGCCATATTTCTATTATTTTTATTTGTGTTGAAGTGTATGAATGTAAAAGACTTTAAGGAATATTTAGGAATTTAATTTTCTGGGAAAATCTTATGGGAGAAGATATTATAATTAAATTCTCCCATGCCCTATATCATCAATAGAAAGTACAAGGAAAAAACTATTAAAAGGTAACATTTTTAAAAATAAAAATGTAACTACCTTTAAACTCTAAAAACACATCCCCCCAAATCAATAATTGACTGTTAATAAGAGAAAACAGTTAATATCAATATTAATTCAACAATTCAAACAATAGTTTGTTAAAGATTAGGATTCGATATCTAGTAAGTAACTTTATTGTGTAAAGTCAGTCATAAAAATTATATTTCAACTCTTTGTATGGCCTTTACCTTAAATATTTGGGCAGCTTTTGACAGGTAGTCACCTAGGGTCCCTAATATAGTTAATAATAATGCATGGTAGTGCCCTAATCAATGTATGCAGATAGCAGCCAAGGAGTTACGGTCCATCCCACGTGCTGCTTTAAAACTAACACCTGCAGTTGAAATAGAGGGAAAGCCCACATGGCTCCATGCCAGCCACTGCAAACCGCTTCTCCATAGATACCAAGAGCCTGTGGACAATCCCCATTCCACAATGCTAAGTTATGCTTTTTCTCATTTATCTTGTTTGCATGTCAAGTTAGTCATGTGGAGGGAGGTGAATCCGACCTGTACATCTCTGACATATATCTGTATACATCACCGTCTGAAGCTTTTGTCCTTCCAAAAATACTAGACTATGAAACTAACACTATAAAGAAGAAAGAATACATGTCTGAAATATATTATGCTTTCATTCTAACACAAATGTTCTACACTCATTTAGTGTCATAGGAAGCTATGTAGTAGAAGATCCAGCCTTCCCGTCATCACGGGAGGAGGATCTTCTAGGGGGGGAATACATTGAATACAATGAACACAATGCTGCCCGCCAAATTACAGACACAGGAACATGGAAATGTAATATGCCTTACTCTACATTTTGGCTTTAGATTTTACACAAGCTCACCGATAATACACGCATCAAAAAGACCTATAATTTTACAAAACTTATGTCAGTAGGGACACCAGAAGGGACAGCAGCAGAGCATATGACACCCTGAATTCTAAACACCCAGGTGCCCAACATACCAGATATGTAGCAAAACTTATATCGTATTTTAGGGGACGAGGTGGTGTACTTGTCATATGAATTAACCAATGCAGACAGCCCCACTGACAATTGATATGACAATACATAAACATAAATGCAGCGATAATACGATTGGTTGATTGGGGGCATGTATCAGAAACACCTGAACAGTAAATCAGAAGTAACCACTTACAGGGTGGCAAACTAACACTGTGTGGCTATTCAACACCATCAAGAGCTAAAACAACTAGATAACAGACTGTTGGTATGTTTCCATCTACCAATTGATAACAAGGGAATACCATTAATAGGAGTCCTATCACTTTACAGATCTAAATACAATAGACTAATAAATATTCCCACAGTCAAATCAACAAAACATTTCAAAGGAAACTAATTTTCTACAGAAGGTACTGCTTTACAGATAGCTCGGACAGACATATGAACCATAATGTGTTTATCATTCTCTCATGATACAGTCAACCCACACAGGAGTTTCATAAAAGCAACACAACATACCTTCACCATACCTGCAGTGTACTTAGGAAGTAATTGTGATATATAGTTGTAAGTACATTAAATGACACTCCTGTAGACCAATATAGTAACTATTCGTGTACGATAGATGTCAGGAAAATATACAATGGTTCCAGCACATAATGAAACGACATGCAGAACACTGCCCAATAATATTAAAAAAGGAAGGAATAAAGCATATTCATGGCTACCAATGGGAGGCTGGGGAGAATGCACAATAGGGACGTTAGTTCCTGCCATAAGGGTAAGATATATATTACATCATTGGTCCCAGCACCTCTACAGAAGGGATAAGTCACAGGCAGGCATGACATAGTGAAAAGGGAGCTTTCAGTGATGCAGTAAAGCATGGATGTGGTTTCCACCTTGGACAGGGGGGATAGAACTTGCTAACAGATTAAATAGTATAATGAAACTCCAGATGCTATACGTGTTATTAATGATGACTTTTCACAGGTCAGAAAGTAGCCTTGCAGAACAGAATGGCATTGGACTACATCCTAGCAGCTCAACGAGGTGTGTGTTGCCCTTATTGGTGTGGAATGTGCACTGGATTGAGGATTCCTCGACCCAGTACTAGCTCACCCTTGCTAAAGTGGACAGTTTGCACAAAAAAGCAAGAGACATTTCTAAAGAGGGATAGAATCCTTTCAAGTGGCCTTGGCGGCATTGGATCCTGGTCCACAATGTTTTTTGGCAATTTCGTGACTTTCTTACTGACAATGTTGATTGTGATCATTTTGATTGTATAATGGCTAAAATACTTGTCAATGCTGTATGAATATGGAGTCAAACATGGTCAAAACACCACCTATTATACACACTCTTATTGAAGTTTAAGTCTAATAATAGAGTATATCTTTTAACTATAATCATTTCTTAGAGATATCATATATATATATATATACAAATATTAACATATACCTAAATATAAAAGTAAATAAATAAAATGTTACATATTAAGGGTAGTTCAGGGATACTATTAGGGACCCATTATTCAACAGAATGTTTTTACTATTTACTATGTATACCTTGTACATAAAAGGTAACATCTCACCTCTCATGCCCCCTCTTTAAGATAGGGTCAAGGCAGATGAATGTGAGGCAGGGAATGGAAGGTGGTTCCCCAACCCAGTTTCCTTCCTGTCACATGAGCACCGCAAGGGTGGCACATGTTACAAAGTACCTGCCAGGGGATCACAGACATCTGAATAGGTAGGGTGATGGTTTGTGATCGTAAATCATGATCAAGAGGGGGAAGTGACAGGTAGTCACCTAGGGTCCCTAATATAGTTAATAATAATGCATTGTAGTGCCCTAATCAATGTATGCAGATAGCAGCCAAGGAGTTAAAATATCAGGGCTACAAGGTGTAAATGGAAAGCTCTAGGATCTAGGACTACAAGGTTTAAATGGAAAGCTCTAGGATCTAGGACTACAAGGTTTTAATGGAAACTTCTAGGATCTAGGACCACAAGGTTGAGATGGAATGGTTAAGGAAAATTCTGGGATCCACGTTGCAATCATGTTTCCTTATAATACAAATACAATATGCTATGGGGAGGCCCAATATCCCTTTCTGATTGGTCTCTTTTTGTTTCCATGAATGTACGCCCACCATATGTTGTGCATTATGTAACATACCATACTGTGATGTAATTTTGCCTATATAACCCAGTGAACAAATCTCTGTAATTTAGACTGGTAACACACATTGTCGCGTGTTGCTGGCTCCCACACGTGTGTCATCATAAAGGAACCTGCTTTTATCAATTTGGTCTCTAGAGCGATATCTTTCCAGGGGTGACAAAATCAGGGTACCCCCTTTGGACCCTACAGTACTTGGAGGCACTGCTGAGATCTTCTTTTTGTTTGGGTTCAATCCAGATGGTGGTACCTAGCAACAAGAGGCGGAGCAACGGCTGGTAGGCAAACTCTCACAATGTGCATTGGTAAGACCTTCTTTGTGTGTCTTATTTCGTGACTTTGCCAATCTGATAGTCTATCTCTGTCGGCCTGAAGTGCCCCTATCGGAGATTCAACCCTTTGGATGGGTGAATATCACTCTAGAGTTTATGTTGTCATTTTGTCTGTCATAATACTAACAAATTTGTGTGATTGGAGTGTGAATGTGTACCACACCGCTGAAATAGTCCATCGGCTAGCCGACAGCTAAAGCACCGATGAAGGGTGCCAGAACGCTGGAGCGTTCACGGACTGAGAGGTTTGTGGCAAGAGGGGCTCCATCCGAGGTGTTAAAATATTGCCTGAGAGTAAAACCAATGATGGCAAACCCGTGAGAACCCTCATTAAAAGGATGTGGTAGATGTAAATGAAAGGTGAAAAAGATTCTTTGACACAAAAGTTACTATTTTTCTTGTTTGTCCAGTAATACTAATTTTCTATGTCTCATGCGATAGCTAATAGTTAGGATATTCCTGTAGTAGATTCAATTGTAATTGTCAGATTAAGACTGTATTATTTGAAAGGTTGAAAAGTGTAGATGTTGCAGTTGCTGTTTAAGGAAGGGGGGTTAATCTCTAACAGTCTAAAGTCAAAGCACAGACCATAATTTGTTACAGCTGTATAAGCAGAACTAAATATAACCTAATTGTATCCAGACGTAACAGTAACATCATTTACAAATGAATGAGGAAAATAGTTCCATTTTCAATTTAACAACACTACAAATTATTCAAACAGTGGGAGGATTTATATTAGGATTCATTCTAATACTTTGCTGTGGAAAGCCAATTGCACGCACTTTAATTCTGTGTGGAAAGTGTATATTGTGTCTGTGTAAAGCTACTAAACATACAGATATACAGGTTCCATGACTAAGGGGGTGTTTCCCCGAAACGCGTTGGATGCTGGGTACTGTGTGTTCCTAGACGAATATGTTTGAATAAAGCTTTTCCAAACCAAGATCCGGAAGTGCAGCTTGCTTTTTGCTTTTGTATACAGGGGAGCAGTACAACCACCATTCAGACACCCCCACCCACGTCAAAACACACTACACCCATGTGAATAGAATCAAATCAAACAAGTGAAATTGCCTGTTACCTTGGGGTTTATTTTGCTAGTAACCTACAACCTATTCAGACACTCCACTATTTTAATGACCCTTATATTGTGACTGTGAGGGAAAAGTTTAAATCACTGGTATCCTCAACACAAGAGGAGGTGTTGGGTGACATGCATAGGGTCTTTTCATCCAAGAATTAAAAAGTGTGCTGGCCAGCACTCAATTTCGGGGGTCTTATACATAGGAGCCCTTTGAGAAAGAGAGTGCAGACTCTCTGGGTTGACGGGGAGGAGAACTTGCACGTGAGTGATATAGAGAATAATTCTTTCAAGTCACAATTTAAGATGGGGAATATAGTTAGTAATCATAATAAACTTGTAACCCCTGCGGAAATAATGGCCCAAAAATATGGGGCAGGTGAAACCCTATATTCTATACCATTACAGGGAACATTTGATTTGTTCAGATGGGTTCACTTAGAAAATAATTATGCACAGCAACTTACAGCAAAAGATAGAGACATCATTCACCTCTGGATACTAGAAAGCACACAGCGCACCCCCTCCCTTCAAAAGAAAAAACACATTGCCATATGTTTTGCTAAATTGGAACAAAACCCTACACCACGTCAAATTGACAAAGCCATCGCTGTAATACACAACTGTTGCTTAAAGAGCACTGTTAATGCTTGCAACATGGATGATTTAATGAAACAGTTAAAATTTCAGTGGGATCATACCATTATTACAGGGGACAATGAGTGCACAATTCTCCCCTATAATAAGAAACCACATTACAATAAGGTAACCCCCCTTAAAAAGAAACAAGTAAAGTTTGGAATGAGGGAACCAGATGGTTTAGACAGCAACCGTTACATGCTTAGATCAAAGGCTAAAGCACAGATGCAGGAAGGGGAGAATCAAATAGACACTGACAGTGAAGATATTGAAAGAGAGCAGGCTGCTGGAAAGAATAAACACACTACACATGCAGTAACTGCCAGTGGCGTAACAGCACGACCAACACCACAGCAAACACTACAGAAAATTCAGCATGCCATAAAAGAACAGGAAGAATACTTTGACACTACACATCAATCATGGTTAGAACCCCCTACAAACACTCATGGGTTTCCAGTACGCACTACTGTTGTACAAAACGCTGGGGCAGCTATACAGACACACACTTGGGTACCCTACACTCCATTTGAGGTTACACAACTGGTACCACACCCAAAGAAAAATAAAGTGCTTTTTCTTAGAGAAGTTAGAGAAGACAATATGCCTGGGCCAGGTTACCAATGGGCCTGAATAATAGTCATAATGCCTTCTGCAGGTGTCTCAAACAGGTGCTGGAGGGGTGGGAACCTCCACATGAGACCACTGTACTGAAGGCATATGTAAATGACCTATTGATCTGTGCAGAGACTGAGGAGACATGCTCAGCAGCGTCTCTCAGCCTTCTGCAGCACCTTGCGCGGGTCAATCTACGGGTGGCTAAGGAAAAAGTGCAATGGTGTAAGTCACATGTTATCTTCCTGGGCCACTGTCTTGGCCCCGGGACAAAACATATTGATCCTGATAGAAAGGTGAAAGTTGATAATCTAAAAGCACCCACAAATCATAGGACACTCAGGAATTTCATTGGGACAATTTCATACTGCCGCCAATACATTCCTGATGTAAACTCACTCCTAAAGCCTCTCTATGCTGCACTGTCACACCCATTTCAGTGGACAGAGGAGATGCAAACCTGCTTCCTAAAACTAAAACACCTAGTAGCTCACGCACCTGCATTAAAGTTACCTGACTCAACTAAACCTTTCCAACTGTTTTGTGCTGTTTCAGGAAATACAGGGAATGGCATTCTTTGCCAAGAGACCCTTATCTGGACGACGAGTGGTGGCATACGAGAGTGTACAACTGGATCGAGTTATTCAGGGAGCTCCCACCTGTGTTAGAGCGGTAGCGGCAGCAGCTCTGCTCACTGAAAAGGTAGCAATCATTCGCTTAGCCTCCCTTCAAAAGAAAAAACACATTGCCATATGTTTTGCTAAATTGGAACAAAACCCTACACCACGTCAAATTGACAAAGCCATCGCTGTAATACACAACTGTTGCTTAAAGAGCACTGTTAATGCTTGCAACATGGATGATTTAATGAAACAGTTAAAATTTCAGTGGGATCATACCATTATTACAGGGGACAATGAGTGCACAATTCTCCCCTATAATAAGAAACCACATTACAATAAGGTAACCCCCCTTAAAAAGAAACAAGTAAAGTTTGGAATGAGGGAACCAGATGGTTTAGACAGCAACCGTTACATGCTTAGATCAAAGGCTAAAGCACAGATGCAGGAAGGGGAGAATCAAATAGACACTGACAGTGAAGATATTGAAAGAGAGCAGGCTGCTGGAAAGAATAAACACACTACACATGCAGTAACTGCCAGTGGCGTAACAGCACGACCAACACCACAGCAAACACTACAGAAAATTCAGCATGCCATAAAAGAACAGGAAGAATACTTTGACACTACACATCAATCATGGTTAGAACCCCCTACAAACACTCATGGGTTTCCAGTACGCACTACTGTTGTACAAAACGCTGGGGCAGCTATACAGACACACACTTGGGTACCCTACACTCCATTTGAGGTTACACAACTGGTACCACACCCAAAGAAAAATAAAGTGCTTTTTCTTAGAGAAGTTAGAGAAGACAATATGCCTGGGCCAGGTTACCAATGGGCCTGAATAATAGTCATAATGCCTTCTGCAGGTGTCTCAAACAGGTGCTGGAGGGGTGGGAACCTCCACATGAGACCACTGTACTGAAGGCATATGTAAATGACCTATTGATCTGTGCAGAGACTGAGGAGACATGCTCAGCAGCGTCTCTCAGCCTTCTGCAGCACCTTGCGCGGGTCAATCTACGGGTGGCTAAGGAAAAAGTGCAATGGTGTAAGTCACATGTTATCTTCCTGGGCCACTGTCTTGGCCCCGGGACAAAACATATTGATCCTGATAGAAAGGTGAAAGTTGATAATCTAAAAGCACCCACAAATCATAGGACACTCAGGAATTTCATTGGGACAATTTCATACTGCCGCCAATACATTCCTGATGTAAACTCACTCCTAAAGCCTCTCTATGCTGCACTGTCACACCCATTTCAGTGGACAGAGGAGATGCAAACCTGCTTCCTAAAACTAAAACACCTAGTAGCTCACGCACCTGCATTAAAGTTACCTGACTCAACTAAACCTTTCCAACTGTTTTGTGCTGTTTCAGGAAATACAGGGAATGGCATTCTTTGCCAAGAGACCCTTATCTGGACGACGAGTGGTGGCATACGAGAGTGTACAACTGGATCGAGTTATTCAGGGAGCTCCCACCTGTGTTAGAGCGGTAGCGGCAGCAGCTCTGCTCACTGAAAAGGTAGCAATCATTCGCTTAGTGCAACCACTATCTGTATATACTTCACATGCAGCAGCAGAAATCATTCAACGTGCGCAGACACGGCACCTCTCCTCGGCGCGCCTAGGCAAGTATGAGTCTATCCTATTAGAATCCGGGGAAATAGAGGTTAAACGCTGCACTGTCCTCAATCCAGCCACCTTCCTCCCGCCAGAGGACGGTGATTCCGAGACGGTGGCAGAGGACCACGATTGCCTACAACTGATGGAGGAAGAGACTAGCCAATTGTCTTCGGTAAGTGAGGAGCCGCTGCAAGCCCCTGACCTTACTTTATTTGTAGATGGTTCCAGATTATATGTAGCTGGAGCTCCACGCACCTCCTATGCCATCATATCGTCAACAGCCGAAGGTTTCACTACATTAGATGCTGGCCGATTGCCATCTTCCTACTCAGCGCAGCAGGCAGAACTGGTCGCATTGGGTAAGGCATGTGTACATGCTTCAGACTACGCATAGAAAGGCACCACCAAGGCTCAGTCCCTATGAGATCCTATTCGGCTATAAGCCAAAAACAGGGTTATACTATCCTCATCAGATGGAGGCAATGCACAATGATCTGTGTTCTTATGTTATTGCATTACAGAAGGAACTTACTACAGTACATTGTCGTGTACACGACAGTCTGCCAGATGCAGATGCAGAGAACCAACAACATCCTATAAAGTCAGGCGACTGGGTGATGGTCAAAGTGTTCCAAAAGCGTTCCCTTGGCCCGCGATTCGAAGGTCCATACCAAGTGCTGCTTACAACTACAACTGCAGTGAAACTAGAGGGAAAGCCAACATGGCTCCATGCCAGCCACTGCAAACCGCTTCTCCAATACGATACCCAAGAGCCTGTGGACAATCCACCATTACAATGCTAAGTTTATGCTTTTTCTCATTTATCTTGTTTGCATGTCAAGTTAGTCATGTGGAGGGAGGTGAATCCGACCTGTACATCTCTGACATATATCTGTATACATCACCGTCTGAAGCTTTTGTCCTTCCAAAAATACTAGACTATGAAACTAACACTATAAAGAAAGAATACATGTCTGAAATATCATTATGCTTCATTCTAAACACAAATGTTCTACACTCATTTAGTGTCATAGGAAGCTATGTAGTAGAAGATCCAGCCTTCCCGTCATCACGGGAGGAGGATCTTCTAGGGGGGGAATACATTGAATACAATGAACACAATGCTGCCCGCCAAATTACAGACACAGGAACATGGAAATGTAAATCTGCCTTACTCTTACATTTTGGCTTTAGATTTTACACAAGCTCACCCGATAATACACGCATCAAAAAGACCTATAATTTTACAAAACTTATGTCAGTAGGGACACCAGAAGGAGACAGCAGCAGAGCATATGACACCCTGAATTCTAAACACCCAGGTGCCCAACATACCAGATATGTTAGCAAAAACTTATATCGTATTTTAGGGGACGAAGGGTTGTACTTGTCATATGAATTAACCAATGCAGACAGCCCACTGACAATTGATATGACAATACATAAACATAAATGCAGCGATAATACGATTGGTTGATTGGGGGCATGTACAGAAACACCTGAACATAGTAAATCAGAAGAACCACTTACAGGGTGGCAAACTAACACTGTGTGGCTATTACACCATCAAAGAGCTAAAACACTAGATATAACAGACTGTTGGGTATGTTCACATCTACCAATTGATAACAAGGGAATACCATTAATAGGAGTCCCTATCACTTTACAAGATCTAAATACAATAGACTACATACATACTTCCACAGTCAAATCAGACAAACATTTCATAAGGAAACTAATTTCTACAGAAGGTACTGCTTTACAGATAGCTGGACAGACATATGAACCATAAGTGTGTTTATCATTCTCTCATGATAACAGTCAACCCACACAGGATTTCATAAAGCAACACAACATTACCTTCACCATACCTGCAGTGTACTTAGGGATAAGTAATTGTGATAATATAGTTGTAAGTACATTAAATGACACTCCTGTAGACCAATATAGTAACTATTCGTGTAACGATAGATGTCAGGAAAATATACAATGGTTCCAGCACATAATGAAACGACATGCAGACACTGCCCCAATAATATTAAAAAAAGGAAATAAAGCATATTCATGGCTACCAATGGGAGGCTGGGGAGAATGCACAATAGGGACTGTAGTTCCTGCCATAAGGGTAAGATATAATATTACATCATTGGTCCCAGCACCTCTACAGAAGGGATAAATCATACAGGCAGGCATGACATAGTGAAAAGGGAGCTTTTCAGTGATGCAGATAAAGCATGGATGTGGTTTCCACCTTGGACAGGCTGGGGGATAGAACTTGCTAACAGATTAAATAAGTATGCTGAAATAATGGATGGGATTGTTAATGAAACTACCAGTGCTATACGTGTTATTAATGATGAACTTTCACAGGTCAGAAAAGTAGCCTTGCAGAACAGAATGGCATTGGACTACATCCTAGCAGCTCAACGAGGTGTGTGTGCCCTTATTGGTGTGGAATGTTGCACTTGGATTGAGGATTCCTACGACCCAGTACTAGCTCACCTTGCTAAAGTGGACAGTTTGCAACAAAAAGCAAGAGACATTTCTAAAGAGGGATAGAATCCTTTCAAGTGGCTTGGCGGCATTGGATCCTGGCTCCACAATGTTTTTGGCAATTTCGTGACTTTCTTACTGACAATTGTTATTGTGATCATTTTGATTGTCATAATGGCTAAAATACTTGTCAAATGCTGTATGAATATGGAGTCAAACATGGTCAAAACACACACCTATTATACACACTCTTATTGAAAGTTTAAGTCTAATAATAGAGTATATCTTTTAACTATAATCATTTCTTTAGAGATATATATATATATATATATATATATAGAAGTAGATAGATATATACAAATATTAACACTATACCTAAATATAAAAGTAAATAAAAAATGTTACATATTAAGGGTAGTTCAGGGATACTATTAGGGACCCATTATTCAACAGAACGTTTTTACTATTTACTATGTATACCTTGTACATAAAAGGTAACATCTCACCTCTCATGCCCCCTCTTTAAGAAGGGTCAAGGCAGATGAATGTGAGGCAGGGAATGGAAGGTGGTTCCCCAACCCAGTTTCCTTCCTGTCACATGAGCACCGCAAGGGTGCCACGTTACAAAGTACCTGCCAGGGGATCACAGACATCTGAATAGGTAGGGTGATGGTTTGTGATCGTAAATCATGATCAAGAGGGGAAGTGACAGGTAGTCACCTAGGGTCCCTAATATAGTTAATAATAATGCATTGTAGTGCCCTAATCAATGTATGCAGATAGCAGCCAAGGAGTTAAAATATCAGGGCTACAAGGTGTAAATGGAAAGCTCTAGGATCTAGGACTACAAGGGTTAAATGGAAAGCTCTAGGATCTAGGACTACAAGGTTTTAATGGAAACTTCTAGGATCTAGGACCACAAGGTTGAGATGGAATGGTTAAGGAAAATTCTGGGATCCACGTTGCAATCATGTTTCCTTATAATACAAATACAATATGCTATGGGGAGGCCCAATATCCCTTTCTGATTGGTCTCTTTTTGTTTCCATGAATGTACGCCCACCATATGTTGTGCATTATGTAACATACCATACTGTGATGTAATTTTGCCTATATAACCCAGTGAACAAATCTCTGTAATTTAGAATGGTAACACACATTGTGCGCGTGTTGCTGGCTCCACACGTGTGTCATCATAAAGGAACCTGCTTTTATCAATTTGGTCTCTAGAGCGATATCTTTCCAGGGGTGACAAAATCAGGGTACCCCCTTTGGACCCTACAGCTTTTGGCACAATAGTTAGCAGTGCTGGGTACATTTTATGATGGTCAACTGATAAAACACACACTTAGTTGAAATGGCTTGTGATATTTTGAGAATTCAAAAAATTATTTGAATATATTTATTTGAATATAGGAAATAAGCATCTTATGACACAATCATAAAATAATGCTAGTCAAAAATTACCATTAGATATATTTTCTGATTGTGTTGGCCAATACGTGATGCCACAAAGTAACATAAATGCATGTTATTGGTTGTAATATACTGACAAGGTCATAAATTCTGATACATTGCAGCATTTTATGACCATGGTGCATAATCAAATTTTTGGGTTACCAATCCTTTATAAACAGGCCCTACTGGATTATAAAATAGCTGAAACGAGCATCAATATTTACAAAATAAGGAGTAAGTAGTTGATTAATGTACTTGTGAATAAGCAAAAGCAGCAAAGTCATCTTGTTGAGGCTAAGAACAATACAATGTATGTAAGGACTGCAATTGAATCCAAGAAGCAGGTTGGCAGTATTCTTGTAGTAGTTGCTTTCATTGTTTCTTTTATTGAGCTTCTTTCTATTTTATTTGTAAAAGCCTTAAATTTATAGCTTCAGATGTGACCCATCCTAGGGACTAAATTAATTGGTGGCAGTCTGAGCTAATAACATTATCACACAGCTGTGCCAAAGGATGTGAGAGCAGAGACGTGAAAATGGCAATTAATGTAGACAAATTTAACACCACAATGGTGGTTAAATTAATATCTCCATCTGATCATATTGTACAACTTAGAATCTCAATAGACTATCCATTTCATAAACCTACTGTCCATTCCTGTTAAAGGGCATGTCCACCCAAAAATCATATTCTATATGGTGACAGAATAAACCCCAAAATCTAGAAAACATTATAACTTTTTTAAAAATAAAATTAAAGTGTTCTATTGGGTAGGTACTGTATTATGTATTGTAAAAACATTTGCTTTACTCTCATTTTGCATTGACATATATAAATGAAAAGAGATTTGATGTTTACCTTAATAAGCAAAGTCCTACCATTTTCCTTTTAATAGTATGCATGCATACATTATGTATGTCAGTGGTATTTGAGATCCTTTCTTTAATATTTTCCTGTTACCTAAGTTAGTTATCACAGAATGGGTTTCCCCATCTATTGGAAATTGAATTGTTAGACTGGCTTGTTATGAAAGTAATATCAAGTAATATTGGAAACAAAGGCTTTTAACTTCTCAGTTTAACTCAACCTTATTTTGTATTATTGCAGAGAGAAAGGGAAAGGGGCAGTGGGGCTTGCTGTAATGAAACACAAGTGTATCTTTGGAAACTTATAAGGAAGGCAACTGAAATCAATTAAAATATTTCTAGGCAAAATGTCATGAATACGTCAGGGTATTGAACATTTTACTAAGGGTAATTGTACCCTTCTAAATAGCAACAAAATGTCACACAAGAGCCAGAATAACAGTGCTATCCGTGATTTATTGGAGATACCAATGGTGCTGGTATCTCCAATAAATCACGGATAGCACTGTTATTCTGGCTCTTGTGTGACATTTTGTTGCTATTTATAAGTTTTCAAGGGATTGGTGAACCCTCCACACAATTTGAGCCTGTTCAATATATTTAAGGACCTGCTGCCTGGGTACATGTTTGTTTGCTGTAATTGTACCCTTCATTTTGTAACGATCGCGCTACTCACTATCCCAAGCAATCTCCCTATGTAGATCATAGGGAGAACGGTCAGGACTGCAGATTTCCCCCAGCTGCAGCCAACTCCCTATACTTTGGGTACAGGGATACGACCGCAGCTGAGGAAAAATGCACTACACACAGTAACAAGAAAGGGACGATACCTTCGGATTATACCGTTTATCCTTTTCTCGTTACTGTGTCTATCCACCTTAAGTGCTACTGTGCCATCTTTCAAAGTGCTGCTGTGCAGTCTTATTCTACATCTTTTGCACAATTGCAGAGAGTCTAAAGTGACTTGTTAAGCAATAACTTATTGGGTTCATTTACCTACCAAAAAAGATATACACATATAAGCTGTTCCTTGTCATCATTTTCCTGGTTCCAACATTCATTAGTGTAACCCCTAGGGATGGCCGGTTCGCGGATCCAAACCTGGATCTGCCGCAGATTTATCCCGTTAGCGAACGGCAGATTTTTCCGGATTTTCCGCCTTCCGAACTTCCGAACCGCGGATTTCTCGTATTTTCGGGAATACGTATTTTTGAAAATGTTTTAAATTACGAGGATGTCTCTTATTTTCGTAAATACGTATTTTCGAAAATTTCCGAAATGACGAGGAAATTCGCAGATCCTCGAGCGGACCGGATTGTGTGAAGTTTGGACATCTCTAGTGACCCCCAGCAATGGTTCAATAATGTTTGAGCTACATTTATGTTTACTGCCTTAATGTCACATTATTTGCATTACTTTTAGAAGTGTAATTATTGTTATTTAGATTTTGATAATTCATGTGTATAGCTATTATATTTCAAATGTATCCTGCTTAGAATAGTTTTACCATCAGGTGTAATGGATAATAATGTCAAAGACAAGCAATGTCTGTAGCTTTGCCATTTATTTTCTTTTGCACTTTGGGGAAATTAGGCTTTACCTTTGGTGTAATAGATCCCACCTTTACAAGCCAATACTTATGGCTTTGCTACACACAACTAAAGACAACTCTTATTTTGTTATATTACCATGAATAAGATAGTTCTGCTTTGAATGAATGGTTTGATACAAACTATTACAATTGGTGTCATGCTTCTTACATATAGCACTATGTAATAATGTTGTAAAACACCTTCCATTTGTCCTTTTTAAATCTCTAAACATATTCTGTTCCACTGGGGATGTTATGAATGAACCGATTCTTTTATTCAACGATAAATCTACTTTAGAATAGCATTGGTGCACAAGGAAAGTGACCTAAAACATGATCTATTTAAAAGAGTAATGGCAAAGACATCTCAGTTGAAGTATAGCCTATATAAATACTGTATATCACAAGCCACTGAGGACCTAGAAGATCAAAGATTAAGGGAGATAAAAAAGACTTAATAAGTAGCCCCTGACATGTAGAGGAAGCAAAGTGTTGACAGTGAAGTAGCAGACAGAACCAGTATACACATCTTCCCTGCAGGATTGTGAGGGAGAAAACATCCCCACATTAAAGACTTTTTGCAAGTCACAGACTTCCGGGCCAGGACAATGTTAACACTGAACAAATCAAATAAAAAAAGGAAGAGAACAAGTTTTTTTGGAAGCAAAATATTTTTTTGCTTCTTTCTTTTGGAATATATGGACATTTTAGTGATTATGAAAAGCATTACCTTTTAAAGTGATATCTGCTCTCTGTCCCAGTTTTTTGGATTTAGTATTCATAAATAGGGAAGATCAATAATGTCTTTGTCTTAGCCCACCCACTTTACTAATGATTAGTGTCTGGTAGTTACTGCCATCTCCCTTCTTACTGGTACAAATGGTTTTAGTTTTTAAAAACACAAACAGCCAACGACATATTATGAAGAAAAAGAGGAATTCATTCAAAGTTTCCTCTCTGAGTCAAGATTTTGAGCCCTAGTTTCTTTTCAGTGTTACTTTTATCATATGCAAGTAGAAGCCAGATAATCATTGCATAAAAACCCAGGAGCATTAGGAAGAGAATACCCGTTTATCAAATTGAAATTGTGTATATATAGAGTGGGTTTTAAAATGTATGAATAATAACAATATCTTTCCTAGATATATACGGTCCTTGGTATTTTCTGAAATGGTTGCACCTTGTACCTAAACAGAAGATATACAATACAATTTTGTGCATTGATTCTTGTTATGCAATAAATATTTTAGAGTCTTAAATACTTGCTTTACATCTTAAGCTAAACACTGAGGTTTCCCTAACAACACAGGGGTGTGCAATTAAATTCCACAGGGGGCGACATGAGAAACTTGTTGTGAAGGGCCAGACAGGTTCAACACAATTCTCATCATAGAGATTGCAAAACGTTTATTTTTTATGAAAATATTTAATTAATACATCTGGTGTATTAGTGATAGATGATGATATTAAAGTAATAGTAATATTTTAAATCCATTCCATGAAATTCCAATAATCAATTGACCAAATCATAAGATTTTTTTTATTAATAAACTTAATAACAATCAAATATCCAGCCTGAGACAATCAATTAATATTAAGATTTTGTGTTGGGTACAAGTCTAGTATTGAGGGGCCAGTCAGGGACAGCCAATAGGCCGCTTATGGCCCCTGGGCCTTACCAATATATGCTATCGATGAAGGCTACAAGCAAGCACAAACCAATTACTAATTGCTCATAAATGGTGCTTACTGGCTTTCAGCTGCCACTCTTATGTTTATATCTTCCATTCCTTAATATATAATGAATTCTAATTAGTTTTTTTTTACTTGTTTAAAAGTCCAATTTCTATTTTATAATGCATATCAATTATGTACTGTGTATTATTTACATTTTATTACTGAAACATTAAAGTGATCTTAAACTACACTTATGGTAATGATAATAAATAATAATAACAACACCACATAGATTAAATAAATATTGCAATATATATATATACACACACACACACACAAAACTTATTTACATTCTTCCTAATGCTACAGTAGTTGCTTGTTTCATTCTGTGTGCAACTTTATTACTTATTGGTTGAACAAGCATGATGAAATTGCAGCCTTTGGATGTGTATAACTTTCTAGTTAGAAACTGGATGAAAATTGCCACTTAGGTGTATCATAGTAAGAATTGGAAATTGTACTGTGAAACATGCAATTTATTTTTTAGGTTATTTCTCTGCTAGTGCAAAAGTAAAAATAACTGAGCATTTCACGCATTCTATTCAAACAAGGCACATTTCTTGGTTTATTTTAACTTTAAGGAATAAAGATATTTTTACTTGAATTTTATCTAAATGTCATTAAAACCACGCTACAGTAGCAAAGGTGATTTTTAGTGTTACAAAAAATAAATGGTCCTTTCAACAAGCAATGTGTATTTATTAATAATTTGCCTTATGCAGTCTTTGGTTCTATGTCTTCTTAAACAGATATTCCCCAAAAACCAGTCATGACTACTATATTGACCAGTGGTTCTCAAACTTTCTGTGGCACAACTGGAAAAGCACACACTTGTGTACTGTTGTGTAATGTTGGACTTAATGTTATACATATTTGGATTTTTGGTTAGAGTTTGTCCACCTTAAGAATAAAAATCCACCTCCAGAATAAAATCCCATACCTGAATCCCCACCCCCTAAACCCTGAAATCATTATAATTACTTACCTCCGAAAATGCAGGTCAGTCTGAGCTGTGCAAGGGACTGACTCTAAACCAGCTGTGTATCCCCAATTGTGTGCATCTCCTGTCTGGGTAGATTATCGTTTTCTTTTGCCCTCTAAAGTTGTTATACAGAATAGAATAATTCTTTTGGTAAGTATATTTCAAGAATTCATTGTCAAATGATGTATTGCTGACTATGTTCAACAATGTATATTTCATTGTACATTACTGTAAAAAAATTAAATTAATTATATTTAATAATTGTAATAAAACCCAACACCATTTATAAAGTTTTCTCGTGCTGGGTTTTACTTACCAGCAGTTTGTGCTCCTTTTTTATAACTTCATAAAAATGATGCTGTGATCAGTAAGGGTCTGTAATATCAGTAATTTAATAAACACTTACAGGGTGATGCTATATCGGCCCTTTGAATGCTGCCCCCCCATTGCCACTAGCTGCCTTAAATGGGCAGTATGCAGCAAAAGTGCCCAAAATATTGCCAGCAAGGGAGACATCACAGGACATTCTCCTTCACCGGGGTCTTCCCTTAGTCTACTACTACCCTGGTGGTCTATATTTTAGGTACGGTACTTTGATCTCCATTCAGCTCGCAGTGCAGCACAGGTAGTTAGCAGACTAAGAAAAAAATGGGGGCAGAGATCAATATTAGGTGATCAGTTCTGATCACCTAATACTCGGATCGACTTATATTTGAGTATATACGTAACTAGAAACTAGCATATATATTCTGTTTAAGCTGCAGTATGCAATAAATTATAACAGGGAACTAAACTCCAAAAAAATTATTAAAACATACAGGGCTATGCACCGAGAACCTCTTTTAGCTTCCGTGCTATATAGAGATAGTGGCTATCAATGCATAGCGATGCACACTTTAAACATAAGTTAGAGATAAAAATTCCCACAATGGTTTGCCAATATCGCTGCGTGGTTAACTTCCTTGGAAATCAACACAGCCACTGCAAGCAAGGAGTTTAAGTTGTCTAACCAATATAATGTTGAATTTAATTCAAGGATTAGCTCAATAGTTTCTGATGCATATTACCTATTGTTCCAGCTCAGAGTTATAGTACATCGATTTACACAAACCCCCCTGAAAATTGGTAGGGAAATAGCTTACCATCACTTCCCACAAGCACTAAGTCAAAAAAAAAACTATAAAAAGTGAATTTCTTTTAAATTAAAGCAAACCGGAAGGCTGGAATACTTCCACCTATTCCACCTACCTCACAAAAAATGATGGATTATGGGTCAAAAAATGTTTTTAGGGTGCAGTTGCACTTTAGGGTTACTATATTACTATATGTTTATCATACGTTTATATGGTCATGGAACCCTTGGAGATTTTGAATATCGCTATGTTTTAAGATTAAATTTTTATAACAGAGTTGTTATTCATTCAATAACAACATTAGAGTCACAGCTGAAGAAAAGGCCTTTATAAAAAAAGGACATGGGTAAAATGTTGGTGGCATGCTGCCCATGCCAATGCCAGTGATAACCCTTTCAGGATTTCAGACAGCCAAAGATAATGAATCCTGCACATGTCACATAACATTTCAATGTTTTATTGCTGAAGATTGCTGGGTGCTGCCAGAGTTGTTGACAACAGTCAATGATCAAGGTAGATAAGAAGCTGGACACACCAGACTTAATAGGAGAATAGTTATTGTGACATTTCGGTACTCAGAGGTACCTTCCTCAGAAAAACATGGTACAATGAATGTCTGTCAAAGGTACCTCAGAGTACCGGAATGTCAACATAGCTATTCACTTCTTAAAGGACAATTATACTCATAAAATGGGAAACAAGTTAAATGTATGTGTGTTGTGCTAAGTTCCCCAACCTGATCTGATTGGTTGGGGCATAATTAGCACCATTTTTAATGATAAGAACTTTTATTGAATAACCCTGTAAATATCTTAACTAACTGCAGCAAAAACACAACTGTGATAACTGAATGAACTATTTAAAGGGAATAGTGAATAATATGGAATGAGAATAATCAGTAAGTCCAGTTGCAGAAAATAATGAGCAAAAGAGGAAATACAATATTTATTTGGAAGTTTTAAATATAGAGGTCCACTAACCCTTCAAAATAAATATTACTTATCCCTAAATGTACCTGGTAGGAGGGGCTTATGTGCTTGTATGCATATGTATGCATATGTACTTTATACATTATTTAGACAAAGGTAGCCCCTAAAACATTGATAAAGGTAGTTGTGGTATTTTAATATATATGTTCCTTATTGTTTTTTTTTTATTATTTATTATTCGATACAAGACTATTATGCCACAAAGTGTTAGGGGGCTAAAATTCTAAAGGTAGTGAAAAATATTGTAAAAAAATTCTCATGCATAATTGTTTTGGACACAAATCCAGCAACTTTATACGAGTTTGCCAGTGCCATTTACTGATCCACCTAGCAGGATGAATAAATACTGGAGATGGCTGAACTTATTGAGGTTTGATTTTCCGAACTTTAGTAAACGTTTGGAAGTTCGGAAACAAACACATTAAAGTCAATGGGTCAATGGAAGAAAATAGTTTGAAAAATTTGGATAAATAAAAAAGCAATGGTAACTTTCTGTAAATGGCTGTGGCACTTTGGGGAACACAATCAGGAAATTCTCGGGTTTCCGCACACTACATTCGAGGGTTATGGCCAATTCGAGAGTTACCGAACAATACATTCAAGGGTTACCTAAAATTGAACAATACATTTGAGGGTTACCGAATTCAAATGCTACATTCGAGGGTTACTGTAAATTAAACTTTACATTCGAGAGTTACCCAATTCGAAAGCTACATTCGAGAGTTACCAAATATCGAACATTACATTCAAAGGTTACCGAATTCGAATGATACATTTGAGGGTTACCGAACTATACATCAGAAGGTTACCGAAAATCAAACAATACACTCAAGGGTTACCGTATTCGAAAACACTACATTTGAGGGATACCGAAAATCGAACTCTACATTCGAGGGTTACCAAATTCGAACGCTACATTTGAGGGTTACCAAAAATTGAACATTACATTCAAAGGTTATCGAATTCGAACAATACATTTGAGGGTTACAAATGACACATTTGAGGGAAACGGAACATTGAAGGGATATTGCCGATATGCCGCATTCAAGGGTTATGGTCGAAATTGAGGGTTAGTGAACAGTATGTAAATCTCGATAATTATGGATTTTTTGATAATTATGGAAAATACATCCGCGGGTTCAGAAAACAAACTAGTAGAAAAGTTCCAATAGTTTGACTTCGTCCAAACTATGAAACTTTGGATTGAACTCGGGATCAGTTCTAAATGCATCTCTAATAAACAACAATGTTCATTCTCCTGAGGAAGGGGGACACACCCCGAAACGTTGTGCACGCATGTCACTAATAAACATATAAAGAAAGAGCAAGGTCTACAGGAGTGCGTTCTTCAAACTATATAATTGCTAAAGAATGTTCATTCTCCCTCTTCCATCTCCATAACCCATAACCGATGCTTGGTGGTAGAACTAATGTGTGGATTGTTGGCTGAAATGATTACTAACAATCATTTCAGCTGCCAATCAATTATATAGCTTATTTTTTAAAACATGTTGTTCTGTGAGTACAAATGTGCATTTGTATCAGCATTTTGGGGATTTTAAAGTTGTTCGTAGATAACCATCCTACTAACACATATATGTAATTTAAACTATGATTTTGCTCACCTGGTTTATACTTTTTCCTATTAGATAAAACATATAAAAGTAAATGTAATGAACTTAATTTTGTCTTGTTTTTAATGCTATCTATAGGCTTTAGTCTGTGCAGTCCACTATTAGAAATCAGCCATAATAAATAAAGGATTAGTTCACTGTCAAAGTGAACTCTGCTTTAACAGTATTAGGTTAAGAAAAGAAGGTAAACTAGCTATATCTTACATCTGGTTTTTTTACTTAATGTACCAGGAGAGACAAGCAAACTTACCTTGCACCACTGGCTCTTGACAGGTTCCAAGCGCTACTGGCTGTAAGTAAAATATAGTGTGCTTGTGCGAAAGTGCGTTACAGTTTACCCACAGCCGGAAACAGTCATTACCTGTCAGAGGTCCTAGCGGTGGATCGCATCTGTATTATAATGGGAAGAAAAGTAATTATAAACAAATCTCCCTTCGATCTAAGCACTTAAAATCTTTTTTTTCTTATGCATTACATAACTCTACAATTTCCCTATCACAAGTTTACTTTCTTGCTGTTCCTAAATAAGGATTTTACAAAATTAAGAGAGTACACGAAGGGGGTTTATCTTTGTTTATATCGCCTGTGGTAGACAAACATATTACTTTTCAATTACAGGGGTCTTTTACTTTAAATGGCAGTTAGAAAAAAACAGTTTCCAATGCTTTGAACATTTGCCCTTTGAGACCTCCATTTTAGAAAATAACGTGCTTATCTTAAAAACTGAAATCAGATTTTGCCATGTTCCAGTATAGCAAACAAAGATTTTTCTCCAAAGCAGCCAAATGTGTGTGGCTTCTCTTTAGAAAAGAATGTCGTTTTAGGGCAGTTAACCCTGGCATTGTATGAATATAATTTAGGTGAATATTGATAGTTAACTCAGAATCCTTTATCAGGACAGGGCCAGGCCAGATCTCACCCAAAGGAATTTTTCAATTATACTTTTATATAGATGTAAATATGAATATATATATATATTTTTTTTTTTTTCTTAGAGCATCTTTGCACATAAACAAAAACTTGACTCATATTAACACATTCGTTCATGGAAAACATTCCAAATAGTAAAATATTTAATATGTTATTATTTTGGCTGCCATTTTCTACTGATGAAACAATTTTGATTAACAGTTTTTATTAAAATATGTAATAATATGTTCAATGACAAAATTACTGGCAAAATGTACAGGTTTTTTTTCTCCTCTTGACATCAAGCAAACTTTATGGAGTATAAGAAGTAGAGAGGAAATGTTCATCGTCCAACAAATAGTTCAGAATGTATTTGAAAATCATTTGGAGGTCATTCTTTTGTATCTTCCCATAAGGTGTGTTGTGAATATGACAAGTACATTATAATTAGAAAGAAAGATAATTTAACCTTACACTTGTTTGTTAACATTATCGGATGGATTCTATGTTCTTTTGCTAATTTTTGTTCTGGAAAAAAAAAACAAATCAGTTTGCTGTAGTTTGATTCTGCAGAGTTGGGCATTCACTAAGCATTAGTCCGCAGGTTTCTTACCATTGGTGAGTAATTTGTGGATATCTACACAGCGAGAAACACGGGCAACTATTTCAGAAAATCACATCTATTTAATAATCTACCTGCGTTGCTGTGAAGATACAAATTGCATATTGTTGGGATCCTAATGACAGTGTCGAGAACCTATTCTTTAGCATTACTAATATGATTTTCTCCTTGTTTACCATGATTGTTGCCTGGACGTGCTTCCCAGAGTACCATAAGACTTTTAGAATTTTCAAAGTCTAATGTAAAATGTCCAGATTTACTGTAGGGAAGCCATTATGCAAAACATACATTTTTGTTTTTTAATTCTTGTCAGTTCTATGTGATTTCTGTTCTGACAATATCTTAATAAACCCAAAAATAAAAAGAGAAGCGAATCTGAAAAGAAATGATAACCGACTCTTCAGATAAAATGATACATGCAATTGTATAACCTCGGAAGGGGACTTTGCAAATATCATCTTCAGGTGAACTTGCATTATTTGCTACAAATGAAATAGATTATAAAATCTCAAAATTATTTTCTTTCCTTTTAAGAAGAAAATCTTTTTCTGTTCTGGAGGCAACAGAGATGGGGTTTGACAATGTATATACACATACAATTAAAACACAATCTTTCTAAAAGTTTTTTTTCTTCTTGTTTTTAAACTTAAAATCAACAATAAAAGATATTTTTCTTTAAACTCACATCTATATACATTTTTTTTTACAAATAGTTTTTTCCTTTAAATACAGTTCAGATTGGCATACACCTTCATTGCCAGAACTATACATTTTAATCTGCATAGTCAGTCCTCTCTTTTTAAATAGAATTTCCTTCCTGAATTACATCTCTGAAAAAGCTCTTATATGTGAATTTGCTTGACCAATGGCCATTCGCTTATGGCACATAGAGAAATTAGAAAACAAAAACAAAGCAGTAAAATCGTTTTGTTTCAGAATTATTTTTCCATCTGTATATTATAGAGGAAACATCTGTTCAGTTTTGAGAGACTGCCTGGGATGTTTTACTTTTTTAAACATTTTATAGAATGTATATATTTATTGGTAACATTTTGAAAGAAATTTACACTTTTCACCTCTTGGATTGATCTTTATGAAAATTAGATAGTTCCACTGTACGGGATGAAAAAGAAAATCATTCCTTCTCTTTTAAGCCATAACAAGTTTCCGGTTTGTTTTTGTTTTCTTCATGTACTTGAAAAAGTGGCAAAGCTATACCCGTGTGGTAGAATGCCCATGGGGTAAATTAGTACTATTTTGGCCTCCACTAAAAGTGTTAAAGGTATGCAGTGGTTGCATTCCTGTTAATGTGTTCGGAATCATTGTTATGGTGTTTGGAGTCATTAGGGGTATGTCATCAGGAGACCTCCTTAACGTAAGTGTGTAGTCTGGTGGGCAGGTAAGTCGCAAAGTATCATGTGCCTGAAGAGCCTCACATTCATGGTCATGTTCCAGTTGTTTCATCTGTAGCGACATTATTTCTTCATTTTGAATATGAGCTATATCATTTGTTGTATTCCTCTGAGGACTTGGCCGTCGATGTGTTTCATGGCGTCTTTTATCTTTTTTGTAGTATAGAGCAGCAAAAGCCAATATGTTGAGAAATAGCAATGATGCTCCAACAGCTATTGTAACACTAAGTTCAGTGGAATAATCTCTCTTGTCTTCTGCAATAATTGTATTGTCCCCCAATACATTTTTTTGAGTGTCTTTAGGATTGTTTGCTGGTGTCATAGCAGGACGCTTTGTTGTAATCCGTGGTTTTAATGGAGGTCGTCTTGTAACATGAGGATAGGATGTCATGTCTGGTGGCGGTACTTTTGTAGTAGTTGATACATACTGGAATATTTCATTCAGATTATGTAAATGTGGTACAAGTTCTAACCAAAAAGCTACCTTGGTTGCTCTATAATGATCTCTTACTCTTGGCTTCAACCCAATATGCAAATAAAGCTGGTCTTTTGGATCATATTTTGACCAGGCAACTTCTTCAAAACGATTGGGTTTTGTATGGATAAACTTTGTATCTTGTGGAACTGGCTTGTTTGGGTCTCTGCAAAAAAAACAAAACATTAATATTTTACTTTTATATTAAATTTGTTTTACAGTTATGAAGTTACTATTACTATTTTAAAAATCTGGTTCTGTGAAATGCTATAATTGTAATTTGTGTTATCCGGATTGTTGTCCTTTGCGAAAAATATTGTGCTATCTATCAAATTTTACATTTTGTAAGCATTACACCTTTATTGAATCAAGAAATATTGCCCAGAATTTAATGTATCCACTTTGGTTGTTTGCTTGGGACACTGAGGGGGCCTTTGGGATTGGGACACTTAGGGGGGGTTCTGGCTTGGGACACTGGGGGGGGGGTTTGTAAGCTTGAGACACTAAGGGGGGACTCAAAGCTTCTAGCACCTGTTAATGTAACAGGCTTAATGACTAGTTAATGACTAATATAATTGTTTAGAAATGTGAAAGTGCATTTCATGTCTATGGGGTCACAATTACAAATACACTGATGTTGATATTCTGTCAATGTTTCAATGCTAAGAGAACACCTTTACTTATTAATATAATAATTCATAGCCTTCATAAACCCAAGAAAGACACCGCACCCATCACCAAGACCACTCCTTCACTTAAAGAACACACTGGATAATTCTTTTCAGTAACATGGAGGGATCTCTATCCAGTGAGTTCTTTAAGGGCAGTGGCACCCCCAATAAAGAAGGGAGAAGATAGATGAAAGGAAGGTGCAATGAATATACTGCATGCATGGGTGAGGTCCTTGCAATCCTGGAAGCACCCAAGATATAAGATGCAGATACTTGCAAATGCAGAAAATGAAATGTATATAGTCTGAAAAAAACAAAATTGATATAAATAACTAAATAGAAGTAAAGAAATTAATTTAACCAACCATATTTGCTGATTGTCATAGATTACATACAGATTTCAAAAGCATAATGTACAAAGAATCTGCAGTGTACTACATAAGAGTAGTAACTTGAATATGCTGTATATTATACTTTTATAAATAGTGTTTTTTGATGTAATCAATCATAACAGGTGCGTAATTATGTCACCTGTTACATGGCTCATTGGAAATAACAAAAAAATAAAAAATTCTATTAGTTTTATGTTTTCTTTTTCTAATCTTCATTGGCACATTTATAAATGCATGGTATTACAATTTCACGATACCCCACCTCTAAGGACTGCTATTTTTATGATTGCGATTCTAATTGTCAGATTGCTTTTATAATATCATTGTGATAATCTAGTACTGCATGGTGTTCTATGGGCGTATGGTTGTAAATGTACGACTGCAGCTGTAAATTGATGGCCGCACTGTTATGCTAACCAACAGTATCGGATTTATAAACAGTATGCGGGTTAATAAAAATGCCCCTTTTAGAAACTTTTAAGAAACATATTTAAAAATGCAATATATATATTTGCTATATATATTCTCACATTTTTGTAAATATTTTGTTGTATTGGGACAATACTGAAGATTTAACACTTTTATACAATTGAAAATAGTCAGTGTACAGTTTGTATAACTGTGTAAGTTTGCAGTCCAATCAAAAAAAACAAAAAAAAAACCACAGCCATTAATGTATAAACCACTGGCAACAAAAGTGAAAAATGTCCAAAGGGTCAATATTTTGTGTGGCCACCATTATTTCCCAGTGCTGCCTTAACTCTCTTAGCCATGGAGTTCTCTAGAGATTCACAGGTTGCCACTGCAATCCTCTTCCATTCCTCCATGACGACATCAAAGAGCTAGAAGACATTGCGTTTCTCCACATTCCCCCATAGATGCTCAATAGGGTTAAGGTCTGGAGACAGTCCAGGCAACACTCCAGCACACTGCTGTTGGCTTCTAGCCAGACAGATCCATAGGTGCAGTCCCCCTGCCCTCCTCTCCTAGGGCCAGATAATTCTTATAGCAAAAGAAAGTATAGGGGAGCACACTAAAATGGTGAATCCAAAATTTTTTTTGTAAAATCAACAACAATGTTTCGTGACACCGAACATTACCTGAGGAATGGACAGGGTGTCCCGAAATGTTGTTGCTTTCACAATAAAAATTTTGGATTCACCATTGTAGTGTGCTCCCCTATACTTTTTTTTGCTTTAAGGTCTGGAAACAAGCTTGGCCAGTCCAGCACTTTTACCCTCAGTTTCTTTAGCAAGGCAGTGGTCATATTGGATGACCACTGATGTTTGGGGTCATTATTATATTGGAATACTGTCCTGCAGCCCAGTTTCTGAAGAGAAGAGATCATGCTATATTTTCGTATGTCACAGTACATGTTGACTTTCATGGTACCCTCAATGAACTGTAGCTCCCCTGCTCCTAAAGTACTGCTGCAGCCCTTAACCATCACACTCCCACCACCATGTTTGACTGTAGACAAGTCACATATGTCTTTGTACTTCCCACCTGATTGCCGCCGCACATACCTGACACCATCTGAACCAATTAAGTTTATCTTGGTCTCATCAGACCACAGCACATGATTCCAGTATTCAATGACCTTGATCTGTTTGTGTTAAGTAAACTGTTTGCTGGATTTCTTGTGCATCATCTTTAGAAAAGGCTTCCTTTTGGGGCAAACGGCCATGCTAACCAATTTCATGTAGTGTCCATTGTATGGTCTGAGCACTTTAACCATTGCAGCGATGTTGGAAGCACTCATACGTCTTTTTGCAGAAGACAACCTCTGGATATGATGCTGAGCATGTGCACTCAATTTCTTTGGTTGGCCATGGTGAGCCCTGTTCTGAGGGTCTTGTAAAACAGTATGGTCTTGGCCACCATGTTGCAGCTCAGTTTCATATTGCCTAAGAGTTTTCTTTATAAAAGGTGCCATGATTAACGTTCAGTGACCAGTATGAGAGTGTGAGAGCAATATAACCAAATTTTACACACCTGCTCCCCATGCACACCTGTGACCTTGTAACACTTACAAGTCACATGACACCAGGGAGGAAAAAGGACTTTTTGTACACAATTTGAACATTTTTCACTTAGTGGTGTACTCATTTTTGTTGCCAGTGGTTTATATATTAATGGTTGTGTGTTGAGTTACTTTGAGGTAACAACAAATTTACACCGATATACAAGCTGTACACTTAATACATAGCATCAAAGTGTTATATCTTCACTATTGTCCCATATAATAAAATATTTACATATTTACATGTGATATACTGTATATAATAGTATGAATATTTGTATTCAAGAAACATGATTTAAACGATTAAAAAGATCTAAGCATCCCTACAGTAAGGAATTAATTGATCCAGAGATTAATTTTCTGTTGCAATTTAAATTCTATTTCCATAGATGTGGAATCTGGAACAGTGCTTGTGGTGAATATAAATGTGTTCATAAAAAATACATAACGGTAATAGTATTTAGTAACTTCCATTGTTTAAGTATAATTAAATACATTTCTAAAAATAAAAACAAACTCTGCAGGTTATCATAAGCAGAGAATAGGAACCCTCTGTCCCAGCAGAGGTTAATATAGCATAGAAGCCCTTTAAGCTGGACATCAGCAGGGCATAATTGATTGATTATGCTAAACAAACTACTTTTTCAACACAATTCTATATGTATCATGTGATTTTTATTACGTGGGTGATGACAGGATCACAAAATGGACTATTATGAAAGGATTCAGCTATTACTGGAAGATTAAAGATGGTTATGGCAATGTTCTCAAATCTGCTTTTTCATGATAAAGGTTTGTGGGGCATGACAATGCATTGTTTAACACTTCATGCCATACACTACTCTCTGTGACATTTTCACCCCTTTTTTGTCTTCGCTTAAATCTTGGGGATTTTTGTGCTTCCATAATACAGAACTGTTCAATTAGGTGAATATAGATAAAGGGAAATGTACAGTATATACTTGAGTATAAACTGTTCCGAATATAAACCGAGGTACCAATTTTTACCTGAAAAAGGAGTAAAAGTGATTGACTTGAGGATAAACCGAGGGTAGAAAATATGACCACTACTGCCTTCTGATTCTGTATTGTTTTGAGGCTTTAGTTGCCCTTTAAATGGACAGCAGAATTGCAATACAGTAGTCCCATACAGTAATAACCAAATCCAGTATGGCTATTACTGTATGGGACTACTGTATGGGAATTCTGCTGTCCATTTAAAGGGCAACTAAAGGCTCAAAGCAAAACAGAATCAGAAGGCAATCTTTTTAATGACAGATACTATCCGCCTGATTCTGTATTGTTTTAAAGCATTAGTTACCCTTTAAATGGCCAGTAATCCCAACAGCTTTAGTTGCTGGGAGTTGTAGTTTCCAAACATCTGCAGTGGCAATGAACTTCCACTGCAGGGATTACTGTCCCCCCCACCCCACCCCCTCAAGTGTTAACTTTTCTTGGGCAATCCTTCTCCTATCTTGTCAGTAATCAGAAAGCTGCTCACTCAACATCATCTGCTTTGCCGCACAACATCACTACTCCGCGCCAGGAAGTGAGTAGTGACATCATCCAGAAGAGCAGAGGGTGCAGAGTGAGCAGCCACAGGATTACTGAGAAGGAAAGTTGACCCGAGCATAAACCAAGCTTTTCTTTTCAAGCTACTTTTAAAGCCTGAAAACCTTGATTTATACTCAAGTTTATTCTGTAAGTATTGTGACCTTTTAATATTAAATATCTATTAAATAAATGTTGTCCAACATAATAATTCTGCTGAAGCTTCTACACTTCTGCTTACTTACAAGCAAAATAAGCAACAGCCCATTTTTTAGCCTGGTTAAAAGTACACTGGTGTGTAAAGGAGTCAGGGAAGCACACTCTTGCCTAAACTACATGCTTTGGACATCTTAAAGGATAACTGTGGTCTCGAATTCTTCCAAACTAGTAAGAATCATATAAAAACTTTCCATCACACCTCTAAAATAAAACCTAAATCACATCTCTAGATAAAATTTGTTATTGCTGGAAAGGTTCAGCAATATTACTTCCTGCTTGAACACTTCCTGTTTTCAGCCACGTGACCAGCTTGTAGTCATGTGACCAGCCTCATCCTGCATTAATAGGCTTCTCAACTGTAATTTTTTTCCCCAGTTACTTCCTGATTTCCCCAGCAATAAGTCTTTACTGAGCATGCTTCTCCCCCGGGGCAGACGGGCGGGTAGAAGTCAGGTGATGTCACTCAACCTACTGGAAGCAGGAAGTTTGAACATTCACCCCAATGTCTCACAGGCTCCAGTCAGAGATGTGATTTTCAGCTTATTTTAAAGGAAATACTGCAGGCTTTCATATAATCCTAACTTGTTTTGAGACCACAATTGCCCTTTAATAAACATAGCATAGGAGGAATGGTAAAAACATTCTTTTCAGACACGTGAAGCAGAAATATTCAGCGCTGCAAAAACAGTCCAAAAAGATCCAATAACAGAGAATCTTCTCAAGCTCATTATAAGTTAAAACAGAATCAATTTCTTTAGCTGGATGTCTAGTTGTTTTACTATTGGGTTTGTGGATTTTAAAGTGGTATAAGCGCAAACGCTTTGTGCGTGGTGGTGGGTACTTACGCACCAAAAATGTGATCGCATGCGCTCCAATCAACATATCACATCGCACCTAGTTGGGCCCCTCCAATTGGGCCACACTAGTGTGCACTTTTTAACATGTGATTGAATTGTTAATTCGCACTGATGTGGCCTAGCCCTTAAACACAGTTTTGTCCGGTTTAAACCACGTTAGTGGTTGGTTTTTAGCATTGGTGATTTCAATGGTCTATTCTAACTAATGCAAAAAAAAATATTCTGATTTGATATATAGCTTAAGCAGGCATTTTTTTCTGGCACAATGATTGCAGTAAGCCTGGTTTAGACTGACTTCAATGTTAAACTGTTCCAAGTGAGATAAGAAAAACTGCTTTGATTTGATACATAATTCCTTTTTGACAGACTGTAGATGATAAAATCCACATCAGTTTGGGTTAAGCCAAGGTCAGCTGATAGGAATGGTAAATTGGAACCAAACAACTTCAGATATATTAGTGCACAACAAGTCTTTTTGCTGGAAATTTTGAAGAACCAGTTCACTCATTTACAAATATATACAATGTTCTTTAGTGCTCACAGCACATCTTTCTTTATTACTTATTAAGTTCTTAAGTACATTAATAGTACTAGTAATAGTAATTAAAGGGCATGTGCTTTCAATAACTAAAAATGACAAATTAGTAAATCACACCCCAAATCTTATGACAAATGAGCTCAAAACAGCAGCAGAAGGTAGCACCCAGGCAGCGAGGGACCAAGTCTTTTGAGGGGCATCTTTGTGGAAATTAAGTAAAGCGAAAATTAGGTTGGGGGTGGGTGGGGTGCTGAACCTAAAGCTAAAATTGTATTTCATGGCTGGACATGCCTGTTAAATGCAATGTCAACCCTTAAAACAAAATAACCGCTGTCTTGATAGTTACCTGCCCTCACCCCCAAATGAAATACTGTATATACCGACCCGAGTATAAACCGAGGTACCCAATTTCAGCTAAAAATCCTAATAAAAGTTGTTGACCCGAGTATAAAGTAGAAACTTGGCATTCAAGATGTTTGGAAACTACAACTCCCATCTAATAAAGCATGCTGGGAGTTGTAGCTCCCAAACATCTTGAATGCCAAGTTAGGGTGGCATTCAAGATGTTTGGAAACTACAACTCCCGCATGCTTTAATAGCTGGGAGTTGTAGTTTCCAAACATCTTGAATGCCACCCTCACTTGGCATTCAAGATGTTTGGAAACTACAACTCCCAGCTATAAAGCATGCTGGGAGTTGTAGCTCCCAAACATCTATATTGAATGCCCCCCTCACCCAGTTCAGTTTTACCTGTGGGCTCTTCTCCCTCTCCTCTCCCATCCAAGGCTCTGCTACATCCAAGGGCTCTGCTACATCCAAAGGCTCTGCTACATCCAAGGGCTCTGCTACTCCAGGGCTTCCTGCAGGTGCGGTATCCTGAGCATTCCGGCAGCCGCACGCTCATTCCAGTAACTGGCGCGCTGCTGACTAGTCACTGCCCGGCGCCGGGCTTGGCGCCGGGCAGTGACGTCAGGTCGGCGCGCCAGTACACAGAAAGATCGTGCGGCTGCCGGAATGCTCAGGTAAGCTACTGACTAGAGTATAAACCGAGTCCAAGTTTTCAGGCTGATTTTTCAGCCTGAAAAACTCGGTTTATACTCGAGTATATACGGTATTCAGCACATGCATTACTAACCAGATATTCAAGGATAATTATTACCTTTATTCTGGCAAACTGGAGTAAACTGTTTTCTCCCTCCAGGAAGTCAATTAAGGCAGTGACATCACAGACAATGATTGACTGCTGTTTCCCTTGCTGCCTCCTCTGAACATGCTTAAGCTTATAAAAAGCTCATTTAGCAGTAGGAGGAGGATACCTTTTTGAGAACTTATCATTAAATATCTGGTTAGTAATGCATGTAATACTTTGTCTACATGAATTTGCAGGCAGATAAAGGACAAGTCATTTGTCTTTTGTTTTAAGGGTGGACATGCCTTTTTACAATCGTGATTTTTAATTAGGGGGGTGGTCATGCCCTTAAACACACCTTTATTTGATTGACTCTTTTAAGCCAGAAGGGAGAATTTAGTGAGAGCCATAGTCACTGGCCTCCTGGCACTATAATATAGCGGTTGAGGCTGTGGTTATATTGTTATCAGCTGCTACCAGCTGCAGCTGTATACTAAATAGGTTGTGGTGGCTGTGCACCCATCACAACTTCTGTGTTTAACTCACGTAAACTTTCTTACAACTAAAGATGAACTGGTGTCGGGTCTGTGGAATCAGACAAAATTTTGGTTCAAAACTTTGACCGTCGAAACCAGATCATGGCAAAACTACCAACGTTCGACATCAAAATCATGTTCTGCATTAACTATACAATCTGAGCTGTAGATCCTGAGCAATTATCATCTGAAATTACAGCATTTACAAGGAAAGACCTGTCACTCAAACCAGAACTTATACTATGTTCACCTCTCCCCTGATCTGCCTGCCAGAACACTTTCTGCAAAAACATGGCTCTGCATTTGTTTGAATAAAAAACAAATGAAACTTCTTTGAGTATGAGAATCTTTTTGTTTTAATTAAAGGAACTTGCATTTCTGGGCTGGATGTGCTCTTGAATCACTTTACTATTTATTTTGGTAAATAAACCATGCAGCCACTGCCAACCTATTCGATATCAGATTTTCAAGGCTTTTGTGTAAAGATATAACGTAAGCCTCAAGGCTGGTGTTTAACATTTGCACACTGTTGGCTCTTTGGTTTTAAACCTCATATAAGTCAGTTCATTTGAGCAATTTAACTCAAGCAATTTTCTTTCAAAGGAATTTTCTGTTTTTAAGGGGTTTGTCTGTATTTAAGGGGTGTGCATTAAGAAACCAAGCGTTTAGAACAAGAGCTGACTTTTCTGTTGGCTACAGGCTCTTCAGTAGAGACAGATTGCACCTCAATGGTGATGGTGCAGCTGTTGTGGGGGGAGAAGATGGCTAGGGGGTTGGAGGAGATTTTAAACTAGGTATGGGGGGTACATTGAACTACACAGGGGTAGATAGAGAAGTTAGGGATCAGGGGGCTATTAACACAACGGAGGATATAGAAGGGGGAGGGGAGCATAGAGGATAAGGAGACATGTATGACCATGTATGGAAGTAAATCAATTGATAATCTTAAATGTATGTTTACAAATGCAAGAAGTCTGGCTGGAAAAACTGGGGATCTTGAAATAATAGCTTTAAAGGAAAGGTATGATGTGATTGGTATAGCAGAATCATGGCTAAATGATTCACATGACTGGACAGTAAATATTGAAGGATACTCCTTATTTAGACATGACAGAGTTAATAAGAAAGGAGGAGCATGTATGTATGTTAAACAGGAATTGAAGCCAAATTTAAAAGATGGAATAGATGGGGGGCGTAAACAATACGGCAGAAACAATTTGGGTGGAACTGTGTACAGGAAGCAAGAAGGTAGGTAAATTAATAGTTGGAGTATGTTATAAGCCGCCAAATGCTAGGGAGGAGGTCGAAATGAATCTCCATATGCAGTTGGCGAAGGCTGCTGGTATGGGGCATGTTTTGGTTATGTGGGATTTTAACTACCCTGACATAGATTGGAGTAAGGGAACTGCCAGCACCTCAAAATGTATAAAGTTCTTAAATTTCCTGTATGAGCACTTTCTTTCACAGATGGTAGAAGTTCCTACTAGAAAGAATGCGTTGTTGGATCTGGTGATATCTAATAACCCTGAGCTCATTTTGAAGATGAAGGTAATGGGAAGCTTAGGGAATAGTGACCATGATATAGTGTCATTTAATATAGGTTTCAAAAAACTAAAGTGCACTGGGTTAACAAAAACTTTTAACTTTAGGAAAGCTAATTTTATGCTGTTAAAGGAATCACTCCTGCTCATAGACTGAGGAGAATTGTTTCTAGGTAAAGATAAAGGGATATTAAACTATTACATTTCTAAATCTGTACCTTTAGGGAACAAGTGTAAAAAAATTAGGTCCACTCCTGCATGGCTTAATGCTCAGGTAAAAAGGGAAATGGAAAAAAAGAAAAAGGCTTTTTAAAATTTGAAAACAGAGGGAACAGAACAGGCTTACAAGGAGTACAAAAGCCGTAATAAAGAGTGCAAGAAAGCAACTAAACTAGCTAAAATAGAAAATGAAATACGGATTGCCGAACAAAGCAAGTCCAACCCCAAAATGTTTTTTAAGTATATAAATGGTACAAGGATGAGGACTGAGAATGTGGGACCATAAAATAATGGGGCTGAGGTAGTTGTAGAGGATGGCGAAAAGGCTAATCTGCTAAACTGTTTTTTTACATCAGTTTTATTACTGTTGAGAATCCATGTCCTTACGGCAGGGATTGTAATAATGTGCAGGAAAGAAATGAAGAGTATTCACATTGGCTAACAGAGGTAAGGAAACAATTAGACAAAAGTTACTATCCTAAAGCCCCAGGACCAGATGGATTGCATCCTCGGATTTTAAAAGTGTTTAGTCATTTTCTATCTAGACCACTGTTTCTCATCTTTTCAGATTCACTTTGGTCTGGGGATGTGCCACTGGATTGGAAAAAAGCCAATGTAATACCAATATTCAAAAAAGGAAGTCGTTCCCAGCCTGGTAACTATAGACCTGTAAGCCTAACATCAGTGGTAGGAAAGGTGCTGGAAACTTTGTTTCGGGACCATATCCTTGACTTTGTCTCCAGATTTATGAGAAATAGATCATGCCAGACAAATGTAATTGTTTTTTATGAAGAAGCGAGTAAGTAAGATTCAGGCAAAGCAGTGGATGTGGTATACTTGAATTTTGCGAAAGCTTTTGATACTGTGCCACATAGGCAACTAATGTATAAACTGAGGACTGAAGAAAGCATTTGTTCATGGATAGAGAACTGGTTATTGGATCGCAAACAGAGAATGGTGGTTAATGGAGCTACATCTATGTTGGCTAAAGTTCTAAGCGGAGTGCCTCCCTCAGGGTTCTGTACTGGGGCCGCTTCTGTTTAATCTGTTTATAAATTACTTAGAAGGGGGCATTGAGAGCAAGGTCTCAGTGTTTGCTGATGACACTAAACTATGCAGAGCTTTGGAAACTTCAAATGATGTGAAAGTGCTGCAAGCAGACCTAGATAGATTATCAAAATGGCAGCTGAATGGCAATGAGATTCAATATTGATAAATGTAGGTGATGCATTTAGGATTAATAATCCCTGTGCCACCTACACCATTGTGTTAATGCATCTGTAATGGAAAAATATTTGGGGGTTCTGGTAGATAACAGACATGTTATATATAGCAAACAATGCCAGGTAGCAACGGCTAGAGCTAGCAAGATATTGTCTTGTATAAAGAGGGGTAGATATTCAAGAGAGAAAAATATTATTCTCCCTCTTTACAAGGCACTGGTAGGGTCTCATTTGGAATATGCGGTGCAGTTTTGGAATCCCATATACAAAAGGGACATCTTGAAAACTGAAGCAGTTCAGAGAAGGGCAACTAAATTAATAAGGGGAGTGGAGGGGCTTGAATATGCAGGCAGATTAGACAAGTTAGGGCTGTTTTCATTGGAGAAGTGACGTTTGCGTGGGGACATGATAACCGTATACAAATATATTAATGGGCCATACAATGAACTCTCTGGTGCATTGTTTACTAATAGGTCATATCAGAGGACTCGTGGACATCCTTTAAGGTTGGAAGAAAAGAAGTTTCATCTTCAGGTTAGGAAAGGTTTCTTTACAGTGAGAATGGTGAAACTGTGGAACTGTCTTCAAGCAGATGTGGTAACGGCAAGTTCATTGAATAGCTTTAAAAAAGGCCTGGGTACGTTTCTAAAACTAAAAAATATTGAGAATTACTGGTATTAATGCATATAGATCTAGTTGATCCAGGGATACTTTCCGATTGCCGTTTGGAGTCAGGAAGGAATTTTTAGCTGTTTTTTTTTCCTTCCTCTGGATCAACTGTTAAGTAGGGTTAAAAAAAAAAAAAAAAGAGGGTGAATAGGTTGGACTTGATGGACGTATGTCTTTATTCAACATTAATTACTATGTTACTATGTTACTATGCTACTACAATCAGTAATGGCTTTTCCCAGTTATAGAAATTTAAAGATAACAGGCATCCCTGTGTGGATTTGTGAATTAACCTATATATTAAATGAATTAATACCATAAATATTAATAATACTATAGAAAAAAATTGTTAGTAGCAAACCAGAGAATGTGCTATCAATTCTTTATAATAAAAACAATATCACCTAATGGAAAACTGGTACGGTGGAATCCCGCAGAGCCTCAGTATTGTTAGAAACACGCCTCTCTTTGTCAATGCTCAGCTGTATTTTACAGGATTAGGATAATGTTAGGATAATGCACTGAGAGGTGCAATAGCTATTCTAGGTGCATTACAATTCCGAATGAAATGTTAAAGGGTATATGCTGGAATCAAAAAATGCTAATCTTGATATTGGTCAGTGCAGCTTCAAAATGTCTTTTAGTGGTGCAATTCTCTGGACATTGCTTTTTTATATACCTACAGATGACAAACAGGAAAGGCTAATAAGATACTAATGCTGTAAAATGAAAGAAGTTGCAACTGTGCTATTGATAGAGCAATAAGAAAGCATAATAAAATGAATTTTACAGGTCACAAGCAGCAGACTTCTTAGAACAAATACATTTATTTTGTACAAACACTCAAGAAATTACATTTGTAAGATAAATGATCTGCCACTGTGAATGCTTTTAGTTTTATAGGTATAGGTTTTATAGGTATAATTATGCACAATATGGTAATTTATTACATTTTCTGGTAATGCAATTAAAGTCATTAAATTATATTATTAAATTACTTCAAAACATATTCTTAAGTCTAATTATTTTAGTTTAAAATTAAGTACTTATAAATAATGTTACAAATAAATATACAGACATTTTATTGATTTAATTTATTTTGTGTATAAAGGGACACTATCCTCTTGCAGTAACTGACTGCTCTCTGGCTCGTTCCACAGTCAATGTCCCTTACACACCTACTATCTCTGACAAGGGCAAGCACATGTTAATAAAGAGGAGGACAGTCTGGGGGAGGAGCCCGAAAGCTGTCAATTACAGCATAAGTGTAGTGTCCCTTTTAAGTGAATAATTATTAATTTGTAGCATTAAACTAAACCTTATCCTATTTCCATTGCTGTTACTGACTTGCTCACTTCTACTAAATATTTACTATTGATTGATAAAAAAACTGTTTCTGTTCCTTTGAATTCTGGTTTTATCACTACCAAAATTGTTCATTACACTCTCCAGTGATAAACATTAGAAATGTGGTTAGATCACAAGGTACATGATGTTGCATGTATGAAGTAACGTAGTAACTGAGGTTGAATAAAGACATCAATTCATCTAGTCTAACCTTTATACCATACTCTTTAGCTCTACCCAACAGTTCATGCAGAGAAAGATAAAAAAACTTAGCAACTCATCTAAATATGGGGTGTGTGTGTGTGATCCTTCCCGATTCCAAAAGTCAATTGGAAAGTACCCTTGGTAAAGCTATTCAGTGAACTTGCCATTACCACATCTGCTGGAAGACTGTTTCACAGTTTCACCAATCTCACTGTAAAGAAACCTTTCCTATCATGAAGATGAAACTTCTTTTCTTCTAGTCTTAGGAGGATGTCCCCGCGTCTTCTGATATGATCTATTAGGGAACAATGCACTAAAGAGTAGAGATGGCTGAAACTCACCAGTTTTTTTCCATTTTCAGATTCCCGGATCACGGGAGAACCCCAAAGAGCCAAAAAACCCAAAAACTGAACGAATTTTTAATTATTATCAAATATTCAAGGCTATTTTTGAGGATTATCAAAAATAGCTTCATACGTTCGATAATCCTCGAAATAAGAGAATACTTTTGAGTTTCCGATTGTATTTTTGAGGATTATCAAACGTTCAAGGCTATTTTCGATAATCCTCGAACATTCGATAATTATTAAAAATAGGCTCCGAAGTCCCAAAATCCAGACAATCCGTCTGAATTCCGTCTGATTCGGACGGATCATTCTTATTTCGGAACCGTATCGGTTAGGGTCCGAGTTGGACCCAGATCCCATCTCTACTAGAGAGGTTCTTATATGGCCCATTAATATATTTGTAGAAAGTGATCATATCCCCTTGCATACGCTGCTTCTCCAATGTTAACAGCCCTATAATCTGCCTGCAAAGTCAAGCCCCTCCATTCCCCTTAGTATTTTAGTTGCTTTGTAAAGAGAATAATATTTTTTAAAGGGCATATCCACCCCTTTTTAAAACTTTTAATATACTGTAGGTCTCCCTCCCCCAGCTCCAACCGCTATATTATTTTTTACAGACCCCCCCCCAATCATTACTTACCTTACCTCTAAATGAAACTGCAAGCAGGGGGCTAGACTGGCAGCCGCATCTGTGATTGGCTGAGAGGCAGCAATCACAGACGCTGCTTCCGGCTGCACAGAATGCCAGGGCAAAGGGGTGAGGTCAGTAACGATCGGGGGTGTTTGTGTAAAAAATAATATAGCGGTTGGGGCTTGGGGAGGGAGAGCTACTGTATATCAAAGAGGTTACACACTAGGGGGAGGTAGAGCAAAACGGATGGGAGAGGGAGGGGGGTTGGGCTGCAGTGCGCATGGCAAAGTTCTCCCGGAGGAGAGACAGGAGGCAGAGTCCTATATGGACCAGGCTCCTGGTGATCAGTTTTTTGGACTTCAGAGGGGCATAACAGGGCAGCATTTGGAGCAGGGATGTAATGTAAGGATTTTATTACACTACAGAGTGAGTCCAGTAGTGGGTTAAATTAGAGTTTTGGGATGGACATGCCCTTTCAATTAGCTTTCCTAGAGTTAAACATTGTTGTTAACCCAGTGCACTTTTTTGAAACATATATTAAACTAGCAAAATACCCGCGCTTCGCAGCGGAGATGTATTCAAATAACCTTTTTAGTAAGAAAGCAATAGTGTATCAAGATTGCTGTAATCACTCGGCACTTGATATATTAAAGACAATTCAATAAGCTTTACGATAATGCAACACTCATTAACTTTAATTTAATATTATATATTTTTTATTCAACAACGAAATTTTGGTGAAAATAACCCCCACCACCCCTCCCCGTCCGCCCCCAATACCCCCCACTATTCCTCTCTGTCCACCCTCCAAGCCCTTCCCCTTACACCTCAGCCAGTCCCCGCACACACCCTGAAATTTTGGTAAAAATCGGTCCAGCCGTTAGTGTGCAGGAGTTCAAAATTCTATTCCCCCCATTCACCCCCACCCTAAAAAATATATATTTTTAATTCAACTACGAAATTTTGGTGAAAATAACCCCCACACCCCTCCCATCCGCCCCCAATACCCCTACTATTCCTCTCTGTCCACCCTCCAAACCCTTCCCCTTACACCTCAGCCAGTCCCAGCACACACCCTGAAATTTTGGTAAAAATCGGTCCAGCCGTTAGTGTGCAGGAGTTCAAAATTCTATTCCCCCCCATTTACCCCCACCCTAAAAAAATATTTTGTTAACCTTTTACTGGTAAAGGAGTATATGCATACAAAATTTGGTTGAAATCGAACCAACCATATAGATTTGTATAGCTTGTAAGCTAACCATAAGTCTGTGCAATGTCATATACTCACCGTTACAGGGGGAATTTCAAAACGAAACCTGCTTAACTTTTGTAAGTAAGGTGCAATGAATGAGCCTGCCAAATTTAAGCCGTCTGCCTCCACGGCAAGTTGGAGAATTAGTGATGAGTGTGTGAGTGAGTGAGTGAGAGCTTTGCCTTTTATTAGTATAGATTACACTTTATCATGATCACTGTTCCCTAAGCCTCCAATTACCTTCATTTCCAAAATGAGCTCAGGGTTATTAGATATTACCAGATCCAACAATGGATCTTGTCTAGTAGGAACTTCTACAGTCTGTGAAAGGAAATGCTCATTTAGTAAATTTCTGCTTTGAGAGACGAGATTTGCTTTTCACAATTTAACATAAGCAATATAAGGAAAGTCCGAGAAATCTGGGTCCGGAATAGTTCGAGAAGTCTGAGTCTGTTCGGACTTGTTAAGTTCCACTCGAACGCGAGTTCGAGTTCTAGTCCATCTCTAGTTAGAATCCATGCAATTGTAAAAGCCACAAATAAAGTTTTTTTTTATATGTCAACACATATTTTTTCTTAGTTGAAAATGTTTGATGCTCCCCAAGTATTGGCGACCATACAAATAAAAATTCAAATCATAAAGTATCAAAAATATTGATGATGATTGGATTATTTTTGAAACCAGCAGTTCCATGACTTATCACTAGTTATTGTGATAATCATTGGTTTGATATTTTCATAATCAAACATGCTAGAAAATTCTCATTGGACAGATTCATATGATTAGTGTGTAAGGCCAGCTTAAGTAATTGGGTACAGAGAAATTCCCTGGGGCGCTATCCTTGATATGAAGAGGAAGCTTTGACATTTTTTTGAACACTATACTTCTCATTTAAATGCAGTTTTGTTTTCTACTTGACCACACTTTTAGCCAACAACAGCTTTCAGAAATGTGACCATTCACTGTCTGCATGAAAGCCTTGCCACCTAAACTGTCGATCTTTTCATAGAGCTATTTTTAAGCCTGCAAACATTCAATTTGTCTATTTTTTTGCCTGTTTAAACCTTAGCCAGAAGCAGATTGACATTTGACAGGTTTTTTTCTGTCTGTAAAAAGATCCAGATGTCTGGGGGCGAGCACTGATGTCACTCATGAGATGTCTTTGCAGCGAGTTCCTTTCTTTTCCATAATTTAGAGCCTCATTTACTGAGAGACGCTTTTGCTATAATCAGAGCTCCCTACACTGATTCAATATAGCGGTTCTGGGCCTCTGTAAATAGACCTTACCTTCCATTGTATGCGCATGCGCATACACTGCAAGGTAGCACCAGGACCTGCCAGAAGAACAGCAGACGAGCAGGATTGCAGGTAAGTTCTTTCTCTTTGCCCTGGTCTCCGGCTGGTTTATTTGAAGAACGGGAGGTAAGACATAGCTCCTTTACTTTACATTCTTCAATTAAACTGAAAAACAGTCAAGTTTGCCCAACCCTGACCTGCTCAGAGGCTAAAGTTGCTCAGTACCTTTTTATACAGACATTCCATCATAGTTCACCACAACAGAAGTAGTCATCCTATATTGGCAGGGGAATTCTTGCTCCCTTTCTGGCTGCAGTCGGGGAGATATCAATTCATAGTTGGAACATATTAAGTGACAGTCTGAACCTGATTACTGCTAAAGCTGTAGCATTAATGTGGACCATTTAGACAATTAAGACTTAAGGAAGTCAGATAACTCACCAGTGTAACTTATAACCACATTTGCTGGCTTGGGGTGAGCCATACTACAGGAAGCATTAATTACAGACTAAAGTTTTATCTATGGAATCTGCTGTGATCATGTGATGGGGTCACATGTGTATAGCTTCCTTAACACTAACCCCCCCCCTAATCTTAGAAGATTTAAATATAGTAGAAGAATGCTCAGTATAAACTAGGCTATTGAAAGCTTTCCTATTAAAAAATAAATCCTCTATTTCAGCAGCAGAAATTGATGCTCAAAATAAAATCATTTCACATTCTTTATGAATGTGAAAATGTAAGCACCAATAATTTAAATGGTTATTTTAATTCAGGTTTTTACTTGTATACATACTGAAATTCATTTACAGGAGATGCACTTTTCGACCTAAATATATACGGTATAATGTTACATTTCCATTTATCATTACAATCTGCAGTAACATTATTATTATGTTTTTTTTATTTAAATACTACAGCAGTCTAAGCACTGCACTGCAGTAGTGATGTAGTTTGAAAATATAATCCTGACATTAAAACATTCATTGATAAGATTTACAGCCCCCTGGTGCCATATGGCTTAATTTTTAATACAGTGTAAAAGAGTCAAGGTTATAGAAAAAAATATATGATGTCAGAAAAATATTTTCAATGTCTAAATATGATTTATAGAATTTGAGCTAACTTGTAAAACAATTGCCTAAAGCAATTTATATTTCATCATTAAAATGATTATTAATTTTTATTAATCATTTTAGCACTATCTTACATTGTTATATTTCCTGAGAGGTGACTTCAAATAAATTAAAACAAATGCAGCAGTATTAGAAAACCTTTTAAGATATTTTAAGAGAAAATGTTCAAGGCTGTTCTGTAAAAATTCTATTAAAACTTTTTTTTTTATATTAACCTAGTGCAAGGACAAATGAGATGAAGGGGGGAAAAAAGAAAAGAAAATGAACAGAAGCCTGTATAAGTGCGTAGGGCTGTTGCACAGCTTCCTGTTTAGCAGTCAAATACAACTTTCCCTGCTTATCTTCTTGGTTCTTAACCACTGAACCAAACTTTCCATTTGCTGGAGCAGCACTGCAAAGGCTGTAACTATTAGGAAAGTGGCCAGACTGCAATAGAAGATAAAAATGATGAAAATTTAATGTTCAGAACATCACTCTTGGGGAACTGTGGGGGGGTTCATGGATTAAAGGTTAGAAATAATGCATTAAATCAACTTCTTTAAAGATCATGGTTGAGAAAAGTTTGGACTTCCTCATTATCATTTTGCTCTAATACTAAACTGAGATGGTTATGTAAATCAAAACCTTATGGTTTATGTATTTAAACTTATAGGCTCATCATTACTGTTATTTTTCTTCCTTCTAGCTATTGTTCTCAATTGTGAGTTATTTCATGCCTTAGGTACAACCATAAGAATTTGTCCTAGCCACTGAGGACCACAGGAAAAATGGATCAATCCGTTACCATGGCCACAGCAATTTACTAGTCATCAGTAGCATTTTTAAACTGCTAGAGATCTGCACACAAGTTGCTGGAGACCTGCACACAATTCCTCAAATTTTCTTAGCATTTAAAATATTGATGTAAACTGTAAGGTGCTATGTCCATAATCACAGTCACCATGCGCAATTTTCTCAATCAAGAAGTGCCTGACATCATGGAGTTAAAGGAGAACTAAAGTCCCAAGACAACATTGTCCCAATAGAGAGAGCACATTCACAAACGCACAACAAGCTGTGTCTCATGTCTCCCTTTGCTGTGCATGCTGGGTGATTTATGTAAATAACCTGTGTGCACTAAGGGTTAGCTCCCATAATTCACCTTATCTGGGAACACCCAGCTAAGTGTGCGCCTGACACTTCACAGGAAACTGCAGTCTTGGTTCCTGGAAGCTGACAGCCAATCATGTTACAGCTCAGAGATCCCTCCCTCTGACACAGAACACAGATACCAGTGCAGTTTTTGTGTAAACACATTAGAAATGCTCCTGTCCCTAACAATGATAAATTCCTATGCTTTACATACAAAAAAAGAAAAGTAATCTTTGCAGTGTATGTCTTTGCTAGCATGGATGAAAGAAACAGAACATTTAACATTTCAGCAAAAAATAAAAGTAAGTATGGGGAATCGAACCAGCAACCTTCTATACTGTGTCTTTCTAAAAAGAAAGCTTTCTACCACTAGGCCACAAGGGCTAATAAGTAATGGACCAGTACATGTAGAGTCTTTATCTTTTGTTAGACACATAATAAAAACAAAAAAGGGAACATGGGGAATCAAACTTGTGTCCCAATAGTTTGATTTTTATCCGAACCCAGCACTTTAGCAGAGCACGCCACAGGTGAACACTCAATCAATAAAAATAAATGTCAGTAAAATCAGTTCACTATTTTGTATTGCTACTGGAAGACTGTCAGCAATTCATGCTGGTTGGTAAATAAATAACAGAGCTGCTATATATAAAGTTTGTACATATGTAGAAACTTTATATTTTTCTAGAAACATGGAAACAAAAAAAGCAATAAACCCAGGCAGTAGACTATGTTAAATTGTTTCATAAGTAAACTCGGGATTTGAGTTCTCCTTTAAATCTTACTTTCTGTTCTTCCATTACTCCAACAGGAGCAGGGAGCCAAACGCAAGTCATTTTAAGTATTTTGTCTTCTGTTGGATTAATTAAGTTAAGACTTATCTCCTTTACCCCCCCCCCCGTTCTTCAATTAGTGTAAAAAAGAGAATGTTTATATTTTCAGTGAAAATACCCTTTAAAGGAGAACTAAACTTCATTTTTTTTTCAGATCCTAATGTTAACATTTTTCTGCCCAGTATACCTACACGTTGAAAGATTCTTCGCTTGTTATTTGCTTTTAGCAGATATAAGTAATAGATCCTGTAACAAAGGAGGCTTCCATGTTGTTGCCAGTACAACTCATAGCCCATGTTGGCTTCAAAGAGCCACACCCCCTGACCCCAGGATTCACTGTCTCTGTGCAGAGATTCTAGCTTCTCTTTCTAGCAAAAGATAAAGTATTTAAATGTACCTGTGATCACAGTTGAGTTGCTGGTGACGCACCATGTAAATGCTGTGTTTTTAGGAACAAACAGACCAAGAAGTCACAAGTTCAAACCCCGAGTTTACTTATGAAACAATATAACATAGTCTACTGCCTGGGTTTATTGCTTTTTTTGTTTCCATGTTTCTAGAAAAATATAAAGTTTTTACATATGTACAAACTTTATATATAGCAGCTCTGTTATTTATTTACCAACCAGCATGAATTGCTGACAGCCTTCCAGTAGCAATACAAAATAGTGACCTGATTTTACTGACATTTACTTCTATTGATTGAGTGTTCACCTGTGGTGCGTTCTGGTAAAGTGCTGGGTTAGGAAAAAAATCAGACAATTGGGACACAAGTTTGATTCCCCATGTTTGCGAATGTGCTCTCTCTATTGGGACAATGTTGTCTTGGGACTTTAGTTCTCCTTTAACTTCTTTACCTCCCGTCCTCTAATTATTGTAAAAAAGGGTATGGTGACATTTTCAGTGGGGACACCCTTTAAACAAACTCTTCACTATGTGATCCACTGCTGGCTGAAGTGACAGGTCCCAAACCATTTTTAGTTTCCCTATAGTTAAATAGAAACAGCAATCTGCTGTGACCTGTAACTTTATCCGGCAGTGGATCCCAAGTAAATACACATTTGTTCTACACTCCTGTACAATTGATTGAAGAATGGAAGGTAAGGATTAGGTCATTTACCTTCCGTACCTAAATCAATACATTAAATGTAAAGTTAACTTTTTCAGTCAACTATTCCTTTAAAGTGATGTCACAATTTCAGTAAGCAATTATTCCTTTGGTTAAACTGACAATCATTCTTTAATAAGAGTTTATTATTACTATTTACAGTATTTACATAGATTATCTTCAATACCATACAGGCATCAGAAATGTTTTCAATTACTATTAGAACATATTTATTATTCCTATCGCATATTTGAAGTATAAACTAGTTTTTATCTAATGTGACAAACTACTAGGTTTTAATATAGGGTGTTATATAAATGTTATATAGAACTTTTAATGTTATATATTTAATTTGCCCTTTTAAGGTAAAATCCTGTGCATCATATCAGCATAGCAAATCTGTTAGCTTATGCTCAAACAACAAAATTTCATTCATAGGTTAACCGCCATACTGATAGGAAAAACTGTCACTGCAGAATGGTTTCTTGTTATAACTATTATGTTTTTGTATTTTACTGCTGCATTAAACCTAGAAAGTTGCAATTGTGTGTGCTTGGCTAGACTCATAACAACAATCTTTCACAGGTCTGTGACCCATTGCAGTCACCTGCCAAACTTCCTATTAGACAACATGCTGTAACTGAAAATGTAAAAGCTAAAAACATAACCTTATTTATTGCTCCAGTAGTTGTACTGTGATTACCTAAATCTATGGGGTGTTGATTGTCAGTTAACCACACTAAACCACACTAAAATGAAATGAACTTAATACAATACACAGATTTATTATGCAACATGTAATATACTGTATGATTTATCTTTATTATTACACAAAATATATGATGTGTTTATGTGTAATCCTTTAGATAAAAAGTACAGAGTTTGCATAAATCAATCCCCGGTCAAACAACTAAATATACAAGCTCAAGACCATGATCCACTACAGCATAGTATAATGGCAGACAGACCTAGGACTGCTATTCTTACAGTTTTTGACTTTATAGTAACTTCAGTGTTAGTCAGGTTTCTGCTAATTTGACCCTGCTTCTCGTGGGGCCTTCCTCCTCAAATTACCAGTAGCTTGCTCTGGCAGTAGCATGCTGAGAATATAATGAGCATGCTAATAATGTACATGCCATGCTCTGGAACCAAATAGGCTGAATGGAATTTTTATTAGTTACCTTTTGCTAGTTAAGAAAATGATTTAAATCACAACTTTAGATGTTTGCAAAACTCAACAGTAATGAAGGTGAGTAGAAGCAGTACAGTTAGATGCCTGTGTGGCTTTTATGTTGAGTAAGTAAGTAGGGCCACTTATGAATAGAGATGGGATCCTGGTCCGACACGAACCCTGATCCGCCACAAAACTCCTTGGTTCCGAAATGTGATCTGCCATGAAACTCCTCGGTTCCGATCTAACAGATCGTCCAGATTTCAGGACTTCGGATCGTATTTTTGATAATTTTCAAATGTACGGATTTTCCATAATTTTCGAAAATAGCACGAAACGTTTGAAAATCCTCGGAAATACGATTGGAAACTCAAAAATGGTCTCCTATCTTGTTTTTGAGTATTTTCGAATGTTTAAGGCTATTTTTGAAAATTATTGAAAATAGCTTCGTACATACAAATATTATCGAAAATTCATTCCAGTTTCGGATTTTCGGATATTCAGGGTTTGCCCGAACGAAACTAGTGAGTTTCGGCCATCTCTACTTATGAAGGTTTATAAATTATTCTACAGTTCAAATAACAGTCTATCAGGGCAATTCACTGCAGGATGTTTTTTTAAAACTCCAGTTAATAGTTAGCGTTTAAAGTCTTACAACAAATCACAATGCACCAGGAGCTGTTATCATCATATTACATCAGTATGATTGCACGAGTGACACAAAACATAGGTATACCTACAATATATAGCAATATATTGTGTAGTGTAAAGTGCACAAACAGTTTAGAGGAGATTTACCGTATATACTCGAGTATAAGCCGACCCGAGTATAAGCCGAGGTACCCTTTTTACCTAAAAAAGTAGGGAAAATTGATTGACTCGAGTATAAGCCGAGGTTAGGAACTATGACCTCTACTGCCTTCAGTATTGTTTGAGTCTTAAGTTGCCCTTTAACATAGTGCCTTTTCATAACTATAAAGTGCATATAACATACATATAAAAATCTTCCAAGTGTACAATAATAATATTATAAAACTCATGTGAGTGCATGTAGTGACATTCCTATATAGCCCCCTTCCCTCCTTCCCTCCCTCCCCTGAGAGTCCCCCCAGTTGGTCCTTACCCCGAAGCTGCACTCCAGGATGATGCCGTCTCCTTATGGAAATCCGGCTGCCGCACGCTGGATAAGTCCTGTGGATTTGCCCGCTGACGTCACTACTCGGCGCCTCTCACAGCCTGGCGCCGAGTAGTGACATCAGCCGGCAAACCCACAGGACGTACCCAGCGTGCGGCAGCCGGATTTGGCCATAAGAGACGGCGATCATCCTGGAGTGCAGCTTCGTGGACCTTGACTCGAGTATAAGCCGAGGTAAGGTTTTTAGGTTTATTTAAAACCTAAAAACCTCGGCTTATACTCGAGTATATACGGTAACAAGTTGATTATGTTCCAACTGTCATAATGTTCATGTTGGGCCTTTCTTGCTCATAATAATAGTTGTAACTGGTGCTGTGATCATTGCTTTAACTGGTGTGGTAGTTAATGCTGTACACAGCACTAACTGGTGTACCTTGAGAGGGCCAGAGGTCTGTGTTCCTCTAAGCTGTGTGCTTGTGTGTACAATAATGTAACTAGTACTGTACTTGCGCGCTATTACTGAAATGAGATTGTAATGGTGCGCTAGCTTCTGTTGTAATAGGGCTATACATGTGCTAATAATGAAGCTGTAGTTATGGTATAATTGGTGCACTAGCTTATGCGGGTGCTGTAAGGGTGTTTATCTGTATAGCACTCCTGCTTTAATTTGATTAAGTGTTAGTGCAACTTTAACTGGTGCTGTACTGGTGCTGTAGATGTTATAATTCTTGGTATTGTAATGTTGCTGAAGCTGTTAGGTAACTGTTTTTTTTTTTGTGGGATCTTGTAGTGGTAATGGCTTTTTACCCCTATTGTACTTTACAGTGCTTTTGTGATTTACTGATTTTGTAGTAATGTTGGTGGTTTAAATAGTGTAGGTATTTTATCTTTGCATAGCTGCCAACATTCCAAAAAACATTCTAGAGACAACATGTTGTGTGCAGTGTCACTTTGTATACCAATAAATGCAAACCAAGAAAAGTGAGAACTTTCCTTTTTTTTCTAGCATGCAGGCAGCATGATTCATGAGGGAAATGATAGATGTCTCTGCTTGCTAGGGAGACATGTGGCAATGTCACTTTGTATATTATTACAAAATGTTCATGTTTGTCAAAATACTTTCTCAGGAAGATGATTTATTTAGAGAACAATATTCTGCTGATTCTAATAACAGAGACAATGAACTTTCAAAGCTACAGTATTTTTATACTGTGTGTTTAGGGAATGATTTTTTTTTTACATGTAACACACACTGTTTACTAGTAGAGATGGACTAGAACTGGAACTGGAACCTGCGCTTGAACTATCCCGGATTTTCGATATTTTCCAGACTTTCGATAATTATCGAATGTTCGAACGTTCAAGGCATGCGAATATGTGAGTAAAATGTCTATTATACCAATACACGAGTAAATATCGGAATATCGAATCCGAGAGTAAAATATCTATTATACCAATCCGCGAGTAAATACTGAATTATCGAATCCGTGAGTAAAATGTCTATTATACAGCAATCAGCAATTAAAATGTCTTTTTATGTTTTTTATACCAATACGCGAGTAAATATCGAATTAACGAATATGTGAGTAAAATGTCTATTATACTTATACGCGAGTAAATATCAAATTCTCGAATTCGCGCGTCGTTCATGGGATAATTATCGAATGTTTGAACGTGAGAGCTGCCAAATCCAGGACTGCAACTATATTTGGGTGTACTGGTGATATACTATTCAGTTGTTTTAACTGTTGCTAATATTGTAATCACAGTCAGAGGTCAGCTGGGAGCAATATTTCTCTGCCCATTATCCACAGTCCTCTCTGTGCTCCTCGGGTTTCAGCATAAACAGTCTTCCCTTCAAATTGCAAAGCAGTGATCTTGTGTAGAACAAGAATTTAATTCCCCACCAACTCTATGCTCTCATGATGTGAAGGGTAAACTAAAAGGCAGTAATAGTTGTTAGAATAAAGAAATGATTAACACTAAAAACAGGGGAGCACAGAGGGAATAGGACAAGGGGAAACAGCTGACCATTTATTATAGCCATCCAATGGCTGTGTCCAAATTGGATAGACAATCCTAGACAGGATTCATTCAGTTCTACCAGTACATCTGAAATTCTATTCACTTTTGTGTAAACAGTCCACTTTTTTTGCTGTGCATTAAATGTTATCAAAAGATATCTTCTGAGAACAAAATTAAGATCACACAAATACAATTGTTTTTCTGGCATGTTTTTGCCTGTATGTCCAATATATGCTGCTTCTTAATAAACCTCTTTTCACAAGTGATAAAAAAAAATCTATTACATCAAAAAAATTTTAGTGCAATGTTGTGGGGATTTTTCAAATAATAAATTGTAATTATCACAGCACAACCGTTCTTGTATAAAAGATCAAGGCTAATTAAGGGCAAATCAACTGTTGACATTTTATTCATAGACTACTTTGATTAGAAAGATGTAGGTCTTTTTAAAACTACAGTGTATGTTGATAATACAGATTAAACATTCGCCCTGATAAGGTTTTATTTACAAAGCAGTATCACTATATTTGGATGGCACATACACAGTTGCAATAAACCATCTTTATATGTATGTTGCGAACACATAAATTAATGTAAGGGTTATAAAATACTGATGCTGACCTGTATTTTACAGCCACATTGTAAAATGATGATTATATACAATATTGCTTCTTTATAAATAGGGCGCTTTGTCTTAATTTGTGTACTTTATTATTTGTTATTGCTTGTTTTAGAGTAAATGATTTAGTCTTATAAATTTGTCATCTCCTATTTATGTTATTTTTTTATGAGTATTGTGGAAACATTTATTTTAGTGCAACTTTGTTTCATTGATATGTTCACAAAAAAACATTTTTGCACAGGAAATCCCCATTTAAAATCCTGAAGCATCTTAAGCCATCTACAGTCTGAGGGATTGGTGGGTACCAGATAATCCCACCCAATAAAAGTGCTATAAACAGGAAAATGAAAAATGAATAGTATGCATTAAATATATAACAAAAACATCCTTTTGTGTAAAAAAAAAGGCCATATTAAAATACACATCTTTTACAAACAATACCTATTACTATTATCATTGCATTTCTATATTTTTAAATAAGGAAACATGTAATTCTGAATATATGTCTACTAGTGCTGTGTTCATTCAAAATGAATAAACCATAACATTTACCATTAATATGTAATTTGACTTTTTTTTTAATTTCTTTTGAATTGACAAAAACAATTATCCAAATGAATAATAATTTTTTGGGGGTCAATAAACTATATTAGGAAGTATACTGGGAGTGGTGAATTATTTTCTTAAATCTGAATAAATTTAAAGATGAATTAATATTGTATATTTAATCATTTTAATAAAATGACTTTGCCTCATCTTAATCTATATTTAAATACATGTAAGTAGCACTTACTCTGATTTGCGTGTGTTGCTGCGTGCCTTCAATCCAGAACACATTTTGTTTAGGGGCAATACCCTCCCTCCCTCTTTTAACCACTCCCACTTCCATCCGACCTGACTTTTTCCCACAAACCAACTGTCAAGCCTGAACACAGCATACAGCATTCCAACTGTCAAAACTCTGTCACCATTCCAGCTACAGTAAAACTAATCACAGAAGAATAGTTTTCGAGAGCAAGGAATTTAGTTGACAGCTGAAATATAGGACGTTTTAGATTGGATAACTAAAGAAATAGGGGGCAGATCAACAAAAAAAAATGATACAGTGGTGGTTGGGAAGAATTACAGTTTCCAGTTATGGTCACTTTAAAATAACCTATTTTTCGGTATAGATGCCCTTTAAATAAACTTAAGTTACATATAGGATCGGTAGCCACATAGGAATGCTAACTTACTAGCTAAGTTTAGTTACAATACATATCTGACCATGTGTTGTAAGCCATTTGTGTTACTATAGATTGATTTTTGACTAACATCTCTCACATTGCTGTCAGATTCTTCTGTAATCTTTGCCTCTGATATAAAAACATTGCAATAAGAAATGGCTTATTTGATAACAAGCGTTCTTCATCAACATTATAAATTATACTACAAAATTGTATGTGTCACGTCTCCATCTAGTGCTTCAGAATAATACTACGCATGTTTTTTTTTTAACATTTGTAAATATAACAGGTTTATATGTTGATTTTTTTTTACAAATATACCATTGGTTATAAAATATATTTTATTACAATGATTAAATAGAATTAAACACAAACTGATAACTTTTTACTGCTATGTAAAACACAGTCATATGGGCATCAGTGAAAATAATCTATTGACTGATCCACATGAGTTTATTGCACTTTTGTCTTCAATAATATAATTTGATAATGCATCATGTAATATAATTATTATATGTTTAGAATGAATGTTTTATATATGTGGTTAGGAGCTCCTTGCAGCCCAGTCCTGCATCCCATGTTTCGGAATCTCCATTGAAACATTGGACACTTGTAACACTGACGCCACTCCAGTTCTTAATCTTAATATTTGTCCAAAACTATTTTGTTTTTTTTATGTGTGGATTTTATATTATCCTTCACCTCTTAATATTAGCAATAAAGGTCAATAAATATAATCAATCTTGCATCTGAACTATAGTCAATTAGATAACAATACCTGGCTGGTTCACTTAAAAAATGCATTTATTTTTTGTAAACTACTAAAAAGATTAAACTTACCCAGTTTTAGCAAAGTTGGTCCAGTATGTCATAACAACTGCGCTGAGCATGACATCATTCTTTGAGAAATTACAATTGAAGAGTTCTGTAGGTCCAATCATAGGAATTCCAAACACATAAGGAACTTCATCACCATGAGCAGAATCAGCCCAAGTTGGCTTCATTTCACTTTGGCAATGGTGGTAAAAAGCATAAAAATATGTAGGAGAGCCATAACGAGCATGTAGATCAGCAGTTGCAACTGCAGGAGCAACCCACTGGTGGTCTGTAAAAAGTGCTACTAAAGTTTTCCTTCGAGTTTCAGGATTTTCCTTATCAGCCCAGTCAGTATACATGAATTTAATAGTCTCTCTTAGTGTGTCTTTGCCCTCAGGATAGCCATATAGATTATCTACAAAGTTGGAGACTGAAAAATCAAAGTCACTTAGAGAAACTCCATCTTCATTATCTACCATGCCGTCAACAAATTTCAAACCTTCCCCTTGATTAACTCCAAGCATAATATCATAATTAAGGAATTCCCCTTGTTCCATAAGGATTTGAGGGTCATCTGGAATGACATCACCATCAATGACTGGTCCAAAGGCAATGTGGTACGTGGCTGGCGTGATAGACTGCTGAATGAGCTCTTTGTAATTCTTATCCCGAAGGCATTCAATCAAGTCAATAGTATCCAACATGTCGCAGCCTACTTTATCTGCCAATATCCTGGTATACTTGGCAGGCTGGTAGTTCACTGCCCAGCTGGATAGGGCCGTTCCACTTTGTATGATTGCTTTTTGGAACAAACCTGCAGGTGCAAAATTTATAAATGCAAATCTTAAAAATCATAAAACAATGCAGCTTTTACTAAGCTGATAATACATGCATTGTCTCTGCAAAATCGACATCCTTGCCCTAAAAGAATAATATTTAGCACAAGAATCACGTTTCTTCACCTACTACAATTTTCTCTATTTCTTGAAATCTATTTAACTGATTTGCAGAATCTTGTATTGAACTCTGTTTAATAATACAATCCTACAATTACAAACTCTATGATTCTTAAATACTGCTGAAGTATTTGTGTAATTTTAAAAGGTTTCTATGGGGCAATCATGGCCTCTTGTCCATGTAATTGACACTTGACTCATCGTTTATTTTCTGTAGAAAAATACTTTCTCTTTAATCTTGTTTTTAAAAAATATACCCTTTCAACCTTATAGACACCAGAGGACATAACTATGATAATGGATTCTTTTTTAATACTTTAAATGAGTACAATGGCCTTTAATGCATTTTACTGTCTTATAGCCCACAACCCGCTAATTAAACTAAGTAAGTATCCCTTACTTTTCTAATTAAAGATATAAAGACACCTGATGAAAGGGACATAATGATCCCTGAAACGTTGTGTTTTGATGTGATTAAATAAAGATTTTTAAACTATACTCAAGAGTGCCCCTTGCATGGAACTTGCTTGTGCTATAGCTGAGGGTCTTTGGAAGAGGACTTGGCAAGGGAGTACCTTGTGAGCCACTGGCTAATAGCCACAAGGAGAGTGCCTAGGCACAAAATTGACTTTGCAGTAATTAAAGATATAGCCTAGTTAAGCCAGAATAAAGGGTTTAAGTACTGTAAAAGGACTCTTACAGCTGCTATAGTAAATGATTTTAAATATTTTAATCAAATGTTTCTTGGCTATAAGACACAAAATATATTTTAGACCATAGTGCCACCATTTTACAATTCATTGGCATACTAAATATGTTTAGGAAAGGAATATATACTATACATAAACAGTTATTTCAAGTATTTTTTTTAGATGAAAGCAGGTAATTGGAAATATATTTGAGATATCACTTTTGAAAACAATGCTTTACTGTCTAGATGTGGCATAACCACATCTCCTCCACCCCCTCCCTCCTTCTATAGCAGTTATTTGTGGCAAGGGCCCTCCTGCGGTCTGCTCCATATCCATGGACAATTTATATTTGCTCATTCATTAACGTCTGTATTAAGTATAAGCCTATGTACCTATTGTCATGATATGGATCCTGCTGTAAGCAGATCTAGTATAGTTATTAATTATATAATGTCTGTAATAGTAGGATCCCATTTGTTTTATTTATTTGTACCTTGTGTTTTCCCCTTTCACTCTGTATTTCTGTAACATTTGGCTGAGGTGTCATAAAACTCAGCAGGATGCCAAGGATTGTTATTCCTTCTAGCTTACTTCTAAAGGATACAGGAGACTTGAGTCTCCTGATCTCAGCAGGAGGTCAAACAGACCTGGGAATGTGACCTTTGGTTTAAATATGATAAAGGCACAATCCCCTTTTCCATAACCTATACATAACTCTGCCTATGTAGTAGAATATGGCAAGCCAATATGAAATATGGTTCCAGGTAGGTGAGACCAGTCGGTACAACCCAAACATCATGTAGTCAGAGAATGTTGGTGTTTTGGGTCCCTAACTTACCTTTATTTAGGAGTAAAATTGGAATATTTTCCCAAATATAGAGCATTACTGTCCCAGATAATTAACGTTATGTTACCATGTACCTCAACCTTAGTAGAGGCTGGAAACCTACCTTATGTCATTCTGGTCAACTATATTTTCCATATCTGTTATGTTTGGTGTCTATCAACTGGTAAATTCATGACAATAAGGCCACAGAGATATGAATCCTCTAATACATAATGTCACTGCCGGTGTGTCTTCCATAGGTAATCACATATCTGACACACCCTCAGTCCAGCCTACAACTGTTGGTGATTGGTTGGGGTAAATCATTTGCCCTCCTTTTGCCTGGGGGTAGAAAAGGAGCCACACAGCTACTGGAGAGGAGCTCCTGATTTGACATCTTAAGAAACATCAAAGTGGATTACAGCGAGTTACCTTTTTGGAGCCAGGAACTCTTTTACATCAAATGGACTTATTCTTTTAAGGACTTGGACTTTGACCACCATATAAGTATTTTTCTCTTTTATCCCTTTATTTTACTGTTGCTTGTTTTACGTCTGTTTGTTAATTATTTTTTTGTAATCTCTATTGCACCGTTCTTTTATTAAACGATATTATATAAAATCGTTAAGCTTATTCTCCTAATGCTCTACCAGAACTAAGTAAGAATCCTGTCCTCTGAGACATTACGTATAGTCATTGTATTTAGTATTTGTTGTATTATCTGGTACTATTCCTGTCTGAGTGTGGCAGCGAGTGTACAGGTATTTAGTATTATTTTACATTTACAGCCATTAAGGCTGGTATCAGTTTCCAAGGCCGTTAGTAAGTGGGTTTTTGCAGTAGTTTATATCCCTGGTAAGGGGTATATGTTAGTGATGACAACCTTCAACCTGGTTTTGACCTGGTGAACTAGAAAAGCTCTGTTTGGTCTGAGGTTGAGAGTTGTGGTATCATCACTGGTATCGGTTCCCACAGCCGTTAGTGTGTGGGTGGTGGCAGTGTTTTATATACCTGGTAAGTGACAGCAGCCCTCAACCTGGTTTTGACCCTGTGAGCTGGGAAAGCTCTGTTTGTTCTGAGGCTGAGAGCTGTAGTTCTGTCACACCTATTTTTACCTGAAAAATTAGGAAAACATGATTGACTCGAGTATAAGTCGAGGGTTAAAATTATGGACACTAATGCTTTCTGATTCTGCATTGTTTTGAGGCTTTAGTTGCCCTTTAAATGGACAGCAGAATTCCCATACAGTAGTCCCATACAGTAATAGCCAAATCCAATATGACTAGTACTGTATGGGACTACTGTATGGGAACTCCAGATGTTTGGAAACTGTTTGGAAACTACAACTCCCATCATGCTTTAGTAGCTTGGAGTTGTAGTTTCTAAACATCTGCAGTAGTAAACAAGCAATACAATGTATCTTATTCCATGCTATCACTGACACAGTGTGAGAAAGTGGAGGAGGTACAGCCTGAGCCTGTAGAGCAAAGCCTGCACAGAGTCCTCTGACACAGTGTGAGAAAGTGGAGGAGGTACAGCCTGAGCCTGTAGAGCAAAGCCTGCACAGAGTCCTCTTCTGAGCCACAGCACAAGGCCAGGGAGACTCATCCACAAAGAATTTATCCACTTTAAAGCATTGAATATTCCCCCTTGCACATCCCCTACCCCCTACCTCTCTTGCCCCCTCCCAGCTCTGTGATCTTAAGTCCTTACCTGTCTCTGTAATCAGTCTGCTCGCTCCACATCTGCCTGCCTGCCATCACTACTTGGCACCAGGAAGTGAGAGATGCGCCGAGAAATGACGTCAGTGGGAGATGTGGAGCAGCAGCCAGCACAGAGAGGTTTTTTAGGCTAATTTTAAACCTTAAAAAATCTCAGCTTATACTCGAGTATATACAATACAATGTGTGAACTCAGCATTTGAGTAAAAATGGTACATGGTAACATAACGTTAATTATCTGGGACAGTAATGCTCTATATTTGGGAAAATATTCCAATTTTACTCCTAAATAAAGGTAAGTTAGGGACCCAAAACACCAACATTCTCTGACTAGTATTTATACCTATTACATATTAAATAAAATGGTCCTTACTGTATCTGTGCATTCCCCCTTCATTAAAAAAAACTTTGCCCATTCAGCTCCGAAACAAATCACATGAGAAATCTAACATTTTACCACCGCATGCAAAAAAATCAGTTCTTAATATTCTTAGAGAAGATAATAATCTGTAGATAATTCCCGGGCACACTGTTTCTTTAATATCAATTAATTTTATTTGACAATACTCAGTTCGTCTTCATCAGAATACGGAATGAGGAAGACGAACTAAGTATCATCGAAAGGCCAAATAAAATGTATTGACATTAAAGAAACAGTGTGCCCGGGAATTATCTACAGATTACAGACTACTGGGTGTAAATGGGGGAGTTACACTACCTGGTGGCACCTGGACTGTTTGGACTCGATGGGTGCAGAAGTCCCATACAAAACCCTTTATTCTTAGAGAAGATAACTGGATTTTATGACTAAACACAGCCAATCTGTGGTGTTTCAGGATGACAATTGCAACACCAATAGCTGTTAGGATAAACATTCTCAAATTGTACTTTTTGCTTTATTGCTGTTAACTGTATTTTGATAGGCCTGTCAATGCATCAGCATTTGCAATGTATACACACCGTACTGTTTTATGAATATTTAAACCCTTTCTTCCAAGTTTCTGGAGCTGAAAATTAAAAAAGAGAAATATGCCTCCAACTTGATCCATTTAGATTTTTCACATCAAGCTAATAAGTATTTTAATGCCCTGTGAAAACGGTCAAATTTATTTATTTTCACCCCCATTATGCCAGGGAGATATAAAGTAGCTCATTGGGCAGTGTTCTTTCTCCCTGGTTTGCTCATCATGATTGAGCTTGTGGGGGAAGTGAGGAGGCAGAACCATAGCTTGTCACATTTACTTCAAACGGGTGCATCCCGCACCTCCTAATGCTTTTCCTGAGAAAGAGCCATGTTGGTTGGCCTGTACTGCTGTCCCAGACTGCCAAGATTTAACTTATGGAACAAAGCCTTCTTATTACAGAAGGTATCTTGCAGTCTCATGCTATATGAATAGCATGTTACAAGAAGGATTTATTCCATTTTTATGTTCTGTGGAGGGCTTTTTGCTCCTATTTGGCCAACCTCACCTTAAGCTTTATAGCTGCCTGGTATAAGAACTTAAAAAAATGGGGTATAGATTATTTTAATTAGCAAATTCTTGTCTATATCTCAGGAAAAATGTGTTTGGGGGCATATTTATAAATATTCGCTAACAGTGGCATTTTGCTATCACCACACATCGACATCAAAACAATCATTATTTCCACCGTATTTATTATGCCGATAATTTTATGCATAATTATGCAAAAATTATGCAGCAAAGTGTCGCATCGGTGATGGGCGACGATAGTGTTTTTCCTTTTTGATGCAATACTGTGCTTAACACAATCAATACGTATATAGTGCAAATCACCATTCATTGCATTAAGTACAGTAACACAATGAAAAGGTAAAATATCTTCTAGCGAGAACAGTGTGGTGCGCTATGCATGGTAGGTTTGCAGGAGCTTCTGGGAAAAGGACGTATCCCACTAGTAGCCCTCTCCCCACCTCCACAGCCTTTTGGGGCTTAAGAGGGTTCTACAGCATAAAACCAGTACCTCCCCGGCACCTACAAGTGTCCTTGCAGCACTGACAAGTGCATTTGTGACACTGACAAGTGCCTTTGTGACACTGACAATGCCTTTGGGGCTTAATTAGTACCACAGCTCGAAACTGGGACCCCTCTCCCCAGCATTGATAAGTACTCTTGCAGCACTGAGAAGCACTTTAGTTCCACTGATAAGTGCCTTAAGGGGTCTGCTGCTCCAAACCTGGACCTCCTCCCCAACACTGATAAGTGCCCTTGTGACAACAAGAGTGCTTTTGTTGGGGGTCCCTCAAATTGAAACCATGACCCACATTGGCTCTTAAAAGAGCCCTTGCAGCCTCCTATAAGTGCCTTTGTTGGGGTGGAGGTAAGAAAGAACACTCCAGAGACCTGTAAAGGTCCATTTTAGGGCTAGGGGTGGTCCTGGTTTCAAACTGCGTGACCACCTTATCCTAAAGGCTCCAATTAGAGCCACAAGTGCTCTCTTAGAAGCCAATGGTCCTGGTTTTAAGCTGCTGAACTGACAATAAAGGCCTTATAGGGGCCACTAGGGCTCTTTTAAGAGCCAATGAGGGTCCTAGCTTCAAGCTGCAGGACCCCCAACAAAGGCACTTATCACTTCTGGGGAGGGGGTCTCAGTTTCAAGCTGTGGGACTCCTTAAGCCCCAAAGGCACTTGTCAGTGCCAAAAAGGCACTTCTCAGTGCCACAAGGGTACTTGTAAGTGCCTGGGAGGAGGATCCCGGTATGGTCCCTGCCTATAGAAGTACACCATTAGTGGAACATGCTCCCTTTCCAGCAGCCCCTGCCACCCCACCATGCATAGCACACCACATTTAGCGATCTTAGACTTAACATAGCGCAACATTGGCGTTACCGCTACTTTCAAAATATGATTGAGCGGTTAACAACGCAGATAAGCATCGATACACAAAATTGCGATCACGGCACTAGTTGACTTTTCACTGCAGGTTAAGGTCGCTAAAATTACGCCAGTTTTGTTGATAACACAGCAATAATGGCATGGAAAAGTTAACGCACCTTTATAAATATGCCCTTTTAATTTTATTTTGTTAGTTGGATCTTTTGAAATAAATACACATACCATCTGTATAATACATAATTAATTATCAGGTATGTATCTGCATAGTACAGGGGGAATTATACCCTATGCACCCATGTGGTTTGTGTTTGCATGTATAACTTAATTGACCCATAATATACAATAGAGTGGGACAGTGACATACATTCTTATAATAGCTATTCAGCTGTGTCATTGTGGATTATAACCCTATAATAGTCATGCAGCTATGTCACAAATCATGTCAAAATAACAAAACTAATATATACAAACAAAAAAATGCAGCATAACCATGTTAACACTGCGTAACCACTGCTACAATTCTATCAACAGTTTGCAAAATGTAACAACAGCAACATAAAAAAACACAATTAAAGGATAACATGCCCCTTACTGTGTTATATAAGGATATAAGGAGCCACCTTGTTCTTTAACATTTGGAGGGACCTCTTGTCTTATATGTACATGAAAGACCTCTGTGACTGAAATATCCTTATATTGCAGTGGTAAGCTGTACAGTGGAACATTCTAAACATGTTAGTATTGCACTGGTGATTAGTAATCATTTAGATAATACACATGCCTTATTAAAACCTATGAAATCTGTAACATTGCAGGAATGTATCCTGGTAAGTCTGCTGGCCTGCCTGATGTTCAAATCAGTTTAATGTCAAATCAATCTAACGTTAAGCCAGTATATAGCCATCATAAAGTAAGTCTCTGAGATTTTGTGGTGCTAACTGAAGCTGCTCCACTTCCGAGGCTTTCACTTGATTTAATCTTAAATCCATTGATAGCAGCTCTGACAACAATGATATCATTTCTACTCTGTCTGGCATTTATATGAAAAAAAAGAAAAGGCTTAAAGGGCAAGTTTAGTGCAAATACATGTACTTTTCAGAAAAAAAGAGCAATATTTTTTCATCCCAATGACCTTAATCTGCCAATTCAGCATTTTGTCTGTGTATAAATAAATGCAACTGAAATACTGACTTCCTGTTTGCAGGACCCCTAGTAGAGACCTTAGAGATGGCCGGACTTTTGATAGCTCGTTCGTTTTCGAACCTTCAAACTTTTAAAGTCAATGGGGTAAATAGTTCGGAAAGTTCGAATTAACTTGTCTGGGGAACACGTCCGTGCGCGGGGAACAGGAAAAAAAACCGGACGTAGCACACACGCGCGCTACTCCGGTTTCTGTGTGCTGCTTTCAGTAATCCTCATGCTTTCAGTAATCCTCGAACATTTGAGGATTTCTGAACGTTCAGTAAAACTCGAACGGCTGGTTCTGAAATTCCCAGAACGGCAATCCGCGAACGCCCAATTTCAGGGATTCGGAAGCGGTCGTTCAAGTTTTACTGAACGTTCGGGGGTCCCACAGCTCAAAACTGGGGACCCTCCTGGGTCCTTATGAGGACCTTTGTGGCTTGAGGATTAAGTGGTCCCACAACTCGAACCGGGCCCCCCCTCCCCGGCACTTATAAGGGCCCTTTGGGGCTTAAGGGGTCCTGCAGGGCCCTTGTGGCCCTGACAAGGGCCCTTTTGGGCTTAAGAGGTCCCGCAGTTCGAACTGAGACCCCCCTCCCCGGCCCTTGTAAGGGCCCTTGCGGCACGGATAAGTGCCTTTGTTGGGGGTCCTGCAGCTCGAACCTGGACCCCGTCAGCTCTTAAAAGAGCCCTTGGGCAGCATCTTCTGTCTTCCATCAGGTGACACCTGCTCCGCTGAGGCCGTTGCCTCTGAGAAGTACCCATGTGGCCGCCAGGGGTACCTCTGGCGCCAGTGGCCTCAACAAGGCAGATGTTACCAGTGTCTTGATCCAAAGTGACGTCTTCGGGCTAGCAACACCAACACCACTTAAGTCGCCAATGCCAGGCAGACTCACTGCGGCCGACAGTGAGCCGGCTGGCACAGCCGGCCTCAGCTGAGACGATGTTGCTAGACCCTTCTTTCTTCTGCCATCTACTGCGATGACTTTTGAGCTCCACGGAGGTTTGCAGCTCTTTATATATATATTTCGGAAAATCTGATTGGTTAATGTAAACCATGTAAACCAAGCATTGAAAAATTGACCAATCAGAAACGGATAAGGGTTTTCTGCAAACCTATATAAAGAGGTGCAAAGCTCCGTGGAGCTCAGAAGTCATCACTGTAGATGGCAGAAGAAAGAAGACGTTGGATCAAGACGCCGGTAACATTGGCATAGTTGAGGCCACCGGCACCGGAGGTACCCCTCAGCGGAGCTGGTGTCACCGGATGGAAGACAGAAGTGCCGCAAGGGCCCTTACAAGGGGAGGGGGGTCCCGGCTCAAGCTGTGGGACCCCTTAAGCCCCAAAGGGCCGTTGTCGGGGCTGCAAGGGCACTTCCAAGGGCCGCAAAGGCACTTATATTGTTAATAGCAGGGAACAGGAAAGGGTATGAAATCAACTGATTTTTCAAAATGGAAGAGAATATGTAGAATAACTAAGTTTGCATTACACAAACTAACAATTTAACAAATATTGATAATTTCCACTGAACTGTCCCTTTAACATTAAATAAATGATTAGAAACCCAACCACTCAAAATATGTACTGCTACAATCTATTATATATTCATTCAGATAAAAATGATACAATAACATACAACATAATCAAAGTCAACCACTATAATATAAATCTCTTATTAAACAAAGATAATTATCTTTTTCGTTTTCTCGGTTTCCCCTGGTTCGTAAATATGCCCTTTGGTGCGCTAAACTTAATTTAAAAAGCCAATTGGATGAGTTTATGGTTCAAAATGAAATTGTATTTTAAGATCCATAAATACATTGTTAGTAGTATATAGGTTATACCAACAAAAAGCAAGATGCAAATATATTCTGCTAGCTACTTACAGTATTTTAAAAATAAAGAAAGCCAAATAAGCAGCAGGTGCTGATTTGATAATGATACTGATTAAGAAATTAAAGCAAAGCCGTAATTTGAAACAAACACACTGAATGCAAAATAGTTTCATTATTTTTCAGTAGATTTTCACAGATTTTCAGTCTCTTCTGGCAAAGTGTGGGCTGCTTCAAATGGTTAGTGGAACCCTCAGCTACACTAAGTGTATGCATGTTCTCCTGATGCTTTGTGAGGTTCCACCCATTATGGAAAATACTGTAAATATTCATTCAAATACCCATGTGACAGGGTGCTTAGAAAGAAAGACCTTTGGGCCAGGCCTGCAGTAAATAAGAAAATAAATATATACCATATATGCTCGAGTTTAAACCGTCCCGAGTATAAACCGAGGTACCTAGTTTTAGCTAAAAAAAGAAGGAAACCACATTGACTCGAGTATAAACCGAGGGGGTAGTATTTGCCACTAAAGATGTTTGGAAACTACAACTCCCAGCATGCTTTATTGCTTTAAGTTGCAAATACTTACAAATAAGAGTAAAACCTTCTTTATTGTGCATACTGTATGCACAAATATAGGAGGATTTACCCCTATTTGCAAGTATTTGCCACTTAAGATGTTTGAAAACTACAACTCCCAGCAATAAAGCATGCTGGGAGTTGTAGTTTTCAAACATCTTAAGTGGCAAATACTTGCAAATAGGGGTAAATCCTCCTTTATTTGTGCATACAGTATGCACAAATAAAGAAGGTTTTACTCTTATTTGTAAGTATTTGCCAATTGTGTGTATTTGCCCTGTGGAAGTAAAAGTTTCTCCTACCTTGTCCGCCGGCCGCGCGATCCGCATCCTCTCTCCACAGCCTCTGCGCATCCGGATGATGTCACTACCCGGCGCCTCTCACTTTGCGGCGCCGGGTAGTGACATCATCCGGATGCGCAGAGGCTGTGGAGCAAGGATGCGGATCGCACGGCTGGCGGACAAGGTAGGAGATAGTCTGACTCGAGTATAAACCGAGGTAAGATTTTCAGGCTTTTTAAGCCTGAAAACCTCGGTTTATACTCGAGTATATACGTTAATCTGCTCCATCCACTGTTTGCTATAACATAATATAAATCCTCATTCTGTAAGTTTTTTTCCCTTACCTTCAGAGTAATGGGACAAAGTCAAGAGGCTTACACAGGATGCTCCTGCCCCTGAACCAAAAATAGTCACTCGCTTCGGGTCTCCTCCAAATGCTCCAATGTTTTCTTCAATCCACCTTAATGCTTGTATTTGATCCAATAATCCATAATTCCCTTTTGCTGCTTGATCCCCTGTACTTAAAAAACCTGCAATGATACACAGATATTTTGTTTTGTTAATATCACCGCACGTGAACATAAAAATGTATTTATTAACCGTCACAAGATTTAAGATAAGACTGTCACACTGGGTAGGTAAGTAAGGTTGTCCTCAATATTCAATTGATTTTTAAATGCTCAAAATGAGTTAGAGTAAATGTTGTCCTAAAGATTATTTTAGTGCTTTAGAGGGGAGAGTAGTGATGAATCTGGTTTTGATTCAGAACTGCCAGATTTGAAAATCTGCAGATCTGATGCATTTTTGGAAATTTTTAAAAAATTTTCATTGAAAATCCAAAAATGGAAAACCCAAAAATTACTTAAGAAGATTCCAATAAAAAATGTTTAAATTCAAACTGAAAAATTGAAAATTCCAATCAAATTTTGAAAATTCGAAAATGATACCGAAATTCATTATGCTACACGGAACCAATGTCAGAACAAACCTTTGTTCATCTCTAGCGAAGAGTGAGGAGTGTTAATACATTATCCAAACAATAACCTTTATAAGCTGTCCACATTATTGCTTTAACCGGATGTCCATAACAGAGGATGCAAAAAAATTTTTAAATCTGTTAATTCCGAGGCCTTTTTTTTCCATCTCATTATTTGGCTATATAAGAGAAAATGGTCTGTGGTAAATTACCATTGTTTTGGTGACAATGGTAAAAAAAATTAATGGAAGGAATTTTTCATTTCATCTAGATTCCATACAATTCAGGAAAATCAATAAAATTGGTAGGTTTTATATACAATACTTCTAATTGATATCCACGGTCAGTGGGCTAAGCACATATGATATTCCGTCACTCAATGGCCACAAGTAAAGAGAAAATGTTTAATGTTTGGTTTCATTTTCTAGCCTCTGATTAACCCCACACTATTCTATACCATAACTTCCACACACAATTCCATTAATCATGCAACTTGTCAATTGATTAGAGTTCTGTTAAACATGTTTTAGCCATTCATACTTTGATTCCCAGTGCTATTTCCCACTTCCTGTGCATTTTTTACTTACTGTAAATAATGGCTATTAGTCTTTGAAAGAAAACATGCTGTTTGTGAAATTCTCCCTCTCGTGAACTTTATTACATTTACCAGTTGGATATCTGCCAATTTAAGCAAAACCACTGGTGAAAATAAAAAGCATATTTGCCCATCTCTACCAGTATTTAATGAAGGAAGAGGAGTGCTGTGTAGTGATGGCCAAACTTCCGAAAGTTGGGTCTGTTTTCGAACTATATGGAAAGGGAGTCAAATAGTTCGAAAAGTTCTAATGAAATTCAATTAAAATATCAATGGTAACTTAATGTAAATGGCTCTGGAACGTGGGAAATGGTCTGGGGAACATGTTCGAATATCCAGAACTTTCAAAAAATCTATTTTATTCTCACACACGCTACTTTCGAGCTCCCGCATTCAAACATTCAATAATTATGCCATAAACTATTTGAACATTCGATAATTATCCCATAAACGATTCGAACATTCAATCGATTTTCGAATTCGATAATTATCCAAAGTCCGAGAAATCCAGGTCTGGGATAGTTCGAGAAGTCCGAGTCCGTTCGAACTCGATAAGTTCGGCTCGAACTCGGGTTCGAGTTCAAGTTCTAGTCCATCTTTAGTGCTGTGATACATTTAATTTAAATAGTTTATTTTAGTTTAGCTGACAAGCTAAGTCAGTGCAGATTCATAGAGGTTCATCAAAATTCAAAAGCTAATTTTCCTTTCAAGATGACATGATAATAGGGAAAAATCTGGAAACACAATACAGCTTTTTTGTGCAATAGGAGGGGCCAATCAGATAAAAATAGATTCAATTAAAGTGGCTTTGGAGATCCTTATTTTACACTAGTGTGCCAGGCTGTAAGATAACAGAAAAGGGTGGGGGAAATTGCAAACGGCTGATGTAAGAGGAGATGCAGAATTTTGCCTGTGCTGTTAATTTGCAGCAACCAATCCAGTGGCGTAGGGCTAGCCATAGCAACCATAGCAACCACCCACAAAACTTAACCTGCTGCTGTGCTGTATGGAGTATTTCTGCTTCATGGGCTGGCACGGGCTCTGCTGCTGCAGTGTTTGAATTTGCCTGCTGCACTGCATGCTGCCACAAGAGAGAGTAGCAGGAAGCAACAGCAGCAGAAGGAAGGGTTCAGGACAGCGTCAATCAACTCAATGCCCTGCCAGTGTGTGAATCACAAAATTTTTCGTTTATTTTGGCATAGTGATAAAGTGATGGAGATTTGTCTAAGTAAAAAAAAGCTTTTAGGGTGCACACTTGCACCAATGAATACAATTAGTCATTTGTGTCTAGGGGGAGGGGAGGGTGGGAAGACTGACCCCGCTGAGTAAAAAAAGTTTTTTTGGGAGGGGGGATGAGAATTTGCTGCTATGCTTTTTTATTTGGGGGTATCCTGTTACCTGGGGGGCCCCATCTGACATTTTGCTATGGGGCCCAGTGATTTCTAACTACGCCCCTGAACCAATCAGATGTTAACTTTTTACTAGGTTTCTTCATTTAGGCAACATCAGATTGGTTGCTGATTAATAGCAAGGGCAAACTTTAGCACCTTTTATTACATCAGCTATGAAGTGTTTTATGTATTAAAAGGTAAGAAGATATATTGTTTAATATAAAAAACACTGGAGACTGTGCACTATGGATGGAAAGGGTATTAGCAACTTGTTTGTATGTTGCAACACGACACTGCAGGAAAACAACACAACACATCCCTCTTTTTTTGCATCATTAAATCTATTGTGAGTTATGGGCTTGTTTCATTATCAAGACCTAAAGATTTAGATCCCTATGTCTTGCCAATCACTCTTCTCATTGCTATATGTGTTGGCTTATCTGTGTGAATGGATCCTTGTTTCTGCATCACATACTGCACATTGCAGGGGAGTAAATGTGTTAAAAATAGAAATGTTTAATATTCCTTACATTGCTTTTTCTTTAAGTTAAACCAAATAGTAAGCATGCTGGCTAAGGCAATTAATATTATGTCTCAGTTACCACATTCGAATTAACAGAGAGCAGGGCGTCCATGTTATTTATCTTTTCTGCATATGCATGACAGCTCACCTGATGGCAAAAATCCACAAGGATTAGAAAAAAAACAGATGGAATTTAGCTGTACCAGTTAATGGAACCCATGCATTAAATTACTGCTTTTTAAAACAGACTAAGTGTACATGTCTTTGAAAGAATAATAATATTGTCCTTAAAAAATAAAATAAATGCATATATATATATATACATCTGTAATGATAGCACTATGATCATTTGCCTGGGTGCTCTTCCAAGTATTCTATAATAACAAGTTGTCGGAATGCACTCATAGTGCTTCATCCAAAAAGAAACATTTTATTAAGTGTGTATCACATCTACGTGTTTCACTACAGGGATCGTTGTTAGGATACTTGCCTAAAACATGTCACACCTCAGAAAATACATGAAGTGCACCCCAGCCAACAGGTGATATATTGTTAAATATAAACTTATATAATAAAATACATCAAGCTCCTTAATATGGAGATTATATAATGCATGTCTGTATCAATACCGATTAAATTATTTCTCCTAAGATTTAATCATATTACCATATCATCAGGTTCCACTCTTCCTTAATGTCTGTAGACTAAGAATCTCCTTCTCAAGGCCAGAGCTCCCCAGTAAGCAGAAACCTCACACTACTTTGATCAAATTCTAGCACTTAAAGGGATCTGACAATATGACACTGTGTTAGGTGGAAACCCATAATGCTCCATGAGTCAGTCAGCCATCCAATAACATAGGTATCACCCAATATAATATCCATCCATCTGGTCCCCACATTTTCTCATGCAATTTTATAGCATTGCATAGCTTCTTTACCTCCAGATCTTCAATTAAACCAAAATCCCCAAAGTCCATTTCTCCAGTGGAGATAGCCCTTAAGCCCTTGGCAGGTAATTTTTCCAGTTATTGCATTTAATAACTTTCTATCCCTGTCTCTTGGACTCATTTATACCATTTTAATCTGAGTAAATAATAATTCTAATAAACCCATATGGTTTTGTTTTTTTAAGGGCATGTCAAGCCATATAACCAAAATGTAACTATAGGTTTAACACCATCAAACCCTATTTTCATTGTACTTCATAAAAGATGCCTCTGGAAATACAAGACTTGGTCCCTCGCCTTGAAGCTAGATGGTATAAATAAGTCTGAGAGAGACTGGAAGTTTGGGTCCGGTCTTTTAAACAGCTGATGGCGTGTATGTTTACCTCATACGTGCGATCATCTGTTAAAAAATAGCTGATTGCGGACCTTTGGTGCAGGCCTTCTTACCTCTCCCCTCCGTGGTCATTGTGCCACTGTATGTGTGTGTATGTGTGTGTGACTGCACAAGTGGAAAGTTAGGCCAAAATGTATGTTGTTGTTATCTCACTCTTTCCTGCAGCAGTTTTTTCACCTACATAGGCATATTGTGTCATTACTAGAGATGTTTGAATTTTCGTTTTCGAATTTTCGAACTTTCTGGAAAATGTGAAGATTCAAAAACGGACCCATACAAGTCTATGGGAGAAATTTTTTTGAAAGTTTCTGTCCATTTTAAAAGACAAATAGTAATAGTAGGTTACTGTAAATGACACAGAGACCTGGGGAACCCATAAATATTAAAACTAAAATTCATTTTAAATCTATCTTTCCTCAAGATCGGTTGTCTTCAAGCTTCCGCATTCTATTTTCGAGAGTTACCGAAATCGATCATTACTTTCGAGGATTCAATTATCGTCTACTTTTGATTTTCGATAATTTTCTACTTTTGATTTTCGATAACCGTCTACTTTCAATTTTCGATTTTTCGATAACCATCTACTTTCAATTTTCGATTTTCGATAATCATCTACTTTTGTTTTTTTCATAATCGTCTATTATCAATTTTCTATAAAAATCTAAAATTCTAAAAATCGGGGTTCTGTGAAATCCAGGCGTTCCGAAAGTTTCGTCGGGACTTCAAAACCCTTAGATTCGATTTGAAACATTACATCTCTAGTCATTACATCACAATTTGTACCGAAATAGCAAGGAACCAAACATTCTATATATTTACAAAGCTCTTGAGCTTATGTGTAACTTTTCCTATGTTGGAATATCAAATTTCCAATTAAGTATTCAATTAAATAAGAAGACAATCATAAGTAAACACAATTATGCAGATATGTAACAACATTAACCTGCTATTAAGAGTTTTCTGCATTCACCAGTAGATTAAACAGTTTGCAAACTAAGCTTTAGATCAAGTAACAGAAACTGGTGTCAAGTGTTATAGCACCAAGATTTACTGTAGCAATGTACGCAATAAATTAACTTTGATTTGTATGTACTGCTATCAATTGAAATTTTATACAAAATATTCCTTGTTTGTATCTGAAAGGAAAACTATGTTAGGGAAATAAAAATATTTTATAAGGTTGGACTTGATGGACGTATAATTTTATTCAACCTCAATTACTATGTATTTAAGGTGTGCAAAATGTTACCTGTGTTTTTAATCTGCAGTAACCAATCAGATGTTATCAGATATTTTCTAACTTTTGTGGACCAGTATTGAGGCAAATTAACTGCACCTCTTATTAAGTAAGCCAGTATATACTGTATGTGGGCTACCTAAGTAAAATGCACCCAGGCAGTAAAAGAAGAGGACATTTTAGGTTCAAGTTAGAAAAGAGTTGGTGGTTGTTAAGTTTCTTTTGAAGGAGAAATATATACCAACATGAATTGTAATTTAATTAATTTTGCATTTCCCGTTGTAATACCAGTGGGTTGAACTCATTATTTGCGCAGCCTGCACCATTTTCTTTTAACAACACAGATCTGATGCAAAAGAAAAAAATGGTAGCTTCCGCGCTTCTTAACTTCTGCGCTCCTTAACTGCTGCAGAAAGTAAGTATTACATCTCTCCCTATATTTTTAGTCTCTCCCTTCCTAATACACGCCTTGAGAAACAATTTGATATTTAATGCTGCCTCTTATGCCATTCAGCCAGGTTTACATTTATTTGTCTGGTGGCAAATTAAGGTGTAGCAAGTAGCAAAAGAGACTGGCTAGAAAGAGAAGAGCAAGGCCCATATGTTAAGATACATTTTAGCATTTTGTGAAGTTACTACTTGAGGACACACCTAAAGTTATCAGCAATTTATTTCCTCTTTTATTATTAGTAATGAGATTAAAAAATTTTCATACTAAGAAAAAAAAATACATCCATTGAAATATCTATTTCATCAAGCAACATACCAACATTTAATATATTTATACCGATTAATGATCTGGACATACCCAAAACAGTCATGGAAACCAGAGCAGTTTTTAGTGCAATTAAAGAGAAATAATAATTTAACATACAGTAGAGCAGTTGTAAACATTAAAACTTGCAGGTACAGCATTAGGAAATACTTCTACCGTGAAGAAGGCTTTACTGTGTAAGTAAGCATGATGTATTGCAGATGATCATTAGTTTCCAAAGGATATAGCAAAAGTTGTATGATCTCTTAATGGCTGTATCTGACACTCTAATTTGGAAAGCAAGCCCTACACAGGGTACATTTTTTGATTGCCTCAAATCAATCTTTGATTGTAAAGTTGACATCTGTTTTCTTGATTTTTGGATTAGCCACTTAAAAATGTTAGTCGTCGATCAGAAAAAAAAGGTGTTAAGTCAGATGGATAATTTCTCATCTTCCCAATCTTCCAGTCCACCTCTTAAGCAAATTTCAGCATGAAAATTGATGGTGCAAGATGAAGTGAATTTCGTTTAAACAGAGATTTACATCTGATACAAATAGGGTTTATTTGATTTATGGGCAACCAATTAACAGATTTATTGCAGAACAATAAAAAGGGTTGTCTAAATTTGGGACTAAGGACTAAATTGTAAAAAGACATGCAGGGTTATTCAATAAAAGTTCTTAAAATGGTGCTAATTTTGCCCCAACCAATCAGATGTTATTAAACATTTGATCAAAGTATCACAGGCTGAGCGGTGTCCCTAAAATAGATAAGTCATAACGCCTTCCAGCTGTAAATTGTGTTGCGCCCCTACTGAGAGAATGTTATAAGCACTATTTTTGGCCCATTCCACTTTACCTTGGTACCTCCTTTGAGAAGAGAGGTAATCAAGAAGGCAAAATAAACACACAGTGAAAAGGGCACCATAAATAAAGTGGAAACATACATAGGGTTTTTTCATTAGTAATGGAGAGTCTATCGAAAAAACATTACGAGTGTGTAGCCGTGAAATGTAATAATGTTTGCAAAAAAGGGGGGAGGGTATGTTCGCAAAAAATAAAGGTAAATACAAGGAAGAAGAGATGAGAAAAAAATAGGATAAAGCTCATGTCAGCACATTAAGCATCACAAACATGGTATACAACCTTAATTTACCAACTGAAAGCACAAAATACTAATGAAACCAATGTATCTGGTTTTGTAAAACTATTGTAAAAGTTCGAAAGTTCGAAAACGGACCCATTAAATGGGAGCAAATAGTTTCGAAAATTTCGAGTCAAAACACAACAAATATTAATGGTATAATGTAAATGGCTGTGGGACCTGGGAAATGGTCTGGGGAGCATGTTCCAATATCCAGGACTTAAGTAAATCATTTTATACCTCACGTGCGCTACTTTCGGCTTTCGCGTCGAACGTTCGAGGTAACATGGACATTTTACTCGCAGATTCGATACTCACGTATAGCTGTAATGGAGACTTTACTCGCAGATTCGATGTTCGCGCCTAGATACCATGTACATTTTACTCGCGTACTCGAACGTTTGAAACATTCGCTAAATCATCGAAAGTCGGGAAATATCGAAAGTCCGCGTCCGAGATAGTTCGGCTCAACTCGGTTCGAGTTCGAGTTCTATGCCATCCCTAGTTAGAAACCTCTGTATTAGGGCCCAATATTAAATGTACAATGGAATATTACATCTTTGTGTAGAAAACGATTTTTAGATATATCTGTTGCAATAGATTAATGACTTGTCACATTCACATTCACACCACATTCAATGAAATATTTCTGTAAACTTTCTTGACAGTGAACCCCAATATAAAAGTACAAGGGGGCACATTATAAAAATGTATTTTGGAATTTTTTGCTTTTCTTTTCCCTTCCATTACACACAAACTGACTAAAGTTTGATTATAACTTCCTAGACTTTGATTTTGCTTGTGCATGTGTTTGGAAAAGTTACATCTTTTGCATACAGGTGTCTGGTGGATAAAATAGCTTAGAATTTAAAATGAATACAAAGTCTGTCTAGATATTCCAACAAAGATGATGGATCTTTCCCTGTATGAATTATTGCCATGTAAAGTGCTTGTGAAGGTTCTCATTCATCCAGGTCATGGTATATCTGTTGTATTCAATTAGATCAACTGGACTTGAAATGTAGTTCTTGAAGACGTTCGCTAGTCATCCGACTGGCTTCTCAATTCAGATTACTTGTACAAGAATCTGTGGCAATTATGTAGCAACTGCATCCGTATGGCCCAGCACAGAAAGCCAATTCCTCGGGTCAGGACTCAGCCGTGTATCTGCATCTTAAGGATAAAGACATACTTTGAAGATTGTAATGTAACTTACTGGCGAAGGAACGTGACTGGTTCAAGAGAGGTGTTAAGGAGGCCATTTTGTGAAATAAAGAAACCAAGCCTAAATAAGAGTTGGGGGGTTCGACACCAACTGTCTGCCATGTACAATGCTGTTTTAAAACACCTTACTCTGGGCGTTCCTATAACACCTCTTAGCCACTATCTAATCACACCCTTAACACCTGGCTGTGATATGCTAATTGGGATTTTCCAGGGTAATAATTGCCACAGATTCTTGTACAAGTCATTCTGAATGATAAAGCCGTGGATGACTAGCGAATGTCTTCAAGAACTACATTCAAGTCCAGTTGATCTAATTGAATACAACAGATATTGCCATGTAAAGTTTTTATTTTATTATTGTGGATTTATATAGCGCCAACATCTTCTGTAGTGCTTTCCAATTACATGTATACTTCAAATCAGACTCTGCCCTGAAGAGCTTACAATCTAAGCACATTTGAGTGACACATATAACATATTAGTACTGTATGTGTTTATGATTATGGGGAAAACTTGAGTGCCCAGAGAAAACCCATGTAAGCCAGGGAGAACATATAAACTCCTTGCACATGTGTTCCAATGGGTATTCGAACTCAGGACTTCAGCACTTCAAGCATCAGACTGATCGTCCAGGATGTAGCACTCTCGGAACACAGCAAAATTAGCCACAGCCAACAGTTCACGGTGACCAAGTGTGGTGGGCATAGAGGACTGCACAATCGCCGCAATTTTTGGATGCATCCAATCACCCATCGTCCAATCAAGACAAACAACCTGTTGGATGACGGTCTTGGCCTGCCGAAAGACAATGTGACATCGGTAACTGGGACTTTAACGCACCCCTGCAGTCCTGTGGCAATTGCATTAAGCCCCAGAGTTCTGACTAAGACAGCTTTTATTGCCTATATTTCATTCCTTTAGTTTATTTTCTTATGCTAATGTAACAAAATATAACTGTTTTGGCATTGCTTTGGATGCCTGAAGTTTTTTGATAGTAAGTATTGGTAGATATATTTCTAGGGTTTTAGTTATAGTCATTATAGTGCATTCACTGTATATAAATAATATATTATATACATTTGTAAAAGATCCTGTGAATTTTGACACAATATACTACTGTTCTTTACATTTTGACACCTTGGAGAAACTAGATGGAGTTTTCATCATTACTATTTACTGGAGGACTTACAGGGACAAAGGTTATTATAGTTTTCTGGAGTAAGCTACAGTACCCTAAAAATTCATCGCAAGTGACAGTGCCCATAATTGCTTAGTAAGCACACTAGTAGGCTTAGTAAAGTAAATGTCTCTATTAAGCAAAATGAGCCAAAAATTATATTTTCTGTTTGTTTTTGGTAGTTTAAAACATCTGTTTTTTATTTAAAACAAAATTGAAAACCTGGATAAAATGTACTGTGTGGTATGTTTAGCCATACAGAAATTAAAACTTCAGGTTTCATTTCATATCATCTTGTGCTTTTTTACTTAAACATTTTTAGCAGCAGGTATTCTCTCTATGGGGGAAAAAACAATATTTTGACTCCTATTCAAATCTCTAATAATTTGAAGTGTTTAGAGCTTAGAATAATTCAGCTGTCATTTGGAGCCAACAAACACAATGCAGATCTGAAAGCTACAGCTGATCGTAGGCGGGAAGAGATTGTGTTTTGTGTTTTGGAATTTATGTGCCTAGTTCAAGCATCAGTTTTTTTAATTTCAGTAGTTTTGTTTTTTTGTATTGAGCCAATCCACTGTTCATGTAGCGTTAGCTTATGGACACTTTCAGGGAGACTAAGAAATGCCATATTGTCATATTTTCTGTGAAACAATCAAATAAAAGCATTATTTTTTAATACTAATTAATCAATCAATAATTTGCTACTGAATTGTAATTCAGTACTAGTTATAAGTCTTGGTTACAAACTTAAAACTGGTTTCAAGGCAGAAAGGCAGTTAAAAAATTGTACATTAGCAGAACAGAGCTTTGTAAAATATTTCAGTGCGATGTTGAAAATTTAAATTACAATGCTGAAAATTTGAAATGTGTCAAAGATTTAATGTTGGTGTTGAAATTCTGAATTTGAATTTAAATTGTATTGAAATTCAAATCCGCTGTTGCAATTTAGAATAGGGTTAAAATCCCATTTCCATTTACTCAAATGAATTTTGACACATTCCGTGTGGATCCAACACAATTCACAGTGCTGCCAGTGGAACTTCTTATTCACCTCTATATCTGTACACGTTACTGTTTTAACTGTTATTGAATAACATTGTAGTATTGAATACAGTTTTTTCAGTAGTAATTTCAGTTCGATTCAGGTTTTCCATTTGACTTTGAGTGATGTCATTTAAATTTAAGCAATAATCTTACCAGACCACAAAACTTACTAACCACTTCAATCTGAGGTATATAAAGAGGTGAGCTGGGTACTCACAGTTTAGATTTATAGCAGATGAAAAAAAAAATTCTATTGGGAGCTGTCAGTGGCTTTAAAAATGGCTAAAAAACTTCCTGATATTCAACCTATACTTTCATGGGGAGATCATTTCTGTGTCAGATTGAAAATTTTGGTTAAGGACAGTGGTAGTTAGAGATGGACACAAAACCGAACTTTATGAGTTTGGACGAACTTGTACTTCAAACTAGTTCACGTTCGAACTAGTCCGTTTTTCTGGACTCGCGGCTGTAAATCATCCGGACTTTTCAAACTATCACTCCCCTATTGACTTAATAGGTCTGAATTCGAACTTTTGAACTTTAGAACTTTTACTGAAGTTCTAAAGTTCGAAAACGGACCATATGATTTTCTGTACACACGCTGTTCATATAACTCAACCCAAGTGGACTGAAGGAATCGGCTTATTATAAATACTGTATGCATCCACTTTTAAGGCCTGCCTGAAAAATAATTAATACCCATACTACCAACAGGCTGAGTGAATTACTTTTTCTTGCATACTTACATATCTAGATACACAAATATTTTATTTAATATTTTGGATGTCAAAATCTGATTGCTGGGTTTCTTTTCCTTCTTTTTCAAACACATTTTAAAACAGGAGGGGAAGAAAAGAAGAAATAATATGTTCATTTGTAGTAACCTCAACAAAATCTTGTATAATGATTTGTATACTGAAAATTACAGGTCATAAATTAGAACTAAATAAGGAATAATTTTTAATTAACAAACTCGTTGTAGAGATGAGTCTCAATTAAAAATCAATGAGTTCCAAGTCGAAAGTTTGGAAACTAGAAAATCACAGTCAAATATTCAATAACGAGGAGAGAAAAGTTAAACCATGGTCAAATAAAAGAAATCAGTTGGAATTTGGAATATAATAAGTTCCTGTAACAAATGGCCGGACGGCCGGGTATTTTCAAGTACGCTTTTAGGAGGATGCTGATAGTCCGAAAATGCAGGACACAGAGGCTGCTGGGAACTGTGGCAGGATGCTGGAACAAGGTTCTACTGGGAACTGTAGGCTGGAAACAGGAACAAGGTGCGCTGGAACTGTAGGCTGAATGCTGGAACAAGGTGCTGCTGGGAACTGAAGCTGGAAACAGATCAAGGTGCTCTGGGAACTGTAGCTGAATGCTGGACAAGGTGCTGCTGGAAACTGTAGCTGATTGCTGGAACAATGTGCTGCTGGAACTGTAGGCTGGAAACAGAACAAGGTGCTGCTGGAAACTGTAGGCTGAATGCTGGAACAAGGTGCTACTGGGAACTGTAGGCTGAATTCTGGAACAAGGTGCTGCTGGGAACTGTAGGCTGGAAACAGGAACAAGGTGCTGCTGGGATTGTAGGCTGAATGCTGGAACAAGGTGCTGCTGGGAACTGAAGGCTGGAAACAGGAACAGCTAGGTAAGTGGACACAGGAGCACAAGGTAGGTAGTCTCTGGAGCGGGAAAGGTAAGTAGTTGGAGCAGGAGAGGACAGATCCAAGGCAGGTGAGTTACAAGGGACCAGGGGTAGCTAACACTACTATCGGGCACCGGGTCCAGGGGATGCCGGCTTTTAAAATCTCGCACCGCCCGGTGTGTCGGCGTTGTGACGTCATGACGTCTCGGATGCCGCCCACCCGATGCAGAGCGGTGCGGGACCGGAGCGGCAGTAAGTTCATGACGGTACCCCCCCCCCCCTTACCGGGGGCCACAGGACCCAATGGGCCAGGTTTCCCTGGAAAACTCTGACTAGACAGGAGCGTGCAAATCAGAATGTTTAATCCAAGTTCTTTCTTCTGGACCAAACCTTTCCAGTGGCCACAATACTGAAGAGACCTTTTTACAGAATCTAGAGTCCAAGATCTTCCGACCTCAAACTCCTGCTGACCATCAACGGAATTGGAACGGGAGGTAGTAAAGATGTGGAATACTGATTAGAGCATACTGGCTTGATGAGGAATATGAAACACGTTAGGAATCCGCATGCTGGAAGAAGTTTGGAGGCGAACACCACTGGACCGAGTCATTGGCAGCGGGTACTTGTGGTGAAAGAAAATCTTGAGGAAAACATCTAGGATTCGTCCCAAAGACACATAACACCCGTCATCCGGGTCCAGGATGACGCCGGCTTTTAAAATCTCGCGTTGCCCGGTGTGTCGGCGTTGTGACGTCATGACGTCTGCGACGCCGCCCACCCGGAAGAGCAGAGCGGCAGGTAAGTTCATGACAGTTCCATGGAACGCTTCACACTTAAGTATCCATCCTAATCAGGCCCTACCCTAAAGAGATAACATTGTAACACTCATAACCTTTAGGTTTTATTACAAATCTAACTAACCTAGTGCAGATGTTTATAAATGTTTTTTATTTATATATTGTAAGAACCCCTGCCCACAACCAACCGCCAAAAAAACCCAAACTGAAATATGCTTATCCTCCTTCATCCATGGTGGTCTGCTCCCAGCCCTCTGCTTGCCAGAAGTTGCAAACGGGCCGGACTGGCAGTTGCGTCTGGGGTTGGTTGAAAGAGGGGGGAAGGGCTCTCCTGTGCATGCAGAGTCTTCAGTGAGGGCAACGAAGAAGCAGGGACTGGATGACACAAGACAGCTTTTCATTTTCTGAACTCTGGAGAGACACTGCAGAGAACCAAAAATGCTGAGGAGTAAGGTAAATTGCTACACAGTGGGACCAGCACTGGGGCAAATTTTAGTTTTGGGTGGATGTGTCCTTAAGTATGTTTGAGCATTTACTTAATTATCTGTTAACTTATAAATTTTTAAAGCCCATGTGGTTTTCTGAAAATGCTTAAAGGGTTGTCTATTCACCAAAATCAAAAAAATTCTTTTTTCATTATAAGGTAGTACCCCATCCCCAGAAGCCTTTCCTGCCTTTCTTTTGAAAAAATTCCATTCCCTACCTTTGCAGCAGTCTCTAGAATTTCTATTCGTTTTGGGGGTGTGGCCTTAGCTTTGCTGGATAAGGAAGTGAGCTGATACTAAGAGGCTATTACCATGCGTTTTGGTCCCGCCCACTTGACCCATTCCATTCCTGTGGCTGGGGGAAGGTGTGTGTGTGTGTGTGTGTGTGTGGGTGTGTGTGTGTGTGTGTGTGTGTGTGTGTGTGTGTGTGTGTGTGTGTGGTGTGTTGGTGTGTTGTGTGTGGTGTGTGTGTGTGTGTGTGTGTGTGTTGTGGTGTGTGTGTGTGTGTGTGTGTGTGTGTGTGTGTGTGTGTGTGTGTGTGGTGTGTGTGTGACCCGGACCACAATCCATTCCGGAACGGGATGTTCTGTTTTAATCCCTCAGCCGGGCAGGGTCGACGAGTCCAACGCAGCATGGGTGGATGTGCGCATGTGCGGGATGGCGCGCACGTCGGACTGCCTGCTATTGGGAAGGCAGCAACATAAATATTCAATGTCGCCAAGCGGATCTTACAGCACATACATCGGACAAACAGGGCACACAGACAAAATCCATAAAAGGTATCTTGCATATTTAAATGGGCTCTTTTACTTTAGGCAATGTTAATTTTTCAGGTGGACATACCCTTTAATATACATTTCTATTAGGATGAAATCTTATCAGATTTAACTAATAAATCTATAATTAGCTTCCAGCCCCCTGATGTTAAATATTATTTGCAGTGGGGGAAAAAGTCAATAAAGAAAACCTTAAAGGATGTTATAGCAATTCTCTCATAAATATATTATTAAATCAAATGTTTGGATTTGTTAACATGTTCTTATTAGGTCAATACCAGGTTAAAGTCAGTGTCATTAAAGGGCAACTAAAACTACAAACATTATTGACACTATGACTCCATATGTCTTTCACTTTGATCTCATGACCGTATTATCATGTGAGAGATGCGGATTCCCCAATATTTTAGGGGATTACAAAATATTTAAAATAATCTAGCAATAGATCATCAGGTTTATTCAATAAAAGTTCTTATTAAAATGGTGCTAATTTTGCCCCAACCATCGAAGTTTAGCTTTCAAGACTCTAGTTGGTTCTAAGGAAGAAGATTTGCGGAGTGCTGAGGATTGAGCATCCTTTGGTCACACCTTGAATAAGAGTCGTTTACGGTGCTTTTCTCATTTTGGGCACAAGGATTACGGGAAGCAATAGTAAAGTTTTTGTTTTTAACCCCGGGATGCCCCGCTGTTCAATGGAAGGAACCGTGGGAGTATGAAGAAGAAGGGATATAGGAGTTTTCCCGAATGTGAAAAGAACAGAAGATTTTGCTAGGCTGGAGGGTGTTGTTGATTTTTGCTGTTAGGATGCAGAATCTTGTGGCGGCTTGAATCTTGGAACAGAGTTGAGGAGATATAGAGGCCAACCATTTTAGTGGTGGGATAATGGGGCCCTTATCTTGATTAATATAGTCGTATGGAAGCCCACAAATGATATTGGAAATGGGCTCGTGCTTTTGTTTTGGAACCAGGTTGAGAAGGTGATAACAAGTTAAATCGGGGAAAAGAATAAGGACCACGTGCTTGACGGGGAATTTTTTAACTTTAAATCGGATGTATACGAGGTTCTTAGGTCTTGGTTAAGGATGGTGATAGGCTAGTTGGTGCCTTCCAATAGATGAGCCACTTCTCGAGGGCCCACTTGATGGCCAAGTAGTCCCTATTCCCACATCATAGTTCCGCTCATGTGGGGTAGAAACATATTTAGAGAAGTAAGCGCAGGGATGGAGTTTCCTTTTAGTGCCTTGTCTTTGGGAAAGGATGGCTCCTGCGCCCAAGTCCGAAGGCATCAATCGATTGTAGAAAGGGAGACTAGGATCTGGATGTGTACTAGAACCGGTGCATCGGCAAAGGTTCCTTGAGTTGTTTGAAGGTTCGAGGGCTGCAGGTGGTCCATGAACTGCGGGCTTACCACCTTTCTGATGAGGGCTAATTTCGGGAGAAATTATAGAAGAGAACCCTTGAATGAATTGCTGTAATTAATGGCGAAGCCAATGAACTTGAATAGGCTTTTGGTTCCATAGGAAGAAACCAGTCTTGGATGGCCGAAACTTTCACAGGATCCATCTGGAAACATTGTGCAGATACGTGTAGCCCAGAAAGGTACTTGCGAACACTCAAACAGACATATTTCCAGTTTGTGCATATAAGGCTGTTCTCTCTCAGACATTAGTAACACCTGTTTAACATGGAGGCGGGAGTGTGAGGGCAGATCTTGAGAAAAGTTGAAATGTCATCGAGATATACGACTACAGAGATTCCAACATATCCCGGAAATGAATTCACGAATTTGTGGAACACACGCTGGAGCATTACAAAGGCCAAAGGGCATAAGCGATATTCGTAGTGACCCGTCTCAGTGTTAAAGGCTGTTTCCACTCGTCACCTTTGCGTATACGGATCAGTGGTATGCCCCCCGAAGATTCAGTTTGGTAAATATTTTAGCCCCTTTTATCTGGTCAACATTCAGAGATGGGAGGAAGGATATCGATTTTTTATTGTGATTTTATTTACCCATGGTAGTCGATGCAGGGTCGTAAACCTCCATCTTTTTTTTCACCAAAAAAGAAACCAGCTCCAGCAGAGGGAAGAGGAAGTTGTAGAAAACCCCTAGACAATGTTCCGTAATGTACTCTTCATGGCTAGAGTGGTTTCCGAAGGAGACAGTGGGTATGTGCGTCCCGAGGGGGCATAGTACCTGAGAGAAGATCGATGGGGCAATGTAGGATCGGTTGCGGTGGTAGCTCTCAGCTCGTTTACAAAAAACATCAGAAAATCTGATACCCTTCAGGAGGTTTTTCTCAGATTCTTTTCACAGGTAATGGTGGTGCAATGAGTGGAAAAGCAATTTTAAAACAGAAACGGACTCGGACTTGAGTTCATTGTTAGACCAATCTATAACAGGGTTATGTAAATCTGAGCCATGGAAGTCCGAGAATCAGGGGAGCAGAAGGGCTTTGGGATGACAGAAAAGACAAACGCTCTTGGTGAAATATGCCAATGCGAAATAGAACTTCGTATGGCGATTGGGAGATGAATTCAAAGCAAAGGGTTATTGTTCAATAGACAGAAAACTCGAAGAGTTGTGCCAATTGAAGGATGAGGCAGCCACAATGGTGTGCATGAGGTGAATCAATGAAGTTGTCCAGCGTGCACGGAGATCGACAAGGCTTGGGAGCCGAAAAATTTATCATTAAAGGTAGATATAGCTGCTTGGTAGTAGTGAAAGAGTTGTCTGGTCAAATTGTGCAAGAAGACTGTCAACATGTAGAAGGAAGCCATGCTTCTCGGACTGGAGTTTCCAGACTTCTGGGGGGCAAATTTCTTACAAAATGCTCTCACATTTGCCAGCACAATAGAGGCCAAAGTCTGCAGTAGTACGTGCGTCGTGGACTTTTCCTCGGAAGGGGACAGATGAGTCGCCGCAATTTGCATCGGCTCTTCACACAGAGATATAGGTTGCGAAAGGTCTGAGCAGCAGTGGAAAGGTTTAGTGGAGCTGGACGAACTGACAGACCTTTCTGCCTGCCTGTTCACGGATAGCGGTTACTCAATCTGGATGCTAGTGTAATCAAGTCCTTCCAATGGGACAGGTAACTCCTCTAATACTAATTCATTCCTTGAGGCGATCAGAGAGTCCTGCCAAACAACCGGCCTGAAGGGCTCATTGTTCCAAGAAGTCTCGCGGCAAGGGTACGAAATTCATTGCTATTGAACCCACTGAACGAGACCCCTGGACGGCAGTTGCAATCAAACGGGGGGGAGGATGGCAGCCGAGGTTCTTCCTGGGATCGAAGGCTTGCGAACACCAATACAGTCTAGAAAGTAACTTGGGGTAACATTTATTGACTAGAGGATCATATTTCCCCCATAGGGGAGATGCCCGGCCAGAGCATTGCCCTCCAACAAAGCGATTGATGTAACCAACCCTTTGCACAATTCCCCAAGCAAAATTGAGATTAGTTAAGTCAAATTGGATCCGCCACTGATTTATGGAATCCAACGGCAGGATTGGGGCATTAACCATCAACGTGAGAGCGGGAGGTATGCGGGGCTCTCTCCAAAGAGAAGGAATCCACAACGGATCCGGGCGTTGAATGGAGGCAGGTAGAACCGGAGCTGAGGCCAGAAGCTGGGGGTTAGCTGGACACGAGGGGGATCCCATGAACTGAGTCCACCTGGCTGGATGGTATGAACATGTCCATGCGTTTGGGACCCAGAGTTTTGGAGGAGTTTTACTCAACGTCAGGCGTTCCATGGCCCGATAGTACTGTAACAAATGGCGGACGGCCGGGTGGGTATTTCAATACGCTTTTAGGAGGAGGCTGATAGTCCGGAAAATGCAGGCACAGAGGCTGCTGGAAACTGTAGGCAGATGCTGGAACAAGGTGCTGCTGGAACTGTAGGCTGGAAACAGGACAAGGTGTGCTGGGAACTGTAGGCTGAATGCTGGAACAAGGTGCTGCTGGGAACTGTAGGCAGAGCGGGAAAAAAGGTGCTGCTGGGAACTGTAGGCTGGAACAGGAAACAGTGTGCTGGGAAACTGTAGGCTGAATGCGTGGAACAAGGTCCAGTGGCTGTTCGCCTCCAACTTCCTTCCAGCATGCGGATTCCTAACGTGTTTCATATTTCCCTCATCAAGCCAGTATGCTCTAATCAGTATTCCACATCTTTACTACCTCCCGTTCCAATTTCCGTTGATGGTCAGCAGGAGTTTGAGGTCGAGAAGATCTTGGACTCTAGATTCTGTAAAAAGGTCTCTTCAGTATTTGGTCCACTGGAAAGGTTTTGGTCCAGAAGAAAAAACTTGGATTAAACATTCTGATTTGCACGCTCCTCGTCTAGTCAGAGTTTTCCAGGGAAACCTGGCCCATTGGGTCCTGTGGCCCCCCGTAAGGGGGGGGGGGTACCGTCATGAACTTACCTGCCGCTCCGGTCCCGCACCGCTCTGCACTTCCGGGTGGGCGGCATCGCAGACGTCATGACGTCACAACGCCGACACACCGGGCGGTGCGAGATTTTAAAAGCCGGCATCCTCCTGGACCCGGTGCCCGATAGTAGTGTTAGCTACCCCTGGCTCCTTGTACTCACCTGCCTTGGATCCTGCTCCTCTCCTGCTCCAACTACTTACCTTTCCCGCTCCAGAGACTACCTACCTTGCCTGCTCCTGTGTCCACTTACCTAGCCTGTTCCTGGTTCCAGCCTACAGTTCCCAGCAGCACCTTGTTCCAGCATTCAGCCTACAAGTCCCAGCAGCACCTTGTTCCTGTTTCCAGCCTACAGTTCCCAGCAGCACCTTGTTCCAGAATTCAGCCTACAGTTCCCAGTAGCACCTTGTTCCAGCATTCAGCCTACAGTTTCCAGCAGCACCTTGTTCTGTTTCCAGCCTACAGTTCCGCAGCACATTGTTCCAGCATTCAGCCTACAGTTTCCAGCAGCACCTTGTTCCAGCATTCAGCCTACAGTTCCCAGAGCACCTTGATACCTGTTTCCAGCTTCAGTTCCCAGCAGCACCTTGTTCCAGCATTCAGCCTACAGTTCCCAGCAGCACCTTGTTCCTGTTTCCAGCCTACAGTTCCCAGTAGCACCTTGTTCCAGCATCCTGCCTACAGTTCCCAGCAGCCTCTGTGTCCTGCATTTTCCGGACTATCAGCCTCCTCCTAAAAGCGTACTTGAAAATACCCCGGCCGGCCGGCCATTTGTTACAGGAACTTATTATATTCCAAAATTCCACTGATTTCTTTTATTTGACCATGGTTTAACTTTTCTCTCTCAGTTATTGAATATTTGACTGTGATTTTCTAGTTTCCAAACTTTCTGACTTTGGAACTCATGATTTTTTAATTTGAGACTCATCTCTACTAACGAGTTTGTTAATTAAAAATTATTCCTTATTTAGTTCTAATTTATGACCTGTAATTTTCAGTATACAAATCATTATACAAGATTTTGTTGAGGTTACTACAAATGAACATATTATTTCTTCTTTTCTTCCCTCCTGTTTTTAAAATGTGTTTGAAAAAGAAGGAAAAGAAACCTCAGCAATCAGATTTTGACATCCAAAATATTAAATAAAATATTTGTTTATCCTAGATATGTAAGTATGCAAGAAAAAGTAATTCACTCAGCCTGTTGGTAGTATGGGTATTAATTATTTTTCAGGCAGGCCTTAAAAGTTGGATGCATACAGTATTTATAATAAGCCGATTCCTTCAGGTCCACTTGGGTTGAGTTATTATGAACAGCGTGTGTGACAGAAAATCATATGGTCCGTTTTCGAACTTTAGAACTTCAGTAAAAGTTCTAAAGTTCAAAAGTTCGAATTCAGACCTATTAAAGTCAATAGGGGAGTGATAGTTTGAAAAGTCCGGATGATTTACAGCCGCGAGTCCAGAAAAACGGACTAGTTCGAACGTGAACTAGTTTGAATAGTACAAGTTCGTCCAAACTCATAAAGTTCGGTTTTGTGTCCATCTCTAACTACCACTGTCCTTAACCAAAATTTTCAATCTGACACAGAAATGATCTCCCCATGCAAAGTATAGGTTGAATATCAGGAATGTTTTTAGCCATTTTTAAAGCCACTGACAGCTCCCAATAGAATTTTTTTTTCTCTGCTATAAATCTAAACTGTGAGTACCCAGCTCACCTCTTTATATACCTCAGATTGAAGTGGTTAGTAAGTTTTGTGAAGTCTGGTAAGATTATTGCTTAAATTTAAATGACATCACTCAAAGTCAAATGGAAAACCTGAATCGAACTGAAATTACTACTGAAAAAACTGTATTCAATACTACAATGTTATTCAATAACAGTAAAACAGTAACGTGTACAGATATAGAGGTGAATTTAAGAAGTTCCACTGGCAGCACTGTGAATTGTGTTGGAATCCAACGGAATGTGTCAAAATTCATTTGAGTAAATGGAAATGGGATTTTAACCCTATTCTAAATTGCAACAGCGGATTTTGAATTTCAATACAATTTAAATTCAAATTCAGAATTTTCAACACCACATTTTAAATCTTTGACACATTTCAAATTTTCAGCATTGTAATTTAAATTTTCAACATCGCACTGAAATATTTTACAAAGCTCTGTTCTGCTAAATGTACAATTTTTTAACTGCCTTTCTGCCTTGAAACCAGTTTTAAGTTTGTAACCAAGACTTATAACTAGTACTGAATTACAATTCAGTAGCAAATTATTGATTGATTAATTAGTATTAAAAAATAATTGCTTTTATTTGATTGTTTCACAGAAAATATGACAATATGGCATTTCTTAGTCTCCCTGTAAAGTGTTCCATAAGACATAACGAATGAACAGTTGGATTGGCTCAATACAAAAAAACAAAACTACTGAACATTAAAAAAACTGCATGCTTGAACTAGGCACATAAATATCCAAAACACAAAACACAAATCTCTTCCCGCCTACGATCAGCTGTAGCTTTCAGATCTGCATTGTGTTTTGTTGGCTCCCAATGACAGCTGAAATTATTCTAACGCTTAAACACTTCTAAAATTATTAGAGATTTTGAATAGGAGTCAAAATATTTGTTTTTTCCCCAAATAGAGAGAATACCTGCTGCTAAAAATGTTTAAGTAAAAAAGCACAAGATAGATATGAAATGAAACCTGAAAGTTTAATTCTGTATGGCTAAACATAACACACAGTACATTTTATCCAGGTTTCAATTTTGTTTTTAAATAAAAACAGATGTTTTAAACTACCAAAAACAAAACAGAAAATATAATTTTTGGCTCATTTTGCTTAATAGAGACATTTACTTTACTAAGCCTACTAGTGTGCTTACTAAGCAATTATGGGCACTGTCACTTGCGATGAATTTTTAGGGTACTGTAGCTTACTCCAGAAAACTATAATAACCTTTGTCCCTGTAAAGATCCTCAAGTAAATAGTAATGATGAAAACTCCATCTAGTTTCTCCAAGGTGTCAAAATGTAAAGAACAGTAGTATATTGTGTCAAAATTCACAGGATCTTTTACAAATGTATATAATATATTATTATTATATACAGTGAATGCACTATAATGACTATAACAAAAAACCCTAGATTAATATTATTACACAATACTTATTTCTATACAAAAACTTCCAGGCATCACAAAGCAATGCCAAAACAGTTATATTTTGTTACATTAGCCATAAGAAAATAAACTAAAGGAATGAAATATAGGCAATAAAAGCTGTCTTCAGTCAGACTCTTGGGGCTTATATGCAATTGCCACAGGACTGCAGGGGTGCGTTAAAGTCCCAGTTACCGATTCACATTGTCTTTTCGGCAGGCCAAGACCGTCATCCAACAGGTTGTTTGTCTTGATTGGACGAATGGGTGATTGGATGCATCCAAAAAATTGCGGCCGATTGTGCAGTCCTCTATGCACCACACACTTGGTCACCGTGAACTGTTGGCTGTGGCTAATTTTGCTGTGTTCCGAGAGTGCTACATCCTGGACGATCAGTCTGATGCTTTGAAGTGCTGAAGTCCTGAGTTCGAATACCCCATTGGACACATGTGCAAGGAGTTTATATGTTCTCCCTGTGCTTACATGGGTTTTCTCTGGGCACTCAAGTTTTCCCCATAATCATAAACACATACAGTACTAATATGTTATATGTGTCACTCAAATGTGCTTAGATTGTAAGCTCTTCAGGGCAGAGTCTGATTTGAATGTATACATGTAATTGTAAAGCGCTACAGAAGATGTTGGCGCTATATAAATCCACAATAATAATAATAAAACTTTACATGGCAATATCTGTTGTATTCAATTAGATCAACTGGACTTGAAATGTAGTCTTGAAGACATTTCGCTAGTCATCCGACTGGCTTTCTCAATTCAGAATGACTTGTACAAGAATCTGTGGCAATTAGTTACCCTGGAAAATCCCAATTAGCATATCACAGCCAGGTGTTAGGTGTGATTAGATAGTGGCTAGAGGTGTTATAGGAACGCCCAGAGTAAGGTGTTAACACGCATTGTACATGGCAGACAGTTGGTGTCGACCCCCCCACCTCTATTTAGGCTTGGTTTCTTTATTTTCACATAAATGGCCTCCTTAACCCCTCTCTTGAACCAGTCACGTTCCTTCCCAGTAGTTAACATTACAATCTTCAAAGGTATGTCCTTTATCCTTAAGATGCAGATACACGGCTGAGTCCTGACCCGAGGAATTGGCTCTTCTGTGCTGGGCCATACGTTGATGCAGTTGCTACATAATTGCCACAGATTCTTGTACAAGTCATTCTGAATTGAGAAAGCCAGTCGGATGACTAGCGAAACGTCTTCAAGAACTACATTTCAAGTCCATTTTGATCTAATTGAATACAACAGATATACCATGACCTGGAAGTGAGAACCTTCACAAGCACTTTACATGGCAATAATTCATACGGGAAAGATCCATCATCTTTGTTGGAATATCTAGACAGACTTTGTATTCATTTTAAATTCTAAGCTATTTCCCAGAACACCTGTATGCAAAGATGTAACTTTTACTTTCCAAACACATGCACAACAAAATCAAAGTCTAGGAAGTTATAATCAAACTTTAGTCAGTTTGTGTGTATGGAAGGAAAGAAAAGCAAAAAATTCCAAAATACATTTTTATAATGTGCCCCTTGTACTTTTATATTGGGGTTCACTGTCAAGAAAGTTTACAGAAATATTTCATTGAATGTGGTGTGATGTGAATGTGACAATTCATTAATCTATTGCAACAGATATATCTAAAAATCGTTTTCTACACAAAGATGTCATATTTCCATTGTACATTTAATATTGGATCCCTAAATACAGAGGTTCTAACTAGGGATGGCATAGAACTCGAACTCGAACCCGAGTTCGAGCCGACTATCTCGGACGCGGACTTTCGATTTTCCCGGACTTTCGATGATTTACGAATGTTTCAAACGTTCGAGTATCGCGAGTAAAATGTACATGGTATCTAGGCGCGAACATCGAATCTGCGAGTAAGTCTCCATTACAGCCTATACTTGGTACGAATCTGCGAGTAAAATGTCCATGTTACCTCGAACGTTCGAACGCGAAAGCTCGAAAGTAGCGCACGTGAGAGTAAAATCGATTTTACTTAAGTCCTGGATATTGGAACATGCTCCCCAGACCATTTCCCAGGTCCCACAGCCATTTACATTAAGTTACCATTAATATTTTAGTTGTATTTGACTCGAACTTTTCAAACTATTTGCCTCCCATTTAATGGATCCGTTTTCGAATTTTCGAACTTTTACAATAGTTTTACAAAACCAGATACATTGGTTTTCATTATGTATTTTGTGCTTTCAGCTTGGTAAATTAAGGTGTATACCATGTTTGTGATGCTATAATGTGCTGACATGAGCTTTATCCTATTTTTTTCTCATCTCTTCTTCCTTGTATCTTACCTTTATTTTTTGCGAACATACCCCCCCCTTTTTTTGCAAACATTATTTACATTTCTACTGTGCTACACACTTCTTTGTTTAATTGGTTTTTTTTTTCTCTCTGCTACCTTTTTTTTATGTACCTTCTCATTACCTATTGTAATTTATTTTAATTATATTCTCCTACTGTATGTTTCCACTTTATTTATGGTGCCCTTTTCACTGTGTGTTTATTTTGCCTTCTTGATTACCTTCTCTTCTCAAAGGAGGTCACCAGGTAAAGTGGAATGGGCAAAAATAGTGCTATAACATTCTCTCAGTAGGGGAGCAACAATTTACAGCTGGAAGGCGTTATGACTTATCTATTTTAGAGCACAACGCTCAGCTGTGATATCTTTGATTCACTGTTATTTGAACACAGTGTTATCTGTCAATTTACAGAAAAGAAGATGTGTGTTAAATTTATTCTGGAGAAACAAATTGCATTCATACAGAGTGGAGTAATGATATATATATATATATAAATACATTTAAACAGAGTGGAGTAATGATATATATATGATATATATATATATATATATATATATATATTTTCCAGAAGAAGAAGACAGTATGACTACATACATATAGGGCTACATTTCAAGATAACCCCGGCTGGACGAAGGGGGAGTGGTTATCCCAAAATGCAGCCCTATATGTAGCCAAAGATATTTACCTGCAACTGCTCAAGCTAAAAAAGAGGGATACTGATTTTTACCCGCACAGCACACACCTATCTTATTATGATTTGTCTAAACGGATCCCATGAGGTTTTTGGGTTTGGAACACGCTGACTATCGGCCTACATGACCGTGAAATTTGTGTCCACTGGTGTGGGATATTGAGCAAGTGCTCCTATGACTTGATGCTTTTAGTAAGCAGGCAACTAAAGAGCTATTCAGAATTAAAAGCGATATTGAAGCCTTTGAGGGCTTATATTTGGATGCTTTGTGGACAGATAAGTTCTAGGATTGGCTTAAGAGATTGGGTGAGCAATCTGATAAATCTAGGGCTGATCTTATAGCCTCTAAACAGTACAAATTTCTGAATATGGAGCAAGACTATAAAGACAAATATGAGGAGATGCCTCACTTAATACCTGCCTGGGTGCGTATCACATAGATATGCATCAAAGGAAAAATGATCATACTCACAGGTCTTGTTGCAATACATCAAACAAAAGTTTATTTTTTCACATCAACGCCATTCAACCTGAAACAGGCCGTCATCAGGATGTTACAATACAGTGTCCATTACTCCAATTAATCAACACCCACAATGTTAAAACCCACCCACCATGAAAATCCCATGTGACCATATTTAAGTAGTGATTGTGTTGTTAAAACAATAAAATATCTATAAATTCTAAAATCATACATATACATAGATCATACTTTACACAAAATATAGGGCATCAGTCAGGATTCGTACAGATTATAATAACAGCAATCAATCTACAATACATGATGTTCATAGCTTTGCATCAAATATATTTTCAAAGTGATATAATAAATGCATCTATAACATCAGAAATGATGTATCCACAATCAATGCAACCATGAGAACATGTTATTGTATCTGTAAATACTTAATACATAAAAAACAATGTAGCGTTAAATGGTTCATTTAAACCACTAGGGGATTAGATTTGCAATTTGTGTATCCATTTGGCCTCTTTCTGTAATAATATTTTGTGCTTATCTATAGATGATTTAACCTCAGCTTCTGATAAGCCATCAATGATTATACAATGAAGGCTCAATAATGAATAGGACAACTTTTTAAAATGTCTGGCCACCGAAAAGTCACCAAATTTACTTGTAACAGACTTAATGTCAGAGGCCTGTAACACACATCTAATTGAGGTGCAGTGATTAGCCATGCGTTCCTTAAACATGGTCTTGCCAATGTAATACAAACCGGATGGGCAGATGATGAAATAGATCACATACCTGCTTATCTTTTCCGATTGTTATAGATGAACAATTTAGGATATCACTTTGTAAATATGAAATTTGATGCAATGCTATGAACATCATGTATTCTAGGTTGATTGCTGTTATTATAATCTGTACGAATTGTGACTGGTGCCCTATATTATGTGTACCTTTAAAGAATGATATATGTTTATATCTATATGATTTTAGAATGTATATATATTTTTTATTGTTTAACAGCATGATCACTAATTAGGTATGGGCACATGGGATTTTTATGGTGGGTGAGGTTTGACACTGTGGGTGTTGATAAATTGGAAAAACGGACATTGTGTGGTAACATCCTGATGATGGCCTGTTTCGGGTTGAAATGTGTCAATGTGAAAGAATAAACTTCTGTTTGGTTTATTACAACAAGGTCTGTGAGTGCGTTCGTTTTTCCTTTGAAATAGTCATGGAACTGCTGGCTTGATAAATGGGTGGGCATATCTCCAAAACATAGCCCAATATGCAGTGTGCTACCAATAAATTTATATATATATTAATATTTATGATAACAATGAATGTCTTAGAAGAACATTAGCATTAAACTGGGTACACACATTGAAGAGGACAGATAGATTACACAGGATTCTGTCTGTCATCAAATACTACAGATCCTATGGCTTGTCCGTATTTTTTCCACATACATGGCTGACAATTGTCAAATCTTGGAAGATGCAACAGAAAAAATTTTTTCAGTCACTGTACCCAGCTTAAAGAAAGTCAATGTAAAAAGTAAAGTAATACTAAATTGATCTAAACATATAAATGTTTTTTTACAGTTAAGCATCTTTTTTAACATTGCCACTGGAACCTATTTAACATTCTTTATATAGTAAAGAAATACAACAATTGTAGCATTGTCCTGTGAAAATGGAATTACTATAACAAAAGTAAACACCCAGAGATCATAACAACATCTACCAGGTCTATTTATTATTCCACATAAGATAAAAAAAAATCAACAGAAGAATTGTACTGTTCTCAGCATGGTTTATTTTTCAGATAATAAATAGGTTGCACATACACCTGGATACATAATAAATAAAGCATGCTTGAAGTACATGAATTTAGAAAGAGAGTAAAGTAAATCATTGTTTATAGTATGGAATACTTTATGGATCTGATCATATAAATGTTTATTCGAAAAAAATTGACCTACAAAGTTTTGCATCTTTTTAAATATTGCGACTGGAACTTATTGAACATACTCATCATATCTAATTAAGAAATAAGAAATAGTAGCTTTGTCCTAAGAAATTGAATTACTGAAACCAAAATAATTCAATTCATCCAGAGATCAACAAAACATCTGGAGGATCTATTTATTGTACAATGTAAAGTAAAATTAAAGAACCATACTGTTCTCAGCATGGTTTATTTTCCAAATAATAAATGGGTTGCAAATATTCCATACCTGGATATATAATGCAAATGCATGTTTGGCATACATAATAACATTAATACATTACAATAACTTGCTTGTAGGAGAATTCCAAGGATGTTTTTTTTTTACTTGCTAGTGGCTTGCAATAAAGGTCATGACTACTCGCTGTGAATAATGATGAGTTTATAGAAACCTTGTCTGCTTTGCACAAATACATTTATATTTTTTCTACACAACAAAAATGTATTTACAACTGTTACAAAAATCCAGTTAACATTTAATTGACAGACAAAATGAGAATTTAATGAAGGTTGTTCACATCCATACAGTATACTGTATCTATCTTTCTGTATAGCTATCCGTCGGTCTATCTGCCTTTATTCGTGTATCTTTTGTAAACATACAGGGAGATTCAATAAAAGTTCTTATCATTTAAAATGGTACTAATTTTGCCCCAACCAATCAGATCTTATTTAACATTTGAAAGCTAACATCTGATTGGTTGGGGCAAAATTAGCACCATTTTAAATGATAAGAACTTTTATTGAATAACCCTGATAGAGTTTAACAGTTCAACAATTGAAAACTGCTTCACCATGTATATTGTAAAAAACTAACCATATAAGCAAGCCTATGGTAGGCACACAGGGCCATATTTATTAAGGCACAGTATCGCTATTTTGCAATACCCCACCTTTAACATTTGTACGTGCCTTTAACAGTTTTAAAAGTTATTTTACTATAGCAGTCATACAATTTATGTACATTTATGTGTAAACATCAACACATGCTCTGGAGAGGTTTGCTGAATTCTTACTAATATTTTAATTATAGGAAAACCCAGAATTGATGAATGGGGTCTAGAATTAAATGGTTTGAATTAATCATACTAAACACGTCAGCTATGCAACAGCATTACTAGTATTGAAGTAAAATCTGTGGAACATAAGATGGTAAATCCGCCCAAGGTTTTATTTTATTTTTGACATATGATAGAATCGATGATCAAATGACCAATCGATCAAATATCTATTTAATGCATCACCAACATTAGACAAATTGTCAAACAATCTTTATCTACTGATAGTCATGTTCTATTGAGAAGGACTTAAGGTTCGTACACACGTGCAATCTGATAATCGACCCGTGTATGGGCCCTTTATCACCCGAAAGGGCCGTTCGGTCAGGGATCGTTACCCAACCGACTGTCCGGATCTCCGAATGACTGGGATCTCCGAATGATAAAGGGGCCATACATGGGCCAATTATCGGCCGAAACGAACGTTCAGACACATCGTGCGTTGCGGGCCGGGACCCGTGATCGCACGTGTGTACGAGGCTTTAGTTTAGCAATCACTTAACAATGTCTTTGGATTATCAGCCCAGAAGGCTTTAAAGTCACCTTAAAAAGTGACTTGAAGCTTACTGCCAGTATATAAAGTGGAGTCCTAAATTTAACTAGACTGAACATCTGCAAGAATTTATTTAGAGGTAGAATATGGCCCTTTTTTCCCATATGGTCATTACTTAATATTTACTATACAACTTCCATAAATAGCTGGATTTTGTTTTTACAATTCAGCAACCCTAAAACATGTTATTATTATTGCTATTATTATTATTGTTATGGATATACATAGTATCAACATATTTTCGCAAAAATTACAATGATTCATTCACATCAGGCCCTGTTCCAAAGAGCTTACAATCTGATCACTTTATCTCAGAAATAGAACCTATCATTATGGGTTTTCGTTTATAATTGTGGGGAAAACTCACACAAGCACAGGGAGAAAATACACATTACTTGCCAGTGTGTCCAAGGGAGGATTTGAACCCAGGACAGCATCAGTGCTAAGAATGATAAAATGAAGAATTTATAATAGAAACAAACATTTTATCAGATATAGAACAAAATAAAGTGTTATTTGCTCCAAGAAATAAAATTCATGCATTTTCTAATTATAACCTGCTCTAACAAGGTGACTGTAATGTTCCTCAGGAATCTAGTTAGCATTTGATTATCAGCTGCTTCTCATGCTGGGTACATAACACTTCAGTTCTTCAGGTTTGATTTTTAATTAGATATTGATTACTACTCAATAGTCTATCATAGCAAGGTAACTTGTATTAACAAGGCTATCAGTGTAATGAATGAGATGTTTCATCATTGCATAAATATAACTCAGTTCCCTTATTTAGACCTCTTCTATAATCCTATTTGTTGTAAATGAAATATCTATTGCATTTTCAGTTTGTAGTCTTAGAGAACATGATTTGTAAAATATCCAATGCCAAGAGAGCTAATTCCCCCACCCTTATTGCTAAGAAGATTAAAGCTTGGCACACACACTGTAGATTTGTAATAGAAGCAGTCTAACTATAATCTACTTTACTGATACAGATTATGGGAAGTTTATTCAGGTGTCCACACAAAATGGTGGCACTAAGGCCTGATCCCGTTGGCCATAGAATTGGACAGTTTCTTGCTAAACATGTGGCCAATAATCAGCAATCATTGTATGTTAGCATCAGCCATTATTATAAACAGCTTTAGACATTGCCCTAATTAAGAAAACTGGCAGATAAATTGCATATAGGCTGTAATAAGTCTCCTCTTAATAATATCAATGATAAATGAAAACAGGAAGATTATGTTATTTTGTTCATGTCTATAACCAAATTATCCACACACCTAGAGGAACAATTGGGTAATTCATTTATAGATTTATTCATTTAACAGTTAGGACATCTTGATCACTGGCAGGCCATATTGAAATCTTTGATTCATAAACCTATAAATAAACTTCTTGTAGCCAACAATTGTGCAACCTTGTCTAACCGAAATGCCTTTATCTGTGAACAGACTCCAGTTAGAAACATACAGGGAGATTTACCCAGATCCATGCAGAAGATTCAATATTGGCTTTGTTGTTCTGGGTAAATACCAAATGGCATTAACCTCGAGTATTTAACACCAGCTATTAGCAGGCATTAAATACACATGGAGGAAGAGCTAAAAAGCCACTATTGAAGAGCTTGTAGCTGCTGGGCAGGTGTCTTTTGAGAAAGTAAGGGGTTAAAGTTGCAGTTACTAGTATTAAAATAGTTAGCACAGCTTCAATACCCCTTTTCTGCACTGCATCTCTTTGAGAATTGGCCCACTAGATTATTTTGGGTATACTTGAAAAGATATACATTTTGTAATTTGGTCTACCACATAAAAGCTGTGCATGGCACATAGTTTTAAAGTGCCAATCTCAATTTTTCTGCGATAGACTATTTTTGCAATATTGTATGAAACAAATACAAAAAAAGATCTGGCGGTAAAAAAGGCAGTTAAAAAAAAGGCAAAATGTGGCCTAGGTCTTTTTATCTAGCAAATCCATTTTGGATAAAGCTACTATTTCTTACTTAGTCTTATTTTGGCAGAAAGCACTTGGAGAGATTGTCTTAGATTAGTTTTGTCTGTCATGATTCCCTCGTGAGGAAAATGAGTGGATTTGAATGATGAGCTTCAGCCTTCTCACTTCTGAACAGGTTTTCTAAAAGTGATCCAAATCAATTCTCTTGCACATTCAGGCATGAAATATTGTGCATTAGTGTTTTTTCAGGAGGATATTTAAAATGACTGTTGAATTACTTTTGCTTGCCTTCATTACTCCCACATGCAGTAGAAAAAGTAAACCTCTTATGTTACTACTTTATGTTGCATCAATGAATAAAGCTTGTTTACATATCAAGAGATTAAGCTCAGAAAAATAAATTGCTAAACTAAATCATAAGCAGGAGAAATCAAAATCCCTCAAGTATGCTGCCAATAAGCAACCTGGTATGGTGTGTGTGTGTATGAGTTACTAAATATGTTGTTGATTGTCATTAGGGAATTGTTTAATCTGCTATGATGCGTGTCTCAAACCACAAGCCAACACATACAGTGTGGTTAGTTTATTTACTGAGAAACAATATAGTTTTCCCATTGTCTAAATATAACTTGATACCTTAAAGGACAACTATAATCACCTCCACCCCATTCTACCACACCCGGCAGTCAGTAGTACCCAGGGTGAGGACCTAAACCGCCAGGTCCTCACCACTGGGTTTGCCTTCTATCTTTTGCAATACTTAGTTTAAGTAATCCACTGACTCCACTGTGATCTTGGCCAATGAGAAGACACACTTCTACAAAGCGTGTCTTCTCATTGGGCGGAGTCACTGACTTAATGTATGAAGCCACAAAACAAATTTTAAGTTAGTATTGCAGAAGATAGAAGGTAAACCCAGTTGTGAGGACCAAGCGGTTTAGGTCCTCACCCTGGGTATAAACCATTGGTGGACAATGGGTAAGGCAAGAAAGTAAGTCCTTTAAACATAACTTAATTAGTTAGGTAATAAAACGCCAAAAACGTAGGAAATTGTGTAAGTTCTTATAGTAGAACTTACAAACAGCCCATTAAGGATAAGTACACTGTAAAAGCAAGTTAAGTTAAATTGGAAGCAGCAGCTTTAAAAAATCTTTTCCCCCTTTTTTTTTTCTAGGTCCCTCCTGAGCCTACCTTTGCTGCTGTAAAGTTGCTGACATCTTTAGTGTGCAGTGTAGACTATTCAGCTCCTCCCCTCTGAAACTTGCTGGATCTCCTTCTGCTTAAGCCTCCAAAAGCAGTGATCTAATGCGCCGTGTGCATGCGACGCGTGTGTGAAGTCATCACGCCGCGCCCATGCTTGTACAGCTTGTACAGCATGGTGCGGTGTGATGACGTCATGCATGCACGTGTCCAAAATGTCAGCAACTTTACATCAGCCAAGGTAGGCTCAGGAGGGACCTAGAAAAAAAAAAGGGGGGAAAGATTTTTTAAAGCTGCTGCTTCTAATTTAACTTTTTTTTAAATGAATCTTAAGATGATCTTAAGATCTTGCCATCAACCAGCCATCTCAGGAACTCATTACCAATTAATATGCTGTACTGTTAAGTGTCAAGTTTCAACAGTGACATTTTTTTGGCATCAAATTTTCATAGTGTTAATATACAGGATTTAGGTTTTGGACAATAAAATTTTGTGTAGAAACTTAGATGTCCTCTGCGAATTTGCTTCCCTATCCATCAAGACCATTTTAAACTTAATAGTATTGCTGGAATCATTTTTTAATAACAAACTTTGCACAGTCTGTGGAATTTTAAACCACTGTAACAATGCTGTTCAAACCCACAATGCTGTTCAAACCCAGTAAAATTGGATAATGACTATTGATGGCCATATATGTAGTCTTATCGTCGAGTGATAAATAGAGATGGATTTCTGACTTTTTTTTTATTTTTCCCAATCCTGGAACTATTTTTAAAAATGTACACTATTTTAAGAGATTTCAAATTTACAACATTTTGTAAATTTTCAAGAAAGCTGAAAAATACTATGCAGAATGCCAAAACAGGAAGTACATGAAGTTTCTGGGACTGAGCAGTGCATTTTTTGGGGCATCCGTGTTCCCCAGACATATTCCCAGGTCCCTAAACCATTTACAGAAAGTTACAATTGTTATTTATACCATAATTTTAAGCAGAACTTCAGTGGATTCGCTTTGCGGATTTTCGAATTTTTAAAAAAATCTGACAATCAGGCAGAACAGATTTCAGTGAGTTCAGCCATTTCTAGTGATGATGTGTGGTGTTGATGTTGACCAGCAAAATCGGGAAGTTTTCGCTCTTGGACTTTGAGCAATCAATGTTATTGTCCACTATTGGAAGCAATCAGATGATAATACCATCACCTTTTTCTCTTTCAGCCAATTTGATTAAATTTGCTGTCTGCTTTGGTCACTGTCATGTTGGAACAACCTTCTTCCCATTTTAAATTTTCAGGCTGAAGGCAGCAGGTTTTCCTCAAGACTTTGCCCTATGCTTTTCTGTAGACATAGGGGAAGATTCAATATAGTAGATTGGGTTACTTCCGCGCTATGGTGTGGTAGGGAATGTCTCCTTAAGTAAGCAAGCAAGATACTTTTAAAGATTTTATACAAGCAAGATACTTTTAAAGAAGATTCAATATAGGCTATTTCTGTCTAAAACCCACATTAACCCGAAAAAATTTCGGGTCAACGTGGGTTTTAAACGGCTTTTAGAGCACAGCGCCATTTCTGAATTTTTTTGGAAGTAGCGCTGTGCTAACAATCCAAAACCTGTAGCATTAAGTTTTGCGCTACCTTGTAGCGTGAAACCTAATGCTACGGCTTTTGGAGCGTTTAAGTCCCGCTCCTTACCTTAGCCCGATCCCGCGATGCAATAACTGACGTAATCTTGTTTACGTCAGTTATTGTATCGCAGGATCGGGCTAAGGTAAGTTACAGGAGCTGCCTTATTGAATCTCCCCAATAGTTTTCTTTGGATGTGGCGCTGTATTGGCTTTTTACTAAATATAGAGTACTCCGTAGTTTTGAGGCCTCAGAATCTTTAAGGTACATTGAAAGTGCCTTAAAGTAACCTTTCTTTTCCATCATCCCAGACAAGCCATACTTTTTAAAAAGGTGTGACATTGTTGTCACAGTGACAAATCCTGCAATAAATTCCTATGTAGATCCTGCACAACTTCCCCTAACCTTTGAATGGCACCCTCCACCCTTTCAGTACCCTAATTGCTGACCTAGGTTGCCTATGCCTAGAAATGACCCTCCCCACCACTACTAGATAGACCTGTATATTGGCACAATGACTATAAAAAACAACCACCATATAATTTGCCTTTTCTTATCCTTTATTTTTACTCTTGACTTGGATATCCAATCTTGTTACATTAAGGAGTGGTATCTTTCCCAAGTACAGTTAAATGTGGACCCAAGAGTTATTCCAAGTAACCTTCCAAGGGATATTCATAAAGGCACAGTATCGCTTTAATCATTAATTTTGGATCATTTTAATTTATGAAAATTATGTAAAAAAAATGTAAATTACCCATAATGATCGTAAATCTACAATAACACCATTGTAGATTTATGATCTCCATAAAATAACATTGCGGTAGTTTACTAATTAACGAACATTCAGTCGTACATGTATGACCGTGGCCGAACATCTATGGCCGCTGTTGTATGTTACTGTAATGCACGGTATCGCTAATTGGCCTGAAGCCTTGCAGAGTGCACGAGTGATAAAAAGACATACGGGAGATCAGTGTCCATATGTTGGGTGTCGTGAGTATAAACAGTAATTGTGACTAAACTTTGGATGTGCATTATAATCTTGACTGTTGGGCTGGATCATAAAGGGCATGTCCACCCCCAAAACTAAATTTTAGCCCAGTACTGGCCCCACTGTGAAGTGTTCAAAAATCCTTACCTTACATCTCTGCTCCTTTTGCTTGTTCAATGTCCAGGCAACTGAGTAGGAGCTGTCTCTATGTGAAAAGGTTCTGCATCCTCCTTGTCCTCTGGGAGGTTCTCAGGCATGTGCAGGGGAGCCCCCCCTCCATCCATCCGGATCCAACTGTGCTGTAGTGTAGGGCACCGTAGCCCAACCCCAAGAGCCATGTTCGTTTTGTTAAAAAAAACAGCAGAAATGTACTTACATTGCTTTGTTCCTCCAGCACTCTGCATTGCCTCTCAGCCAATGACAAACGCAGCTGCCAGTCCAGCCCCTGCTTGCAACCTCCGGCAAGCAGACGATTGAGACTAGAGCGCCAGGGAAACAAAGCAATATAAGTATATTCTTTTAACAAAACAAACATGGTGGTTGGGGGTGGGCTAGGGTGCCCTACACTACAGAAAACCTTTTTTTTCTGGGTGGAGATACCCTTAAATTGTCATGGGAGTCTTTTGGGCCTGGTATAGGTCATGTCATTGGAACTGTTTTCTATTCATATTGAGAAAAAGATCTAATATTGAGCAGTAGTAGATGAACTAACTTCTATCGCTGAGATATACAAAGATCTATACTTCTTCCACATACAGTGGGCATGGGACAACTTAATAGATGGTCTTGACTCTCCCTCCACTTTTTGTTGACCATTTACATAGATTTTATCCATGCAGGTGATAATAATAAAGGACAAAAAAAGGCAAATTATATTGTAGTTGTTTTTTATTGTTGGTGTGCCAATATACAGGTTTTGTACCTAGGTCTATGCAGAAGTGATGGGAGTTTTAAAGTTGCCATATGACTTCTAGTAGACCCTCTTATGAATTTCCTTTCTTAAATACAGTTTATTGGGACTAAGGAAGGCTTGTGCACAACATGTGTCCTCTCTTAATTAAAGAAATGACTTAACATCAGCATCACAACTCTCACTGACACCTGCAGACAGTGACAGCAGTCTCTAGATTTTTTGGGGTATTAGCTTAAAGGGTAACTGTGGTCTCCATACAAGGGCTCTTTATTAAAAAGAACACATTCCTACCATTAAAACAACTTCAGGATCATGATCATGTCTGTAGCTGCAATCTATGCAAACTTATAGCAGCATAAAAGGTGGTGATTCAAGCAAGCACTATGAGCTTTGAAAACACCAAAAATCACAGACTCTGCTGTCAATGGGGGGGAATGAAGGTCTTTAAGTAGCTTTCTGTTTTTTTTTAAAGAAATAACTCGGCTGTTAGGGGTGGGGAGCTGGCATCTATCATATAGCAAGGATTTCATACCAAGTGCAATGGCTGCATGGCTGCAGAGGATGGATGCGGATTGTGGGAGGGGGGGGGAGGGCTCCCCTGCACTTGCCACTGTCCTCTCAGAGGACAGGGAGTAGGCAGAAACCTTTTGGACAGGAAGACAGCTCTCTACTCATCAGTTTGGACTGTAGGAGAACCATAAGAAGCACAGATGTAAGGTAAGGATTTTTTTTATACTACACGGTGGGGCCAGTAGTGGGTTAAGTTTAGGTTTGGGGTGGACATGCCCTTTAAGAACCAGAGAAGCTAGACACATCATCATTTAAAAGGTATGAGAGCTCTTTTAAATTGAGTACCACAGTTACCCTTTATTGTGAATTTTTAATGATGCTCAATGTACTTTTCCATAAATACTGTAGATATGGATATACTGTATATTAGAGATGTACTGTGGGTTCTAATAGAACCCAGTTTTGAATCGAATCCGAGGGTTTCGAAGTTCCAACAAAACTTTCGGAACTCCCGGAATTTATGAAACCCGAATTTTTGATTTTTAGCGAAAATTCGATAATTATCGAAAGTAGATGATTATCGAAATCGAAACTAGATGATTACCGAAAATGAAAATTGAAACAGCAATAATAATCGAATTTATGGAAATGACACATGACCTAAATTCACCAACCCCAGTAGTGCCAACCCCCTGGGTATAAAAGCCAACGTTTCAGACACCATTTTGCGCAATTTGCAGACATGCAATTTGCGCCTCTTAATATGCGAGGTGCCAGCCGGCATCCCATTATAATTTTTCTTGGCCAGGTAGGCCACCATGTACTGCTGCCACTCCATACTTGGCATCCTGGCGGCTGAAAGTGAGGCTCTAATGCAGAAGCTTACATAGTTGGACAAACAGGAACAAGCTGGCGAAAACCGGAAGAAGATACCGAAAGCAGAACGTCCGATTTCGGTAATCCGTGAAAGCGCATGCCGATTTCGGTAATCTCCGAATGTACAGCGGCCGTAACCCTCGAAAGTAGCTATCGATTTCAGTAACCCTCGAAAGCAGGGATCGATTTCGTTAACCCTCGATAATTGTATCATTCCAGGTTACCCTCAAAATCGTAAATCCGTCAACCCTCGAAAGTAACGATCGATGTCGGTAACCCTCAAATGTTTGTGCCGATTTCAGTAACCTTCGAATGTACAACCCTCAAATTTGTAAAATCGGTAACCCTCGAAAGTAGCGTTCGATTTTGGTAACTCTCGAATGTAGAAGCTGATTTCGGTAACCCACGAATTTGTAATATCGGTAACCCTCGAAAGTAGCGTTCGGTTTTGGTAACTCTCTAATGTACAAGCCGATTTCAGTAACCCTCAAATTTGTAATATCAGTAACCCTCGAAAGTAGCGTTTGATTTTGGTAACCCTCAAAAATAGAATGCGGAAGCTCGAAAACAGCCCGATCGAGAGGAAAGATAGTTTTTAAATGAGTTTTGGTTATATTTACGGGTTCCCCAGGCCATTCCCCAGGTCCCAGTGTTACAGTAACCTACTATTACTATTTCATTCTTAAAATCGATAGAAACTTTCAATTTTTTTTCTCCCATAGACTTCTATGGGTCTGTTTTTGAATCTTTTGAATTTTTGAGTTTACAGTTAAATTCGAAAATTTGAAATGGGACAGAACTCATCGGTTTCGAAAATCTCTACTGTATATATGAGGCTGTTAGGCATAAATGGGCTCAAAGTTCATAAATAATTGTTGTATTTATGTTGCATAGACAAAACACATTTTGTCCAATGACCATTCCATAGGTTTTCTGCAGTTATTTTATTGCAGAGATGAAATATAAGAGAACTAAAAGCTAAAAACCTAAACATAAAGATTCATTGCTGCTTTATTAGTCTTAAAGGGCATTAATAGAGCCCTACCCATTCCACCTTGCACAACAGGTCTTCCCATAAACCAAGTCTTGAATCTTAACCAGATTGCCTTTCACAAATTTAGGTTATTAATACAGCCTACTAAAGGTAAACCCAGGGGTTTACATCCTCACACTGAGTACTATTGATTGAGGGGGGGTTGGTTTGGGGTATAATTTACTTTTACAAATACCCCTCCATCAAAAATGATAACCAGCTCCCTAAGCCCAACCTGAACTGACGGCTTTTAAGAAGGCTAAGGGTGTGATACACAGTGCGGGATTAATGCTTTAACCTTATATTTAAATCTTTTCTTCCTTGAAAATGAACCTCTTGTTTTTTTCTGTACCATCATTCTCTCCTACGGCATTGTTTAAAATATTTTATTACCTTAAGATTTATTTCTGTTTATACATCTGTTTATGTGCTGCACAATTCTCAAATTCCAAAGTATTAACTCTAATGTCATCAGAAATGAATTTATAAAATGTGACAATGGTATGTGACATCATCCTGTAACAAAATATCAACACAAAGCTGCATAATTAAATACATATGACATAAACATAGTCAAGCTGACGATAAAATGTAAAATTTTAACCATTTAAAAAGATGCAGATGTCAGCAAATCTTTGTCAATTTTAGCTATACTTATATATATTTATATATGTTATTAAACACTGAATTCTCCATGACAAATGTCACCTTTAATACATTTTACACATGAGCAAATAAGTGGATGACAGGTTGTCTTTTCACATTAATATGGACAGTATAAAATGATGTTTATTAAATTGCAGCATGTACCTAATGTATGTTTATAGTATTATCAGATTTGCATGTTCATAGTAGCTTGCTTACAAAAGGCACTTTTTCCAACCCTCTGCTATATAATTAACATTGACATGTTTATTTTTGAACTCAGCATAACTCTGAACAAGCATTTTATACTCATAATTCAAGCTTATTGCCACACAAAGGAAGTGCAGCTGAAAAGGTATTTAGATGTAACAAAAAAGAATTTGACATGATGTGTTTGAATTTATTAGCCCGGGGAAAGAGAAAAATCCTGTCAGAGGCCTTTAAGAGTTAAGCAATACAAAAATGTTCAAATAAAGAACAAAGGTTTACCACACACAAAAAACCTCCAGCTAATTACCTACTTGTTGTGGACCTCAAATAATGTATTTACAATTTAAAAAAAAATACTTTTGTAATCAATCATCAAATTTGATTGTTCCATATTATATTGATGACTAAAATACTACGGGCATATTTATAATGAAACACTTCTAGCTTACAAAATTTATTATTATGAAAAAATGTGGTTAAAAAAAAAAGAAACCAATACCCCAGTACCAAATCAGGGCTTTTTAATGTTGATGTGTTACAAAACAGGGAGGTCTTTGTATGTCAATGCAATAGGTGTTAAACACTCAGGAGGTATTTACCTGTACATAAGGAAATTACAGGGAGATTCAATAAAAGTTCTTATCATCAATTTTGCCCCAACCAATCAGATCTTATTTAAGATTTGAAAGCTAACATCTGATTGGTTGGGGCAAAATTAGCATAATTTTTAACGATAAGAATTTTTATTGAATCTCCCTGTTAGTCTAGCATTTCCAGTCAAACTTTTGAGCAAACTTAAATAGTCTAGCATCTCCTGGAAACCTACAGTATTTGTTATGTTATAGGGAATGTAAAGACAACATCCAGTAAGTAAAAGCAATTATTTCTAAAAAAGTACCTAAAAATGGTATCTCAAACTTAGTGAAAATCTCTAGAGTAGTTATTGCCGTAAAGTAAAATACTTTATTGATAAAGTTCCACAGAGAAAAGTACTTTGTGATGCATGGCAAAACTTTTAATTGCATGCAGGAAAACTGGTAAAAAGTAAAAATGTTATTGTTTTCAAGTTTCATTATGGTTCTGTAGAACCTATTAACTGATGAAAAAATCCCCAAAAATTCGATCGGAACCCAATTAGTATAGTATAGTATAGTATAGTATAGTATTTGTGGTTGAATAAAGACATACGTCCATCCAGTTCAACCCAACTATCAATATCCTCATTTCCTGCCTAACTGTTTATACAGAGGAAGGCAAAAAAAACTACCAAATTTATGAAGGGGAAAAAAATTCCTTTCTGACTCCAAGTGGCAATCGGAAATATCCCTGGATCAACTCTACTTTATGTATCAATACCAGTAACTTGCAACATTCTTTGTTTGCAGAAACTCAGACAGATTTTTTTTTAAACTGTCCAATGAACAACGTCCACTGGAAGGCAGTTCCATAGTTTTACCGTTCTCACAGTGAAAAACCCTTTCCGAACTTGAAGCCAAATTTTTTTTTTCTTCAATTCTTAAGGGATGTCTGCGTGTCCTCTGACATGGTCTATTGGTGAACAATGCTCCAGATAGTTTATTGTATGGCCTATCTGTTGTATTCAATTAGATCTATTGTATTCAATTAGATCAACACAAGCATATTGTATGGCCTGTTAATATATTTATATTTTATGTCTAGTGTACATAATTGTGACTTATCGAGTCTCTCTTCATATTTTCAAGCTCCCCCAATCCCCTTATTAATTAAGTTGACTTTCTCTGACCCTTTCCATTTCAAGGATGCCTTTTTTGTTCACAGGATTCCAAAAGTGCACTGCATATTCCAAATGAGGCCTTACCAATGCTTTGTAAAGAGGGAGAATAATATTCTTCTCCCTTGAATCCATACCTCTCTTTATACAAGACAATGCCATGCTGGCTCTAGGGATTCACTTAACACAGAGCCATTTATAGCATAAGCAGCACAAGGATTTTTAAGTCCAAAATGCATCACCTTGCATTTATCAACACTGAATGTCATCTGTCACTTAGCAGCCCAATGTGACAATCTATCTAGATCCCCCTGCAACAATCGCACATCCTCTTAAGTTTTTAATGGTCGACAAAGTTTTTTGTCGTCAGCAAACACAAAAAGCTTGCTGACAATACCCACTTCCAAATCATTAATAAACAGATTAAATAGAAGCGGCCCTCAGCACAGAACCCTGTGACACACCATTTAGCACTTTAGTCCATATTGATGAAGCCCCATTAACAACTACTCTCTGCATCCTATTCATTAACCAATTTTCTATCCATGTACAAATGTGCCTCCCCCGACCAACAGACCTTAGCTTATACATTAGTCTCCTATGGGGGACTGTACAAAAACTTTTGCAAAATCCAAGTATACTACATCTACTGCTATGCCAAAATTTCTACTCACTTCCTCATGAAAGCCAAGCAAGTTAGTTTGACAAGATCTATTCCTCCTAAATCCATGCTGGTAACTACTTATAATGCCAGTTCTTGAAACATACTCTAGAATATGTTCCCTTAAACTTTCCAGTATCTTCCCCACCACTGAAGTTAAACTTACAGGCATGTAATTACCCGGCTGTGAACAACTACACTTTTTGAATATTGAGATTTTTTTTCAATCCTAAGGCACACATCCGGACATGAGGGAATCTGCAAAAATAAGAAAAAATTGCCTAGATAACTGAACTTAGTTCTCTAAGTACCTGAGGATGTATTTTATCTGGTCAAGGAGATTTATTATATTAATATTAACCTTATTTAGTTGTTTCTGTACAATATCCTCGGTTAACCAAAGTGCACTTGCATATTTTATACCATAATTGCTACTATAATCTATGACATCTATACAGTACTTGGATCTTCTATAATGTATACAGAGGGAGGAAAATTATTTAAGACATTTGCTTTATTGCCATCCTCTGTAACTACAGTAACTTATCCCCATTAATTAACAGTGCCATTAATATTTGATATTTGATAAAAAGTTTAGAGTTTGAAAAACTTTGAAAAATCTATTGGATCTGTGGAATTTCAAAACCAACAATGTGAATCAAAACCGGGTTTATTTTGCAACTGTAACTGTCAAAAAAAACCCTGAAAATGTCAGCTTTTTTTATGTGCCCCATTTTTAATTATTAAAATAGTTAAAATGATCAACCAAATAGTTGATAAATTGTTCTAAAGGGTCTTAGGTCACTTATAGAGATGGGATCTGGGTTCTACACGAACCTGGATCTGACATGGAACTCCTCGGTTCTGAAATCAGAAAGATCCGTCCAAATCCGGATTTCTGGACATTTTCAAATGTACGGAGCTATTTCCAATCATTTTCGAAAATATCTTTGAACGTTCGAAAATCCTCGAATTTTATTACCAAAAATAGCTCTGTACATTCAAAAGATTAATTCCGTTTTCGGATCTTCGGGATTTTACAGAGATCCGGGAATCCGAAAACGGAACGAAACTATGTAATTTCGGCCATCACTCACTAAGCAATTTAGAAACCCCCTTAATACAAACATTATCCATAATGTTTGTATTGAAAGTTTGCATTTATATGCATTCTATATGTTTGAAGCTTGCTATTGCTACAGTATCTTTTTTTATCTTGCTTGGCTAATTTCCTTGGCAAGCATCCATACACATGCTAACTTACTGTAAGTGGTAACGACTGGGGGAGTAAGGAAAATATCTACTTAAAGAGGATGGTCATCGAGAGGGTCACTTACTCTCATTCACATGCAGTGGTGTAGCTAGATATCACAGGGCCCCATAGCAAGATTTTAGATGGGCCCCCCCGCTACCAAAAAATCAGTTTGGTGCAGTTCAATCTAACCTGCCCAAACTGCAGCAAGGTTATTTAAAGGGCATGTCCACCCTACTAAGAAAAATTTTCACATAGTTCAGCCACACAAATCCTGTTTTCATTTTATTTAGACCGTTGAAAGGTTTACTTATGTTTATAAGTAAAATGAAAATGGGGTTTGTGGAGCTGAACATGAGGTAAAATTATTCTTAGGAGGGTGGACATGCCTGCTGGGGTCCTGGACGGGCCCCTTTGGCTGTGGCCCCCATAGCAACTGCTATGGTTGCTATAGTGATTCATACGCCCCTCTTCACATGTCCAATATAGATGGCCGAATCGCAGCAGTTTTGTTCCGTTTTCGGATTCCCGGATCTCGGGAAAATCCCAAAGATCCGAAAACGGAAAGAATTTTCGAGGATTATCGAATATTCGGGGGTATTTTTGATAATCCTCGAAAATAAGATCAGAGACTACTTTCGAGTTTCCAATTGTGTTTTTGAGGATTATCGAACGTTCAAGGCTATTTTCGAACGTTCGATAATCATAGAAAATAGGCTCCAAAGTTCCGAAATTTGGGTGATTCGTCCAGATTCGGACGGATCATTCGGATTTTGGAACCGAGGGGCTCCGTGTCGGATGCGGGTATCTCTGCTATCTCTGCAGATCATTTCTAAATTAGTTAAAAGACATTCTCTAACCAAGGATACTTTTTCCTCTAACCTGCAATATAGTAAAAAACCCAAAGCAATGTTGAGCAATGTTGAGTATGCAGGAACATCATTAGCACAGTTCAAAAGCAAATGAAATTACAGATATGGACATCATGACTCCTTTTTTTTAGCCGCTGTGTTTTTGAGCCAGTAAATAATGTTAAGACTTTTTTGTTTGTTTGCTGAACAAACCTTGTGAGAAGTAAAATTCTGGTGTACAGAGGAAATTCTTGTAAATCTGTATATATATAAATATATATATATATAATATATATATATATATATATATATATATATATAGTCCTATAAAGTTTAGTGCACTCAGGTAATTTTCAAAGATTATTTATTGTGCAAATAGCATAACAGCAACGTTTCGGCTCACGTCTAGAGCCTTTTTCAAGGCACTGGCTGGAAAAGGCTGTAGATGTGAGCGAACGGTGCGTTATGCTATTTGCACAATAAATAATCTTTGAAAATTACCCTGAGTGCACAAACTTTATATGGACTGTATTACTTATCTTTAGTAGCACCAGGGTGTATAATCTATTTATACCTACTTTGTTGTGTGCCTACCATTTGGTCTGGACTATATATATATATATATATATATATATATATATATTTTGAAATATTCAAACGGTATAGTCAAGGTGCACAACTAGAGCTTTATTCAACACTTTATTGAGGGTGCAAGAACAGCAACATTTCGGTCTTTCTTCTTAGACCTTAGATTTTAAAATATTATATATTTTCATATATATGGATAGACAGACAGACCGATAGATAGATATACTGTACACACATTAATAGAAATATAATAAATTGAATTATTGATTTCAAACTAAAAAATTGCACATCATATTCCTTTCACAACACAGATGCTCTTGTACCTTTTTTTTCAACTTTAAGGATTAAGTATACCACAAATGCAGTTTGATATACATAGTTGATATACAGAGGTTAATATTAAAACTCTGCAGAGTGTGTGGTAGGTTTTAATACCTTCTTTGTCCTTCAGGCAACACTTCACACCAGGAATTAGTTAAATTTATTATAAAAAGGTTATCTGTATCATTTAGGCTTTGAAGCATGATATTCTTCGACTTGGTTGTATAAGTGCCTGTAGATTAATAGCTTTGCTTCTAGTTGTGACAATGCCCGTTTCTGATTAATGAGTTATGCTATTTAGATATTTACAGTTAGAACCATCATTGTTTAATGATGCACTATTAACGTGGTCCAATGTTAGTAGCATTTTGCCTGGTGATTCTTAAGACTCTAAATTTCCCCCCCTTTTATATAGCATAAATGGGCTCATATTACCCAGAGGTGCTGGGCTAAAAAAATGTTTTAATATAGGATAGCATAACTTTAAAAAATGGTTTGTAGCATCTGTGGCAACCTGATTCAAAATTGGTTTTGCATGGTTTTCCAGCACAATTTACAGAGAGTCGCAATTACTCTGCATGAGATGCAAATAGCTATATTGCACCCGAGCATAAATCGCTTATCAAAGGGTGATTTTAAAACCACTGTATTTGGCACTTATAAGATGCAGTGCAAACTGTAATTGTTTACATTCTCTCTTGTTCTTCCCAAGGTATCTGTCACTTCCCTATGCTCTATAGGCTCTTAACAAGCTTGCGCATGTGTGGAGGAAGCAGAGGCACTAAATTATAGTTTGTGACAAAAACAGTGATGGTCATTGTCATGATTGATTTATTCAGAGAGAACATGGCTAGTCTGCAAGAATGTACCCACCTGGATTGTATTCCTTATTTCTTTGAAATGCTATTTTTAGAACATGAGACTGTAAAGTACCTTCTTTTTACCCTATGTTTAATTGTTTACGGTGGTCTCTTCAATTAGAATTGTAACATACATTTCCCACCAATATGGGCAGCCGTAGGTCTGCTGTACAACACATTCAAAACTTCAACTGCATTGAAAACTTGTGTTCAAAGTAACATAATAAAATCAAATAAATATGGTTATTAGCGTATATTCTGGAAAAGGTTCTTTTTTTCCATACTTTAAAGGAGCATATAGCTATATATATTAATGGAGAACACATTCAAATTCCTAAATTGCTGTTCAGCTAGGTTTGTCCTATCACCTGTATGATTCTTACACAGTGGCTATAGCTCAATCATATTTGTTAAGCGGTTCAGCCATTTCAAATCTCCATGTCTGAGGTGGCGAAAACCATAAGTTCCCAAATGTGTAGCCTGTCATTGCGTTACCTTTGCTTGCAGCCATTTTCTCTTTTTGCACATCACTGTATTCATTGCATTAAGTCCAGTATCACAAAGAAAATAGAATATACTACCACCACACATTGCCTGGGTGAATCTTTATGCAGAGAATATGATCGGCTTTATAAATAATGAGATACTGTATAAACAATCTTTGCTATTGTGATGTATTAAGATAGTAAAATGGCAAAAATATAAATCATTTCTAAATGTGTTTTTTCCTATAGGACCTAAAGGGCTCGGTGTATTTGTACCATTGATACTTTTTTTCCACTGTAGAAAAACAATATATTGCTTTAGAAATAGCAGAGTATGTTAAATGTTTATTTATGGCAGGCTTTGGGCTAATGAAGAACGAGTAAATAAGAAAAATGTTGCTACCTTCATGATTCTTAATAAAATTGCTAATAAGTTGATCTAATTAATTGATCCAATTAGCATATCCTAATTTAGAACTTATAAAAGAAAAACAAAGTAACAAAGTAATGTAACCTTGTTCAGTGTGTTAGAGTGAATACAATTAAATGTTGATGTTTCAAATACTCAATTTCACTAACCACTCAGATAAAGAAGTCATCGTGTGAGGCTGTGGAACCTAATTTTAAAGATCCTTTAGTTTCACTGCATGAAAGGAACTTCTGTTTTACACCCTCTGATTATTTAGATGATCTTTTATCCACACATGAAGCTACAATTAGCTTATTTAAATTTAGTTAGGGGTATCTGCGGATTCTTCCATTCCACTCAATTTACATCAATTTGGTTAGAAGTATTACTGAAGGGATTGAACCCTGCAATATAATCCAGATCATAATACAATGCATTACGCATTCATACTAGTTAGACATCATGTTTAGTAATTCAGTTGTGGATCTTAAAATAAATAATTTTCATTACAAGACAACCTACATAATGTATATTTTGCTCTGCACTCACTTTTGCTATACATTTTATTAGCTTTGTAGATTATTAGCATTTAGTTCTTGTTTCTTGTTTGAGTTAAATATCTCATGGTGAGACTGATACCATCTCCTCATAGGGTACGTGCTCCAGGACCATAAATTTCAATTGGTCCGGATGATATCCTATTTCACAGAAATGGCTAGGCACAGGCAAATGTGTATATTTTTTCTGAATAGAAGACCTATGTTGGATTATTCGGGATTTTATTTTCTGTATTTGAATTGAAATTTATGGTCCTGGAGCACGTGCCCTATCGGTGGAAGGGTAAGGATACAAGGGAAAATCATCTAAAAAAACGGAAGGTATGGTGGATCCATAAGTTGGGGTCCCTTGCTCCAGCGAGTAAGATTATAATGTCTATTTATATGTATAAAGGATCTGTGAACCCTGTGAATCCCATCTGTATTATGCTGAAAAAAAGAAAAAAAAGAGTTATGGGGTTAATGCTTGATATCAGTCTGATGGGAGTGGCTTATGTGACTCCATATGTATAAAAGGATATGATGTAATATGTGATAACATGGCTGTCTGTTTTAGCTTGAGAAAGGGACTAACATCCCGAAATGTTGCTGACAGAATTGACCTGATGTATTATCAATAAAGTGAATTGCAATATACAGTATATTTGAGTGCGACTAGTCGAAATGGATGAATATTTGGTGCTAACCACACCACACAGACACGCACCACTGATAAAAATTGAAGGTGGAGTGCTGCTACTATATACGACAAGCATTAGGGAAAACCAGAAATAATAACCTGGGTGCCTCGTGCCTAAAGTGATAAAGGCTTTGATAAAGGCCTCACATACAGGGACGAAACGTATTTTATGAAGTGAAGTGAATAAACCTTTTAAAAAATCCTAGGAGTGCGCCATTGCTTTTAAACATATACATGCTTTTATTTATACGTATATAAAATCACTATACACCAAAACTTCACCACTGGATAGACCCAGTGGCAAGAAACAGATCTATAATTTCTTCTCTGTATAAGATCTGTAATTAGCAGCCCGACTATTTTTAAGCACCTGACATGGGTCTTAGATCATGCCCCAAACAATAATTTATTTAATTACCGGTGATATACAATAATATTATACGGTGATATGATAATAGCGCTATACATATATTATCTTAATACTTGTTAAAACATCTGATATACATCGTAATACATTATACACATAACATCATTGTCACTGCTCTTCAGATACTAAAAATACAGCAGAGGCTGGTCACATGACTACAACCTTGTCACATGACTGAAAACAGGACGTGTTTAAGCAGGAAGTAATATTGCTGAACCATCCTAGCAATAACTTTTCACACATTTTATCTAGAGATGTGATTTAGGTTTTAGTTTGAAGGTATGATAGAAGGTTTATCATCCTTAGTATCCAATCCTCTCAAAGAAATGTATACAGAAAATGAATAAGGATAGACAGAAACTTAAATATATCTATTACATTCAGTGGACCACAAATCTTTTTCTGTTAATTTGTTATTAGTTATTAAATATAGAATTTGGAGCATTGTAAAATCTCTTCTTGGATACATGGCAGGATTTATTTTTAAGTTTTTATTGCAGTAGATTACAAAAAGATAACTTGAAGGACCTTCCTATATTTCTATATGGGGATTGGTGTTTGTGTGCTACTGTTTAGAGGAAACTTCCACAATCACAATTTGCATTTTATTCTAATTGTAGAAGTCACAATAGTGAATCTTTAAAATTCCCCACTGGACATGGTATCAGCTGATTGGAGGCAATGTTGTCATAATCCTTAGAGATATGCCATGCTACTCTGACAGGTAATGTTAGCTTTTGTTGCAGGGCATATAAGTCTGCTAAATTGCAATTTGATTCCCACACATTTCCTATAATATTAGTTCTAATTAAAAATAGTTACTCTGTTAATTCCCTTTGAGGGAGGTGGCCATTGTTACCGATAATGTCTGTGCACAAGTAATAGTGCATTGGTTTCTAAAGTTTATAGCATTAATTTATATAATATAATTAGTTCATATAGCATTGAATACATAATGGTGCACACTGAATTCACAAAATCGAGTAATTATTTTGCACACAACTCCAATTAAGATATTTTAATAGATTATTATTACCACCCCTTTATTTTTGACAAGAATTCCATTGTGTTCCTTTTTTATTTGTTTATAATTGTATCCTTTCTTCTAAAATATTAACATGGCGATGTGATTCTTACCCTTTGCTTTTACTTTTCCTTGTGGGTTCCTCCGATGCAGTAATAACTTAGAGAACCAGGTAAGGAGTGCGGAGGGTAATTATAGCTTTTAAAAGGCTTAGTAAAAATGAACAGTTTGGGTGTGGTGGGAAGGGGTCTCTATTTCATATATTGTGGGAATGTCCTCATATCAAAAATCTATGGATACAGGCCTCTAACCTGATTCAAAACCTTTTTGCGAACTCTACTCCTATCGAACCCATCTACTGGATACAAGGACTGTTCACAGACTTATCTAGAACCTCCTCTAAATTATGCACTCATATAAAAGTATCCATAAGATCACTAGTCTAATCACTAATTTTTAGGAAACAAACCTCCATCCCCTCAGATGAGGATCTATTACAATCCATAGCAGAAACCCGAATAATGGAAGATCTAACAGCCAGAATATCAGACCGAGTAGATCACTTTGAAAAGATATGGGCCCCCTGAGACGTACTGATGTCCATAGAATAATTCACCACATGCAACTTATATAGAAATGCTCTCTATTGTGCCAAAGAACTCCTCGCCGGCAAAACCCAACAAAATAAAAATAGAAGGTAATACTTTGTGATTTTCCTAAAATGTCAACACTAGCTATTGATTGGTATACTGGTTAAGGTTTTAAAAGTACTATTTTTATTGTTCACTTTTCATACCCCACCCTTGACTGCACCTTATATATACAGAAAGGAATTCTCAGTCGTCAACAAATAAGAGAAATATTAAGTTCAATTCTAGACCACACAGTTTAATTAATGTTGAACCTGATCTGGACTAAACCAAAAACTTCAATTGGAAAAATGCAACACACTATAGAGTGGATGCAGAGTCAAGTTAAATACAAACTTACACTACAGAACCCTACAAAGAGAGATGGACAATGAAAAACTCTCATCAAAACTCTGCGATCCGACATGATACAGGTTCAATAACTTTCAAAATACCCTTTCAAAACTTTGATTGTGAAAATAAGTTTGTATTGTTTGTAAAATTTTGTAAAAGTTATTTAAAAAAAAAGAATGGTTTCCATTTTACATTGTGTGCCAGTGCTGTTGTATGTGTTAAACCCACTAACCAGATATTACATATCCCTCTAATTGTTTTGCTATTGTTTGAAAACCTGCAATGTTGTTATCTCTTAGATTTGTAAAAATAATGTACTTCCAATATATTGGAAAGTATCCGCATTTTGTGGTTTTTACAATTCATGGCTGCCAATTTTCATAATGTTCTTAACCTTGTAGATCAATGAGCAAATCATAACTAGACCCTAGAGTATTTTTATATTTAATATTTTATGCAGCTTGATATGTTTGTCCTATCACAAAACCAAAAGAATAGTTTATCATTTATTCTGTTTTGTGTTTTTATTCCAGTGGGAGTATTGAATTGCAGCCCCAGCAAGTATTCCATTTCAAGCACAGCAAGTTATTGAGATCCAAATTGGCCCTCATAAGGTTTTCCTACTTTTCTTTTTTCACAAATGTGATATGAGCCTGCTCATTAAAGTGTCTTCCAATCAATGTCTTTCACTGTGCACAGTACTATTAGTTTAATAAAGCTTGCAGTGATAAATGACTGAAGAACAAGACTTTCCTTTCCTCTAGATGAAAGTCATTATTTTTGATTAGGGGACAAGATTGAGATGATGGAAATTGATGATTAGTCTCAGCCAATAACGTTTATCTGTAGATATTTTTTTAAACCCACTTATATTCATCAGAAAGAGTGGACTTGTTCATTCTGTTTTGTCCGATTTCAGGCTTTTTAGCTAACATTAATGGTGCAGATAATGTAGAAATGTGCTTGATAGAGGTGAACAAAACTGGTTTTGTTCCGCCAGCTGGTCCGAAATTATGAAAATCCGTATCACACCAATTGAAAAGCGGAATTTTTCATTTTTTAACCCCGGTTTTCGAACCTTTAACTGGAATTTTAGAATCTCCACGTTTTTAAAATGTTTGATATTTTTAATTTTCAATAAGTTTGGACTTTCAGAATTTCCAAAAGTTCTGTCAGATCTGGTAAATTTTGGATCCGGCAGTTCCAAAATAAAACCGTATTCATTTTAAACCCGTGGCTCATTTCTATTGCTGGGAGTGTGTGTGAAGTAGAAAAGCATAATTCTGCTATTTTATAGATCACTGGTTTCACCTTGCATATGCTATGTACAGTAGTTGGTACCAGTAAATAGAAAAGGCCTAGTTAAAATGCAAAGGGTACAGAAAAGCAACTACACTTGTAAGAAGAATGGCGAAATTGTGTTATAAAACTTGAATAGCAAAGTTGGGTTTGTTTTCTCTAGAAGCAGTGTTTAAAAACCTGCGGTATCGTAAACTTCCGATAGCGGCAATTTTCATAAAAGTATGATCACGGCCATAAATTTACAGCCGCAATCAGAATTGTACATTTACGATCGCCGTAAGGATCTGTAAAGGTGCGGTATTGCAAAATAGAGATACCACATCTTTATAAATACAGCCCTAAATGAGAGGCAGTTGCAGGGGGATCTTTTACAAATATGTTACAGTTCAGTACAGAAACTCAGTAGTACTACTGAGTCTCAGTAGTAAATACAGTATATTGCTCGATTGGATCCATATTTTAACAGCAATTTCATAGTAATGATGCCACCCAATGCAAAAGCTTGCTTATATAACTTGTTTTCATGAACTTTTATAATATCAAAAGTACAGTACCGATCTCTGGGAAAGACAGACAGAATTTGTGAGATTCTAATTATGGTACACACAGTCCTAAGCGTTATTACCATATACAGTATAGGGAGAATCTTTGGTAGTGACATGTTTCCTACGACCGAGGGGGACTCTCTATACTTTAGCACAGGGGGTTGACCACGGGTGAGAGAAAGTTGGGGAACTCAATGAATTCTCTTTTGTGTGGTACACAAATTTTCAAAAAAGAAGGCGATTCAGTTGTATCCATTGGAATATTCCCTTTCTCTTTCATGTGTGTACCCATCTTAACTCACCACCACCACTGGTAAAAATGGGGAGTGGAGGAGGAATTATGCCCAGCATGTTGAATCAAACCTTTTCAAGAATTTCAGATAGGTTTTCTTAATTTAGCATATACTAGACCTTGATGGACATCTTGTAGCAAAAGACTATAAAATATCTGCTCACGTAATGTCATTTTAGGACTTCTCCTGAGAGCTGATGTGCTGCAAAGGACCAACCCAACATTGTGTATATGTGTATATTCAAGCCTTTTATTTTTAATTCTGGCACCATTTACTTCCTGTATTGTTGGTATAAGTAAAGCTTGTTCTAGCAGTAGCCAGATGTAAAAGCTATATTGCTTGCCATTAGGGTTTTATGTTATTTAGAAGACCTGGCAAACCATCAAGGTTTTCTGTCTTGCTTTTGAAAGCAAAGAAACCGTCTTAGTCATTTTGTTTTCTATCTTCCATATATACTGTCGGCTTGCCAGAGAATGACATCTAAATTATAATCTAGCAAAGTGAACTAGCAAAGAATCTGTGCACATTTCTTTTGCAATTTCATTCTACATTGATGTAAATGTCAATACAAAACCAATTATACTCATCATGTTTTTACGCTGTTGGCAAAAAAATATTTAGCCTGTAGAGCAAATGTTCAAAAACCTTAGCCTAGCATGAATTCTTGCTGACGAGTAAACATGAAATGATTTGTTAAAAATATAACCTTTCTGAAAACAAAATGTGTTCTAAGTAGAGAAGAGAATCAAACAGTGCAGTCAAAATATGAATTCATGGTTCTGAAATTAATTAGTTTATGCTGTTACCCACTTTTAACCTATGTCAAAATAAAAGATATTAGTTTCAAAGATTCTGCCATTAAAGCTGTAATATCAAGTCATTAAATAGCTTTGACTGCTTAAATAACTGTTGTGTTTATCTTTCATATTTTTATATAATCACAATTTGAGTAGAAAAGTAGTGTTTGATCATCTGATAATATTGCTTTATTTTCAATAGGAAATAAAGATGTTGGAAAACGGTGATTTTTGTTTCAAAATTGGATTCAAAATGTTTTGAAAACGAACACAATAGTCAACCTAAAAAGTCAATGGGAGCTGAAGTTCTAATAATTTTCTGCGGTTTGGTATTGAATATTCGAATTTGAAGTGTAAGTTCTGAAAAGTTTCAAAAAGTTCATTAGTTCTAAAAGTCCAGCAGTTTTGAATTGGAACCAAGTTTGAAACAAACCCAAATTCTATCCTATTGGGAAAGGAAGCAGATTCTTAGTAAGAAATCATAAAATAAAAAATACCTTTTGGGTATACAGTACAGGGGGTACACATAGGGTAATGTTTTGTTTTTTTGGTCAGTCGGCATAAAATATCAGCAATATCGGCGTTTCTGGCATTCTTTCATCCAAACCAGACGCAACGAGGATTGGACATGTTGGTAAATTAAGGGTGGTCGCATGGTCTTTTATGGGCCGCATAATTAGTTGCGGCAAAATGTTGGACTCTGTGACTTTTGCCATTACTATTTCGCCCAGCCCACAATACAAAAAAGAACAATAGCGGCAACCAGGGCTTTCCTAGCCTAACCATTACTTGAAAGCAAGTGCAATAGGTTATATGAAAAGACAGACCTGAAAAGTCCTTTTTAAAAAAAAATAATTATACAAAAAGTTGCTACAAAGACAATATGCCAAAAAAAGAATATAAGGTACATGCATTCTATAATGAAAATGATGTTAGAAGTGGGTACTTTTACCTTGATCGCAAAACCAGTATGGGTTAACAGATAAAGTTCAAGTTCTGGGATCAAAATATGAGGTAAAAGAACCCCCTCCTAACATACCTTTATTATGCACCTTATGTTATATTTTCGGTATTGATTTTCTTTGAGTACATTTAAATATAGTTGCAATTCAAATTCTATAGCAATACGGAAGAAACATCAGTAAATCACAGAGAGCAAGTGGTCTTTAACAGGCTGCATGATAGATCTGGCCAAAATATTCCTGTGTCTACAGAGGGACTCGCTATATATCAATATATTGATCTGTAAATCTATTTGGCCAAACTTATCTTAATGAAAATGTAAATTCATTGAATGAAACACTGTTCTATGTCTGAAATGACAAGTAGTTGCAACATATTGACATTTTCTTTATTTGGAAATTTACAAGGAATTGTTGCCCATTTATTATATACAAGGCTAGTAATTTATATCCGTATAAAAAAGCTTCTCTTGACATTATTGTGTAACCACTGGCAAAATTGTCTATTTAAAGTACTTCTTTTTAAATGGAAACTGTGGTGAAAAAAGCATGTCCCAAAAAGTTCATACGGTTGCAGTTACCCCTCTGGCATCATACTTATACTACTATTTTACTTTTACCCCCTTTAAATCTGACCCATCTGTCCTATTCTTTTTCAAGCTTTGGGTGCTGCCATGCTTAGTATGGGCATTCCCTCAGCTTTATCTTGTGCTTTGAAACAGGAAGTAACTCTGACTTAATCCACCTATAGAAACTCACTTCTCACACTGAGCAAACTAACCTCTGCAATATTCAGTGTATTACCACAGAACTCTCTCCAGTGTATCTGCTGTTGCTTCCTTTTCACATTGCTAGAAAACCATTCCTCCTCCCCTGGCAAGGTCGTAACTGCAGGTAAAACACCCCCCCTTCCCCCGTGCGAGATTGGATGCTGGGCCCCTGACCCAGCCTCCAATCTCATGGCTGTGAGATGAGCTGTTTAAAAGGCTGGACCCAAACTTCTAGTTTGGGTCTGGTCTTTTAAACAGCTTATTGCACATATGCTTCCTTCATACGCGCAATCATCTGTTTAAAAACAACAGAGGTTGTGGCAGGCCCTTTTACCATACAGGCCCCCGGTGGTAGCGGGGGTTGCAGGGGATCGGCAGCTACACTCCCCTCCTCCCCTTTTTTATGTGTCTGCTTCTGTTTCCCATTCCCTGTGTGTGCTCCAGGGGAGGAGAGTTTATCAGGCATTCTGATCATAAGCAATAGAGATAAGCAGGAGAGTTGTTAAGATCTGCCAATTTACTCTGTGTCCCAGGGAAGGAGAGGGTGCAGCCAGCAATGTGGACATTAGCAACAGCAGATATACACAAGAGATTTCTGTGGTAATACACTGAAAAATGCAGGGGTTGGCTTGTTCAGGGAAAATGAGCAGTGACTTCCGATTGGTTGAAAATATCACAGGCACTTCCAGTTTTAGGTAGGAGAAGAGAAACTGTACATGCGTTCAATAGCATAGTGAGGGGTTTAGAGAGGAAAGGACTAAGGAGAGCCCCCTGGGTGTTACTTAACAGTCAATTAAAGATTGAATAACTTGTAAAGTCAGCATCATAGAGCAGGGGGTTTGTTTGAAAGGTAAGACAATGGCCTCTCATTTAAAAGGGTATGTTTTTCACCACAGTTACCCTTTAAGGAATATTTTCTACTGCCTATCTACTGTATATAAAGGCTTCATGCTGTAGTATGACAGTTGTACTCTTTTAATTTGCATGTCCCAATGTTAAAACTTTACAGCTCTGGGACTTGGTGCAGTGTGAAATATAATCGGGTGAAACCACTGCTGGGCAAAATTCATATACTGCATTGTGTGATTTTTTTATATTTCATTATCATTTTTATCATAAAAGATAAAGAGTAAAGCATGGCAAGAATTTCCATCACAAGAACCATCTTTTTGCTGATTTAAATAATGGGAGATGTTTCTTTTTCTGACCCTAGTGAAGCAGAAATAGTTCTTAACCTACATGTAGCAGAATATAACCAGACACTAATGAATTATGGAATTTTATTGCCACAATTTAACCTTCAAGAGCATAACATGCAGTTTTGTATATCAAAGTGACATCTGGTACAATTTATTTCCATATATTGCTGTGTGGACATGAAATTACAAGCTAATATTAATGTATGTTACATTTTATTATTAAAAACAAAAGCACATTTTAGATGTGATCAAGCTCCATTATCCCATTTATTGTGCCAGAGGAAGATGAACAATTCAGAAGGATTACATCCTTGTTCAGGTTTTTTATGGAATTTTATTCGGAGAATTGGATATAAGCATTTTGTCCCCTTGCTATACAGCTAAATCAATGTGTCACGTGAAATTATGTCAATGCTTTCTATCAGTCTAAATACAATGCTGTCTCCTGGCCACATAATGAGGTCACAATTAAAGCCCAGATGTCAGACATGAGCCCAAATATCATGGTCATATACAGTACTGTATGTTCTGATCCTATGGCCCCTACAAATTGCCTCTTCCAGATAGCAAATCTATACTTTCTTTTCCATGTGCATATATCTTCTTCCCTGGGGTGTCTGACATTTTGAGAAACTGTATTAATATTTATCACATTATAGCATAATGAGTTTATGTTGTTTGACTACATAGCAAGAAATTTGGATGTTCCTAGCCAATTCTGTATGAAATTGGGATATGGGAACAATCTACATTATACAGTGTGACACTGCTTATGATATTTGGTGTTGGCAATCTTGCGCTTACATAGTAGAATAAGAACGACAGCTGAAGGCATAAATGCATGCAAACTGACAGCATCATATACAAGGCTGAATCTTATTTTTGTGTGTGCACTAAATAGCTCAGTATTATTGTTTTATAATGCTGGGCACAGTGCTGAGATGCTAACTTTAGAACCAGAGCTATTTTTTTTTTACCTAGTAGGATATACTGTACATAGCCACATTAATACCAATAATATCATGTTAAATAATGTTATTCCAAATATGTCTTTAGTGGATTTTTGTCTGGATTCTTTATTATGCTATATTTATATTGTTTTTAAACAGAAACTAATGTTTATTTACCTAAAGGGTATCTGCAGCAGCTAAAAGGTATTTTTCATCAAAACCTAAATCTGTTTTGTACCTAATGGTAACCATGAGTACAAACATTGACAGCTCACATGGCAACAATGCCAATTGCCTCAACAGTCCCTTCCTGGGTGCATGGGGGGATGCAGTGGACAGACAAATTGGACAGGTGTCCACCCACTTTCCTCCCATTGACAGTACCCAGAGTGAGGACCTAATCTGCTAGATCCTCACCCCTGTGTTTGCTAGTGGTCAGATTTTTCCCTTACCTAAAATATCACTTCCCAGCCTAGTGCAGCTCTGCTTCTCAATCTGTAAACAACAATACTGTGCTCTGCAAGAAGCAGAAGTGGACCAATCTGGTGAGGGAAACTTTAAGTAGGTGAAATGGCTAATTTTCCTTAAAAACACAGCGGTGAGGACCTAGCAGTTTAGGCCTTTATCCTAGGCACTTTTAATGGAAAAATAAAGAGGGGAGGTGGGAGGAAAGTATAACTTTCCTTTAAAATCTTATTATTGATTTTGCACTACAACATGTTACTCTATGTCAGCCCTGTTCAAGTTTATTGGGTTGATGCTATGTAAAGATATGGCCATAAATGGGGAACAACTTATTATTAGACTTCTTTTTTAAGGTTTTAAATTGATGTACAGTATTAATACTGCATAATATTAAAACAACATTTTAGCAGGTTAAAAGAAGAAATACGTTTAAACTCTTTACTATTATAAGTAAAAGACAACAATTTTACCCACTGGGGTTATTAATATTCCTGTTAATGTCTTAATACAATAATTTAAGATTGTGTAATGTCTTTATGAAGGATAATACATTTTTTAACTGAGAAAAGAAAAACGTTTTTCAGAATAGTTAATTTGTATTCTTATTCTGTGAACTGTAATTGCTTCAATAATCCTTTTTTTATATGGAACAATATGTTCTTTCCTTGACAAAACTGCTAAGCATTGTTACTATTACTAGCTATTCAACTAGTATATAATATATATATATATATATATATATATATATATAATATAGAAGATAGATAGATAGATACCAAATCGTCAACCATTTCAATCCATACAGGTGGTCATCAGGACCTTTGGTGTCCAAATGAGAGAAATTTGTACATCCATGTTCTAAGAAGGAACATACATACCCTCTTCTTCGCCAGACGACTTATAGCACTCCAATGGATGGCACCCACAGCCCCCACATTCAACACACTAGTCACTAACACACTCCCCATGATCAAACTGATATGTAAAAGCCGAGGCTCCCTACACAAATTTGACAGTATATGGGCGGCCTGGTATGATGGTATTTAATTACCCAAATCCCTAATACCGACCTCGAACATGAACACGACAAAAATAGCTCAGAAATTCAGGAGTCTGATAGAGGAAACACCTGCAATAAATCACTTACCACTTCCTTTACTCACCCCTTTTCTGTATCCCAATTAGCTTGCTTCCCTTTGATGACCCAGACCCAGAATATCTCAAGGTATCCAACCCTCAACTCATAATTTAATCCAAGTTACCTCCCCCCCCCCTTTAAGTCAACCTGCGACTGTGCGGACTTATATCTGCACCAACACAGGCTCTCCTCACCCCTGGTTTCCTTAAATGTCAAATCAGTTTACTTACTATGACAAGACTTTGGCTACAACCATCTCAATATTATGCTTATATATAAATGATCTGTGAAATATATCTGACTCTGTAAAATGTATTTGTGAATCTGAAACCTGTGAGAGACAACAAATAAACGAGTTTAAAAATATGTGGTGTATGCATTGTGGTGTCCTTGACAGCTGGTCTATATAGGGGAGACCAAACAAGTAGAGATGTCCGAACTTCGAAAAATCCGGTCCGCGCGAGGATCCGCGGATTTTCGAAAAAATCCGTAAATTCGAAAATCCGCGAGCGGACCCGTTAAAACGTATTAAAATGAAAGTTCGGCAAAATCCGCATTAAAAGTGGTCTAAATAGCCTTGGTAATGTTAACTTAATCACTCAGGGACCTGGGTAATGTCCTTAGAAACACGTATCAATGCCTACAATACCTAAAAATTACAGTCCGCTAGCGAGAACAGTATTTTTCGAAAATACGATGATTTCCGTAAAAACGAGGATTCCCGTAAAAACGAGGACCTCCGTAAAACCGAGGATTTCCGTAAGTCCGCGAATCTCCGTAAAAACGAGGATTTCCATAAAAACGAGGATTTCCGTAAAAACGAGGATTTTCGTAAAAACGAGGAACCGGAACTTCCTGCCTATCAAAATGGCCAGTGCTGCAAGGCAACTATATGCCCTGAACTACCTCCTGCTCAGGGGGTATGATGATTTCCCCCCTGGCACCCATCATGTGCGGCGCCGGAGGCGCAGAATAATGGAGGGGCTACAGCGCCGCATCCTGCGACGCTTCGGATACCAGACCACTGTCTCTACCCTCCAGAGACAGTGGTCAGACCTCAAGAGGCAGAGGCCTCAATATGTGGCTGCCGTTCGGCAAATGATAGAAGGCAAGTATACTTTTTATTATATTACTGTATTATAATACGTAGTAAAATATTTTAATTCACTTCTGACAAAAACATATTTATATATATATATGTTTTTAAAAACATCAATAATCCTTAAATTTGGCTTGAGAGAGAGAGATCCAAGTTCTTTGTATTTCTCATTCACTGGTTATACTTGTTATTACATTATTATTATTCTTGTATTATTCAATATCAGCCCTATTTAAAGGGTAAGTAAAGTCAAAAAATAAATCACTGAAAAGTGACTTTATTTAACATAACACCTATAAATTTAAAATGATACCCACACATAGACACAGGTAAACACACTTGGTGGCCCACCCTTCCATTTCCATGGCAGCCTTATTTAAAGGCTAAGTAAAGTTAAAAATGAAATCGATCATTAAAAATTGATTTCTTTTTATCTTATAAATGCACACTGATACCCACACATAGACACAGTTAAACACACTTTACTGACCCACCCTTTTAGTTACATGGCAGCCCTATTTGAAGGGAAAGTAAAGTCAAAAATAAAATGTTGATCAATTATTAAAAATTGATTTATACACTCCAAAATTAAAAATGTTGTGTTACCCACAAAATCTATACAGATACAAGTACACACAGCTACTGATGCTCCCCTACACCCAACCAACTTTTCCCTTTCCGTGGCTACAATACACACAATAAAAATATAAGTACTTAGCCAGAATAAGGTATGAAATCATTGCCATAGAAATATGATTGACTTTTAAAGAAACTAAATATTGCCTTATTTAATCTGTATTTTCAAGCAGAATTCAAAGTATATAATTAAATATTTCCTTTAGATATATCATTCATTATGTATTTTTTTATTTTAATTTGCAGGGGAATCTTCCTCGGATACCCCACCCCCACCACCGTCCCCGCCAGAGGAAGAATGTAAGTGCCAGCCTATCAGCCTATGAAAAAAAAACATTTTTCTAATCTCTTTCATTTGTCCAAGGCCACATTACAGCGCACACGAGCCCTCCGAAACAACGCGTGTTTCCAGTGCGCTCATGTGTATTGCCATGTGAGTGCAGTACGATAGCATAATTGTGCAAAATTGAGGATCACATAATTGTGCCACACTATTGTGTGCTTTTTAACACGTTGATATGTCCAAGCCCTTTATCCAATGTTTGCATAATTTTTACAACTTCTCCGAGAATTGTTTTAGTAAATGTATTTGAACATTTAATGACAGTGAGAGTTAAAATAATTTCCTTTTTTTTTTAGCACTACCACCAACTAGCCCTCAGGCTACGGGCAGCCCATTGCCCCCTCCGGGCAGTCCCTTGCCCCCTCCGGGCTCACACATCGCCCCCACGGGCAGTCCACCGCCCCAAGAAAGGAGGAACCGGGCACCAGCCAGACACAATTGCATCCTAAGCAATTTTTTAATCTTTTTATTGACCTTGATTGTCAGCAAATAATTAGTGAATTATCATTGATAATTAATTGAATTTTATTATTTCACTGATAAAAATTTTCGAAAATAAAAAAGGAAACAAATCTATTAATTTGGCTTGAGAGACAGAGCTTCTCATTTCTCATTCCCATTTATTGTCCCCACTCTCCATTGTTTGGGCTGTATCTTGTCCCCCAGTTTTTAAGCTAATATCACGAAATTCGGTCCAAACGTCCAAAATTATCCAAGAAATGTTCACACTACTAGCCTTTAGGAAATGTTCTTATAATATATTACTAATGGATTGGACGGTTGATTGTTGAAATAAAACATTTTTTTTTTCTAGAAGCAGGACCAGCCTCACAGGCCCTCCACCCTCTCACCCCCTCCACCCTCTCCAGCCCCTCCACCCTCCACCCTCTCCAGCCCCTCCAGCACCTCCTGCCTCTCCAGTCACTCTGGCGGCCATGCTTGAGAATCGTAAGTAAATCATATGCAACGTTAATGAAATGTTATATACAAGACTATTAATATCTGTATTTCCCAGTGTAAAATCCACGCTACATGATGCAACATTGGGTACTGTGGGTTTGTCAATGCTTTTATGGGGCTGCACCCATTCCAAAAAATTTTGTATTAGCACAGTCCTAGGTGATACAAAACTAAGAATGTTCTGATACAATTTAGCAATAAACGTAATGTTTTATGCCAGCATTACCTACTGCTGTTTATCATGATCCCCCATGATCAATAATATCGGTTTAAGTGGAAGTTCAGTGATAAATATATACTTTTAAGGAAAAAAGAGCAGTATTTATCCATCCCAATGACCTTAATCTGCCCATTCAGCAATCAGCATTGTGTCGTGTGTATAAATAAATGCAACGGAAATAATGACTTCTGTTTGCAGGACCCCTAATAGAGACGTTATGGTCTGCCCTTGACCCAGTCCCTGGTGTTGATTCAGTTGGTCAGTAGAGATCTGAGCATGTGTAACCCATCCAACAGCCATCAGTTAGAAATCACTGTTACCATAACTAGGTATGCATTAATTAAAAACTAAATTTTAGAAATAATGATACTTATCTGAGCTTTCCTTTTTTGACATACCGCAACTTATAGCATTGCAGTACCATGTATGTGTAAGTAGTTATCAGGTGCAAAATTGCATCACCCGCATGTGCTTTAGGAAATGTGCTCAAACATCTTCACCACAATTCTCTCAATATCTTCCTCCACAACAACTACAGAGCATGCGGCGGGAGATGCGCCACATGGTGCGGCGCCTGGACCGCCGCCTGGACCCCGCCTGACCAGACTGGAGAGGAGGGCACCCCAGTAACCCCCTTTTTTTTTGTTTGTTTGTTTGTTTATTTTTTGTAAATAGATTTTTAAAAAAAAAAAAAATTTAATATATATAAAAAAACAGTTCTGAAAAAAATGTTTTTGGGCTTTATTTTTCGATATATCAAATTATTCAGATAGATTCATAATCAATTTTTTATTGAAAATTTACAATACCCATATCTATTTAGCTAGCTATATGTCTGGTACTTATAATTGTATATACCTTAATGCCATTACACACACCACATTGGCCACATTCCCCTATATGTAGTTTGCACACAACAAGGCAAAGAAGGCGTGGGGGTCTGGTTTACATAATGTCCACTGCGGTTTGCCACCATTGTTTTGGGGCCAGGCAGGCTTGGCCCCACTGGACTACCACCTCACCCCATTGGCTACTCTCCCTCAAGATATGCATCGTGCAAGGGAAAGCAGTGAAAGGGTAAGGCTTCGTAAACAGCACCTTGTGTTACAGCAGGCCCACTGCAGTTTGCCACCATTGTTGAAGAGCCAGGCAAGCTTGCCCCACTGGACATACCCTCACCCATGGCTACTCTCCCCAAGGTATGCATCGTGCTAGGGAAAGCAGGTGAAAGGGTAATGCTTTGTAGGAACACACCATTTGTTACAGCAGGCCCACTGCAGTTTGGCCACCATTGTTGTGGGGCCAGGCGGCTTGGCCCCACTGGACATACCCCTCACCCCATTGGCTACTCTCCCTCAGAGTATGCATCGTGCAAGGGAAGCAGGTGAAAGGGTGACTTCGTAGGAACAGCACCATTGAGTTACAGCAGGCCCACTGCAGTTTGCCACCATTGTTGAAGAGCCAGGCAAGCTTGGCCCCACTGGACATACCCCCGCCCATTGGCTACTCTCCCTCAAGTAGCACGTGCAAGGGAAAGCAGGGGAAAGGGTACAGCAGCATTGAGTTACAGCAGGCACACTGCAGTTTGCCACCATTGTTGAAGAGCCAGGCAAGCTGGCCCCACTGGACATACCCCTCGCCCATTGGCTACTCTCCCTCAAGGTATGCATCGTGCAAGGGAAAGCAGTGAAAGGGTAAGGCTTCGTAGGAACAGCACCATTGTGTTACAGCGGCCCACTGCAGTTTGCCACCATTGTTGAAGAGCCAGGCAACTTGGCCCCACTGGACATACCCCTCACCCATTGGCTACTCTCCCTCAAGGTATGCATCGTGCTAGGGAAAGCAGGTAAAGGGTAATGCTTCGTAGGAACAGCACCATTGTGTTACAGCAGGCCCACTGCAGTTTGCCACCATTGTTGAAGAGCCAGGCAAGCTTGGCCCCACTGGACATACCCCTCACCCATGGCTACTCTCCCTCAGTATGCATCGTGCTAGGGAAAGCAGGTGAAAGGGTAATGCTCGTAGGAACAGCACCTTTGAGTTACAGCAGGCCCACGGCAGTTTGCCACCATTGTTGTGGGCCAGGCAGGCTTGGCCCCACTGGACATACCCCTCACCCCATTGGCTACTCTCCCTCAGAGTATGCATCGTGCAAGGAAAAGCAGTGTGAAAGGGTAATGCTTCGTAGAACAGCACCATTGAGTTACAGCAGGCCCACTGCAGTTTGCCACCATTGTTAAGAGCCAGGCAAGCTTGGCCCCACTGGACATACCCCGCCCATTGGCTACTCTCCCTCAAGGTATGCATCGTGCAAGGAAAGCAGGTGAAAGGGTACGCAGCATTGAGTTACAGCAGGCACACTGCAGTTTGCCACCATTGTTGAAGAGCCAGGCAAGCTTGGCCCCACTGGACATACCCCTCGCCCATTGTACTCTCCCTCAAGGTTGCATCGTGCAAGGAAAGCAGGTGAAAGGGTAAGGCTTCGTAGGAACAGCACCATTGTGTTACACGGCCCACTGCAGTTTGCCACCATTGTTGAAGAGCCAGGCAAGCTTGGCCCCACTGGACATACCCCTCACCCATTGGCTACTCTCCCTCAAGGTATGCATCGTGCTAGGAAGCAGGTGAAAGGGTAATGCTTCGTGAACAGCACCATTGTGTTACAGCAGGCCCACTGCAGTTTGCCACCATTGTTTGGGGCAGGCAGGCTTGGCCCCACGTACATACCCCTCACCCCATTGGCTATTCTCCTCAAAGTAGCATCGTGCAAGGGAAAGCAGTGAAAGGGTAATGCTTCGTAGGAACAGCACCATTGAGTTACAGCAGGCACACTGCAGTTTGCCACCATTGTTGAGAGCCAGGCAGGCCTGGCCCCACTGGACATGGAGTACTGCTCTCGGGCCAGGCAGGATTGACCCAGAGCTGAAAACATTAGCCACAGAGTAGCTGTTGCGGCTGTATGAGATGGTCAGAGTAGGTGACACCACAAAGGTGCCTCATGAGAGAGAGAACGAAGATCAAATATGAGTACGGCTCTCGGGCCAGGCAGGATTGACCCAGAGCTGAAAACATTAGCCACAGAGTAGCTGTGCGGCTGTATGAGATGGTCAGAGTAGGTGACACCACAAAGGTGCCTCATGGATAGAGAACGAAGATCAAATATGGAGTACTGCTCTCGGGCCAGCAGATTGACCCAGAGCTGAAAACATTAGCCACAGAGTAGCTGTTGCGGCGTGTATGAGATGGTCAGAGTAGGTGACACCACAAAGTTGCCTCATGGAGAGAGAACAAAGATCAAATATGGAGTACTGCTCTCGGCCAGGCAGGATAGACCCAGAGCTAAAACATTACCACAGAGTAGCTGTTGCGGCTGTATGAAATGGTCAGAGTAGGTGACACCACAAAGGTGCCTCAGGAGAGAGAACGAAGATCAATATGGAGTACTGCTCCGGGACAGCAGGATAAACCCAGAGCTGAAAACATTAGCCACAGAGTAGCTGTTGCGCTGTAGTAGATGGTCAGAGTAGGTGACACCACAAAGGTGCCTATGGAGAGAGAACGAAGATCAAATATGGGAGTACGTGCTCTCGGGCCAGGCAGGATAGACCCAGAGCTGAAAACATTAGCCCACAGAGTAGCTGTTGCGGCTGTATGAGATGGTCAGAGTAGATGACACCACAAGGTGCCTCATGATAGAAGAACGAAGATCAAATATGGAGTACTGCTCTCGGGCCAGGTAGGATTGACCCGAGCTGAAAACATTAGCCACGAGTAGCTGTTCGGCTGTATGAGATGGTCAGAGTAGGTGACACCAAAAGGTACCTCATGGATAGAGAACGAAGATCAAATATGGAGTACTGCTCTCGGGCCAGGCAGATAGACCCAGAGCTGAAAACATTAGCCACAGAGTAGCTGTTGCGGCTGTATAGATGGTCAGAGTAGGTGACACCACAAAGGTGCCTCATGGAGAGAGAACTAAGATCAAATATGGAGTACTGCTCTCGGACAGGCAGGATAAACCCAGAGCTGAAACATTAGCCACAGAGTAGCTGTTGCGGCTGTATAGATGGTCAAGTAGTGACACCACAAAGGTGCCTCATGAGAGAGAACAAAGATCAAATATGGAGTACTGCTCTCGGGCCAAGTAGGATCGACCCCAATCTTAGAAAATTAGCCACAGAGTAGCTGTTGTCGCAGAGCATTTGTTATTTCATAACCTGAATGCAGTAGAGCAAGGTAGGACCAATATATGGCCCGGCCAATAATAAAAATTTGCCATTTGCCAGCTAAGCTGGCATCAGCTAAGCCCTAGGTGAAAATGAGGCGGAAGGAGCAGTATGGGTGGCCAGGGGGCAGGAAGGCCTTCAGTCACGGGCATCAGCATAGGGGTGCTGTATTGAGATGTGATCCACGCCCATTCATCTTGATGAATGTAAGGCGGTCCACATTCTCAGTGGAGAGACGGGTCCTCCTCTCTGTTACAACACCCCCTGCTGCGCTAAGTCCCTCTCCGAAAGAACACTGGATGACGGGCATGAAAGGACCTCGATGCATACGTGCCAACTCGGGCCAGATATCAAGCCTCGCCACCCAGTAGTCCAGTGGATCCTCAGTCTCTGATGTGGCTACACCGGCCCTGGATCCGATGTAGTTCGGTGACCTGGCGACTTGGTGTTGCCTGGTGGAGTTTGCCAGGATGGGCCTGGCAACTGTGGCTGGAAAACAGCCTGAAGTTGGCCGCGAGGCCGCCTCCAGTACTGCTGCTCCTCCGTGTCGCACAGGGGGGTGAGCCCTGTTGATCCCCAACATCAGGTGCTGTAGGCCTGCCAGCACCTGGGAAGGCAGAACAAGGCAACGTAGCAGTGTTGCCTCATAGTGCTGCATTCTACCTTCCCTCTGAAATGCGGGGATAAACTCGACACTTTACCCTTATAGCGGGGATCATAAGGGTGGCCCCCCAGTACTGCTCCTTCTCTTTGATGCCTTAATCCTGGGGTCCTTGCAAGGCATTGCAGCATGAAAGAGCCCATGCGCCGCAAACTGCCTGCCGCAGAGGACCCCATGTCCTCGATGTCACTGAGGACAGTAGTGTCGGCTCAACCTCTCCCCAACCACGAATGACATGTGGTACTTGGGAGGGTTGAGATGTCCCCCTAGAGGAATGCCCCATTTCCCCTTGGTCCGGTCACCTAAATCCCCCTCATCATCATCGGACGCTGCTCTGCACCGTGATGTTCGGGCTCGGAAAGCATCACGGTGTCGCGTCCTCCTCTTCCAGTGCCCGCTGCTCGACACGAGTGCCCTGTCGAGTATGCCGCGCAGAGTGTGCTCAAGGAGGAACACCAGTGGGATGGTATCCGCATGGTGGCATCATTGCGGCTTACCACCTTGTGCCTCCTCAATATGGCGCGAGCCACACGGCATCTCTAATCAGCAGCCACTGCCTGGGTAACAGCAAACCCAGGTCCCCAGAGCCTGATCTTGCCTCGTACTCGTACAAGTAGTCTATGATGGCTCGCCTCTGCTGAGCAGCCTCAGCAGCATCATAAGACTAGAGTTCCAGCGGGTGGGGGTGTCACAAATCAGGCGGTTCTGCGGCAGACCATTCTGCTGCTGAAACTCGGCCAGACGAGCTGTGGCCGTGTATGACCGCCTGAATGACTGACCCCCCTAGCCATCCTCAGTACCTCCGTCGGAGACCAGGGTACTTGGTGAGGAACCGCTGGCGACCAGGTTGAGAACGTGTGCCAGGCAAGGAACAGGTGTGACTCTGCCCATGCGAAGGGCAGACAGGATATTGGTGGCATTGTCACACACGACCTTGCCTATTGAGAGGTGGTGTGGGGTCAGCCACCTCTCAACCTGCCCTTGCAGTGCTGCAGCAACTCGGCCCGGTGTGGCTCCTATCACCGAGGCACACAAGCTGCAACACTGCATGGCACCGTCCGCCTGCACGAAGCATAGGCTCTGGGGGGGCAGGGAGCAGTCCGGGAAGAGGCTCACCGGATGAGGAGGGGGGGTGGAGACTGGCGTGTACACCAATGCGTGGTGGTACCACCATCTCCCCACTTGCGCTCCGTGCCGCGTCTCTGCCGGCTAGCAAGTGACCCATTGGGCGGTAAATGACACATACCGCCCCTGGCCGTGCTTGCTGGACCACGCGTCCATAGTAATGTGGACACACTTGCCCACACTGGGGTCCAGCGAAGCAGATATATTGCCCTGCAGATGGTCATGCAGGGCTGGTACTGCCTTCTGGGCAAGTACCTACGGCCAGGGACCTGCCACTGTGGTGTGGCCAATGGCCACAAACTCCCTGACGCTGCACTGTCTACCAGGCTGAAAGTAGCAGCTGCACCGCCAGGAGTTTGGCTAAGCCGGCAGTGAGACGCTGGGCTTGGGGGTGACTGGGGGACAGTTTCTGCCTCCGCTCCAACAACGGGGAAGAGAGACCTGCCTTTTAGCTGACGCTCCAGCAGCAGTGTCAGAGGCCTCTAATACACCGCGTGCTGGGCCAGGCTGCCTCTCCTCCCTAACTTCCACCGAGGAAGCAGCTGATGGGGCCGGAGGGGGAGGAGAGGAACGGTGGCTACCTGGGCACGAGGTAGGGAACGTGTGGGTGCCTGCACGTTCCCTGTCCGCTGCTCCCACCGGGCAAAGTGGTGCAGAATCATAGGCCTCCTCATAGAGAGAGGTGCCCAAATGTGATGTGGTCTTCCCACGCTAACACTTTGCAGGCACAACTTGCACACTGCACTGTGTTGTCACCTGGAGCCAGTGAAAGAACTCCCACACCGCTGAGCACCCGACACGATCTCGGAGCAGAGGTCACCTGCTGCTTGTGGGGCACTGGCACCAATCTCATTGGTGCCGTACCTCCACGTGCACCACTAGGTGCACTGCCTCTGCCCCGGCCCCTGCCCCCAGTCCTGCTCTGGGTTCAGGATCGTGCTCATGCTCTGAGGGACATCCCTCAGAACACTATCCTCCTCCTCTCTCACAGAGGGCACCCATGGACGATCGTTGACCTCATCGTCCACTTCCACCTCCTCAATACTGGAGGCTGCATCACTAACAGCAGCAGCATCTGGAACCTCACCCCCTGCATTGTTCCCGGCTGCTCACAGACTGCTGCTGACATCGTCAGCCTCCTGTCCCCCTGTGCACTGAGCACTTTCCTCCCGCTCGGGCGACAGGAAAGATGTGCATCAGTGCACAGCTCCTCCTCAAGCACACTAGCCCCACACATATGTGCGAAAACATATCCTGAGACTCCTCCTCCGGATCCCCGAAGGTACGGGCCATGTGGGCAACGAACTCCTGATAGAGCGGATCAGGTTCCATGCCCACAGTAGGAGCCTCAGGTGAGGAAGGAGCAGGCACAATATCTACAGTAGCAGCTCGGCTGCTCTGTGCCTGTGAGGAGGTGGTAGGAAGGCTGGGTATCCACTCTACTACCACTACCCGCCTTCCTTGATCAGAAGGGATAGCCCTAGCCCGGCTACCCCTAAAATATCGGGCACGGTAACCCGGCTGCCCTGCGAAGGGCCGGTAGCTCCTGGCCAAGCCTTCAGTAGGCTCTCCCCTGCCTCTCCCTCTCCCTCTCCCCTCCACGTGCAGAAGCACCCCTGCTCCTGGGCTCCCTCTTGTCCTGCCAGGCATTTCCCTCTCCCAAATTATCCCCCAAAAATTATATATATAATATATATATATATACACACACCACACACAAACACAAAGCAACAAAACAACACAGAAGCAAACAAATAAACACAAGCTTTTTTTTTTTTTTTTTTTTTTACACTAAAAGCACAAATAGGACACAGACACAACTGACAGCAAACAGCGAGATCAGACAGCAAAAGCTGTTGATTGCTGCTAAGGCAGCACTGTCAGCTACACAAAACACACGACAATGACCCACAGATACAGAAAGACAAACAAAAAACAGACAGAACCTAGACCTCTAAAAGGTCTAACACAAATTTGTCCAAAGGACTTACAGGGGGTTAGTCCTTAAAGGACTTTTGGGTCTCACAAAGTTAGTCCTTAAAAGACTGTTGGGTCTCAAGATGTGTGAATACAGGTGTGGGTAACAACAATGTCTAAACCACCACACTGAATCCACACACAGAAAGCTCTAAAAGCTCAAAAAGCGCAAAAATCTCTCTCCAACTCCTACACTGTCAGGTCTCCACTAACACCCAACTCCACCACTGACAAATGTCGCCTGTGAAGCAGCCTTTTATACCCAGGGGGCTGGCAATAATCATGTTAGCTGCCATTGGCTAATTTGGGTCATGTGGCTTGCTCGTCTTGAAAATAAGCCCCAAAAATTCGAATTTACAAGAATGTCTCGTTTTTCCGAAATTCTCTTATATGAAATCCTCGTAATTACGAGGATCTTCGGGTTTTCCGGGCCCTGGAAGATCGCGGATTCTCGTAATTACGGAGATACTCGTATTTTCGAAAATTTTCGTAAAAAAAAAAAAATTCCGCGGTTCGGAAGTTCGGAAGGCGGAAAATCCGGAATAATCCGCCGTTCGCGGACGTGATAAATCCGCGGCGGATCCAGTTTCGGGTCCGCACCCGGCCATCTCTACAAACAGCAGTCAAGGCAGAATTTTCCAACAGGTCCAGTTCGGGCTAGGGACACCCGACTGCCTGTCCCCAAACACACTCTGATACACAGCTAAAATGTATGGTCTTGGATTCTGTGTCAACTCCATGGAGAGGAGAGATAGACAATTAAAGCTGAGGCAGAGAAACATGGTGGATTCACCAACTGGGTACTCTGTCACCAGGGGGTTTGAATCAAGATTACAATTTGTTTTATTTCTGTAATTAAAGCAGTCTAGCTCTATGGTCTATGTTTGAAATGTCCATGGTTTGGGGTTGGTACTGGAGTAATGAGAAAGATGTCCCTTCCTGTCATGTTCTACAAAATAACATGTGATGGTATATGTATTTGTATGCCTTGCTTGAAAAAGGAAACAGTGTTTTCCGAAACCTCACAGTTGCCACTAGTGAATAAAGAAGAGTTTATGCATCAAGAGAGTGTGTCTGGTTTATATTGCCTATATATATATATATATATATATATATATATAATTATATATATATATATCTTATTAAAAATTAAACGTACATGTCGCAAGGAGGTAGAATTGGTTTTTCTTAACCCAAATCCTAGCTCCTAATATCAATTTGTTGTGGAATATCTACCAGGTTATTGTCCTGGGCTGTCCTGTACAAGCACTAAGGAAACCTGGCAGTTTTCTTTGTGCTAGCGTTCCTAAAAAAAGAATAGAGGTAGGAATTATCACACCTACATCCCTGCTCAATGAATTTTTAGTGTTTTTTTTCACTTTAAATACATTTTAGTTATCTTTAAAAAACATAGAACAGGGCTCTAAACTACATGACCACTGGCAGACAAACTATTAATTGTCATAACAGAAACACTACAGCATTGAACGCCTTGATTTATGTCGGTTGCCAGGTCCATTTTAAATGGTTATTTCAAAAAGAAAATATTAAAAAGGAAAAAGTTAAAACCAGCATTTTTTCTAACCAAAAATATTCATGTTCTTTTTTTACCAACATGACTTTGTGCCTGTGCAGAACTTCACAATTTCTTATATTCGTGTGTGTGACCCATCATTACACACCCATTTTGTCATTAAGATTTTGTGCAAATTCCTATAAATATTTTTCTATAGAGATATAAGAGACAATTAGATTGTATTCAGGCAATTTGTGTCTGTTTGTGTTTTTTGACAATTAGAATAAATACGTTTGCACTATTTGACTTTGTATATGTGTTTGCCATTTGCTTTATGCATGGAACAGTATAGTTTCTGTATTTAAAAGTTCTAGTTTTTTTGTATATGTGTGTTAGTACGTTTCGATGTTTTCTAATTTTTTTGTTACAGTGTATTCCTAAGGGCTTTTCTCTATTGGTTTCAACGCCATCAATGTAAGGTAAAACTTGTTAATCTGTTTTTTGCTTTGCAAGGCACTCAGTTGTTTTCAATGACACTAGATATACTATGGAACGCAGCAGCCATTCATTGACAGAGAAAAGTGAATTAACACAATTTGCTAACAATCATAATTGTTTAAGTGTTATAGGAATTGCTTTTGATTTTGTCAAATGCACAGAAAGTCCCATATGCCTAAAGATCCCTAATAAATTGTAACACTTTTTATAATCTTGTGATAACCCTGTTATATTTATAAGAACCCTTTTAGTATTTTGTTATGTAAAAATATGGCCTTTACAAAAATTGGACAGAATTAGTGAAAGCCAGTTTCTTGTTTATGGCCCATGTAGCCATCCTCTTGTGTAAACTAATACATTTTTTGGTACTGAATAGAGATGGGATCCCGATCAGACTCGACCCGGATCCAACACTGAACCCCTTGTTTCCAAAATCTGAATGATCCGAATGATTTTGGAGCCTATTTTCTATAATTAGTAAATAATCTAACCTTCAAGGATTATCAAATAGCCTCGAACTTTCGATATCCTCAAGAATACGATAGGAAACTTGAAGTAGTCTCCGATTGTATTTTCGAGGATTATCAAACGTTCAAAGCTATTTTTGAAAATAATCGAAATAGCTTTGAACATTGGATAATAATAGTTCCGTTTTGGATTTTCAGGATTTTCCCAAATTTTTCGGCGCCATCTCTGGAATGTATTAACAATTTAGATTTTCACATTTTTAATTTCTTCTGAACTGTGGTGAACTGTGGTGAACCTTTGATTTTTGAACATTTGCAGTATCATACTGTTGAGTAATGTTGGTTGGGTTTGAAGAAATTAGGCTGGATTATTTTGTGTAGTTGAAGGAAAAGGCTGGATAATTTTGCAATTTTTTGCAACAGCTACAGATCATTATTTTCTTGCAAATATATAAAGACATAAGTCCATCTATTACAACCTTTATAGACTACCCATTAACCCTACCTAATAGTTGATCCAGAAGAAGGAAAAAAAACCCAAACCACAAAACAGCTGAAAAGGGGGAAATGATTCCTCCTGACTCCAATTGGCAATCGGAAAGGATCCCTGAATCAACCAGAACTATATGTAGTAATACCACCAGACATTTTCAGTATTGTTTAGTTCTAAAAACTTATCCAGCCCTCTTAAAGATATTGAATTAACTTGCCATAACACATGTGCTGGAAGACAGTTCCACAGTTCACCGATTCACGTGTAAAGAAACTTTTCCTAGCCTGCGGTTTGAAACATCTTTTCTTCTTAGAAAGTTGAAAACTTTATCTGGTCCTGCTTTAAGTATCCCCCATAGACATGAAAAAACTAATAGAATTCTACCCCACAAACTATTAGGCTGGTACACACGTGCCAATTCTTCCTCCGACCAGTTGCCCAGGGGGAGGACTGTCGGTCACTGCAAAGTAGCTGCATCCAACAGTAACCACGGAAGAGCATGCAGTCCTTTAGAGGACCAATGATCGGCCTTGGTTTTTCCAGGAACCATGCAACAATTCATCCCTAGCGACTGAAAAACTGAAACTTCGGTCGATCGCCGAATTATTGGATATGTGTGATACCTAGCTTTAGAGGTGTACTTTATTTAGGTCTAAATCTGGTTTCCGGGAGAATTAACCTTTTTGTTGTCAAAATGTCAGTCAAAATCTACTGCTGAAATATCAACATCAACCTTTAAATGTTCCAGAACATACTGGTAGAAATAACCACTAAAACCAAGTATATATACACTTAATTATTTTCATTTTGCCTTTGCTAAAACCTTTAAACTAACAGTGCATGCATTCCACTTTTTGTTTAAAAATTCATTAATGTAGCAACAAAAGATTTGTTGTGATTTGTAACTTATTTACATATAAGTCAAGAAAATAAGGTGCACTCAAGGGACTTTTCCAAATGCTTTTAATATACATATGCAAGACAACAGCAACATTTCAGTCCTTGCCCTGTACCTTTTTCAAACTAAATAATATCGTACACCTTTAATTTCTTGACTTGGATTTCCAACTGAGGTAAAGCAAAGTGATTAAAGAAAAGTTGAAGAGTGAGTGCACACTATCACCAATGGCAATTGTCAATAACATAATTCATAGAACCTGCATAATGTTTTCAACTATCTCTCGTGATAAAGTTCACTAGCTTTATAGGAAAAATATAAGTTTAAAAGTAGAGTAAAAAATTATTTACCTAGAACTCCTAGCCTATAGTTAACGGTAACCACAATGACATTTCCAGGACTTGCAAGTATACTTCCATCAATCATATTTCCAGTTCCTTCCATATAGGATCCACCGTGAATATAAACCATCACTGGCTTCTTGTTGTTTGGATCGTGAATATCTAAAGGGAATACAATAGAATATTCTTTAGTTTTAGGAATAGTTATGATAATATATAAACATATGTAATATTGTAAACTAGTGCCTACACCAATGAAAAATCCATGTTTTCCAATGTTAGGTTACACATGAGTTCTTTCCCAGTTTAGGGGGTCTGTGTCATTTTCAAATAAATTTGCAATTCTGGTTCAATAATAATTAACATCTAAGAATCCACCCACTAGAAAGGCAAAGAGGGGCACACCTTACCTTTTGAGATGTAATGTGGGTTCGTAAAGAACCCAGTTTTGAATTGAATCTGAAGGTTATTAAAGTCTTACGAAACTTTCGGTTTTTATTGAAAATCGAAAGGAACCGATAATCGAAAGTAGCCGATTATCAAAATTGAAAAGTGAAAGTTGCTGATTATCGAAAATAAAAATTAGGCGATTATCGAAAATCGAAAGTAGACATTATCGAAAATCTAATCCTCGAAATAATTGATTTCGGTAACTCTTGAAAATGGAATGCAAAGTTCGAAAACAGCCCGGTCTAGGAAAGTTTTTAAAATTGGTTCCCAAAGCATTCCCCAGGTCTCTGTGTCATTTACAGTAACCTACCATTACTATTGTCCCTCAAAATGGACGAAACTTTTAATTGTTTTCTCCCATAGACCTCTTTTGGGTCCGCTTAAATTTTTGAAATTTTGGAAAATTCGAAAACAGAACAAAACTCAACATTTCAAACATCTCTACTTACCTTCCGTGCAGTAAAGTAAGGATTACAGACATTTACATTCAAGTGTTTCCACATAAGCTTTTGTATTTGACAAATTACAAAATGTTACAATTAGTAGATATTTCTCAGAGTGCACTGAAAAAGGAGAATGATAAAATGGTTTCCCAAACACTTTTGTTATATTTTATATAAAATTTTAGCAATTCAGGAATCAGAAACATCAAGATCACGAACAGAACCCAATCCATATTCAAACTTCCAAATCATATTGGTTCAGGTTCTTCTCTCTCACAGGCTCTCCATTTTCTACCTGCCTCTCGGGAAACTAGGCTCTGTAAATCTGCTGTTTACGCTCAGTTATTGCGATGTTAAGGCTTGTGGTGGCGAGATCCGGAACAGGAATTTGTGCGCCGTTGCAAACCTATTTACCATAGGCTGTGCGGCTCTTAAGACGTAAGTATTTAACGCCACTAATAGCTGGCGTTAAATACTTCTGTCAGGGTGAATTCACCCAGAGCAGCCTCTGGTAAATCCCATATGGAGATTTGCCCAGAGCAGTTGCGGCTCTGGGTGAATCTCCCTATAGATGTTATAAGTTGATTATGGAACTAAGCATGCCCTGAGGTTGAAACATTACCCAAATACATTGAAAGGGCTATCCTAATGGCATGATTTGGCATTGTGTGGTCCTGATTTTTGGTGATGGCTGAGGATTAAGTAATTTCCTGGGTTTGTGCTAATTTCTGGTGACTCTCTGGAATCTTAAAGTGAAGAGTTTGGCATATTTATAAAAGCACGTATCAGATATTTTTTTTTCCAGTGGCATCACTATTTTTATTTTTTAAGTCTGGTTTCAGAGTCAAACCAGGTTCTGTTTTTTTTTTTAATTAGCAAATTTTTAGAAATAGAAAATAGAATATGCCGGAGTTAGTGATTTTTGGAAAATATTGATACACATGTAGATGTTGAAAAATATGTGAGCCCTCAATTCTAAATGCGGGAAGACATTAAATTAATTAAGTTTTTATACCTTAATTTATTCTCCTGGATTACGGCCCTTACAATTCTAACTATTAATCAGAATATGCTTTATTTTGCTACACCATAACCTTAACAGAAAACCTATGTTCAAGTCAGATTTAAAGCATTGATTTTCCTTAAATTCCTTAATATAAATTTATAGAAATTAAAAGTTGCAGGTAATCCAGGAAAGGTTGAATGATTTGTAATATTAATGCATCTGTATACTATAAAGGGAAGCTTTGGACCAAAAATGAAAAACATGTAGAGACGGTAATGATGAACATTGTCATCTTATAATCATGTTCATGTACTAAAACATAAGTAAGGTGAAACACTAAGGTCTACTAAGACCAGATAATTACTATGAAAAATTCATAGGCACACCAAGGGCATAAACCTAGGGAAAAAATTAAGAGGATTACAAATCGATAATTCAAAAAAGGATAATATCCAAGCTGTGGCAACAACTATTTCAGACACAACAAGATGTTATACACAACATCATAAATTAATGACGCTACAATAAAACTTCCACTGTGCGTGGATGATGGCTGGTAAATATAACTAGTTATTTCCCCAGCAGTAAGGATAGAAAAAGTATATATTCTAGCTGCACATAGTCCTATTTTTTCAATACTTTCAACAGGTTTTTTATGAGATAGCAGGTGCTGTCATGACTATCAAGTGTATATAGTGTAATAGTACTGAGAATACATATCTTGAATATTAGAGCTCTAATTATTATTACAGTTCTGGAAACATTCATTGTAAAAAAAAAACCTCAAAATTGCCAAGTAGAAAATCCATAGCTTATAAAAAAAAAAAAACAGAAAAAGAAAAATCTATATTGTCCAGTGCCAAACAGGATAACATCTATGTACTTTCATCTGTGTAAAGGCCCCAGAGGCCTTTGCACAGATGAAAATCTGGGGCCCAATGTAAACTTTCATCTATAAATATTTCACACAACTGTGCAGCGCAGCATAGGTTGAGGCACAGGCTGTGCCCTGTGCTGTTCCTCTGAAAGCAAAAATACTTTTAAGTTAATACAATGTGTATCATTTCAGACAAACATTAAATAAATACATTCTGCTTGCCAGAAAATAGTCCTTGATCATCTTAATGCTTGGCATGGTGATCAAAGGACAGGGTGCCTTAAAATAAATACTTACTAAGTCTGAGCTGATTTTCGCAATATGTATTCATATCTTTGGTATGAAGTAGTGTATATTTTGAGATGTTCTGGAGGGTATTATTTATTTTTGAGAGTATAGAATGCCCTGATTGTTTGTTTGTTTTTATTATGTTTTATGTAATTTTGGTAGCCAATAAAATTTGGCTATAGTTTTTCTTCACAAAAAACTATAGTGAGGCTAATATTGCAGAGATACCTTATGTTGTCTTTTGGCCTCATTTCTAAACATTCCCTATCTTGAACCCTTGTCCCCCTTTTGAACTTGTTCCTATCTAAACGTGCTTGTGAGGTTCTCATTCATCCAGGTCATGGTATATCTGTTGTGTTCAATTAGATCAACTGGACTTGAAGTTTAGTTCTTGAGACGTTTTGCTAGTCATCCGACTGGCTTTCTCAATTCAGAATGACTTGTACAAGAATCTGTGGCAATGATGTACCCTGGTATCCCAATTAGCATATCACAGCCAGGTATTAAGGGCGTGATTACATAGTGGCTAATTGATTACAACAGATATCCTATCTAAACGGTCTTGGAGATTGAGAATTTTCCTTCACATTAGTTCTACAAATAAGTATATGTAAGAAGCTAAGGTTTGCCTTAAGGTCCAAGATACCCACTACCTCCTCCCTTCACTATATTCACTACCCCTTCCTTAAGATCTTCCAAGGCCACTTTCCCAGTACACAATTATGTTTTCTAAACCCTATGATATATTAGACATACAATTATCCATTACATCAACCTAGATATTGCCCTGGTCACCATACATTAATTAAGTCAGTATTTAATGGCAGCTTAACTAATAATCTACTCCCATTTTTTATTAAATTTGTGTGACATTTTGGGATTTACACATGTGTGATCACAGGGGACAAACTGATATACACAATGTATATGGACAGGTGTTTGGGATATCAATTGTGCCATGTTTGGGCTCTTTGTTGGGTGAAACAACTGTTTGGTTGGGGCTGTTGGCGAATCCGGCAACAAGCCCTAATCAAATGACCATTTCACTTACAAAGCACCCATACATGGTAAGATTGTTGGCCGAAAAGGCCATTCAACACAACTTGACATCATGCTCCGCCCCCACGATTGCACCTTAAACACTTTCTGAGGAAACCTTCCACCTAAGGCTGGTACACATGGAGGGACAAATGTCCATCGGTCGTGGCAAATTCGCCCGCGGCACAATTTGCGAACGATCGACCGTGCGTTCTCATAGGGAACCGCATGATCGATCGAAATTTTTCAACATGTCCTTTCATTCGTTCCTCAAATTTGGATGATAGACCGAAGTGCCATGAATTGGATGTCGGCCAAAAATATTGGCTGGTGTGTACCAGCCTAAGACCTCTTGGAATCATCAGTATTTGGGATCTTCTCTAAAGTTTAAGTAAACACTTCCCCCTTCCTTCTAACTATTTTTATTTAATGTAACTTTAATTTTTTTATATTTATTAAAATCCTTGGGGGTCATTATAATAAGCCTAAAGCGAAGTAATTTATTTTGTTTTAGAATTTTGCTGGAAAAAATATAGTAGCATCTTTCGTAGAATACAATAGATAACCTTCACTGAGAAACCTAAGCTCCACAGGGAAGTTTTTTCCTTTGACTATTTTGTGTTGTGCACTTTTAAACAAGGAGTGTGTGGTGCTTTGGGGAGCATAAGTGCAATGTGCTTACTTCTCTGACACTACTATTGTCTGCCACAGTAGCATCAAATGGACTTCCCTTTTCCAAGCCATGCCCTTACCTACAATTCTAACTTAGTAGCAGGGAAATGAAATAGAGATCAGGCTGCTTCGGGCCATTGATGCCTAAGCAAAAAATCATCTGGTACCCCTTACCAACACAACGTTTGGTTACTACTCTTTAGAGACAACATTTTAAGCAAATGACAGAGAGGGAATTGTTCTGTATTTGGCCGTACACAATGTAGTCGCACTAAGAGTCCAGAGTGCTGTATTGAGTAGAAGTAATGATGCTATCTCTATACTTAAAATAATGGTAGTGTCCAAGATTTTACTCTTACACTGTGATATCAGATGTTAACATGAAGGTCACATATCAAGTAAACAAGTGGAACAGCAACATGTTTTTAAGCTCTCCATTGCTTTGTTATATTTATACTGTCAGCTCATTGATGAAGTTTTTACTTTGTGACTTGTCCTGCAATATGGGAGTACAGAAGGTAAAGTACAATGGTTACTTTCCAAAAAAACCTATACCATAACATAATATGGAGCTTGTCTAACGACTACTCCATCTAGTCCAACTTTATACTCTACCTATAATGTCTGTCTAACAGTTTCATTGTACATAATATGGAGTGTGCTAAGACTACATCCATCTATCCAACCTTTATACCCTACCCATAATGTCTGTATACAGTTACATACTGTAATGTTATTATTCTTCAATATTAATTTCTTCTTCTTATATTCTATTCTTTCTTTCTCTCATTATAGCAAAGCGGCTTGTTGTTTTATCATTAAAGGGAAATTAACCAGTAGCCTCCATATTACATTGAATAAAAGACAGGACACGTTGCTTGTTCCTTATTTTTCATCATTTCAGACTTACTAAAACACTGCTAATATTATTTCGGTTAGAAGTCCTGAAGGTGTGTTCCAGGTCCATCCAAAAAGGTTAGAATTAAGATCTTCCAGAATGGCTTACCTTGACGTGGTTGGAAGGTTTTTCATTATTAATGTGATCACAGTAATGTATACTAAAACCCCTTTGTCTATGGTGTATGCCAATGTGCAGATAATGTGATATTGTATGGGGCCTACAATGTGCATTGAGTGTCTTTGTTTATATTAATGTTTGACCAATCAGTAGCAACTAGAGTGGACTAAACTCAAACCCGAGTTTGAGCCAAACTATTCGAGTTTGAATGGACCAGGATTTCTCAAGCTATCCGGGAACCCGGATTTCTCGGACTTTCGATATTATCGAATTTTTGAACGTTTGAGGCTCATGAAATGTCTATTATAACAATACGCAGTAAATATCGATTAAACGAATATGCGAGTAAAATGTCTATTATACCAATACGCGAGTAAATATCGAATTAAACGAATAGCGAGTAAATTGTCTGTATAACCAATACGCGAGTAAAATATCCGAATTAACGAATATGCGAGTAAAATGTCTATTATAACCAATAATGAGTAAATATTGAATTAACAAATCTGCAAGTCGTTTATGGGATAATTATCCAGACTAAAATTTCCAGACTAAATAGGATATTGAAATGTACAAAATGTAAGATAGATATTTCTTCTGTCAAACCACTTTTATCAGAGAGGTTTTATTGCTTCAAGAAAAACAATTGAGGCTTTGGTCCCTTTTCGCAAACGCACATAGCCACTATTATATTTTGACAAATGAACAAAAAAACTAGCTTCAATCTTTAAAAAAATTCTAGAGAAAAAGAAAAAAAATTGTATTTGTCCATTTTCAAGTCTGAATCCATCTACGATAATCTCTCACTTCCTTCTTGCTTTGTTGGCAGCTTTTCTCTTAATTTATATTATTCAAATTAAATTCCAGTTCTATTAGATTTAAATAGTTTTTTATTATGATTATAAAAAAGAAGTAGCCTTATAATAGATAGCACTTTTTTTTACATGTTTACAAATTGATTCACTCTGGCATCAATATTAGTGGTTTTGTATCCTGTGGTGGGTTAATAAATTTTGTATTGAAATGGTAAAACCAGCTGTAGAGCACAAGCATTATAAGGACCCCCCAATTACTTAGATCTCTGAATGTTCAGAGGAACATAATAAGGCTTTACTAAACTATGCCAGTATAGATTAACATAAATAGAAGTACAGTATAAAACAAATAAGGCTCATAGTGCCTCAAACTGTCTTACACTAGAAATTTTCTTTATATGATTTCAGGACATATCACTTGCAAAAGACAGTCCGATCAAAAATGTATTGATTGGCGTAATATGCGCCTGTGCTTTGGTTATTTTATCAGCTTTAATTTTCTTCTCTTCATAAGCGTCTTTTGACTTTAGGCAAGCTACTTATCTTCCATGATTCAGATTCAATGTATTAGATTGTAGGCTGGAAATGACTTAAATCAAATGCTTTGCAAAGTCAAATATGTTTTGGGAGTTTTTTGCAATAAAGCAGAAATATTCTATTGTAGCTAAATATAACAATACTTTAGCCCCTATGTTAGTTATCAGCCCCTTTCATAGAGTAAACTAAAAGAGGGGACAGCTTTGTTCCCTTTTTTATAATTGTAATCCAGAACAAAAATTATATTTGCTTGCTTGAATTTTAGAGCAGATTAACAATTTTACATTTTAATCACATGATGCCTAGCTTTTATCACAAGGCATCTGTGACTCAAACAATATGTAAAAGACAGAGGGGACTATTTAATACCAGGAGTGAAAATCTTGTTTTTTTTTTCTACTGCGCGCATTGCTTTGATTTTTCTGACTTTACAGATGACTTTTAATTTGAATTTATAAATCATCGCTAGTTAAGATATTTCAAGAAAAGGAATACCAAAGTCTTTAAAAAAGACCACACCATTTCCTGGTCAAAACCAGAAATGTGGGTAAAAGAAATGCAAATAGCAGCAGTGGCAAAACAAAAATTGTGTGCAGCAGTAACAGAACCAGTCCCTACTCACCCCCCACCAAACCTTACCCCCCCAACCCCCAAATTAAAAAAAAAAAAAAATATGCATGTGTCATTAAAACCAGATAATAGGCAAAATTAAAATAATAGGAAGCAATTTGCAGGATTCCAAGATTATAGAATACAAATACACTATAGTCTACCGATTGTATAACTTTTGATTTCATCATCTGCGTACACGTTCATAATACAACCGGACATACCCCTCACCCCATTGGCTACTCTCCCTCAAGATATGCATCGTGCAAGGGAAAGCAGGTGAAAGGGTAAGGCTTTGTAGGAACAGCACCATTGTGTTACAGCAGGCCCACTGCAGTTTGCCACCATTGTTGTGGGGCCAGGCAGGCTTGGCCCCACTGGACATACCCCTCACCCCATTGCCTACTCTCCCTCAGAGTATGCATCGTGCAAGGGAAAGCAATTCGCTTTGCGATTTTCGAATTTTAAAAAAATCTGCACAATCAGCATAACAGATTTCAGTGAGTTCCGCCATTTCTAGTGATGAGTGTGGTGTTGATGTTGACCAGCAAAATCTGGGAAAGTTTTTTCGCTCATTGACGTTGGCAATCATGTTATTGGCACGATTGGAGCAATCCAGATGATAATACCATCACCTTTTCTCTTTCACCAATTTATTAAATTTTGCTGTCTGCTTTGGTCACTGTCAGTTTGAAGCACCCTTCTTCCCATTTTAAATTTTTCAGGGCTGACGGCGCAAGGTTTCCTCAAGCCTTTGCCGCTATGCTTTTTCTGGTAGACATAGGGAAGATTCAATATATTAGATTGGGGTTACTTCCGGTCCGCGCTATGTGTGGTAGGGAATGTCTCCTTAAGTATCTAGCAAGAACTTTTTAAGATTTTTACAAGCGAAGATACTTTTTAAAGAAGATTCAATATAAGGCTATGTTTCTGTCTCAAACCCACATTAACCCAAAAAATTTTCGGGTTCAACGTGGGTGTTTTAAACGGGCCTTTTAGAGCACAGCGCCATTTCTGATTTTTTGGAAGTAGCTCTGTGCTAACAATCCAAAACCTTTCGGCATTCATTTTTTTGCGCTACCACCTTGTAGCGTGAAACCGATTCTACGGCTTTTTGGAGCGTTTAAGTCTCTCCCCCGCTCCTTACCTTAGCCGATCCCGGCGATCATACTGACGTACTCTTGTTACGTTCAGTGTATTGTATCGCAGGATCGGCTAAGGTAAGTTACGGAGCTGCCTTATTGAATCTCCACCTACTTTTTCTTTGATTGTGCGCTGTATTGCTTTATAACTAAATATAGCGTTACACTACTACTCCGTAGTTTTTGGAGGCCATCAGAACTTTAAGGTACATTAAAGGGCCTTACAGTACCTTCCTTTTTCCATTCATCCCCGACAAGCCATACTTTTAAAATGTTTGTGACTTGTTTTCACAGTGACAATCCTGCCTAAATTCCTATGTAATCCTGCAACAACTTCCCCTACCCCTACCCTTGAAATGGCACCCTCACCCTGTCATACCCTAATTGCTGACCCTAGTTGCCTATGCCTAAAATGACCCTCCCCACCACTACTATATAGACCTGGAGTTTTAATATTGGCAACAATGACTATAAAAAAACCAACCACCATATAAATTTTGCCTTTTCTTATCCTTTATTTTACTCTGACTTGGATATCCATCTTGTTTACATTAAGGAGTGGTATCTTTCCAGTACAGTTAAATTGGACCCCGAGAGTTTATCCAATAACTTCCCAAGGATTTCATAAGGCCTCGTTATCCTCGCTTTAATCATTAATTGTGGATCATTTAATTTATGAAAATTATATAAAAAAATGGTAAATTACCCCTATGCTCGTAATCTACAATAACACCATGAATTTATGATCTCCATAAAATAACATTGCGGTAGTTTTAACAATTAACGAACATTCAGTCGTACCTGTTACGGGGGCCGAACATCTATGGATGTCCCTCTTTTTATGTTACAGTTATTCCACGTATCGCTAATTGGCCTGACCCGTGCATAGTGCACTAGTGATAAAAAGACATACGGGAGATCATGTTCCATATTTGGGTGTCGTGCGTCATAACAGTAATTGTGACTAAACTTTGATGTGCATTATAATCTTGACTGTTTTGGCTGGATCATAAAGGGGCATGATTCCACCCCCCAAAACTAAATTTGAGCCCAGTCTGGCCCACTGTGAGCCATGTTCGGTTTGTTAAAAAAAACAGGCATAAATTACTTACTTGCTTTGTTCATCCAGCACTCTGCATTGCTCTCACGCCAATGACAAAACGCAGCTGCCAGTCCAGCCCCTGCTTGCAACCTCCGGCAAGCAGACGTTGAGACTAAGCGCCAGGTGCAAGCAAAGCATATAAGTATATTCTTTTAACAAAACAAACAATGGTGGTTGGGGTGTGCTATGGTTGCCCTACAACTACATAAAACTTTTTTTTCTGGTTGGAGATACCCTAAATTGTCAAGGGAGGTCTTTTGGGCCTGGTAATAGGTACAGGTCATTGGAACTGTTTTCTATTCATATTGAGAACAAGAATCTAATATTGAGCATTAGTATATGAACTACTTCTATCGCTGAGATATACAAAGATCTATACTTCTATTCTTCCACATACAGTGGGCATTGGGACAAACTTAATAGATGGTCTTGACTCTCCCTCCACTTTTGTTGACCATTTACACACTTACATAGATTTTAAATCCAGCAGGTGATAATATAAAGGACAAAAAAAGGCAAATTATAATTGAGTTGTTTTTTTTATTGTTGGTGTGCCAATATACGGTTTTATGTACCTAGGTCTATGCAGAAGTGTTGGGAGTTTTAAAAAACGAATGTTGCCATATGACTTCTAGTAGACCCTCTTATGAATTTCCTTTTTAAATACATTTTATTGGGCCTAAGGAAGGCTGTGCACAACTGTGGTCCTCTCTTAATTAAGAAATGACTTTTAACATCAGCATCACAACTCTCACTGACACCTGCAGACATGGACAGCATCTCTTAGCTATTTTTGGGTATTAAGCTTAAAGGGTAACTGTGGTCCTCCATAAAAGGGCTCTTTATTAAAAGACACATTTCCTACCATTAAAAACAACTCAGGATCATGATCATGTCTGTAGCGCAATCTATGCAAATTCTAGCAGCATAACGGTGGTGATTCAAGCAAAGCACTATGAGCTTTGAAAACAACCAAAAATCACAGACTTCTGCTGTCAGTGGGGGGGAATGAAGGTCTTTAAGTAGCTTTCCTCTGTTTTTTTTTTTAAAGAAATAACTCGGAACTCGGCTGTTAGGGGTGGGGAGCTGGCATCGCTATCATATAGCAAGATTCCATACCAAGTGCAAATGGCTGCATGGCTGCAGAGGATGGATGCGGATTGTGGGAGGGGGGGGGAGGGCTCCCCTGCACTTGCCACTTCCTCCAGCGGACGGGAGTAGGTCAGAAACCTTTGGGACAGGAAGACAGCGCCTCTACTCATCAGTTTGGACTGTAGGAGAACCATAAGAAGCACAGATGTAAAGTTAAAGGATTTTTTCAACACTACCCGAGTGGGGCCAGTAGTGGGTTAAAGTTGTAGTTTAAGGGGGTGGACATGCCCTTTAAGAACGCAGAAAGCTAGACACATTCATCATTTAAAGGTATGAGAGCTCTTTTAAATTGGAGTACCAAGACATTACCCTTTATATGTGAATTTTAATGATGCTCAATGTCTTTTCCATAAATACTGTAATATGATATACTGGTTACTATAGAGATGTACTGTGGGTTCTAATAGAACCCAGTTTTGAATCGAATCCGAGGGTTTCGAAGTTCCAACAAAACTTTCTGAACTCCCGGAATTTTGAAACCAACCCGACATTTTTGATTTTTAAGCGAAAATTCAGATAATTATCGAAAGTAGTATGATTATCGAATCGAAACTAGATGATTTCCGAAAATGAAATTGAACACAGCATAAAATCCGCAATTTATGGGAAATACACATACCTAACTTCACCAACCCCATTAGTGCCACCCCTGGGGTCCTAAAAGCCAACGTTTCAGACACACACCATTTTTGCGCATTTTGCAGACCATGCCATTTGCGCCCTCTTATATGCGGGTGCCACCGCAATCCCATTATCATTTTTTTCTTTGCCAGGAGCCACCATGTACTGCTTGCCACTCCCATACTTTGGCATCCTGGCGGCTGAACAGTGAGCTCTAAGGCAGACTCTTTACATATTGACAAACAGGAACAAGCTTGCGAAAACCGGAAGAAATACGAAAGCAGAACGTCCTTTCGGTCAATCCGTGTAAAGCGTCATGCCGATTTTCGGTAATCCTCCGATGTACAGCGCCGTAAAACCCTCGAAAGTAGCTACGATTTCATAACCCTCGAGCAGGGATCGATTTCGTAACCCTCGATAATTGTATCAATTCCAGGTTACCCTCAAATCGTAAATCCGTCAACCCTCGAAAGTAACGATTCGATGTCGGTAAACCCTCAATGTTTTTTTTTGCCGATTTCAGTAACCTTCGAATGTACAACCCTCAAATTGGGTTACATCGGTAACACCCTCGAACTAGCGTTCGATTTTGGTAACCCGAACTGTAGACTGATTTTCGGTACCCACGTATTTGTAATATCGGTAACCTCGAAATAGCGTTTTGTTTTGGTACCACCCTAAAAATAGAATGCGGTAAGCTCGAAAACAGCCCGATCGAGAGAAGATAGTTTTTAAATAGTTTTGGTTATAGTTTACGGGTTCCCCCAGGCCATTCCCCAGTCCGTGTACAGTAACCACTATTATAGTTCATTCTTTAAAATCGATAGAAACTTTCAATTTTTTTTCTCCCATAGACTTCTATGGTTCTGTTTTTTAATCTTTTGAATTTTTTGAGTTTACGTTAAATTCGAAAATTTGAAATGGGACGAACGCATATCGGGTTTTCGAAATCTCTACTGCTATATATGAGGGCTGTTAGCATAAATGGGCTCAAAGTTCATAACTAATTGTTCTATTTATTTTGCATAGCAAAACACATTTGTCCAATGACCATTCCATAGGTTTTCTTTTCTTTCCTGCATTATTTTATTGCAGAGATGAAAATATAAGAGAACTAAAAGCAAAAACCAACATAAGCTTCATTTGCCTGCTTTTATATTCCTTACAGGGCATTAATAGAGCCCTCCCATTCCCCTTGCACAACCAGGTCTTCCCAAAACCAAGTCTTGATCTTACACCAGATTGCCTTGTCACAATTTAAGGTTATTAATACAGCTACTAAAGTAACCCAGGGGTTTACAATCCTCACCGAAAACTGAGCTACTATTGATTGAGGGGGGGTTGGTTTGGGTAATTTACTTTACAAATACCACCTCCATCAACAATGATAACCAGCTCCCCTAAGCCCAACCTGAACTGACGCTTTAAGAGGCTAAGTGTGTGATACACATGCGGGATTAATGCTTTATTAACCTTATATTTAAATCTTTCCTTCCTTGAAAATGAAACCCTTGTTTTTTTCTGTACCATCATTCTCTCCTACGGCATTGTTTTAAAATATTTTATTTACCTTAAGATTTATTCTGTTTATACCTCGTTTTATGTGCTGCACAATTCTCAAATTTCCAAGTATAACTCTAATGTCATCAAAATGGTTAATAAATTTGACAATGTATGTGAGACATTCATCCCTGTAACAAAATATCAAACCAAAGCTGCTAATTAAAATACATATGACATAACATAGTCAAGCTGACCGATAAAATTAAAATTTTAACCATATTAAAAGATGCAGATGTCAGCAAATCTTGTCAGTAGCTATACTTATAATATCTTTATATATGTTTATTAAAACCTGAATTCTTCCATTCCAAATGTCACCTTTAATACATTTTACACAGAGCATATTGGATGACGGTTGTCCTTTTCACATTAATAATGGACAGAATAAATGATGTGTATTAAGCAAGCATGTACCTAATGTATGTTTATAGTATTATCAGATTTTGCATGGTCATAGTAAGCTCTTGCTTACAAAAGCACTTTTTCCCAACCCTCTGCTATAATAATTAACATTGACATGTTTATTTTTGAACTCAAGCATAACTCTGAACAAGCAATTTTATACTCATAATTCAAGCTTATTGCCACAAAGGAAGTGGCACAGCTGAAAGGTATTTTTAGAATGTACCAAAAAAGAATTTGAAGCATGATGTGTTTGAATTTATTGCCCGGGGAAAAGAGAAAAAGCCTGTCAGAGTGCCTTTATAGGTAGCCATACAAAAATGTTCAAATAAAGACAAAGGTTCCCACACACAAAAAAAACCTCCAGCTTATTACCTACTTGTTGTGGACCGCAAATAAGTATTTTCAATTTTACATAAAAAATACTTTTGTAAAATCAATCTCAAATTTGATTGGTTTCCATAGTATATTGATGACTAAAATACTAACGGGCATATTCTACTGAAACACTTCTAGCTTAACAAAATTTATATTATGAAAAAATGTGTTAAAACAAAAGAAACCAATACCCCAACCAAATCATGGCTTTTTAATGTGATGGGTGTTTACAAAACGAGGGAGGTCTTTTGTATGTCAATGCATAGTTTTAAACAATCAGGAGGTATTTACCTGTACATAAGAAATTACAGGGAGATTCAATAAAGTTCTTATCATCAATTTTTGCCCACCAATCAGATCTTATTTAAGATTTGAAAGCTAACATGCTAACCTCCTATTATAGCTGATTGGTTGGGGCAAATAAGCATAATTTTTAACGATAAAGAATTTTATTGAATCTCCCTGTGTCTAGCTTTCCAGTCAAACTTTTTGAGCAACTTAATAGTCCTATTAAGCATCTCCTGGACACCTACAGTATTTTTGTATGTTTAGGAAATGTCAAGACACACAGTAAGTAAAGCATATTTCTAAAAAAGGAACCTAAAAATGTATCTCAACTTAGTGGAAAATCTCTGAGTAGTTATTGCCGTAAAGTTAAAATACTTTATTGATAATGTTCCACAGAGAAAAGTACTTTGTGTTATGCAATGGAACAATTTTTAATTGCCATGCAGTGAAAAACTTGTGTAAAAATAAAAATGTTATTGTTTTCAGAGTTTCTTATGGTTCTTGTATCAACCTATTACTGATGAAAAATCCCCAAAAATTCGATCGAACCCAATTAGTATAGTATGTAAGATAGTATGTATAGTATTTGTGGGTTGAATGAAAGACACCTACGTCCAGTACAGTTCACAACCCAACTACATAGCAATCCTCATTTCCTGCTAACACTGTTTATACGATGGAAGGCAAAAAAAACTACCAAATTTATGAAGGGAAAAAAAATCCTTCTGACTCCAAGTGGCAATCGAGAAATATCCCTGAATCAACTCTACTTTATGATCAATACAGTTACTTGCAACATGTTCTTTGTTTGCAGACAAACTCAGCCAGATTTTTTTTTATAAACTGTCCAATGAAAAGTCACTGGCAAGGCAGTCCATAGTTTTTTACCAATTTTTTTTATCCGTTCTCACAGTGAAAAAAAACCCTTTCCGAACTTGAAGCCAACATTTGTTTTTTCTTCAATTCTTAATGGGAGTTGCGTGTGTCCTTGACATGGTCTATTGGTGAACAATGCTCCAGATAGTTTTATTGTATGGCCTATCTGTTGTTTCACTATTAGATCTATTGTATTCAAATTAGATTCAACACAAGCCTAATTGTATGGCCTGTTAATAATTTATCTTTTAGTCTAGTGTACAAATTGTGGACTTCATCGAGGTCTCTCTTCATATTTTCAAGCTCCCCCCAATCCCCTTATTAATTAAGTTGACTTCTCTGGACCCTTCCAGTTTCAAGATCCTTTTTGTTCACTAGGATCCAAAAGTGACTGCATATTCCATAAATGGAGCCTTACCAATGCTTTGAAAGGGGAGAATAACTATTCCTTCTCCTGAAAATTCATACCTCTCTTATACAAGACCATGCCATTCTGGCTCTAGGGATTCACTTAACACAGGCCATGTTAGCATAAGCAGCACAAGGGATTTTTAAGTCCCCAAAATGCATCACCTTGCATTTATAAACACTGAATGTCATCTGTCACTTAGCCAGCCCATGTACCAATCTATCTAGATCCCCTGCAACACTCGCACATCTCTTCAGTTTTTTTATGGTCGACAAAGTTTTTGTCGTCACAAACACAAACAAAGACTGCGACAATACCCCCTTCCAAATCATATAAAAACAGATTAAATAGAACGCGGCCCTCAGCACAGAACCCTGTGACACACCATTTAGTCATTTAGTCCATATTGATGAAGCCCCATTCACACTACTCTATGCATCCGATTCATAACCAATTTTCTATCCATGTACAAATGTGCCTCCCCGCCAACAGACCTTAGCTTATACATTATCTACTATGGGGGACTGTACAAAAACTTGCCAAAAATCCAAGTATCTACATTCTATGACTATGCAAAAGTTCTCTACAATCTTCCTCATGAACAGCCACGCAAGTTAGTTTGACAGATCTGATTCCTCCTAAAATCCATGCTGGTAACTACTTATAACTGCCAGTCTTGAAACCTACTCCTAGAATATGTTCCTTAAACTTTCCAGTAATCTTCCCCACCACTGAAGTTTAAACGTACGGCATGTTATTACCCCCGGCTGTGAAACAACTACACTCATTTTGAAATATTGAATTTTTTTTTTCAATTCCTAAAGGCACCACATCCGGACATGAGGGAATCTGCAAAATAGAAAAAATTCTGACCTGAACTGAACTGAACTTAGTTTCTCTAATACCGCGAGATGTATTTATCTGGTCAAGTGATTTATTATATTAATATTAACTACAATTATTAGTTGGTTTTCTGTACAAATCCTCGTTAACCAGGGCACTTGCATATTTATCCATAATTGCTACCAGAATCTAGACACATCTATTACAGTACTTGGATCTTTCTATAATGTATACAGAGGGAGGAAAAATTATTTAGACATTTGCTTTTATTGCCATCCTCTGTAAAATACAGAACTTATCCCCATTAATTAAATGCCATTAATAATTGATATTTGAATAAAAAGTTTAGAGTTTGAAAAACTTTGAAAAATCTTTGGATCTGTGAATTTCAAAACCACAATGTGAATCAAACCGGGTTTTATTTTTGCAACTGTAAACTGTCAAAAAAAACCTGAAAATGGTCCAGCGTTTTTAGGTGCCCATTTTTAATTCTTTAAAATAGTAAAATGATCAACCAATAGTTGATAATTGTTCTAAAGGGTCTTAGGTACCTTTAGGATGGGATCTGGGTTCTCACGAACCTGGATCTGACATGAGAACTCCTCGGTTCTGAATGCAGAAGATCCGTCAAATCACGGATTTTCTGGGACATTTCAAAATGACGGAGCTATTTCCAACATTTTCGAAAATATCTTTGAAGGTTTCGAAAATCCTCGAATTGTATTACCAAAAAATAGCTCTGTCATTCAAAAAGATTATTCCGGTTTTCGGATCTCGGGATTTTACGAGAGATCCGGGAATCCGAAAACGAACGAAACTATTGTAATTCGGCCATCACTCACTAAGCAATTTAGAAACCCCTTCATACAAACATTATCCATAATGTTTTGTATTGAAAGTTTGCATTTATATGCATTCATATGTTTGAACTTGCTATTGCTACGTATCTTTTTTATCTTGCTTGTATTTCCTTGCAAGCATCCTACACATGCTAACTTACGTTACGAGGTGGGTCAGCTTCGCTGGGGTAGTAGGGAAGAAAATATTACTTAAGAGGATGGTATCGAGAGGCGTCACTTACCTCTCATTCCATTGCAGTTGGTTGTAGCTAGATATCACAGGGCCCCATAGCAAATTTTAAGATGGCCCCCCCGCTACAAAAAAAAAATCAGTTGGTGCACGTTCAATCTAAAACCTGCCCAAACTGCAGTAAAGCAAGGTTTATTTTAAAGGGCTATGTCCACCCTACTAAGAAAATTTTCACATAGTTCAGCCACACAATCCTGTTTTCATTTATTTAGACCGTTGTGAAGGTTTACTATGTTTATAAGTCAAAATGAAAATGGGGTTTGTGGAGGCGAACATGAGGTAAAATTATTCTTAGGAGGGTGGACCATGGCCTGCTGGGGGTCCTGGAGGGCCCCTTTGGCTGTGGCCCCCCCCCATAGCAACTGCTATGGTTGCTATATAGTGATTCATACCCCCTCTTCACATGTCCAATATAGATGGTCGAATCGCAGCCTTTTGTTCCGTTTCCGGATTCCCGGATCTCGGAAATCCCAAAGATCCGAAACGGAAAGAATTTTCGAGGATTATCGATATTCGGGGGTATTTTTGATAATCCTCGAAATAAGATCAGAACTACTTCGAGTTTCCAATTGTGTTTTTGAGGATTATGCGAACGTTCAAGGCTATTTTCGAACGTTCGAATAATCATAGAAAATAGGCTCCAAAGTTCCGAATTTGGGTGATTCGTCCAGATTCGGACGATCTTCGGATTTTTTGGAACCGGGCTACGTGTCGGTGCGGGTATCTCGCTATCTCGTCAGATCATTTCTAAATTGTTAAAGACATTCTCTAACCAAGGATACTTTTCCCTAACCTGCATATAGTAAAAAAACCAAAGCAATGTTGAGCAATGTTGAGTAGCAGGAACATCATTAGCACAGTTCAAAAGCAAATGAAATTTACAGATATGGACATCATTACTCTTTTTTTTTTAGCCGCTGTGTTTTTTGAGCCAGTACTAATGTTAGACTATTTTTGTTTGTTTGCTAACAACTTGTGAGAAGTAAAATTCTGGTGTACGAGGAAAGTCTTGTAAATACGTTGTATATAATATATATATGTATCTAATATATAGTCCATATAAGTTTAGTGCACTCAGGGTAATTTTCAAAGATATTTATGGTGCAAATAGCATAACACGCAACGTTTCGGCTCACGTCTAGAGCCTTTTTCAAGGCACTGGCATTTGGAAAAGGCTGTAGATGTGAGCCGAAACGTTGCTGTTATGCTATTTGCACAATATAATCTTTGAAAATTACCTGCGGGCACTAAACTTTATATGGACTGTATTACTTATCTTTATACACCAGGGTGTATAATCTATTTATACCTACTTTTTGTGTGCCTACCATTTGGTCGGCCTTTATAATATATATATATATATAATATTTTGAATATTCAAACGGGTATAGTCAAGGGCACAACTAGAGCTTTATTCAACACTTTATTGAGGGTGCAAGAACAGCAACATTTCGGTCTTTCTTTCTAAACCTTAGATTTTAAAATATATATATTTTCATATATATGGATAGACAGACACACCGAAGATAGATATACTGTACACACATTAATAGAAATATAATAATTGAATTATTGATTCAACTAAAAATTGCACATCATATTCCTTTCACAACACAGATGCTCTTGTACCTTTTTTTTCAACTTTAAGATTAAGATACCACAAATGCAGTTTGATATACAGGTTTGATATACAGAGGTTAATATTAAAACTCTGCAGATGTGTGGAAGGTTTAAAATACCTTCTTTGTCCCTCAGCAACACTTCACACCAGGAATTAGTTAAATTCATTATAAAAAGGTTATCTGTATCATTAGCTTGAAGCAGATTAATTCTTCGACTTGGTTGTATAAGTGCCTGTAGATTATAGCTTTGCTTCTAGTTGTGACAATGCCCGTTTCTGATTACTGAGTTATGCTATTTAGATATTTACATTAGAACCTCATTGTTTTAATGATGCACTATTAGCGTGTCCAATGTAGTAGCATGTTGCCTGGTGATCTAAGACTCTAATTTCCCCCCCTTTTATATAGCATAAATGGCTCAATTACCCAGAGTTGCTGGGCTAAAAAAATGTTTTAATATAGGATAGCATAACTTTAAAAAATGGTTTGTAGCATCTGTGGCAACCTGATTCAAATTGGTTTTGCATGGTTTTCCATCACAATTTACAGAAGTCGCAATACTCTCCATGAGATGCAAATAGCTATATTGCACCCGAGCATAAATCGCTTATCAAAGGGTGATTTTAAAACCCCTGTATTTGGCACTATAAGATGCATTCAAACTGTAATTGTTTACATTCTCTCTGTTCTTCCCAAGGTATCTGCACTTCCCTATCTCATAGGCTTTAACAAGCTTGCGCATGTGTGAGGAAGCAGAGGCACTAAATTATAGTTTGTGACAAAAACAGTGATGGTCATTGTCATGATTGATTTTCAGAGAGAACATGGCTAGTCTGCAAGAATGTACCACCTGGATTGTATTCCTTATTTCTTTGAAATGCTATTTTTAGAAATGGATCTGTAAAGTACCTTCTTTTTACCCTATGTTAATTGTTTACGGTGGTCTCTTCAATTAGAATTGTACATACATTTCCCACCAATATGGGCAGCCGTAGGCTTCTGTACAACACATTCAAAACTTCAACTGCATTGAAAACTTGTGGTTCAAGTAACATAATAAAATCAAATAAATATGGTTATTAGCGTATTCTGGAAAAGGTTCTTTTTTTCCATACTTAAAGGAGCTATAGCTAATATATTAATGGAGAACAATAATTCCTAAATTGCTGTTCAGTAGGTTTGTCCTATCACCGGTATGATTCTACACAGTGGCTATACTCAAATCTATTTGTTTAAGCGGTTCAGCCATTTCAAATCCCATGTCTGAGGTGGCGAAAACCATAAGTTCCCAAATGTGTAGCCTTCATTGCGTTTACCTTTGCTTGCAGCCATTTTCTCTTTTTGCACATCACTGTATTCATTGCATTAAGTCCAGTATCACAAAGAAAATAGATATACTACCACCACACATTGCCTGGGTGAATCTTATGCAGAGAATATGATCGGCTTTATAAATAATGAGATACTGTAATAAACAATCTTTGCTAGTTGTGATGTATTAAGATAGTAAAATGGCAAAATATAAATCATTTCTAAATGTTGTTTTTTCCTATAGGACCTAAGGGCTCGGTGTAATTGGTACCATTGATACTTTTTTTCCACTGTAGAAAAACAATTATTCTTTAGAAATGGCAAAGTATGTTAAATGTTTATTATGGCAGCTTTGGGCTAAGAAGAACGAGTAAATAAGAAAAATGTTGCTCTTCATGATTCTTAATAAAATTGCTAATAGTTGATCTAATTAATTGATCCAATTAGCATATCCTAATTGAGAATTAGAAAAGAAAAACAAAGTACAAGTAATGTAAACCTTGTTCAGTGTGTTAGAGTGAATACAATTCAATGTTGATGTTTCAAATACTCATTTCACTAACCACTCAGATAAAGAAGTCATCGTGTGAGGCTGTGAACCTAATTTAAAGATCCTGTAGTTCTCACTGCATGAAAGGAACTTCTGTTTTACACCCTCTGATTATTGTAGATGATCTTTTATCCACACCATGAAGCTACAATTAGCTTATTTAAATTTAGTTAGGGGTTATCTGGCGGATTCTCCACTCACTCAATTTACATCAATTTGTTAGAAGTATTACTGAAGGGATTGAACCCTGCAATATAAATCGCAACGATCATAATACATGCATTAACGCATTCATACTAGTTAGACATCATGTTTATAATCAGTTGTGGATCTTAAAATAAATAATTTTCATTACAAGACAACCTACAAATGTATATTTGCTCTGCACTCACTTTGCTATATTTTATAGCTTTGTAGATTATTAGCATTTAGTTCTTGTTTCTTGTTTGAGTTAAATATCTCATGGTGAGACTGATACCATCTCCTCATGGGTACGTGCTCCAGGCCCATAAATTTTCCAATTGGTCCGGATGATATCCTATTTCACAGAAATGGCTAGGCACAGGCAAATGTGTATATTTTTTCTGAATAAAGACCTATGTTGGATTAATTCGGGATTTTATTTTCTGATTTGAATTGAAAATTTATGGTCCTGGAGCACGTCCCTATCGGTGGAAGGGTAAGGATACGGGAAAATCATCTAAAAAAACGGAAGGTATGGTGGATCCATAAGTTGGGGTCCCTTGCTCCAGCGAGTAAGATTATAATGTCTATTTTATATGTATAAAGGATCTGTGAACCCTGTGAATCCCATCTGTATTATGCTGAAAAAAAAAAAAAAAGAGTTATGGGGTTATATGCTTGATATCAGTCTGATGGGAGTGGCTTATTGACTCCCATATGTATAAAAGGATATGATTGTAATATGTGATAACATGGCTGTCTGTTTAGCTTGAGAAAGGGACTACATCCCGAAGTGTTGCTGCAAGAATGACCTGATGTATTATCAAAAGTGAAATGCAATATACAGTATTTTGAGTGCACTAGTCAAATGGATGAATATTTGGTGCTAACCACACCACACAGACCGCACCACTGATAAAATTGAAGGTGGAGTGCTGCTACTATATACGACAAGCATTAGGGAAAACCAGAAATATAACCTGGGTGCCTCGTGCCTAAGTGATAAAGGCTTTGATAAAGGCCTCACACATACAGGGACGAAACTTATTTTTGAGTGAAAGTGAATAACCTTTTAAAAAATCCTAGGAGTGCGCCATTGCTTTTAAACATTACATGCTTTTATTTATACGTTATAAAATCACTATACCAAACACCACACACTGGATAGACCCAGTGGCAAGAAACAGATCTATAATTTCTTCTCTGTAAAGATCTGTAATTGCAGCCCGACTATTTTTAAGCACCTTACATGGGTCTTAGATCATGCCCCAAACAATAATTTATTTAATTACCGGTGATATACAATAATATTATACGGTGATATGATAATAGCGCTATACATATATTATCTTAATACTTGTTAAACACTCTGATATACATCGTAATACATTATACACCATAACATCATTGTCACTCTGCTCTCAGATACTAAAAATACAGCAGAGGCTGTTCACATGACTACAACCTTGCACATGACTGAAAACAGACGTGTTTAAGCAGGAAGTATATTGCTGAACCATCCTAGCAATAACTTATCACCATTTTATCTAGGAGATGTGATTTAGGTTTTATTGAAGGTTCGATAGAAGGTTTTTCATCCTTGTATCCAATCCTCTCAAAGAAATGTTATACACGAAAATGAATAAGGATGACAAAACTTAAATATATCTATTACATTCAGTGGACCACAAATCTTTTTCTGTTAATTTGTTATTAGTTATTAAATATAGAATTTGGAGCATTGTAAAATCTCTTCTTGGATACATGGCAGGATTTATTTTTAATTTTTTTATGCAGTAGATTACAAAAAGAAAACTTGAAGGACCTTCCTATATTTCTATATGGGGATTGGTTGTTTGTGTGCTACTGTTTAGAGGAACTTCCACAATCACAATTTGCATTTATTCTAATTGTAGAAGTCACCAATAGTGAATCTTTAAAATTCCCCACTGGACATGGTATCAGCTGATTGGAGGCAATGTTGTCATAATCCTTAGAGATATGCCTGCTACTCTGACATGTAATGTTAGCTTTTGTTGCAGGGCATATAAGTCTGCTAAATTGCAATTTGATTCCCACACATTTCCTATAATATTAGTTCTAATTAAAATAGTTACTCGTTAATTCCCTTTGAGGGAGGTGGCCATTGTTCCGTAATGTCTGTGCCAAGTAATAGTGCTTGGTTTCTAAAGTTTTAGCATTAATTTATATAATATATTAGTTCATATAGCAATTGAATCCATAATGGGCACACGAATTCACAAAATCGGAGTAATTATTTTGCACACAACTCCAATTAGATATTTTAATAGATTATTATTACCAACCCCTTTATTTTTGACAAGATTCCATTGTGTTCTTTTTTTTTGTTTATAATTATCATCTTCTCTAAATATTAACATGGCGATGTGATTCTTACCCTTTGCTTTTACTTTTCCTTGTGGGTTCCTCTGATCTAATAACTTAGAGAACCAGGTAAGGAGTGCGGAGGGTAATTATAGCTTTTAAAAGGCTTAGTAAAAATGAACAGTTTGGTGTGGTGGGAAGGGGTCCTCTATTCATATATTTGTGGAATGTCCCATATCAAAAATCTATGTATACAGGCCTCTAAACCTGATTCAAAACCTTTTTGCGACTCTACTCCTATCGAACCCATCTACTGGATACAAGGACTGTTCACGACTTATCTAGAACCTCCTCTAAATTATGCACTCCATATAAAAGTATCCATAAGATCATAGTCTAATCACTAATTTTTAGGAAACAAACCTCCATCCCCTCAGATGAGGATCTATTACATCCATAGCAGAAACCCGAATAATGGAAGATCTAACAGCCAGAATATCAGACCGAGTAGATCACTTTGAAAGATATGGGCCCCCGAACGTACTGATGTCCATAGAATAATTCACCACATGCAACTTATATAGAAATGCTCTCTATTGTGCCAAAGACTCCTCGCCGGCAAAACCCAACAAAATAAAATAGAAGGTAATACTTTGTGATTTCCTAAATGTCACACTAGCTATTGATTGGTATACTGTGTTAAGGTTTTAAAAGTACTATTTTTATTGTTCACTTTTCATACCCCACCCTTGACTGCACCTTATATATACAGAAAGGAATTCTCAGTCGTCAACAAATAAGAGAAATATTAAGTTCAATTCTAGACCACACAGTTTAATTAATGTTGAACCTGATCTGGACTAAACCAACAAAACTTCAATTGGAAAAATGCAACACTATAGAGTGGAGCAGAGTCAAGTAAATACAAACTTACACATACAGAACCCTACAAAGAGAGATGGACAATGAAAAACTCTCATCAAAACTCTGCGATCCGACATGATACAGGTTCAATAACTTTCAAAATACCCTTTCAAAACTTTGATTGTGAAAATAAGTTTGTATTGTTGTAAAATTTTGTAAAAGTTATTTAAAAAAAAAGAATGGTTTCCATTTTACATTGTGTGCCAGTGCTGTTGTATGTGTTAAACACCACTAACCAGATATTACATATCCCTCTAATTGTTTTGCTATTGTTTGAAAACCTGCAATGTTGTTATCTCTAGATTTGTAAAAATAGTGTCTTCCAATATATTGGAAAAGTATCCGCATTTTGTGGGTTTTACAATTCATGGCTGCCAATTTCATAATGTTTCTTAACCTGTAGATCAATGAGCAAATCATAACTAGACCCTAGAGTATTTTTAATATTTTAATATTTTATGCAGCTTGATAGTTTGTCCTATCACAAAACCAAAAGAAAGTTATCATTTATTCTGTTTTGTGTTTTTATTCCGTGGAGTAGAATTGCAGCCCCAGCAAGTATTCCATTTCAAGCACAGCAAGTTATTGAGATCCAAATTGGCCCTCATAAGGTTTTCCTACTTCTTTTTCACAAATGTGATATGAGCCTGCTCATTAAAGTGTCTTCCAAATCAATGTCTTTCACTGTGCACAGTACTATTAGTTTAATAACTTCAGTGATAAATGACTGAAGAACAAGACTTTCCTTTCCTCTAGATGAAAGTCATTTTTTTGATTAGGGGACAAGATTGAGATGATGGAAATTGATGATTAGTCTCAGCCAATAACGTTTATCTGTAGATATTTTTTTAACCCACTTATATTCATCAGAAAGAGTGGACTTGTTCATTCTGTTTTGTCCGATTTCAGGCTTTTTAGCTAACATTATGGTGCAGATAATGTAGAAATGTGCTTGATAGAGGTGAACAAAACTGGTTTTGTTCCGCCAGTCTGGTCCGAAATTATGAAAATCCGTATCACACCAATTGAAAAGCGGAATTTTTCATTTTTTAACCCCGGTTTCGAACCTTTAACTGGAATTTTAGAATCTCCCGTTTTTTAAAATGTTTGATATTTTTAATTTCAATAAGTTTGGACTTTCAGAATTTCCAAAAGTTCTGTCAGATCTGGTAAATTTTGGATCCGCAGTTCCAAAATAAAACCGTATTCATTTTAAACCCGTGGCTCATTTCTATTGCTGGGAGTGTTGTGTGAAGTAGAAGCATAATTTCTGCTATTTTATAGATCACTGGTTTCACCTTGCATATGCTATGTACAGTAGTTGGTACCAGTAATAGAAAGGCCTAGTTAAAATGCAAGTACAAAAGCAACTACCCTTGTAAGAAGAATGGATAATTGTGTTATAAAACTTGAATGCAAAGTTGGGTTTGTTTTTCTCTATAAGCAGGTTTTAAAAACCTGCGGTATCGTAACTTCCGATAGCGGCAATTTTCATAAAGTATGATCACGGCCATTAAATTTACAGCGCAATCAGAATTGTACATTTACGATCGCCTGTAAGGATCTGTAAAGTGCGGTATTGCAAATAGAGATACCACATCTTTATAAATACGCCCTAAATGAGAGGCAGTTGCAGGGGGATCTTTTACAAATATGTTACAGTTCATACAAAATCAGTAAAGAAATTAATTATACTGATGTCTCAGTAGTAAATACAGTATATTGCTCGATTGGATCCATATTTTACCAGCAATTTCATAGTATGATGCCACCCAATGCAAAAGCTTGCTTATATCTTGTTTTCATGAACTTTATAATATCAAAAGTACATTAACCGATCTCTGGGAAAGACAGACAGAATTTGTGAGATTCTAATTATGGTACACACATCCTGCGTTATTCCCATAACAGTATAGGGAGAATCTTTGGTAGTGACATGTTTCCTACGACCGAGGGGGACTCTCTATACTTTAGCACAGGGGGTTGACCACGGGTGAGGAAAGTTGGAACATTGGAGATTGGGAACTCAATGAATTCTCTTTTGTGTGGTACACAATTTCAAAAAAGAAGGCGATTCAGTTGTATCCATTGGAATATTCCCTTTCTCTTTCATGTGTGTACCCATCTTAACTCACCACCACCACTGGTAAAATGGGGAGTGGAGGAGGAATTATGCCCAGCATGTTGAATCAAACCTTTCAAGAATTTCAGATAGGTTTTTCTTAATTTAGCATATACTAGACCTTGATGGACATCTTGTAGCAAAGACTATAAAATATCTGCTCACGTAATGTCATTTTAGGACTTCTCCTGAGGAGCTGATGTCTGCAAAGGACCAACCCAACATTGTGTATATGTGTATATTCAAGCCTTTTATTTTTAATTCTGGCACCATTTACTTCCTGTATTGTTGGTATAATATAAGCTTGTTCTAGCAGTAGCCAGATGTAAAAGCTATATTGCTTGCCATTAGGGTTTTATGTTATTTAGAAAGACCTGGCAACCATCAAGGTTTCTGTCTTGCTTTTGAAAGCAAGAACACGTCTTAGTCATTTTGTTTTCTATCTTCCATATATACTGTCGGCTTGCCAGAGAATGACATCTAAATTAATAATCTAGCAAAGTGAACTAGCAAAGAATCTGTGCACATTTCTTTTGCAATTTCTTTCTACATTGATGTAAATGTCAATAACAAACCAATTATACTCATCATGTTTTTACGCTGTTGGCAAAAAATATTTAGCCTGTAGAGCAAATGTTCAAAAACCTTAGCCTAGCATGAATTCTTGCTGACGAGTAACCATGAAATGATTTTAAAAATATAACCTTTCTGAAAACAAAATGTTTCTAAGTAGAGAAGAGAATCAAACGGTGCAGTCAAAATATGAATTCATGGTTCTGAAATTATTAGTTTATGCTGTTACCCACTTTTAACCTATGTCAAAATAAAAAGATATTAGTTCAAAGATTCTGCCATTAAAGCTGTAATATCAGTCATTAATAGCTTTGACTGACTTAATCAATAACTGTTGTGTTTTCTTCATATTTATATAACAATTTGGTAAAAGTAGTGTTTGATCATCTGATAATATTGCTTTATTTTCAATAGGAAATAAAGATGTTTTGGAAAACGGTATTTTTTTTGTTTCAAAATTGGATTCAAAATGTTTTGAAACGAACACAATAGTCAACCTAAAAAGTCATGGGAGCTAAGTTCTAATATTTTCTGCGGTTTGGTATTGAATATTCAATTTGAAGTGTAAGTTCTAAAAGTTTCAAAATTCATTATCCTAAATTTCTGCAGAACCAAAACCAGCAGTTTTGAATTGAACCAAGTTTTGAAACAAACCCAAATTCTATCCTATGGGAAAGGAAGAAGATTCTTAGTAAGAAATCATAAAATAAAAATACCTTTTGGGTATACAGTAACAGGGGGTACACATAGGGTAATGTTTGTTTTTTTGGTCATGCGGCATAAATATCAGCAATATCGGCGTTTCGGCATTCTTTCATCCAAACCAGACGCAACGAGGATGGGACATGTTGGTAAATTAGGGTGGTCGCATGGTCTTTTTATGGCCGCATAATTAGTTGCGGCAAAATGTTGGACTCTGTGACTTTTTGCCATTACTATTTCGCCCAGCCCACAATACAAAAAGAACAATAGCGGCAACCAGGGCTTTCCTAGCCTAACCATTACTTGAAAGCAAGTGCAATAGGTTATATGAAAAGACAGACCTGAAAAGTCCTTTTTAACAAAAAATTCTACAAAAGTTTGCTACAAGAGACATATGCCAAAAAAAGAACTATAAGGTACTATGCATTCTATAATGAAAATGATGTTTAGAAGTGGGTACTTTTACCTTGATCGCAAAACCATAGGGTTACAGTGCTGCCGCCTACCCCATCCTATCTCCCTATAGAGAACGCTCAGACTGTGTGTTTCCTCAGCTGTGCAACTCTCTATAGAAGTCTACTGCAGCTTAGGGAAATTTCGTTTTTCCCGAACGACCGCTCGGCCTAACGGGAACGTTCTGTGCGCATTCTCGTCTGGAAAACCGATGCACACACTAGAGATAAAAGCCCCGTAACATTATGTGGCTTTACACAGGTTGTACCTGCTTAACCAGCATGTGAACGCAACCACAGTATGTATTAACAGATAGTTCAGTTCTGGGATCAAAATTTGAGGTAAAAACCCCCTCCTAACTACCTTTATTATCGCCTATGTTATATTTTCGGTATTGATTTCCTTTGAGTGACTTTAAATATAGTTTGCAATCAATTCTATAGCATACGGAAGAAACTCAGTAAATCACAGAGACAGTGGTCTTTACAGGCTGCTGTAGATCTGGCCAAATATTCCTGTGTCTAAAGGGACCTGCTATATATCATATATGATCTGTAAATCTATTTGGCCAACTTATCTTAATGAAAGTAAATTCTTGAATGAAACACTGTCCTATGTCTGAATACAAGTAGTTGCAAACATATTGGACATTTTCTTTATTGGAAATTTACAAGGAATTGTTGCCTTTATATTACAAGGCTAGTATTTATATCCGTAAAAAAAAGCTTCTCTTGACATTATGTGTAACCACTGGAAAAATTGTCTATTTAAAGTACTTCTTTTTAAATGGAAACTGTGGTGAAAAAGCATGTCCCAAAGTTCATACGGTTGCAGTACCCCCTCTGGCATCATACTTATACTACTATTTTACTTTTACCCCTTTAAAATCTGACCCATCTGTCTATTCTTTTTCAAGCTTGGTGCTGCCATGCTTAGTATGGGCATTCCCTCAGCTTTATCTTGTGCTTTGAACAGGAAGTAACTCTGACTTAATCCACCTATAGAAACTTCACTTCCTCACACTGAGCAAACTAACTCTCTGCATATTCAGTGTATTCCACAAACTCTCTCCAGTGGTATCTGCTGTTGCTTCCTTTTCACTTGCTAGAAAACCATTCCTCCCCCTGGCAAGTCTAACTGCAGACCCCCCCTTCCCCGGGTTTTTTTTATATTTCATTATCATTTTTATCAAAAAGATAAAGAGTAAAGCATAGCAAGAATTTCCATCACAAGAACCATTTTTGTCTGATTTAAATAATGGAGATGTTTCTTTTTCTGACCCTAGTGAAGCAGAAATAGTTCTAACCTACATGTAGCAGAATAAACCAGACACTAATGAATTATGGAATTTTATTGCCACAATTTAACCTTCAAGAGCATAACATGCATTTTGTATATCAAAGTGACATCTGTACAATTTATTTCCATATATTGCTGTGTGGACATGAAATTACAAGCTAATATTAATGTATGTTACATTTTTATTATAAAACAAAAGCACATTTGATGTGATCAAGCTCCATTATCCCATTATTGTGCCAGAGGAAGATGAACATTCAGAAGGATTACATCCTTGTTCAGGTTTTTATGGAATTTTATTCGGAGAATTGGATATAAGCATTTTGTCCCCTGCTATACAGCTAAATCAATGTGTCACGTGAAATTATGTCAATGCTTTCTATCAGTCTAAATACAATGCTGTCTCCTGGCCACATAATGAGGTCACAATTAAAGCCCAGATGTCAGACTGAGCCCAAATACATGGTCATATACAGTACTGTATGTTCTGATCCTATGGCCCCTACAAATTGCCTCTTCCAGATAGCAAATCTATACTTTCTTTTCCATGTGCATATATCTTCTTCCCTGGGGTGTCTGACATTTTGAGAAACTGTATAATATTTACACATTATAGCATATGAGTTTATGTTGTTTGCACTACATAGCAGAAATTTGGATGTTCCTAGCCAATTCTGTATGAAATGGGGATATGGAACAATCTACATTATACAGTGTGCACTGCTTATGATATTTGGTGTTGGCAATCTTGCGCTTACATAGTAAATAAGAACGACAGCTGAAGGCATAAATGCATGCAAACTGACAGCATCATATACAAGGCTGAATCTTATTTTTGTGTGGCACTAAATAGCTCAGTATTATTGTTTTATAATGCTGGGCACAGTGCTGAGATGTCTAACTTTAGAACCAGAGCTTTTTTTTTATTTTTTACCTAGTAGGATATACTGTACATAGGCCACATTAATACCAATAATATCATGTTAATAATGTTATTCCAAATATGTCTTTAGTGGATTTTTGTCTGAATTCTTTATTATGCTATATTTATATTGTTTTTAAACGAAACTAAGTTTATTTACCTAAAGGTATACTGCAGCAGCTAAAAGGTATTTTTCATCAAAACCTAAATCTGTTTTGTACCTAATGGTAACCATGAGTACAAACATTGACAGCTCACATGGCAACAATGCTCAATTGCCTCAACAGTCCCTTCCTGGTGCATGGGGGGATGCAGTGGACAGACAAATTGGACAGGTGTCCACCCACTTTCCTCCATTGACAGTACCCAGAGTGAGGACCAATCTGCTAGATCCTCACCCCTGTGTTTCTAGTGGTCAGATTTTCCCTTACCTAAAATATCACTTCCCACCTAGTGGCAGCTCTGCTTCTCAATCTGTAAACCAACATACTGTGCTCTGCAAGAAGCAGAAGTGGGACCAATCTGGTGAGGGAACTTTAAGTAGGTGAAATGCTAATTTTCCTTAAAAACACAGCGGTGAGGACCTAGCAGTTTAGGCCTTTATCCTAGGCACTTTTAATGGAAAAATAAAGAGGGGAGGTGGGGAGGAAGTATAACTTTCCTTTAAAATCTTATTATTGATTTTGCATCTCAACATGTTCTCTCATGTCACCCTGTTCAAGTTTATTGGGTTGATGCTATGTAAAGATATGGCCATACATGGGGAACAACTTATTATTAGACTTCTTTTTTAAGGTTTAAATTGATGTACAGTATTAATACTGCATAATATTAAACAACATTTTAGCAGGTTAAAAGAAGAATACATTTAAACTCTTTACATTATAAGTAAAAGACAACAATTTTACCCACTGGGGTTATTAATATTCCGTTAATGTCTTAATACAATAATTTAAGATTGTGTAATGTCTTTATGAAGGATAATACTTTTTTAACTGAGAAAAGAAAAACGTTTTTCAGAATAGTTAATTTGTATTCTTATTCTTGAACTGTAATTGCTTCAATAATCCTTTTTTTATATGGAACAATATGTTCTTTCCTTGACAAAACTGCTAAGCATTGTTACTATTACTAGCTATTCAACTAGTATATATATATATTATATAATTATATATATATAATTAATAGATATATAGATGATAGATAGATAGATAGATAGATACCGATCGTCAACGCATTGCAATCCATACAGTGGTCATCAGGACCTTTGGTGTCCAAATGAGAGAAATTTGTCCATCCATGTTCTAAGAAGGAACATACATACCTCTTCTTCGCCAGACGACTTATAGCCCCCAATGGATGGCACCCACAGCCCCCACATTCAACACACTAGTCACTAACACCACTCCCATGATCAAAACTGATATGTAAAGCCGAGGCTCCCTACACATTTGACAGTATATGGGCGGCCTGGTATGATGGTATTTATTACCCAATCCCTAATACCCGACCTCGAACATGAACACGACAAAATATCTCAGAATTCAGGAGTCTGATAGAGGAAACCACCTGCAATAAATCACTTACCACTTCCTTTACTCACCCTTTTCTGTATCCACAATTAGCTTGCTTCCCTTTGATGACCCAGACCCAGATATCTCAAGGTATCCAACCCTCAACTCATAATTTAATCCAAGTTACCTCCCCCCCCCCTTTAAGTCAACCTGCGACTGTGCGGACTATATCTGCACCAACACAGGCTCTCCTCACCCTGGTTTCCTTAAATGTCAAATCAGTTTACTTACTATGACAAGACTTTGGCTACAACCATCTCAATATTATGCTTATATCTAAATGATCTGTGAAATATATCTGACTCTGTAAAATGTATTTGTGAATCTGAAACCTGTGAAGACAACAAATAAACGAGTTAAAATATGTGGTGTAGCATTGTGGTGTCCTTGACAGCTGTCTATATAGGGGAGACCAAACAAGTAGAGATGTCCAACTTCGAAAATCCGGTCCGCGCGAGGATCCGCGGATTTTTGAAAAATCCGTAAATTCGAAAATCCGCGAGCGGACCCGTTAAAACGTATAAAAATGAAATTTCGGCAAAATCCCATTAAAAGTGGTCTAAATAGCCTTGGTAATGTTAACTTAATCACTCAGGGACCTGGGTAATGTCCTTAGAAACACGTATCAATGCCTACAAACCTAAAAATTACAGTCCGCTAGCGAGAACAGTATTTTTCGAAAATACGATGATTTCCGTAAAAACGAGGATTCCCGTAAAAACGAGGACCTCCGTAAAACCGAGGATTTCCGTAAGTCCGCGAATCTCCGTAAAAACGAGGATTTCCGTAAAAACGAGGATTTCCGTAAAACGAGGATTTTCGTAAAACGAGGAACCGGAACTTCCTGCCTATCAAAATGGCCAGTGCTGCAAGGCAACTATATGCCCTGAACCTACCTCCTGCTCAGGGGTATGATGATTTCCCCCTGGCACCCCTCATGTGCGGCGCCGGAGGCGCAGAATAATGGAGGGGCTACAGCGCCGCATCCTGCGACGCTTCGGATACCAGACCACTGCTCTTACCCTCCAGAGACAGTGGTCAGACCTCAAGAGGCAGAGGCCTCAATATGTGTCTGCCGTTCGGCAAATGATAGAAGGCAAGTATACTTTTTATTAATTACTGTATTATAATACGTAGTAAAATATTTTAATTCACTTCTGACAAAAATATTTATATATATATATGTTTTTAAAAACTCAATATCCTTAAATTTGGCTTGAGAGAGAGAGATCCAAGTTCTTTGTATTTCTCATTCACTGGTTATACTTGTTATTACATTTATATCTCTTGTATTATCAATATCAGCCCTATTTAAAGGGTAAGTAAAGTCAAAAAATAAATCACTGAAAAGTGACTTATTTAACATAACACCTATAAATTTAAAATGATACCCACACATAGACACAGGTAAACACACTGGTGGCCCACCCTTCCATTTCCATGGCAGCCTTATTTAAAGGCTAAGTAAAGTTAAAAATGAAATCGATCATTAAAATTGTTCTTTTTATCTTATAAATGCACACTGATACCCCACATAGACACAGTTAACACACTTTACTGACCCAACCCTTTATTTACATGGCAGCCCTATTTAGGAAGTAAAGTCAAAAATAAAATGTTATCAATTATTAAAAATTGATTATACACTCCAAAATTAAAAATGTTGTGTTACCCACAAAATCTATACAGATACAAGTACACACAGCTACTGATGCTCCCCTACACCCAACCAACTTTTCCCTTTCCGTGGCTACAATACACACAATAAAAATATAAGTACTTAGCCAGAATAAGGTATGAAATCATTGCCATAGAAATATGATTGACTTTTAAAGAAACTAAATATTGCCTTATTTAATCTGTATTTTCAACACAATTCAAAGTATTAATTAAATTTTTCCTTTGATATATCATTCATTATGTATTTTTTATTTTAATTTGCAGGAATCTTCCTCGGATACCCCACCCCCACCACCGTCCCCGCCAGAGGAAGAATGTAAGTGCAAGCCTATTGAAAAAAAAACATTTTTCTAAATCTTTCATTTGTCCAAGGCCACATTACAGCGCACACGAGCCCTCCAGAAACAAGCGCGTGTTTCCAGTGCGCTCATGTGTATTGCCATGTGAGTGCAGTACGATAGCATAATTGTGCAAATTGAGGATCACATTAATTGTCCACACTATTGTGTGCTTTTTAACACGTTGATATGTCCAAGCCCTTTATCCAAGTTTGCATAATTTTTGACAACTTCTCCGAGAATTGTTTTAGTAAATGTTTGAACATTTAATGACGTGAGAGTTAAAATTAATTTCCTTTTTTTTTAGCACTACCACCAACTAGCCCTCAGGCTACGGGCAGCCCATTGCCCCTCCGGGCAGTCCCTTGCCCCCTCCGGGCTCACCATCGCCCCCACCGGCAGTCCACCGCCCAAGAAGAGGAGAACCGGGCACCCACCAGACACGAATGCATCCTAACAATTTTTTAATCTTTTTTAGACCTTGATTGTCAGCATAATTAGTAAATTATCATTGATAATTATGAATTTTATTATCACTGATAAAAATTTTCGAAAATAAAAAAGGAAACAAATCTATTAATTTGGCTTGAGAGACAGACTTCTCATTTCTCATTCCATTTATTGTCCCCACTCTCCATTGTTTGGGCTGTATCTTGTCCCTCAGTTTTTAAGCTTAAGTCACGAAATTCGGTCCAAACGTCCAAAATTATCCAAGAAATGTTCACTACATAGCCTTTTAGGAAATGTTCTTATAATATATTACTAATGGATTGGACGGTGATTGTTGAAATAAACATTTTTTTTTTCTAGAAGCAGGACCAGCCTCTACAGGCCCTCCACCCTCTCCACCCCCTCCACCCCTCCACCCCTCCAGGCCCTCCACCCTCTCCACCCCTCCACACCTCCTGCCTCTCCAGTCACTCTGGCGGCCATGCTTGAGAATCGTAAGTAAATCATATGCAACGTTAATGAAATGTTATATACAAACTATTAATATCTGTATTTTCCAGTGTAAAATCCACGCTACATGATGCACATTGGGTACTGTGGGTTTGTCAATGCTTTTATGGGGGCTGCACCACTTCCAAAAAATTTTGTATGTAGCACAGTCCTAGTGATACAAAACTAAGAATGTTCTATCAATTTAGCAATAAACGTAATGTTTTATGCCAGCATTACCTACTGCTGTTTATCAGTGATCCCCCATGATGCATAATATCGGTTTAAGTGGAAGTTCAGTGATAATATATATACTTTTAAGGAAAAAAGAGCAGTATTTATCCATCCCAATGACCTTAATCTGCCCATTCAGCAATCCATTGTGTCTGTGTATAATAAATGCACGGAATAATGACTCCTGTTTGCAGGACCCCTAATAGAGACCGTTTGGTCTAGCCCTTGACCCAGTCCCTGGGTTGATTCAGTTGGTCAGTAGAGATCTGAGCATGTGTAACCCATCCACACACAATCAGTAGAAATCACTGTTACCATAACTAGGTATGCAATTAATATAAACTAGAATTTTAGAAATAAATACTTATACTGAGCTTTCCTTTTTTGACATACCGCAACATTATAGCATTGCAGTACCATGTATGTGTAAGTAGTTATCAGGTGCAAAATTGCATCACCCGCATGGTGCTTTAGGAAATGTGCTCAAACATCTTCACCACAATTCTCTCAATATCTTCCTCCACAGACTACAGAGCTGCGGCGGGAGATGCGCCACATGGTGCGGCGCCTGGACCGCCGCGGACCGCCGCCTACCAGACTGGAGAGAGGGCACCCCAGTAACCCCCTTTTTTTTGTTTGTTTGTTTGTTTATTTTTTGTAAATAGATTTTTAAAAAAAAAAATTTCATATTATATAACACTTCTGAAAAAAATGTTTTTGGGCTTTATTTTTCGTATATCAAATTATTCAGAAGATTCATAATCAATTTTTATTTAAAAATTACAATCACCATATCTATTTAGCTAGCTATATGTCTGGTACTTTATATGTATATACCTTAATGCCATACACACACCACATTGGCCACATTCCCCTATATAGTAGTTTGCCCACAACAGGCAAAGAAGGCGATGGGGGTACTGGTTTACATAATGTCCACTGCGGTTGCACCCATTTGTTGTGGGGCAAGGCCCACCGCTTGGCCCCTGGAACATATCCCGCAAACATTGGCGACTCCACTCCAAGGTATGATCGTGGCTAGGGACAAGCAGGTCGACAAGGGCCCTAAGGCTTTGTCGGAACAGCCCCCATTAGGCCACGTCCCTTGCACAGTTTTTTTAAGCGTACAACAGCGGCCCGATTCTTGCCCATCCATCTGTTGAGACACGCCAGGCAGGTGGCCCCACTGGACATACCCCCACCCCAATGGCTACTCTCCCTCAGAGATATGCATCGTGCAGGGAAAGCAGGTGAAAGGGTAATGCTTCGTAGGAACAGCACATGAGTTACAGCAGGCCACTGCAGTTTGCCACCATGTTGAAGAGCCAGGCTTTAGCGCCCACCCTGGCCCCACTGGACATACCCCTCACCCCATTGGCTATTCTCCCTCAGAGTATGCATCGTGCAAGGGAAAGCAGGTGAAAGGGTAATGCTTCGTAGGAACAGCACCATTGAGTTACAGCAGGCACACTGCAGTTTGCCACCATTGTTGAAGAGCCAGGCAGGCCTGGCCCCACTGGACATGGAGTACTGCTCTCGGGCCAGGCAGGATTGACCCAGAGCTGAAAACATTAGCCACAGAGTAGCTGTTGCGGCTGTATGAGATGGTCAGAGTAGGTGACACCACAAAGGTGCCTCATGGAGAGAGAACAAAGATCAAATATGGAGTACTGCTCTCGGGCCAAGTAGGATCGACCCAATCTTAGAAAAATTAGCCACAGAGTAGCTGTTGTCGCAGAGCATTTGTTATTTCATAACCTGAATGCAGTAGAGCAAGGTAGGACCATATATGGCCCTGCCAATAATAAAAATTTGCCATTTGCCAGCTAAGCTGGCATCAGCTAAGCCTCTAGGTGGAAAATGAGGCGGAAGGAGCAGTATGGGTGGCCAGGGGCAGGAGGCCTTCAGTCACGGGCATCAGCAATAGGGGTGCTGTATTGAGATGTGATCCACGCCTCATTCATCTTGATGAATGTAAGGCGGTCCACATTCTCAGTGGAGAGACGGGTCCTCCTCTCTGTTACAACACCCCCTGCTGCGCTGAAGGTCCTCTCCGAAAGAACACTGGATGACGGGCATGAAAGGACCTCGATGGCATACTGTGCCAACTCGGGCCAGATATCAAGCCTCGCCACCCAGTAGTCCAGTGGATCCTCAGTCTCTGATGTGGCTACACCGGCCCTGGATCCGATGTAGTCGGTGACCTGGCGACTGAGGTGTTGCCTGGTGGAGTTGCCAGTGGATGGGCCTGGCAACTGTGGCTGGAAGAACAGCCTGAAGTTGGCCGCGAGGCCGCCTCCAGTACTGCTGCTCCTCCTGTCAGGCACAGGGGGACGTGAGCCCTGTTGATCCCCAACATCAGGTGCTGTAGGCCTGCCAGCACCTGGGAAGGCAGAACAGAGGCAACGTAGCAGTGTTGCCTCATAGTGCTGCATTCTACCTTCCCTCTGAAATGCGGGGATAAACTCCGACACTTTACCCTTATAGCGGGGATCTATAAGGGTGGCCACCCAGTACTGCTCCTTCTCTTTGATGGCCTTAATCCTGGGGTCCTTGCGAAGGCATTGCAGCATGAAAGAGCCCATGCGCCGCAAACTGCCTGCCGCAGAGGACCCCATGTCCTCGATGTCACTGAGGACAGTAGTGTCGGGCTCAACCTCTCCCCAACCACGAATGACATGTGGTACTTGGGAGGGTTGAGATGTCCCCCTAGAGGAATGCCCCATTTCCCCTTGGTCCAGGTCACCTAAATCCCCCTCATCATCATCGGACGGCTGCTCTGCACCGTGATGTTCGGGCTCGGAAAGCATCACGGTGTCGGCGTCCTCCTCTTCCAGTGCCTGCTGCTCGACAGCGAGTGCCCTGTCGAGTATGCCGCGCAGAGTGTGCTCAAGGAGGAACACCAGTGGGATGGTATCCGCAATGGTGGCATCATTGCGGCTTACCATCCTGGTGGCCTCCTCAAATGGCGCGAGCACACGGCAGGCATCTCTAATCAGCAGCCACTGCCTGGGTAACAGCAAACCCAGGTCCCCAGAGCCTGATCTTGCCTCGTACTCGTACAAGTAGTCTATGATGGCTCGCCTCTGCTGGAGCAGCCTCAGCAGCATCATAAGACTAGAGTTCCAGCGGGTGGGGGTGTCACAAATCAGGCGGTTCTGCGGCAGACCATTCTGCTGCTGAAACTCGGCCAGACGAGCTGTGGCCGTGTATGACCGCCTGAAGGGACTGGACACCCTCCTAGCCATCCTCAGTACCTCCTGGAGACCAGGGTACTTGGTGAGGAACCGCTGGACGACCAGGTTGAGAACGTGTGCCAGGCAAGGAACATGTGTGACTCTGCCCATGCGAAGGGCAGACAGGATATTGGTGGCATTGTCACACACGACCTTGCCTATTGAGAGGTGGTGTGGGGTCAGCCACCTCTCAACCTGCCCTTGCAGTGCTGCCAGCAACTCGGCCCCGGTGTGGCTCCTATCACCGAGGCACACAAGCTGCAACACTGCATGGCACCGTCTCGCCTGGCACGAAGCATAGGCTCTGGGGGGGCACGGAGCTGTCCGGGAAGAGGGCTCACCGGATGAGGAGGGGGGGGTGGAGACTGGCGTATCACCAATGCGTGGTGGTACCACCATCTCCCCACTTGCGCTCCGTGCCGCGTCTCTGCCGGCTAGCAGAGTGACCCATTGGGCGGTAAATGACACATACCGCCCCTGGCCATGCTTGCTGGACCACGCGTCCATAGTAATGTGGACACACTTGCCCACACTGTGGTCCAGCGAAGCAGATATATTGCCCTGCAGATGGTCATGCAGGGCTGGTACTGCCTTCTGGGCAAAGTACCTACGGCCAGGGACCTGCCACTGTGGTGTGCCAATGGCCACAAACTCCCTGAACGCTGCACTGTCTACCAGGCTGAAAGGTAGCAGCTGCACCGCCAGGAGTTTGGCTAAGCCGGCAGTGAGACGCTGGGCTTGGGGGTGACTGGGGGACAGTTTCTGCCTCCGCTCCAACAACTGGGGAAGAGAGACCTGCCTTTTAGCTGACGCTCCAGCAGCAGTGTCAAGAGGCCTCTTAACACCGCGTGCTGGGGCCAAAGGCTGCCTCTCCTCCCTAACTTCCACCGAGGAAGCAGCTGATGGGGCCGGAGGGGGAGGAGGAGGAACGGTGGCTACCTGGGCACGAGGTAGGGAACGTGTGGGTGCCTGCACGTTCCCTGTCCGCTGCTCCCACCGGGCAAAGTGGTGCAGAATCATATGCCTCCTCATAGAGGAGGTGCCCAAATGTGATGTGGTCTTCCCACGGCTAACACGTTGCAGGCACAACTTGCACACTGCAACTGTGTTGTCACCTGGAGCCAGTGAGAAGAACTCCCACACCGCTGAGCCACCGACACGACTCGGAGCAGAGGTCACCTGCTGCTGTGGGGCACTGGCACCAGATCTCATTGGTGCCGTACCTCCACGTGCACCACTAGGTGCACTGCCTCTGCCCCGGCCCCTGCCCCCAGTCCTGCCTCTGGGTTCAGGATCGTGCTCATGCTCTGAGGGACATCCCTCAGAGACACTATCCTCCTCCTCTCTCACAGAGGGCACCCATGGACGATCGGTGACCTCATCGTCCACTTCCACCTCCTCAATACTGGAGGCTGCATCACTAACAGCAGCAGCATCTGGAACCTCACCCCCTGCATTAGTTCCCTGGCTGCTCACAGACTGCTGCGTGACATCGTCAGCCTCCTGTCCCCCTGTGCACTGAGCACTTTCCTCCGCCTCGGGCGACAGGAAAGATTGTGCATCAGTGCACAGCTCCTCCTCAAGCACACTAGCCCCACACATAGTGTGCGAAAACATATCCTGAGACTCCTCCTCCGGATCCCCGAAGGTACGGGCCATGTGGGCAACGAACTCCTGATAGAGCGGATCAGGTTCCATGCCCACAGTAGGAGCCTCAGGTGAGGAAGGAGCAGGCACAATATCTACAGTAGCAGCTCGGCTGCTCTGTGCCTGTGAGGAGGTGGATGAGGAAGGCTGGGTAATCCACTCTACTACCCGCCTTCCTTGATCAGAAGGGATAGCCCTAGCCCAGCTACCCCTAAAAATATCGGGCACGGTAACCCGGCTGCCCTGCGAAGGGCCAGGTAGCTCCTGGCCAGAGCCTTCAGTAGGCTCTCCTCTGCCTCTCCCTCTCCCTCTCCCTCCACGTGCAGAAGCACCCCTGCTCCTGGGTCTCCCTCTTGTCCTGCCAGGCATTTCCCTCTCCCAAATTATCCCCCAAAAAATTAATATATATATATATATATATATATACACACACACACACAAACACAAAGCAACAAAACAACACAGAAGCAAACAAATAAACACAAAGCTTTTTTTTTTTTTTTTTTTGACACTAAAAGCACAAATAGGACACAGACACAACTGACAGCAACAGCAGATCAGACAGCAAAAGCTGTTGATTGTGCTAAAGGCAGCACTGTCAGCTACACAAAACACACAGACAATGAGCACAAGATACAGAAAGACAAACAAAAAAACAGGACACCTAGACCTCTAAAAGGTCTAACACAAAATTTGTCCAAAGGACTTACAGGGGGGTTAGTCCTTAAAAGGACTTTTGGGTCTCACAAAGTTAGTCCTTAAAAGGACTGTTGGGTCTCAAGATGTGTGAATACAGGGGTGGGTAACAACAAGTGCTAAACCACCACACTGAAATCCACACACAGAAAGCTCTAAAAGCTCAAAAAGCGCAAAAATCTCTCTCCAACTCCTACACTGTCAGGTCTCCACTAAACACACTCCAACACACTGACAAAATGTCGCCTGTGAAGCAGCCTTTTATACCCAGGGGGCTGGCAATAATCATGTTAGCTGCCATTGGCTAATTTGGGTCATGTGGCTTGCTCCGTCTTGAAAATAAGCCCCAAAAATTCGAATTTACAAGAATGTCTCGTTTTTCCGAAAATTCTCGTAATTATGAGAATCCTCGTAATTACGAGGATCTTCGGGTTTTCCGGGCCCTGGAAGATCGCGGATTCTCGTAATTACGGAGATACTCGTATTTTCGAAAATTTTCGTAAAAAAAAAAAAATCCGCGGTTCGGAAGTTCGGAAGGCGGAAAATCCGGAATAATCCGCCGTTCGCGGACGTGATAAATCCGCGGCGGATCCAGGTTCGGGTCCGCGAACCGGCCATCTCTACAAACAAGCAGTCAAGGCAAGAATTTTCCAACATAGGTCCAGTATCTGGGCTAGGGACACCCGACTGCCTGTCCCCAAACACACTCTGATACACAGCTAAAATGTATGGTCTTGGATTCTGTGTCAACTCCATGGAGAGGAGGAGATAGACAATTAAAGCTGAGGCAGAGAGAAACATGGTGGATTCACCAACTGGGTACTCTGTCACCAGGGGGTTTGAATCAAGATTACAATTTGTTTGTATTTCTGTAATTTAAAGCAGTCTAGCTCTATGGTCTATGTTTGAAATGTCCATGGTTTGGGGTTGGTACTGGAGTAATGAGAAAGATGTCCCTTCCTGTCATGTTCTACAAAATAACATGTGATGGTATATGTATTTGTATGCCTTGCTTGAAAAAGGAAACAGGTGTTTCCGAAACCTCACAGTTGCCACTAGTGAATAAAGAAGAGTTTATGCATCAAGAGAAGTGTGTCTGGGTTTATATTGCCTATATATATATATATATATATATATATATATATATATATATATATATCTTATTAAAAATTAAACGTACATGTCGCAAGGAGGTAGAATTGGTTATTCTTAACCCAAATCCTAGCTCCTAATATCAATTTGTTGCGGAATATCTACCAGGTTATTGTCCTGGGCTGTCCTGTACAAAGCACTAAGGAAACCTGGCAGTTTTCTTTGTGCTAGCGTTCCTAAAAAAAGAATAGGAGGTAGGAATTATCACACCTACATCCCTGCTCAATGAATTTTTAGTGTTTTTTTTAACTTTAAATACATTTTAGTTATCTTTTAAAACATAGAGAACAGGGCTCATAAACTACATGACCACTGGCAGACAAACTATTAATGTCATAACAGAAGACACTACAGCATTGAACGCCTTGATTTATGTCGGTTGCCAGGTCCATTTTAAATGGTTTATTTCAAAAAAAGAAAATATTAAAAAGGAAAAAGTTAAAACCAGCATTTTTTTCTAACCAAAAATATTCATGTGTCTTTTTTTACCAACATGACTTTGTGCCTGTGCAGAACTTCACAATTTCTTATATTCGTGTGTGTGACACATCATTACACACCCATTTTGTCATTAAGATTTTGTGCAAATTCCTATAAATATTTTTCTATAGAGATATAGAGAGACAATTAGATTGTATTCAGGCAATTTGGTCTGTTTGTGTTTTTTGACAAGTTAGAATAAATACGTTTGCACTTATTTGACTTTGTATATGTGATTGCCATTTGCTTATATGCATGGAACAGTATAGTTTCTGTATTTAAAAGTTCTAGTTTTTTTTGTATATGTGTGTTAGTACGTTTCGATGTTTTCTAATGTTTTGTTACAGTGTATTCCTAAGGGCTTTTCTCTATTTGGTTTCATACGCACATCAATGTAATGTAAAACTTGTTAATCTGTTTTTTGCTTTGCAAGGCACTCAGTTGTTTTCAATGAGCACTAGATATACTAATGGAACGCAGCAAGCCATGTCATTGACAGAGAAAAGTGAATTAACACAATTTGCTAACAATCATAATTGTTTAAGAGTGTTATAGGAATTGCTTTTGATTTTGTCAAATGCACAGAAAGTCCCCATATGCCTAAAGATCCCTAATAAATTGTACACATTTTTATAATCTTGTGATAACCCTGTTATATTTATAAGAACCCTTTTAGTATTTTGTTATGTAAAAATATGGCCTTTACAAAAATTGGACAGAATTAGTGAAAGCCAGTTTCTTGTTTAATGGCCCATGTAAGCCATCCTCTTGTGTAAACTAATACATTTTTGGTACTGAATAGAGATGGGATCCCGATCAGACTCGGACCCGGATCCAACACTGAACCCCTTGGTTCCAAAATCTGAATGATCCGAATGATTTTGGAGCCTATTTTCTATAATTAGTAAATAATCTAACCTTCAAGGATTATCAAAAATAGCCTCGAACTTTCGATAATCCTCAAGAATACGATAGGAAACTTGAAAGTAGTCTCCGATTGTATTTTCGAGGATTATCAAACGTTCAAAGCTATTTTTGAAAATAATCGAAATAGCTTTGAACATTGGATAATAATAGTTCCGTTTTTGGATTTTCAGGATTTTCCCAAAGTTTCGGCCATCTCTGGAAGTGTATTAGAACAATTTAGATTTTCACATTTTTAAATTTCTTCTGAACTGTGGTGAACTGTGGTGAACCTTTGATTTTTGAACATTTGCAGTATCATACTGTTGAGTAATGTTGGTTGGGTTTGAAGAAATTAGGCTGGATTATTTTGTGTAGTTGAAGGAAAAAGGCTGGATAATTTTGCAATTTTTTGCAACAGCTACAGATCATTATTTTCTTGCAATATATATAAAGACTTAAGTCCATCTAGTACAACCTTTATAGACTAACCATTAACCCTACCTAATAGTTGATCCAGAAGAAGGAAAAAAAACCCAAAACCAAAACAGCTGAAAAGGGGGAAATGATTCCTCCTGACTCCAAATGGCAATCGGAAAGGATCCCTGAATCAACCAGAACTATATGTAGTAATACCAGACATTTTCAGTATTGTTTAGTTCTAGAAACTTATCCAGCCCACTCTTAAAGATATTGAATTAACTTGCCATTAACACATGTGCTGGAAGACAGTTCCACAGTTTCACCGATCTCACTGTAAAGAAACTTTTCCTAGCCTGCGGTTGAAACATCTTTTCTTCTTAGAAAAGTTGAAAACTTTATCTGGTCCTGCTTTAAGTATCCCCCATAGACATGAAAAAACTAATAAGATTCTACCACAAACTATTAAGGCTGGTACACACGTGCCAATTCTTCCTCCGACCAGTTGCCCAGGAGGGAGGACTGTCGGTCACTGCAAAGTAGCTGCATCCAACAGTAACCACGGAAGAGCATGCAGTCCTTTAGAGGACCGAATGATCGGCCTTGGTTTTCCAGGAACCATGCAACAATTCATCCCTAGCGACTGAAAAACTGAAACTTCGGTCGATCAGGCCGAATTATTGGATGATGTGTACCTAGCTTTAGAGGTGTACTTTAGTTAGGTCTAAATCTGGTTTCCGGGAAGAATTAACCTTTTTGTTGTCAAAATGTCAGTCAAATCTACTGCTGAAATATCAACATCAACCTTTAAATGTTCCAAGAACATACTGGTAGAAATAACCACTAAAACCAAAAGTATATATACACTTAATCATTTTCAGTTTGCCTTTGCTAAAACCTTTAAGACTAACAGTGCATGCATTCCACTTTTTGTTTAAAAATTCATTAATGTAGCAACAAAAGATTTGTTGTGATTTGTAGACTTATTTAACATATAAGTCAAGAAAATAAAGGTGCACTCAAGGGACTTTTCCAAATGCTTTTAATATAACATATGCAAGACAACAGCAACATTTCAGTCCTTGCCCTGTACCTTCTTCAAACTAAATAATATCGTACACCTTTAATTTCTTGACTTGGATATTCCAACTGAGGTAAAGCAAAAGTGATTAAAGAAAAGTGAAAGAGTGAGTGCACACTATCACCAAATGGCAATTGTCAATAAATCAGTTAATTCATAGAACCTGCATAATGTTTTCAACTATCTCTCGTGATAAAGTTCACTAGCTTTATAGATGAAAATATAAGTTTAAAGTAGAAGTAAAAAATTATTTACCTAGAACTCCTAGCCTATAGTTAACGGTAACCACAATGACATTTCCATGACTTGCAAGTATACTTCCATCAATCATATTTCCAGTTCCTTCCATATAGGATCCACCGTGAATATAAACCATCACTGGCTTCTTGTTGTTTGGATCATGAATATCTAAAGGGAATACAATAGAATATTCTGTTAGTTTTAGGAATAGTTAATGATAAATATATAAACATATGTAATATTGTAAACTAGTGCCTAAACCAATGAAAAATCCATGTTTTCCAATGTTAGGTTAACATGAGTTCTTTCCCAGTTTAGGGGGTCTGTGTCATTTTCAAATAAATTTGCAATTCTGGTTCAATAATAATTAACATCTAAGAATCCACCCACTAGAAAGGCAAAGAGGGGCACACCTTACCTTTTGAGATGTAATGTGGGTTCGTAAAGAACCCAGTTTTGAATTGAATCTGAAGGTTATTAAAGTCTTGACGAAACTTTCGGTTTTTATTGAAAATCGAAAGGAACCGATAATCGAAAGTAGCCGATTATCTAAAATTGAAAAGTGAAAGTTGCTGATTATCGAAAATCAAAATTAGGCGATTATCGAAAATCGAAAGTAGACGATTATCGAAAATCTAATCCTCGAAAATAATGATCGATTTCGGTAACTCTTGAAAATGGAATGCAGAAGTTCAAAAACAGCCCGGTCATGAGGAAATAGTTTTAAAATTGGTTTCCCAAAGCATTCCCCAGGTCTCTGTGTCATTTACAGTAACCTACCATTACTATTTGTCCCTCAAAATGGACAGAAACTTTTAATTTCTTTTCTCCCATAGACCTCTTTTGGGTCCGCTTAAATTTTTGAAATTTTGGAAGATTCGAAAACAGAACAAAACTCAACAGTTTCAAACATCTCTACTTACCTTTCCCAGTGCAGTAAAGTAAAGTGATTACAGCAATTTACATTTCAAGTGTTTCCACAATAAGCTTTTGTATTTGACAAATTACAAAATGTTACAATTAGTAGATAATTTCTTCAGAGTGCACTGAAAAAAGGAGGAATGATAATAATGGTTTCCACAGAACACTTTTGTTATATTTTATATAAAATTTTAGCAATTCAGGAATCAGAAACATCAGAGATCACGAACAGAAGCCCAATCCATATTCAAACTTCCAAAATCATATTGGTTCAGGTTCTTCTCACAGGCTCTCCATTTTCTACCTGCCTCTCTGGAAAACTATGGCTCTGTAAATCTGCTGATTTACGCTCAGTTATTGCGATGTTAAGGCTTGTGTGCGAGATCCGGAACAGGAATTTGTGCAGCCGTTGCAAACCTATTTACCATAGGCTGTGCGGCTCTTAAGACGTAAGTATTTAACGCCACTAATAGCTGGCGTTAAATACTTCTGTCAGGGTGAGATTCACCCAGAGCAGCCTCTGGTAAATCCCATATGGGAGATTTGCCCAGAGCAGTTGCGGCTCTGGGTGAATCTCCCTATAGATGTTATAAGTTGATTATGGAACTAAGCATGGCCCTGAGGTTGAAACATTACCCAAATACATTGAAAGGGCTATCCTAATGGCATGATGTTGGCATTGTGGTCCTGATTTTTGGTGGAATGGCTGAGGATTAAGTAATTTCCTGGGTTTGTGCTAATTTCTGGTGACTCTCTGGAATCTTAAAGTGAAGAGTTTGGCATATTTATAAAAGCACAGTATCAGCATATTTTTTTTTCCAGTGGCATCACTATTTTTATTTTTTAAGTCTGGTTCAGAGTCAAACCAGGTTCTGTTTTTTTTTTAATTAGCAAATTTTTAGAAATAGAAAATAGAATATGCCGGAGTTAGTGATTTTTGGAAAATATTGAATACACATGTAGATGTTGAAAAATATGTGAGCCCTCAATTCTAAATGCGGGAAGACATTAAATTAATTTAAGTTTTTATACCTTTAATTTATTCTCCTGGATTACGGCCCTTACAATTCTAACTATTAATCAGAATATGCTTTATTTTGCTACACCATAACCTTAACAGAAAACCTATGTTCAAGTCAGATTTAAAGCATTGATGTTTCCTTAAATTCCTTAAATATAAATTTAATAGAAATTAAAAGTTGCAGGTAATCCAGGAAAGGTTGAATGATTTGTAAAATATTAATGCATCTGTATACTATAAAGGGAAGCTTTGGACCAAAAAATGAAAAACATGTAGAGACGGTAATGATTGAACATTGTCATCTTATAATCATGTTACATGTACTAAAACATAAGTAAGGTGAAACACTAAGGTCTACTTAAGACCAGATAATTACTATGAAAAAATTCATAGGCACACCAAGGGCATAAACCTAAGGGAAAAAATTAAGAGGATATCAAATAGATAATTCAAAAAAGGATAATATCCAAGCTGTGGCAACAAACATATTTCAGACACAACAAGATGTTATACACAACATCATAAATTAATGACGCTACAATAAAAACTTCCACTGTGCAGTGGGATGATGGCTGGTAAATATAACTAGTTATTTCCCCAGCAGTAAGGATAGAAAAAGTATATATTCTAGCTGCACATAGTCCTAATTTTTCAATACTTTCAACAGGTGTTTATGAGATAGCAGGTGCTGTCATGACTATCAAAGTGTATATAGTGTAATAGTACTGAAGGAATACATATCTTGATATTAGAGCTCTTATTATTATTACAGGTCTGGAAACATTCATTGTAAAAAAAAAAACTCATAATATTGCCAAGTAGAAATCCATAGCTTATAAAAAAAACATGGGAAAAAATCTATATTGATCCAGTGCGCAAACAGGATAACATCTATGTACATTTCATCTGTGTAAAGGCCCCAGAGGCCTTTGCACAGATGAAAATCTGGGGCCCAATGTAAACTTTCATCTATAAATATTTCACACAACTGTGCAGCGCAGCATAGGTTGAGGCACAGGCTGTGCCCATTGCTGTTCCTCTGAAAGCAAAAATACTTTTAAGTTAATACAATGTGTAATCATTTCAAGACAAACATTAAATAAAATACATTCTGCTTGCCAGAAAATAGTCCTTGATCATCTTAATGCATTTGGCATGGTGATCAAAGGACAGGGTGCCTTAAAATAAATACTGTACTAAGTCTGAGGCTGATTTTCGCAATATGTATTTCATATCTTTTAGGTATGAAGGTAGTGTATATTTTGAGATGTTCTTGGAGGGTGTATTATTTATTTTTGAAGAGTATAGAATGCCCTGATTGTTTGTTTGTTTTTATTATGTTTATGTAATTTTGGTAGCCAATAAAAATTTGGCTATAGTTTTTCTTCACAAAAAACTATAGTGAGGCTAATATTGCAGAGATACCTTAGTTGTCTTTTGGCCTCATTTCTATAACATTCCCTATCTTGAACCCTTGTCCCCCTTTTGAACTTGTTCCTATCTAAACGTGCTTGTGAAGGTTCTCATTCATCCAGGTCATGGTATATCTGTTGTGTTCAATTAGATCAACTGGACTTGAAGTTTAGTTCTTGAAGACGTTTTGCTAGTCATCCGACTGGCTTTCTCAATTCAGAATGACTTGTACAAGAATCTGTGGCAATGATGTACCCTGGTAAATCCCAATTAGCATATCACAGCCAGGTATTAAGGGCGTGATTACATAGTGGCTAATTGATTACAACAGATATCCTATCTAAACGGTCTTGGAGAATTGAGAAATTTCCTTCTACATTAGTTCTACAAATAAGTATATGTAAGAAGCTAAGGTTTGCCTTAAGGTCCAAGATACCCACTACCTCCTCCCTTCACTATATTCACTACCCCTTCCTTAAGATCTTCCAAGGCCACTTTCCCAGTATCACAATTTATGTTTTCTAAACCCTATGATATATTAGACATACAATTATCCATTACATCAACCTAGATATTGCCCTGGTCACCATACATTAATTAAGTCAGTAATTTAATGGCAGCTTAACTAATAATCTACTCCCATTTTTTATTAAATTTGTGTGACATTTTGGGATTTACACATGTGTGATCACAGGGGACAAACTGATATACACAATGTATATGGACAGGTGTTTGGGATATCAATTGTGCCATGTTTGGGCTCTTTGTTGGGTGAAACAACTGTTTGGTTGGGGCTTGTTGGCGAATCCGGCAACAAGCCCTAATCAAATGACCATTTCAGCTTACAAAGCACCCATACATGGTAAGATTGTTGGCCGAAAAGGCCATTCAACACATTGAGCATCATGCGTCAGCCCCCACGATTGCACCTTAAACATCTTTCTGAGGAAACCTTCCACCTAAGGCTGGGTACACATGGAGGGACAAATGTCCATCGGTCGTGGCAAATTCGCCCGCGGCACAATTTGCGAACGATCGACCGTGCGTTCTCATAGGGAACCGCATGATCGATCGAAATTTTTCAACATGTCCTTTCATTCGTTCCTCAAATTTGGATGATAGACCGAAAGTGCCATGAATTGGATGGTCGGCCAAAAATATTGGCTGGTGTGTACCCAGCCTAAGACCTCTTGGAATCATCAGTAATTTGGGATACTTCTCTAAAGTTTAAGTAAACACTTCCCCCTTCCTTCTAACTATTTTTAGTTTAATGTAACTTTAATTTATTTTATATTTATTAAAATCCTTGGGGGTCATTATAATAAGCCTAAAGCGAAGTAATTTATTTTGTTTTTAGAATTTGGCTGGAAAAATATAAGTAGCATCTTTCTAGAATACAATAGATAACCTTCACTGAAGAAACCTAAGCTCCCACAGGGAAGTTTTTTCCTTTGACTATTTGTGTTGTGCACTTTTAAACAAGGAGTGTGTGTGCTTTGGGGAGCATAAGTGCAATGTTGCTTACTTCCTGACACTACTATTGTCTGCCACAGGAGCATCAAAATGGACTTCCCTTTTCCAAGCCATGCCTTACCTACAATTCTAACTTAGTAGCAGGGGAAATGAAATAGAGATCAGGGCTGCTTCTGGCCATTGATGCCTAAGCAAAAATCATCTGGTGACCCCTTACCAAACAACGTTTTGGATTACTCTTTAGAGACAAGAACATTTTAAGCAAATGACAGAGATAGGGAATTGTTCTGTATTTGGCCGTACACAATGTAGTCGCACTAAGAGTACAGAGTGCTGTATTGAGTAGAAGTAATGATGCTATCTCTATACATTAAAATAATGGTAGTGTCCAAGATTTTACTCTTACACTGTGATATCAGATGTTAACATGAAGGTCAATATGCAAGTAAACAAGTGAACATGCAACATGTTTTTAAGCTCTCCATTGCTTTGTTATATTTATACTGTCAAGCTCATATGATGAAGTTTTTACTTTGTGACTTGTCCTGCATCATGGGAGTACAGAAGGTAAAGTACAATGGTTACTTTCCAAAACCATACCATAACATAATATTGGAGCTTGTATAAAGACATACATCCATCTAGTCCAAACTTTATACTCTACCTATAATGTCTGTCTAACAGTTACATTGTAACATTATATTGGAGGTTGCATAAAGACATACATCCATCTAGTCCAACCTTTATACCCTACCCATAATGTCTGTATAACAGTTACATACTGTAATTTATTATTCATTCAATATTAATTTCTCACATTATAATTCTAATTTCAAGCAGGCTTATTGTTTTTCATTAAAGGGAAATTATACAGTAGCCTCCATATTACATTGAATTAAAAGACAGGACACGTTGACTTGTTCCTTATTTTTCATCATTTCAGACTTACTAAAACACTGCTAATATTATTTCGGTTAGAAGTCCTGAAGGTGTGTTCCATCCATCCAAAAAGGTTAGAAATTAAGATCTTCCAGAATGGGCTTACCTTGACGTGGTTGGAAGGTTTTTCATTAATGTGATCACAGTAATGTATACTAAAACCCCTTTGTCTATGGTGTATGCCAATGTGCAGATAATGTGATATTGTATGGGGCCTACAAATGTGCATTGATTGTCTTTGTTTATATTAATGTTTGACCAGATCAGTAGCAACTAGAGATGGACTAGAACTCAAACCCGAGTTTGAGCCAAACTATTCGAGTTTGAATGGACCAGGATTTCTCAAGCTATCCGGGACCCGGATTTCTCGGACTTTCGATAATTATCGAATTTTTGAACGTTTGAGGCTCATGAAATGTCTATTATAACAATACGCAAGTAAATATCGAATTAACGAATATGCGAGTAAAATGTCTATTATACCAATACGCGAGTAAATATCGAATTAACGAATATGCGAGTAAAATGTCTGTTATACCAATACGCGAGTAAATATCGAATTAACGAATATGCGAGTAAAATGTCTATTATACCAATAAGTGAGTAAATATCGAATTAACAAATCTGCAAGTCGTTTATGGGATAATTATCCAGACTAAAATTTCCAGACTAAATAGGATATGAAATGTACAAAATGTAAAGATAGATTTCTTCTGTCAAACCACTTTTATCAGAGAGGTTTTATGCTTCAAGAAAAACAATTGAGGCTATTTGTCCCTTTTCGCAAACGCACATAGCCACTATTATATTTTGACAAATGACAAAAAAACTATCTTCAATCTTTAAAAAAAATTCTAGAGAAAAAGAAAAAAAATATGTATTTGTCCATTTCAAGTCTGAATCCATCTAAGTATAATCTCACTTCCTTCTTGCTTTGTTGGCAGCTTTTATCTTAATTTATATTATTCAAATTAAATGCACAGTTCTATTAGATTTAAAATAGTATTTTTATTATGATTATAAAAAAGAAGTAGCCTTATAAATAGATAGCACATTTTTTTACATGTTTTACAAATCTGATTCACTCTGGCATCAATATTACGTGGTTTTGTATCCTGTGTGGGTTAATAAATTTGTATTGAAATGGTAAAACCAAGCTGTAGAGCACAGCATTATAAGGACCCCAATTACTTAGATCTCTGAATGTTCAGAGGAACATAATAAGGCTTTACTAAACTATGCCAGTATAGGATTAACATAAATAGAAGTACAGTATAAAACAAATAAGGCTCATAGTGCCTCAAATACTTCTTAGCACTAGAATTTTTTCTTTATATGAATTTCAGGACATATCAGCTTGCAGAAAGACAGTCCGATCAAAAATGTATTGATTGGCGTAATATGAAGCCTGTGCTTTTGGTTATTTTATCAGCTTTAATTTTTCTTCATAAGCTTCTTTTGACTTTAGGCAAGCTACTTATCTTCCATGATTCAGACTCAATGTATTAGATTGTAGGCTGAAAAATGACTTAAATTCAAATGCTTGCAAAGCAAATATGTTTTGGGAAGTTTTGCAATAAAGCAGAAATATTCTATTGTAGCTAAATATAACAATACTTTAGCCCCTATGTTAGTTATCAGCCCCTTTCATAGAGTAAAACTAAAAGAGGGGACAGCTGTTCCCTTTTTTATAATTGTATCCAGAACAAAAATTATATTCTGCTTTGAATTTTATAGCAGATATAACAATTTTACATTTTATCACATGATGCCTAGCTTTTATCACAAGGCATCTGTGACTCAAACAATGATGCTAAAAGACAGAGGGGACTATTTATACAGGAGTGAAAATCTTGTTTTTTTTTCTACTGCAGGCATTGCTTTGAATTTTCTGACTTTACAAGATGACTTTTAATTGAATTTATAAATCATCGCTAGTTAAGATAATTTCAAGAAAAGGAATAAGCAAAGTCTTTAAAAAAGACCACCATTTCTGGCAAAACCAGAAATGGTGGTAAAAGAAATGCAAATAGCAGCAGTGGCAAAAACAAAAATTGTGGCAGCAGGTAACAGAACCAGTCCCTACTCACCCCACCAAACCTTACCCCCCCAACCCCCAAATTAAAAAAAAAAATATTGCAGGTGTCATTAAAAACAGATAATAATGGCAAATTAAAATAATAGGAAGCAATTTGCAGGATTTCCAAGATTATAGAATAACAAATACACTACATAGGTACCATTGTATAACTTTTGATTTCATCATCTGAGTACATTCATAAATACAACAATCAGGTTATCTACATCCATTGGGCCAATGACATCTGAAAGGAGAAGGGAGGTTCTTCAAGCAAATCCCAGGCAACACCTTTCAACACCACTGCAATGTTCATTTTTGGACATATTTACTGGCTAGATAATAAAACATCAGGCAAAAAAAAAAAATGCAACAACGGTGCTAAAAACAAACTCAGGTAGCCAAAAACACAGTGTCATGATACTTGTTCCAAGAATAATAATTTAAGAAGAAGTGTTTTTTTAAGTCTGAACTATTAAATAACAGCTGAATAACAACTGTTTTAACCTGAACAATATTGGAGAATTACATTGATTTTTGTAACAAAACAGCTTGATGTAGCTTTTTGTAAAAAAAAAAAAAAAAAGATCTATATAACATATAAAAAAAAATAGCATAACTTTAGTCAACAAAAAAACATGATTTTTGCAAACTACACACAAAGCAAGCTTTGAATGAACAAACAAAAGTATATTTAAAAAATTTAAAGGATGCACCTTTCAAAATCAAAAGAAAATCCAAAGGAGCAAGAAATTTTTTGGGGGGAAAAATGAAAAAAAAAAAAGCTTATCGAATTTGGGGGGGAAAGTAATATTCATGCATCAAAGTTGAGCTTGAATACAAAAAAAAATACCTTCATCTTCCCCACGATCATTATTGGCTATATCATCAGCTTGTTTCTTTGAGCTGGCCCCTACAGATTACAGTAAAAAGAATAAGAAGGAAAAAAAATAAATAATTCAAAACCAGCTGGCTAGTAAAAGAAAAAAAAGAAAAGGGAAAATCAATTTAAAAGAAGGTAATGTAACTCTAAAAAATTTCAAGCTGTTACATTACATTTCATCAAACATTTAAAATAGTAACGTATATGAAAATATTACTGAACATCTAAAAATATAAAAACATTTTTGTAAATATCTGTTGTATTCAATTAGATCAACTTACAGCCACATGTAGTTCTTGAAGACGTTTCGCTAGTCATCCGACTGGCTTTCTCAATTCAGAATGACTTGTACAAGAATCTGTGGCAATTATGTACCCTGGAAAATCCCAATTAGCATATCACAGCCAGGTGTTAAGGGTGTGATTAGATAGTGGCTAAGAGGTGTTATAGGAACGCCCAGAGTAAGCATATTTTTGTAAATACATTTGTCAGGTTATTAAGGAAACCTACAGCCAATACATATTATTATATATACAATCATGATACACATTTAAATATTATATATTTATATTTTAAAGTAAATACTAAATTTTACCTGGAAATGTTCATGTTATTTAAATGTATTCTTTAAGATTGCATTAAGTTGAACAACAATTCTAGCCAAAGCATAGACACCATAACATTCTTTATATCGCAAATACCTTGGTATTTATTCTTACTTTATTAAATAATCATTAGTTTTAAGGTAAATACAGCTTTGAGGGCCTTTGGCATTTTATTATTTTTTTACTGTATTTCTGGGAATGAGCGGCTGTAAGGTTGTAAAAACTTCAAAACTTTCTAGTTAATTTTTTCTTTTATATATTTAGTAAATATTTCAAGCAGCCCCATAAAATAACATTAATTCTCATATGTGTAGCCATTCAGTAGGATCAATGAATGACGCATGACCAAACAGCTACACACATGCGATTTGCCGCACACAAGTTGCCCGCTTGTTAGTCAGATGTTGGTGTGTCAGAAGGGTGTACAAGCCTTAAAGGCAGTGATTACAACCAGGAACAACCATAAATGACATAGAGCCAATTAGCTTGCCATTCAGGTTTTTATTTATTGGCCATTAGCATACTATGCACATTTGGTACAGTGGAAACATTACTAACAAATATAGTACATATTATTATAGATTTAAAAGACATATGTCCATCTAGGCTAACTTTTGCCTATCCAAGAACTCTACCTAACAGCTGATCGAGAGAAAGACCAAAAGTATTGTGTGTGTGTGTGTGGGGGGGGGGGGAATTCTTTGTGACTCCAAAGGGGCTTTCAGTTTAAGCTGGTCAGTCCTGACTAGGGAAGTTTTGCATATATTGGTTTGGGTCAAAATTTACAGTTCTGTTGTTCAAATATCAATAGTTGAAACTACCAATGGAATTTCATCATGGAACTACTAAACATTTTCTGTTACAGAGTGGAAAGACCTGTCACTCCAAAAATAAATTATCATAATTTGCACCCCTACTTCTTACCATGAACCCATAAGGCAACAAAGAAAAGCAAGGGGAGATTAATCTCTCCACATTACAATATTAGTAAAAAGAAATTTTACAATACAACTCTCTCCTCACTATGTTCTGTTATACGCTCCACATCCAGATTTAAAGAAATCAGAATCAGCAATACTTAAACACATCCTTACAGCGGACAAATGCCTGATACCCAAACACTGGTAGCAAACCCTCACTCCCTCCATGCCAGAACTTATGGGTAGAATCAATGATGTTCAGGTCATGGAGCACATGACAGCACAACTCCAGAACAAATTAGAAAAAATGTAAACTATTTGGTACCCATGGTCGAGATATATGGGAGCCACATCTTAGAGAAAGATAATAATAACACTATTAAATGATCGTAGAGTGGGACAGCTCAGTAGTCAAGGCTCCGCACTAGGGGTCCAATGCCGGGTGTCGGGAACGTGAGGAGATGACCAGCCATCACACCTGACAACCACCTGAGGGTCAGTTTCCAAGTTTGAAATTGTAATTTATTTTTCTTTGTTTCCTCTAAAAGTTATTTTTGTATATATATATTTATATATACATGAAAAAAGAAAATTACAGCATTAATAACAACAGAGCTCTCTGTAGAATATACTATGCAATGTTTTATATGAATAATGCAGAGCTCTGTAAAAATGTATATTATGTTTATGCTTAATTAAGCTGTTAATAAAAATTTACAATACAAAAAAAAAAAAAATTACAAATTAATTTATAAATGAAGACCTGGAAAATCCTAGCTCATAGAGCATGTCCACCCTCACACAATTATTTTTATATCTTGCAGGGCTCCCTCTCCCACCCCCAAACGCTATTAGTTATCTCTAAAAAAAAGTCTCTGAACAATACTTGCTTTGCTTCATTCCCCCATCTCTGTAAACCCCACCCTGCTTTCTGGAACTGCAAGCAGGGGGCCGTTCCTGCATTACAGGATGCTGGGGGAATTAAGTAAGTAGAGTTCCAGTCTTTTTTTTGACAAATAACTATGGCGTTTGAGGGTGGGAGAGGGAGCCCTACACTACAGAAAAGGGCTTGAAGTTAGGGGGAGGTAGAGTAAAACGGGAGGGAAAGGGAGGGAGAGGGAGGGCTCTGCGCATGTCATAATTCTCCTGGAGGAGAGACAGGAGGCAGAGACCATTTGGGACACAGCCAGGCTCCTGCTTCTTACCTTTTAGGACTTTGTAGGGACATTGCTGGGCTGCCATTTGGAGCAGGGATGTAAAGTAAGGATTTTTCAACACTACACAGTGGGGCCAGTAGTGGGTTAAAATGTAGTTAAGGGGGTGGACATACCCTTCAATACTTGAAAGAAAATGAAATGTAATGCAAGCAATCTAACAGGGTGATTTACCCAATGCCGTTATCGCTCTGGGTAAATCTTCCGAACACAATTCAATATCGTGTTTGTGTAAGTGGGTTAACCCCACTTACACAACCCCACATCGTGATTTTTACACCATTATATGGTGTTAAAATCATTCGCTAAAAGTAGAGCAAACGCAATATTGAATTGCGAGCCGTGTATGTGTGGGTGTCTTTTAAGTAAATATGAATTTAAAGTCATTCTAACCATTTCCTAACTATATAATAACTCCATATAATTGCCCAAAATCACCCTCTAAGAGTTACAACATGCAAGAAAACAAACCTTACAATTATTGCAGAATGTCAACACAGCACTAACTACAGTGGGGTAGAAGTGTAACTAGGGGACCTGTGCAGTATGTGCACATGTCCCCTAGAGAATAACTGAGTTAATGAGAAGAGGGGAAAACAGGGTCAGGAAGAAATGCAAATGAGTTAAACAGTGTCGGTCTGTGTACAGTGTATAAGTGTCGGCCAATGAGTACAAGAGTACTGCCATTTAATTTGTCTCAAATTATTGTTCCAGGATATGTAGTTATTTGAACAAATGACTAAATTAAAGGAATTATTTCTTGTCTTTCTAAGTGATCTCTTAGAAAGAAATAATATATGCGTTATGATGTTTTTCTAGTATAAAAAACTTCCTTGGGCTGCAAAGTGGCAGATGAGGTTTAATGTTGATAAATGTAAGGTGATGTATTTCGGGCTTAAAAATCCCTGTGCTGCTTATACTATTCTAAATAGCTCTGTGTTAAAGAGTGTGTCCAGCTATATAATCAAAATGTAGCTACAGTATAGGTTTAACAACCCCCCAACCCCATTTTCGTTATATTTACCTTCACCAAAGATGCCTCTAAAAATAGCTTGAATATGAAGACAGATCAGATAAGTTAAAAATATGCACACTAGAGAAAAGTCACTTGCATTGGAATATGATCACTGAATATAAATACATTAATGGGCCATACAAGAAACTACCTGGTGCATTGTGCACTAGAGATGGCCAAATTTTTGGAAGTTCGGTCCGTTTTCGAATTTTCAAACTATATGGAGAGTTCGAATATCCAGGACTTTTGAAAATTCGATTTTACTCTCACACGCGCTACTTTCGAGCTCTCGCGTTTGAACATTTGAAAATTATCCCATGAACGACTCACAGATTTGAGAATTCGATATTTACTTGCGTATTGGTATAATAAACATTTTACTCGCATATTCATTAATTCGATATTTACTCGCATATAGGTATAATGGACATTTTACTCGCGGATTGGAGAATTCGGTATTTACTCATGTATAGGTATAATAGACATTTTACTCGCGGATTCGATATTTACTTGCGTATAGGTATACTAGACATTTTACTTTTACTTGCGGATTCGAGAATTCGATATTTACTCGCGTATTGGTATAATAGACATTTTAATTGCGGATTCGAGAATTCGATATTTACTCGCGTATAGGTATAATAGACATTTGACTCGCGGATTCAATATTTACTTGCATATAGGTATAATGGACATTTTACTCTCGTATTCGAGAATTTGATATTTAATCGCGTATAGGTATAATAGACTTTTAACTCGCGGATTCAATATTCGATATTTACTCGCGTATAGGTATATTAGACATTTTACTCTCAGATTCGAGAATTTGATATTTACTGGCGTACTAGTATAATAGACATTTTACTCGCGGATTCAAGAATCGGTATTTATTCACGTAAAGGTATAATAGACATTTTACTCGCGGATTCGAGAATTCGATATGTACTCGCGTATTGGTATAATAGACATTTTACTCGCGGATTCGATAATTCGATATTTACTTGCGTATTAGTATAAGACATTTTACTCGCAGATTCGAGAATTCGATATTTACTTGTGTATTGGTATAATAGACATTTTACTGGCAGATTCAATATTTACTTGCGTATAGGTATAATGGACATTTTATTCACAGATTCGATAATTCGATATTTACCCGCGTACTGGTATAATAGACATTTTACTCGCATATTAGCATGCCTTGAATGTTCAAACATTCGATAATTATCAAAAGTCCAGAAAATATTGAAAATCCGGGTCCTGGATAGTTCGAGAAGTTTGAACTCCATTAGTTCTAGTCCATCTATATTGTGCACAAATAGATCATGTCATGTGGACATCCCTTAAGAATGGACGAAAATAAATATTGTCTTCAAACTCGGAAAGTGTTTAATACTGCGAGAATGGTAATACTATGGAACTGTCATCTATTGGAAGAAAAAAATGCGAAAGTAGTATACAATACCATTTTGACAGATTCAAAAGTAGGCAACAGATGTGCCACAGTACCATTATAGACCCAATCATATGTGATAGGGGCACTCGTGCTGCTATATAAATAATCAATCGTATAGAATACTAAATGATCAAAAATGTATCAGGCAGGGCGTAGAGGGTTAAAAAAATGAGCTTTATTCAACAAATATCTAAAAATATACTTAATAAATCCCCAATCAAATACCAGTATAAAAAACAAATACACCCTAAATACAAATACAATAGATACAATAGATATAACCTAGGCGGGCTGGGGAGATGAGTAGTAGAGCAATGTCTCCACGGGTAGTCAAGTGCAATAATAATGGTCAGTAGTAACTGGATATGAAATAAAAAAGCAAATAAGCAAAAAAGGCAAAGACAGGAACAAAAAAGGGCAAAAATGCAACTGATGAACGTCAGAGTTAGATATTGAAACGATCTCACCAAGTGTTGTGGGTCTTATCGGGGACCTCTATCCTGTGCTTGATGGAATGTCACAAGGTCGCTCTAGGAAGGTATCGCTCTTTTCCTCCGTGGATGTATTATAGATATCCAAACGAAATCGTTCCCTGATGAAATATAGAGGATGGTCCGGCGGAAAACCGTGACGGGGGCAGGTAACTCATGCAAGCTCCAGCGCTGCACTGTTCCTATCCCAAACCCAGGCACAGCTTCCACCTCCCGCTCCGGCAGAACGCCGAGCAGGGAACAAATAGAATGATCACAAATATAGCGAACAGCACGGCTTCCTGTAGTTGAGTCCAGCACTCAGCCTAGTCTTAGAAGCTAAGACATTTGCTCTACTACTCATCTCCCGCCAGCCCACCTAGGTTATATCTATTGTATCTATGTATTTGTATTTATGGTGTACTATGTGTTTTTATAACTGGTATTTGATTGGGGATTTATTAAGTATATTTTTAGATTTGTTGAATAAAGCTCATATTTTAACCCTCTATGCCCTGCCTGATCATTTTTGATCATTTAGTATCTATACGATTATTTATATAGCAGCACGAGTGCCCTATCACATATTGGTTTATAATGGTACTGTGGCACATCTGTTGCTACTTTTGAATCTGTCATTTTTATACCATTTGATTTTTCTCTAGTGAATGTTAATAATATATGACAACATATATCACACATACAATAGCCACCGATACTATTTGTATTTAGCTGCATTCCATCTTACCCTATCTGAGTATCATTTATACTGTTTTACAATACCATTCAAGGATTATCTAAAATAACCCATACATCAATAATCTTGAAAAGCAGTCTGAAGTCCAAATTACGTTCATTCAGACTTTCGGCTCTGGGTTTTCCAGAGATCTGTAATCTCACGAAAACAGAAAGAAACTTCCATTCTAATCATGAGGAGTGCTGAGCAGGTAGCATGGAATGTGCCTTAATTCTACCTCAAATCAATTCACTACAAAAGTTTGTTGTGATTGTTATTGTGATTGTAATTGCAATTGTAAACCAACCGATCTTTGAAGAGTAAAATATAATTTGTACTTAAATGTACCATACATATTGACTTCAATTCTTTTGGCGTTAATATATATGTTGTATGTGAAATACATTTAATTGGGAACTTCAGAAAAAAACTGCAATCATTTAACCTATCCTTTCCCGATCGTATCCGATGTTGGCATAATAAGATCGAGGAGAACATAAATACATGCATTTGTAGCCAGATATTTAAATGATACTTCTGTTCCTTTCTGGCAAAGGTATCTTCCTCCTGCCTTTGCCCCAATAGCTTTTTATATGCTTGAACATGTGAGAGGAGGCAGCAGGTGAAACAGCAGAGTAATTGGTGTGAATTGGTTGTGATGTCAGCAGTCACAGCCTTGATTGACTGCATGGAGGGAGGGGCCAGCTTACTTTGCCAGAAGAGGTCAATAATTATCTATTAAAATATGGGTAATAGTGCAGGTATAATGTGCAAAATACATCAGTTGTGGTTGGGGCAGTTAACTGACGATTGACAATTTTGTTTTTAAGTGGGAATAACATTAAGTTAAAATTGTATGTTATCTTTGAACAGAGATTGATCAAGACTTAACAGGGGCTAAGACCCTGGACCCCATTTTCACCTTTGCTGTATTATGGTTCTGCTTTTGGCATCTGGGCTCCCTGGTGTTTACAGGTTACAGAAGAACTAAAGTGTTTGCATACATTAATATACTGTATAAAGCCACAATGAATGTACCGTATATACTCGAGTATAAGCCAAGATTTTCAGGTTCTAAAATTAGCCTGAAAATGTAAGCTCGGCTTATACTCGGGTCAAGTTCCTCCCAGGAGCAGCAAGTGTTAACTTTTCTGGGCGCAGGGCCTTTGGGCTGGTAAACTGGGCAATTGCCCAGGACCCTGACATCTTTAAAGGGCCCCACAGGAGGGATTCTGCATGGCACCGCTTTCAAGTTTTTCTCTGTTTTTTTTTTACAACTGCTGATTAGCAAGGTGAATAGATGAAACAATGTTGCTATTACCGGCAGCTCTGAAAGGGGAAGTCAGTGTCTTACTACAGCAGATCGTTTAACATCCTAGGGGATCGTGATGGACAGAAAAACCCATAAAAATGGCCCGCATTGCTGCCAGGACAGAGACCAGGAGTGGGCAGCAGACCTAAAGAATAGAAGTTTCCAGTGAACTAGGCAGCTAACACACTGTGTATGGAATGGAGGCACAGGCACACAGAGAGTAGGAGCTGGTGCAGCCAGGAGAGACTCTGCTAGGACAATAACATGGCATATTTGGTACCGAACGCTGTATGGAATTACTGGTAACCTCTCCCTACAGCTGTGGGTAAGAAGCCACGACAGGGCTCGGTTAGGGAGCAGGGGCTGTGCAATGTCACTTTTTGATAGACTGGTTATACATTGCTAGCTGGGAAATTACAGGAGGACATGCCCCTAGTTTGCCCACCTGCCCATGCCACTAGACCCAGGCTTCCTTAATGGCAGAGTCATAAGATGTTGAATTTCTTTCTTCTGCTGTCCATTAAAGGGTAACTTAAGCCTCAAAAAAATACAGATCAGAAGGCAATAATGGTCATAATTTCTACCCTCGGCTATACTCGAGTCAATCAGTTTTTACTTATTTTTCAGGTAAAAATAGGTACCTCGGCTTATACTCGGGTCGGCTTATACTCGAGTAATACGGTAATTATTTTAAGTCGCTGAATGATAAGTGGTTTTAAACAACAAATGGTAAGAGAAGCAGTCCCTGTAAATGGCAAGAAATTCTTTGTTTTCAACAAGGTAGAATGGAAACAACCAGCAAATCCTCATACTTGTCTTTGTTCTGAAAATACTGTTTGTTTTTAAGAGTAAGTTGACCTTTTTTGCTTGTAGAGTGAATAAAAATCTAGGAACAGAGATACCTTACAGAAATTGGAACATATTTTCGGCTGTTAATGTGAAAGCAGAGAAAGAAGTTAAGATTGTTCTGCTCATAATGCACCACTTCTTACTGCATCTTGCATGCAAAATGAAATGGCATATCATTAATAACTGGCATATTATTAATAAATGAAAAAATTGTATAATTACATAAAAGAATATACAGCGAAAATAATATAAACATGCTTGTACACATTATCACTAGGGATGGCCGAACTTATAAAGTTCAGTCCATTTTTGAACTTCGAAAGTTCGAATCGGACCCATTCAAGTCAAGGGGGAGGGATAGTTCGAAAAATCCGATATTTTACAGTAAACTAACAATGGGAACTACTGTAAATGGCTGTGGCACCTAGAAATGGTCTGGGGAACATGTCATAGGAAATGGTTGACACACATCCATACACACACATCCATACACACACATCCATACACACATCCATACACATACACACACATCCATAAACACACATCCATACACACACACACACATCCACACACACACACCCACACACACACATCCACACACACACACACACACACACACACACACACACACACACACCCACACACACACACACACACACACACACACACACACACACACACACACACACACCCATCCATCCACACACATCCACACACACACACACATCCATCCACACACACACACATCCATCCACACACATCGATCCACACATATCAACACACAAAATATCTAGCAAAGATCACAGGTTATCAATGACAAAGTTCTATATTAAACTGGTGTATTTTGGCCCTAACCAAGTCGATGTAGCTTCAAATGTTTAATAACATCTGATTGGTTGGTGAGCAAATTAGACACCAGTTTAAGAAACTTTTATGAATAACCTGCATCTTCTTTACAATTTAGTCTTGGAGTCCAAATTTAGAACAAACCTCTTTTATATGTTTGCAATAAATCTGTAAGTGGTTGCCCATAAATCCAAATAAACCCTATTTGTATCAGATGTAAAATCTCCTGGTTTAAACGAAATTCACTTCATCCTTGCACCATCAATTCATCTGAAATTGCTTAAGAGGTGGACTGGAAGATTGGGAAGATGACGAAATTATCCATCATGACTTAACAGCACGTATTTTTCTGATCGACGACTAACATTTTTAAGTGGCTAATCCAAAAAGAATCAAGAAAAAGATGTCACTTTACAATACAAAGATTGATTGTGGAGGCAATCAAAAAAAGTGTACCCTGGTAGGCTGCTTGTCAAATGTAGAGTGTCAGGATACAGCCATTAAAAGAGATCATCAAATTGGCTATATCTTGGGAAACTGATAGAGATCATTGCAATAAATCATGCTTAACTTTCCACAGTAAAGCCTTCTTCCACAGGTAGAAGTCATTTCCTATATGCTGTAACCGCAAGTTTAATGTTACAAACTGCTCTACTGTATGTAAATATTATTTCTCTTTAATTGCACTAAAAACGCTCTGTTTCATGACTGTTTTGGTATGTCCAGATCATTAACGGTATTTTATCAATATATTAAATGTTGGTATGTTGCTTATGAAATAGATATTCAGATGGATCTTGTATTTTATTTTCTTAGTATGAAAAGTTTTAATCTCATTACTAATAATAAAAGAGGAATAGACGAATGCTGACTAACTCTTAGGTGTGTCCTGTAAATCGTAACTTCACAAAATGCTTAAAATGAATCTTAAACATATGGGCCTGCTACTTCTCTTTCTAGCCACACGTCTCTTTTGCTAACTTGCACACCTTAATGTGCCACCAGAAAATAAATGTAAACCTGCATGAAGCATTAAGAGCAGCAGCTTAAATATCAAATTGTTTCCAAGGCGTGTTATAGGAAGAGGGAGAGACTAAAAATTAGAGGCGATGAGATGTAATACTGGTAAGAATGTTAAGAAGCGCGGAAGCTACCATTTTTTCTTTTGCATCAGAACTGTGTTGGTTAAAAAAGAAAATGGGCAGGCTGCGCAAATAATGAGTTCAACCCAATGTATTCACGGGAGAAATGCAAAATTAATTAATTACAATTCATGTTGGTATATATGTTCTCCTTCAAAAGAAACTTAAAAAACCACCAATCTTTTCTAACAGTGAACCTAAAATGTCCTCTTCTTTTTACTGCCTGGGTGCATTTTACTTAGGTAAGCCCACAATACAGTCTCATACGGCTTACTTATAAGAGGGGCACAGTCCATTTGCCCAATAATGGTCCACCAAAGTTAGAAAATCTGATAAGCATCTGATTGGTTACTGACAGATGTTAAAAAAAAAGGTAACAGTTTGCACCACCTTAAACTACAATCTAGTAATGAGGTTGAATAAATTATACGTCCATCAAGGTCCAACCATTATAAAATATTGTTGTTCATCACAGACTAACGCATAGGAGGGCATTATTATAAAGCATCGTAATATAGCAAAAAAAATTTACCGCTCTGCGACATCGTGGCCGCGAAAATTAGCCGCTATCGCCGTATTTATAGACGGCGACGTTGCTTTCCCGCGATACCTAGCGCTGGCCCCGCGATGTGTGCTGGGTAATTTTAAGCCCCTTCGCGTCGATTACTGTATAGATCGCCGCGAAGGGACTTAAATCCCTTCGGACGCTCGCTCCCACTTAAAGATCAGGGGGGGGGGCATAGCCTTACCACGCCCACACCCCCCGCGAGACGGGGGCAGCCGGCTCGACCAACCCGCCGCCCGCTCTTCCCAGCAGCCCCTGCCAAACCGTTCCCGTGCTGCTGCAATCTCGGAACGGGGAGCGCTAGGGAGGGGTCTGCGGGAAGGGACCGCAGCAGGGTTGGAGTCTCCCGTATCCCTATGTTCCCACCCGCCGCGCACCCCTCCCCCGGCATAACCCCTCCAAGCCCCCGCCCCGCGCCGCACTCCGGGAGGAGGACGGAGTGGAGCCGCTTGGGGGGGTGGAGGCGTCCTCTCCGACGGGCCCCGAGAGGGCCTTTGGGGTTTAGGGGGTCCCGCAGCCGAACCGTAACCCCCCCTCCCGCGCCCTTACAAGGGCCACTTGCCGGCACTGCGAACAAGGCCTTTGGCTGGGGGTCCCCGCAAAGCTGAACGGGCCCCCACGTGCGGTCTCTAAAAGAGCCCTGGGAGCTACGTTCTCTTCTTTCAGTCACTTTTCCAGTTCTGGACGGCTAGCCAGGGGTACCCCCGCGGGGCGACGGCGACCCTCAACGAGGCGATGTGCCCGGCCGTCTTGATCCGACACCGACGTCTATCGGTGACTGGCGACACCAAGCACCTCACTCAGGTCTGCCTGATGTCTCAGGCGAACGTCATGCGGCGCGTGAGCCTGCTGGCACCGCCGGCCTCAGCGGACCGCCGAGGCCTTGCCAGCCGCCTTCTTTCTTCTTCTCTTCAGCCATCTACTGCGCTATGCATAATGAGTTCCGCCGGCGGACAAGCTCTTTTAATAGGTTGAAGAAATCATCAATCTCGTTTTGGTTGGTCAATTTTTAAATACTGCTTTATATTAAAAATCAGATTTCTGGAAAGTAGTTCTGAAATCTGATTGGTTAATGTAAAGCAAGTATAAAAAATTGATCCAGATGCAGAACGGAGTTAGGATTCTGCAAACCTATGTATAAAGCAGGAGCTTCCTCCGGAGGAACTCAGATCCATCGCAGAGATGGCTGAAGAAAGAAAAAGAACGGCTTGCAACATCGGCTGCTGAGTGCGGCGGTGGGCCAGCGGATCACTGTGGCCACAGTGAGTCTTGCCATGGCATCGGGGACATGAATGGGGTGGTGTCGCCAGCCCAGACGTCGCACCAAGGGCTTTTTAGAGAGCAACTGGGGTGCCCGGTTCGAGCGCGCGACCCCCGCCAAAGGTCATTTTACCGTAGGGCCCCGCACAGGGCACTTGCAAGGGCCGGGAGAGGGGGTCTGTTCGAGCTTGCGGGACCCCTAAGCGCCACAAGCGGCTTATGTGTAAGAGCCGCGCTATAGGGCCACTTGTCAGTGCCGCCAAGGGCCCCTATAAGGCCAGGGGGAGGGGGACGGTCTCCGGTCGAGCTGCGGGACCCCTATAATGCCCCCAAAAGGCTTTGTCAGAGTCCACAAGGGCCATTGTAAGTTGCCGAATGGAGCCTTATAAGGGCCAGGAGGAGGGGGGGTCCAGGTTTTCGAGCTGCAGGAACCCTAAGCCCCAAAAGGCCCTCTCAGGGCCGCTGGATGGGAGCCTCCATCACCCCCCATAGTCGGCTCACCCCCTTCCCCGGTCCCAGGCGGACGGGCGGGGGGGCTTGGAGGGTGCCGGGGAGGGGGTGCGCGGGGCCCCCTTCACAGGCAGCCCCTCTAGCCCTCCCGTGTCGAGATTTGCCGCGCGAACTAATGCGGGAACGGGATCGGTTGGGAGGGGCGTGCTGGATGCACGCGGCGGCGGCGGCGGGGTGGTCAGGTCAGCTGCCAGCCGTGGGGAATTTGGGGCGGGGGTGGGCGTCTGTATCCCGGGCGAGGTAGCGACACCACCCGCCGCGGTGTTGCCTGCCCATTCCCCACCGCGGCGATGGTTAGTATCGGTGGGACTTCGCCACCTTCAAGGGTGGGAAATAGTAAAAAGGCCGATACTTAGACTGAGCGAACAGTACCGCGCTTTATAGAAAGAAGGGCGGGTAACAGGAAGTATCGGCGCGAAAGGTTACGCTTCGTAACTTTTCGCGGCCGTTTCGGACCTTTGAAATTCGCGTAGTAAATGCGATTTAGGCGTTTAAGTCCGGAAAACGGGCCGCGGAAAAGTTAACAACAAACCTTTATAAATATGCGCCCATAGGTTCCTTAAGATACAAACAAGGAATATTTTGTATAAAATTTCAATGATAGCAGTACATACAAATCAAAGTTAATTTATTGCGTACATTGCTACAGTAAATCTTGGTGCTATAACATTGACACCAGTTTCTGTTACTTGATCTAAAGCTTAGTTTGCAAACTGTTTTAATCTACTGTGAGGTGAAGCAGAAAACTCTTAATAGCAGGTTAATGTTGTTACATATCTGCATAATTGTGTTTACTTAGATGTCTTCTTATTTAATTGAATACTTAATTGGAAATTTGATATCCAACATAGGAAAAGTTACACATAATGCTCAAGAGCTTTTGTAAATATATAGAATGTTTGGTTCTTGCTATTTCGGTACAAATTGTGATGTAATGACTAGAGTGTAATGTTTCTTTCAAATCGAATCTAAGGGTTTTGAGAGTCCCGACGAAACTTTCGGAACGCCTGGATTTCACAGAACCTCGATTTTTAGAATTTAGATTTTATAGAAAATTGATAATAGACGATTATGAAAAAAAACAAAAGTAGATGATTATCGAAATGAAAAATTGAAAGTAGATGGTTATCGAAAAATCGAAAATTGAAAGTAGACGGTTATCGAAAAAAAAAGTAGAAATTATCGAAAATCAAAAGTAGACGATAATGAATCCTCAAAAGTAATGATCGATTTCGGTAACTCTCGAAAATAGAATGCGGAAGTTGAAGAAAACCCGATCTGAGGAAAGATAGATTTAAAATGAATTTTAGTTTTAATATTATGGGTTCCCCAGGTCTCTGTGTCATTTACAGTAACCTACTATTACTATTTGTCTTTTAAATGGACAAAGAAACTTTCAAAAAAATTTCTCCATCAGACTTGTATGGGTCCGTTTTTGAATCTCACATTTTCCAGAAAGTTCGAAAATTCGAAAAGAAAATTCAAACATCTCTAGTAATGACACAATATGCCTATGTAGGTGAAAAAACTGCTGCAGGAAAGAGGTGAGATAACAACAACATACATTTTGGCAACTTTCCACTTGTGGCAGTCACCACAACATACACACACATACAGTGGCACAATGACCACGGAGGGGAGAGGTAAGAAGGCCTGCACCAAAGGTCCGCAATCAGCTATTTTTTAACAGATGATCGCACGTATGAGGTAAACATACACGCCATCAGCTGTTTTAAAAGGCCGGACCCAAACTTCCAGTCTCTCTCAGACTTATTTATACCATCTAGCTTCAAGGCGAGGGACCAAGTCTTGTTTCCAGAGGCATCTTTTAGGAAGTACAATGAAAATAGGGTTTGATGGTGTTAAACCTATAGTTACATTTTGGTATATGGCTTGACATGCCCTTAAAAAAAACAAAAACCATATGGGTTTATTAGAATTATATTTACTCAGATTAAAAATTATAAATGAGTCCAAGAGACAGGGGATAGAAAGTTATTAAATGCAAAAACTGGAAAAATTACTGCCAGGGCTTAAGGGCTATCTCCACTGGAGAAAATGGACTTTGGGGATTTTGGTTTAATTGAAGATCTGGAGGTAAAGAAGCTTTGCCATGCTATAAAATTGATGAGAAAATGTGGGGGACCAGATGGATGGATATTATATTGGGTGATACCTATGTTATTGGATGGTGACTGACTCATGGAGCATATGTTTCCACCTAAACAGTGTCATATTGTCAGATCCCTTTAAGTGCTAGAATTGATCAAAGTAGTGTGAGGTTTCTGCTTACTGGGGAGCTCTGGCCTTGAGAAGAGATTCTTAGTTACAGACATAAGGAAGAGTGGAAACTGATGATATGGTAATATGATTAAATCTTAGGAGAAATAATTTAATCGGTATGATACAGACATGCATTATATAATCTCCATATTAAGGAGCTTGATGTATGTTTATATAAGTTTATTATTATTTAACAATAATTCACCTGTTGGCTGGGGTTGCACTTCATGTATTTTCTGAGGTTGTGACATGTTTTAGGCAAGTATCCTAACAACGATCCCTGTAGTGAAACACGTAGATGTGATACACACTTAATAAAATGTTCTATTTTGGATGAAGAACTATGAGTGCATTCCGACAACGTTATTATAGAATACTTGGAAGAGCACCAGGCAAATGATCATAGTGCTATCATTACAAGATTGTATATATATATATAATGCATTTATTTATTTTTAAGGACAATATATATTCTTCAAGACATGTACACTAGTGTTTTAAAAAGCAAGTAATTTAATGCATGGGTTCCATTAACTGGTACAGCTAAATTCCATCTGTTTTTTTCTAATCCTTGTGGATTTTTGCCATCAGGTGAGCTGTCATGCATATGCAGAAAGATAAATAACATGAATGAGCCCGTGCTTCTCTGTTTAATTCGAATGTCGGTAACTGAGACATAATATTAATGCCTTAGCCAGCATGCTTACTATTGGTTTAACTTAAAGAAAAAGCAATGTAAGGAATATTAAACATTTTTTTTAACAAACATACTCCCCTGCAATGTGCAGTATGTGATGCAGAAACAAGGATCCATCAACAAAGATAAGCCAACACATATAGCAATGAGAAGAAGTGATTGGCAAGACATAGGGATCTAAAATTTTAGGTCTTGATAATGAAACAAGCCCATAACTCACAATAGATTAATATGTGAGCAAAAAAAGAGGGATGGGTTGTGTTGTTTTCTGCAGTGTCGTGTTGTGAACATACAAACAAGTTGCTAATACCCTTTCCATCCATAGTGCACAGTCTCCAGTGTTTTTTTATATTAAACAAAATATATCTTCTTACCTTTTAATACATAAAAAACACTTCATAGCTGATGTAATAATAAAAGGTGCTAAAGTTTGCCCTTGCTATTAATCAGCAACCAATCTGATGTTGCCTAAATGAAGAAACCTAGTAAAAGTTAACATCTGATTGGGTCAGGGGCGTAGTTAGAAATCACTGGGCCCCATAGCAAATGGTCAGATGGGGCCCCCAGCAGGTAACAGGATACCCCCAAATAAAAAAGCATCAGCAGCAAATTCTCATCCCCCTCCAAAAAACTTTTTTTACTCAGCGGGGTCAGTCTTTCCCCACCTTCCCTCCCCCTAGACACAAAGACTAATGTATTCATTGGGCAAGTGTGCACCCTAAAAGCTTTTTTTTACTTAGACAAATCTCCATCACTTTATTCACTATGCCAAAATAAAACGAAAAATTTGTGATTCACACACTGGCAGGGCATTGAGTTGATTGACGCTGTCCTGAACCCTTCCTTCTGCTGGTTGCTTCCGTACTCTCTCTAGTGCAGCATGCAGTGCAGCAGGCAAAATTCAAACACTGCAGCAGCAGAGCCCGTGCCAGCCCATGAAGCAGAAATACTCCATACAGCACAGCAGCAGGTTAAGTTTTTGTGGGTGGTTGCTATGTGTTGCATGGCTAGCCCTACGCCACTGGATTGGTTGCTGCAAATTAACAGCACAGGCAAAATTCTGCATCTCCTCTTACATCACGTTTGCAATTTCCACCCTTTTCTGTTATCTTACAGCCTGGCACACTAGTGTAAAATAAGGATCTCCAAAGCCACTTTAATTGAATCTATTTTTATCTGATTGGCCCCTCCTATTGCACAAAAAAGCTGTATTGTGGTTTCAGATTTTTCCCTATTTCATGTCATCTTGAAGGAAAATTAGCTTTTGAATTTTGATGAAACTCTATGAATCTGCACTGACTTAGCTTGTCAGCTAAACTAAAATAAAACTATTTAAATTAAATGTATCACAGCACTAAAGATGGACTAGAACTGAACTCGAACGAGTTCGAGCGAACTTATCGAGTTCGAACGGACTCGGACTTCTCGAACTATCCCAGACCTGGATTTCTCGGACTTTGGATAATTATCGAATTCGAAAATCGATTGAAGTTCGAATCGTTTATGGGTAATTATCGAATGTTCAAATAGTGTTATGGCATAATTATTGAATGTTTGAATGCGGGAGCTCGAAAGTAGCGTGTGTGAGAATAAAAGATTTTTTGAAAGTTCTGGATATTTCGAACATGTTCCCCAGACCATTTCCCAGTTCCCGAGCCATTTACATTAAGTTACCATTGATATTTTAATTGAATTTCATTAGAACTTTTCGAACTATTTGACTCCCTTTCCATATAGTTCGAAAAACGACCCAACTTTCGGAAGTTTGGCCATCCTACACAGCACTCCTCTTCCTTCATTAAATTACTGGTAGAGATGGGCAATATCTTTTATTTTCACCAGTGGTTTGCTTAAATTGGCAGATATCCAACTGGTAAATGTATAAAGTTCACGAGAGGGAGAATTTCACAAACAGCATGTTTCTTTCAAGACTAATAGCCATTATTTACAGTAAGTAAAAAATGCACAGGAAGTGGGAAATAGCACTGGGAACAAAGTATGAATGGCTAAAACATGTTTAACAGAACTCTAATCAATTGACAAGTTGCATGATTAATGGAATTGTGGTGGAAGTTATGGAAAGAATAGGGTGGGGTTAATCAGAGGCTAAAAAATGAAACCAAACATTAAACATTTTCTCTTACTTGTGGCCATTGAGTGACGGAATATCATATGTGCTTAGCCCACTGACCGTGGATATCAATTAGAAGTATTGTATATAAAACCTACCAATTTTAATTGATTTTCCTGAATTGTATGGAATCTAGATGAAATGAAAAATTCCTCCCATTAATTTTTTTTACCATTGTCACCAAAACAATGGTAATTTACCACAGACCATTTTCTCTTATATAGCCAAATAATGAGATGGAAAAAAAAAGGCCTCGGAATTAACAGATTTAAAAATTTTTGCATCCTCTGTTATGGACATCGTTAAGCAATAATGTGGACAGCTATAAAGGTTATTGTTTGGATAAGTATTACACACTCTTCACTCTTCGCTAGAGATGAACAAGGTTTGTTCTGACATTGGTTCCGGTGTAGACATAATGAATTTCGGTATCATTTCGAATTTTCAAAATTTGATTGGAATTTTCAATTTTTCAGTTTTGAATTTAAACATTTTTTATTGGAATCTTCTAAAGTAATTTTTGGGTTTCTCATTTTGGATTTCAATGAAAATTTTTTAAAAATTTCCAAAAATGCATCAGATCTGCAGATTTTCAAATCTGGCAGTTCTGAATCAAAACCAGATTCATCACTAACTCTCCCCTCTAAAGCACTAAATAATATCTTTAGGACAACATTTACTCTAACTCATTTTGAGCATTTAAAAATCAATTGAATATTGAGGACAACCTTACTTACCTACCCAGTGTGGACAGTCTTATCTTAAATCTTGTGACGGTTATAAATACATTTTATTCACGTGCGGTGATATTAACAAAACAAAATATCTGTGTATCATTGCAGGTTTTTTAAGTACAGGGGATCAAGCAGCAAAAGGGAATTATGGATTATTGGATCAAATACAAGCATTAAGGTGGATTAGAAGAAAACATTGGAGCATTTGGAGGAGACCCGAAGCGAGTGACTTTTTTGGTTCAGGGGCAGGAGCATCCTGTGTAAGCCTCTTGACTTTGTCCCATTACTCTGAAGGTAGGGAAAAAAACTTACAGAATGAGGATTATATTATGTTTATAGCAAACAGTGATGTACAGATGTACCGTATATACTCGAGTATAAACCGAGGTTTTCAGGTTTAAAAAAGCCTGAAAATCTACCTCGTTAACTCGAGGTCAGACTATCTCCTACTTGTCCGCGGCCGCACGATCCCCATCCTTGTCCACAGCGCGGCGATCCGGATGATGTACATACCCGGCGCCGCAAAGTGAGAGGCGCCGGCGTGGGTAGTGACTCATCGGATGCGCAGAGGCTGTGGAGAGAGGATGCGGATCGCGCGGCGGCGGACAAGGTAGGAGAAACTTTTACTTCCACAGGGCAAATACACACAATTGGCAAATACTTACAAATAAGAGTAAAGACCTTCTTATTTGTGCATACTGTATGCAAATAAAGGAGGATTTACCCCTATTTGCAAGTATTTGCCACTAAGATGTTTGAAAACTACAACTCCCAGCATGCTTTATTGCTGGGAGTTGTAGTTTTCAAACATCTTAAGTGGCAAATATTGCAAATAGGGGTAAATCCTCCTATATTGTGCATACAGTATGCACAATAAAGAAGGTTTTACTCTTATTTGTAAGTATTTGCAACTTAAAGCAAATAAAGCATGCTGGGAGTTGTAGTTCCACAACATCTTTAGTGGCAAATACTACCCCCTCGGTTTATAACTCGAGTCAATGTGGTTTCCTTCTTTTTTAGCTAAAACTAGGTACCTCGGTTTATACTCGGGACGGTTTAAACTCGAGCATATATGGTATATATTTATTTCTTATTTACTGCAGGCCTGGCCCAAAGGTCTTTCTTTAAGCACCCTGTCACATGGGTATTTGAATGAATATTTACAGTATTTTCCATAATGGGTGGAACCTCACAAAGCATCAGGAGAACATGCATACACTTAGTGTAGTGAGGGTTCCACTAACCATTTGAAGCAGCCCACACTTTGCCAGAAGAGACTGAAAATCTGTGAAAATCTACTGAAAAATAATGAAACTATTTTGCATTCAGTGTGTTTGTTTCAAATTACGGCTTTGCTTTAATTTCTTAATCAGTATCATATACAAATCAGCACCTGCTGCTTATTGGCTTCTTTATTTTAAAATACTGTAAGTAGCTAGCAGAATATATTTGCATCTGCTTTTATTGTGGTATAACCTATATACTACTAACAATGTATTATGGATCTTAAAATACAATTTCATTTTGAACCATAAACTCATCCAATTGGCTTTTTAAATTAAGTTTAGCGCACCAAAGGGCATATTTACGAACCAGGGGAAACCGAGAAACGAAAAAGATAATTATCTTTGTTTAATAAGAGATTTATATATAGTGGTTGACTTTGATTATTGTTGTATGTTATTGTATCATTTTTATCTGAATGAATATATAATAGATGTAGCAGTACATATTTTGAGTGGTTGGGTTCTAATCATTTATTTAATGTTAAAGGGACAGTTCAGTGGAAATTATCAATATTTGTTAAATGTTAGTTGTGTAATGCAAACTTAGTTATTCTACTATTCTCTTCCATTTTGAAAAATCAGTTGATTTCATACCCTTTCTGTTCCCTGCTATTACAATATAAGTGCCTTTGCGGCCTGGAAGTGCCCTTGCAGCCCCGACAACGGCCCTTTGGGGCTTAAGGGGTCCCACAGCTTGAGCCGGGACCCCCCTCCCTTGTAAGGGCCCTTGCGCACTTCTGTCTTCCATCCGGTGACACCACTCCGCTGAGGGGTACCTCCGGTGCCGGTGCCTCAAACATGCCATATGTACCGGCGTCTTGATCCAACGTCTTCTTTCTTCTGCCATCTACAGTGAGACTTCTGAGCTCCACGGAGCTTTGCACCTCTTTATATAGGTTTGCAGAAAACCCTTATCCGTTTCTGATGGTCAATTTTTCAATGCTTGGTTTACATGGTTTACATTAACCAATCAGATTTTCCGAAATATATATAAAAGAGCTGCAAACCTCCGGGAGCTCAAAAGTCATCGCAGTAGATGGCAGAAGAAGAAGAAGGGTCTAGCAACATCGTCTCAGCTGAGGCCGGCTGTGCCAGCGGCTCATGTCGGCCGCAGTGAGTCTGCCTGGCATTGGCGACTTAAGTGGGGTTGGTGTTGCTAGCCCGAAGACGTCACTTTGGATCAAGACACTGGTAACATCTGCCTTGTTGAGGCCACTGGCGCGCAGAGGTACCCCTGGCGGCCACATGGGTACTTCTCAGAGGCAACGGCCTCAGCGGAGGCAGGTGTCACCTGATGGAAGACAGAAGGCGTGCCAAGGGCTCTTTTAAGAGTGACGGGGTCCAGGTTCGAGCTGCAGGACCCCCAACAAAGGCACTTATCGTGCGCAAGGGCCCTCAAGGGCCGGGGAGGGGAGGGGTCTCAGTCGAAAATGCGGGACCTCTTAAGCCCAAAAGGGCCCTTGTCAGGGCCACAAGGGCCCTGCAGGACCCCTTAAGCCCCAAAGGCCTTATAAGTGCCGGGGAGGGGGGGCCCGGTTCGAGTTGTGGGACCACTTAATCCTCAAGCCACAAAGGTCTCATAAGGACCCAGGAGGGTCCCAGTTTGAGCTGTGGGACCCCCGAAACGTTCGTAAAACTTGAACGACCGCTTCCGAACCCTGAAATTGGGCGTTCGCGGATTGCCGTTCTGGGATTTCAGAAAACAGCCGTTCGAGTTTTACTGAACGTCAGAAATCCTCAAATGTTCGAGGATTACTGAAAGCATGAGGATTACTGAAGCAGCACACAGAAACCGGAGTAGCGCGCGTGTGTGCTACGTCGTTTTTTTTTTCTGTTCCGCGCACGGACGTGTTCCCCAGACAAGTTAATTCGAAACTTTCCGAACTATTACCCCATTGACTTTAAAAGTTTGAAGGTTCGAAACGACGAAACTATCAAAGTCGGCCATCTCTAAGGTCTCTACTAGGGGTCCTGCAAACAGGGAAGTCAGTATTTCAGTTGCATTTATTTATACACAGACAAAATGCGTGAATTGGCAGATTAAGGTCATTGGGATAAAAATATTGCTCTTTTTTGAAAAGTACATGTATTTGCACTAAACTTGCCCTTAAGCCTTTTCTTTTTTTTTCATATAAATGCCAGACAGAGTAGAAATGATATCATTGGTGTGCAGAGCTGCTATCAATGGATTAAGATTAAATCAAGTGAAAGCCTCGGAAGTGGAGCAGCTTCAGTTAGCACCACAAAATCTCAGAGACTTACTTTATAGGCTTATACTGGCTTAACGTTAGATTGATTTGACATTAAAAACTGATTTGAACATCAGGCAGGCCAGCAGACTTACCAGGATCATTCCTGCAATGTTACAGATTTCATAGGTTTTAATAAGGCATGTGTATTATTAAATGATTACTAATCAACCAGGTGCAATACTAACATGTTTAGAATGTTCCACTGTACAGCTTACCACTGCAATATAAGGATATTTCAGTCAGAGGTCTTCAGTCATATAAGACAAGAGGTCCCTCCAAATGTTAAAGAACAAGGTGCTCCTTATATCCTTATATAAACAGTAAGGGGCATGTATCCTTTAATTGTGTTTTTTATGTTGCTGTTGTTACATTTTGCAAACTGTTGATAGAATTGTAGCAGTGGTTACGCAGTTGTAACATGGTTATGCTGCTTTTTTTGTTTGTATTATATAGTTTTGTTATTTTGACATGATTTGTGACATAGCTGCATGACTATTATAGGGTTATAATCCACAATGACACAGCGAATAGCTATTATAAGAATGTATGTCACTGTCCCACTTATTGTATATATGGGTCAATTAAGTTATACATGCAAACACAAACCACATGGGTGCATAGGGTATAATTCCCCCTGTACTATGCAGATACATACCTGATAAATATTATGTATTATACAGATGGTATGTGTATTTATTTCAAAAGATCCAACTAACAAAATAAAATTAAAAGGGCATATTTATAAAGGTGCGTTAACTTTTCCATGCCATTATTGCTGTGTTATCAACAAACTGGCGTAATTTTAGCGACTAACCTGCAGTGAAAAGTCAAAGTGCCGTGATCGCAATTTTGTGTATCGATGTTATCTGCGTTGTTAACCGTCAATCATTTTTGAAAGTAGCGGTAACGCCAATGTTGCGCTATGTTAAGTCTAAGATCGTAAATGTGGTGTGCTATGCATGGTGGGGTGGCAGGGGCTGCTGGAAAGGGAGCATGTTCCACTAATGGTGTACTTCTATAGGCAGGGACACCTACCTGGACCAGTGGACGATCCTCCTCCCAGGCACTTACAAGTACCCTTGTGGCACTGAGAAGTGCCTTTTTGGCACTGACAAGTGCCTTTGGGCTTAAGGAGTCCCCAGCTTGAAACTGAGACCCCCTCCCCAGAAGTGATAAGTGCCTTTGTTGGGGGTCCTGCAGCTTGAAGCTAGGACCCTCATTGGCTCTTAAAAGAGCCCTAGTGGCCCCTATAAGGCCTTTATTGTCAGTTCAGCAGCTTAAAACCAGGACCATTGGCTTCTAAGAGAGCACTTGTGGCTCTAATTGGAGCCTTTAGGATAAGGTGGTCACGCAGTTTGAAACCAGGACCACCCTAGCCCTAAAATGGACCTTTACAGGTCTCTGGAGTGTTCTTTCTTACCTCCACCCCAACAAAGGCACTTATAGGAGGCTGCAAGGGCTCTTTTAAGAGCCAATGTGGTCATGGTTTCAATTGAGGGACCCCCAACAAAAGCACTCTTGTTGTCACACAGGGCACTTATCAGTGCTGGGGAGGAGGTCCAGGTTTTGAGCAGCAGACCCCTTAAGGCACTTATCGTGGAACTAAAGTGCTTCTCAGTGCTGCAAGAGTACTTATCAATGCTGGGAGAGGGGTCCCAGTTTCGAGCTGTGTACTAATTAGCCCCAAAGGCATTGTCAGGGTCACAAAGGCACTTGTCAGTGTCACAAATGCACTTGTCAGTGCTGAAGGACACTTGTAGGTGCCGGGGAGGTACTGGTTTTATGTTGTAGAACCCCTTAAGCCCCAAAAGGCTGTGGAGGTGGGGGGGGGAGAGGGCTACAGTGGGATACGTCCTTTTCCCAGAAGCTCCTGCAAACCACCATGCATGCGACACCACACGTTCTCGCTAGAAGATTTTACCTTTTCATTGTGTTATGTACTATGCAATGAATGGTGATTTGCACTATATACGTATTGATTGTGTAGACACAGTATTGCATCAAAAAGGAAAACACTATTCGTTCGCCCATCACCGATGCGATAGTTATTTATAAATATGCCCCAAAAAACATTTTTCCTGAGATATAGACAAGAATTGCTAATATTATAAAATAATCTATACCCCATTTTTTTAAGTTCTTTATACCAGGCAGCTATAAGCTTAAGGTGAGGTTGGCCAAATAGGAGCAAAAAGCCCTCCACAAACATAAAAATGGAATAATCCTTCTTGTAACATGCTATTCATATAGCATGAGACTGCAGAGTACTTCGTAATAAGAAGGCTTTGTTCCATAAGTTAAATCTTGGCAGTCTGGGACAGCAGTACAGGCCAACCAACATGGCTCTTTCTCAGGAAAAGCATTAGGAGGTGCGGGTGCACCCGTTTGAAGTAAATGTGACAAGCTATGGTTTCTGCCTCCCTTCCCCCACAAGCTCAATCATGATGAGCAAACCAGGGAGAAAGAACACTGCCCAATAGCTACTTTATATCTCCCTGGCAATGGGGTGTGAAAATAAATAAAATTTGACCGTTTTTCACAGGGCATTAAAATACTTATTAGCTTGATGTGAAAAATCTAAATGGATCAAGTTGGAGGCATATTCTCTTTTTTAATTTTCAGCTCCAGAAACTTGGAAGAAAGGGTTTAAATATTCATAAAACAGTACGGGTGTGTATACATTGCAATGCTGATGCATTGACAGGCCTATCAAAAACAGTTAACAGCAATAAAGCAAAAAGTACAATTTGAGAATGTTTATCCTAAACAGTTGGCTGTTGCAATTGTATCCTGAAACACCACAGATGGCTTGTGTTAGTCATAAAATCCAGTTACCTTCTCTAAGAATAAAGGGTTTTGTATGGGACTTCTGCACCCATCGAGTCCAAACAGTCCAGGTGCCACCAGGTAGTGTAACTCCCCTTTACACCAGTAGTCTGTAATCTGTAGAAATTCCCGGGCACACGTTTCTTAATGTCAATACATTTTATTTGGCCTTTCGATGAGACTTAGTTGTCTTCCCTATCCGTATTCTGATGATAGACGAACTGAGATTGTCAAATAAAATTAATTGATATTAAAGAAAACAGTGTGCCCGGGAATTATTACAGATTATTATCTTCTCTAAGAATATTTAAGAACTGATTTTTTTGCATGCGTGGTAAAATGTTAATTTTCATGTGATTTGTTTCGGAGCTGAATGGGCAAAGTTTTTTTTAATGAGGGGGAATGCACAGATACAGTAAGGACCATTTTATTTAAATATGTAATAGGTATAAATACTAGTCAGAGAATGTTGGTGTTTTGGGTCCCTAACTTACCTTTATTTAGGAGTAAAAATTGGATATTTTCCCAAATATAGAGCATTACTGTCCCAGATAATTAACGTTATGTTACCATGTACCATTTTACTCAAATGCTGAGTTCACACATTGTATTGTATATCTGAGTATAAGCTGAGATTTTTAAGGTTTAAAATTAGCCTAAAAAACCTCTCTGTGCTGGCTGCTGCTCCACATCTCCCACTGACGTCATTTCTCGGCGCATCTCTCACTTCCTGGTGCCAAGTAGTGATGGCAGGCAGGCAGTGTGGAGCGAGCAGACTGATTACAGAGACAGGTAAGGACAAGATCACAGAGCTGGGAGGGGGCAAGAGAAGGTGGTAGGGGTAGGGGATGTGCAAGGGGGAATATTCAATTTTTAAAGGGGATAAATTCTTGTGGATGAGTCTCGGCTTGTGCTGTGGCTCAGAAGAGGACTCTGTGCAGGCTTTGCTCTACAGGCTCAGGATGTAACTCCTCCAATTCCACACTGTGGTCAGAGGACTCTGTGCAGGCTTTGCTCTACCAGGCTCAGGTGTACCTCCTCCACTTCTCACACTGTGTCAGTGATAGCATGGAAAGATAACATTGTATTGCTTGTTTACTACGCAGATGTTTAGAAACTACAACTCCAAGCTACTAAAGCATGATGGGAGTTGTAGTTTCCAAACAGTTTCAAAACATCTGGAGTTCCCCTACAGTAGTCCCATACAGTACTAGTCATAGGATTTGGCTATTACTGTATGGGACTACTGTATGGGAATTCTGCTGTCCATTAAGGGCAACTAAAGCCTCAAAACAATGCAGAATCAGAAGCATTAGTGTCCATAATTTTAAACCCTCGACTTATACTCGAGTCAATAATGTTTTTCTAATTTTTCAGGTATTAAAAATAGTGTGTGACAGAACTACAGCTCTCACCTCAGAACAAAACGAGCTTTCCCAGCTCACAGGGTCAAAAACAGGTTGAGGGCTGCTGTCACTTACCAGGTATATAAAACACGCCACCACCCACACACTAACGGCTGTGGGAACCGATACCAGGGATGATACCACAACTCTCAACCAGACCAAACAGAGCTTTTCTAGTTCACAGGTCAAAACAGGTTGAAGGTTGTCATCACTAACATATACCCCTTACCAGGGTATAAACTACTGCAAAAACCCACTTACTAACGGCCTGGAAACTGATACCAGCCTTAATGGCTTAAATGTAAAATAATACTAAATACCTGTACACGCGCTGCCACACTCAGAACAGGAATAGTACCAGAATACAACAAAAACTAAATACAATGACTATACGTAATGTCTCAGAGGACAGGATCTTTACTTAGTTCTGGTAGAGCATTAGGAGATAAGCTTAACGATTTTATATAATATCGTTTAATAAAAGAAAACAAAAGGTGCAATAGAGATTACAAAAAAATAATTACAAACAACGTAAAACAACAGTAAAAAAAGGGATATAAAAGAGGAAAAAATACTTATATGGTGGTCAAAGTCCAAGTCCTAAAAGAATAAGGCCATTGATTGTAAAAGAGTTCCTGGCTCCAAAAAGGTAACTCGCTGGTAATCCACTTGATTTCTTAAGATGTCAAATCAGGAGCTCCTCTCCAGTAGCTGTGTGGCTCCTTTTCTAACCCAGCAAAAGGAGGGCAAATGATTTACCCCAACCAATCACCAACAGTTGTAGGCTGGACTGAGGGTGTGTCAGATATGTGATTAATATGGAAGACACACGGCAGTGACATATGTATTAGAGGATTCTATCTCTGTGGCCTTATTGTCATGAATTTACCAGGTGATAGACCACAAACATAACAGATATGGAGAAATATAGTTGACCAAGAAATACATAAGGTAGGTTTCCAGCCTCTACTAAGGTTGAGGTAAATGGTAACATAACGTAATTATCTGGGACAGTAATGCTCTATATTTGGGAAAATATCCATTTTTCTCCTAAATAAAGGTAAGTTAGGACCCAAAAACACCAACATTCTCTGACTACATGATGTTGGGTTGTACGACTGGTCTCACCTACCTGGAACCATATTTCATATTGCTTGCCATTTTACTACATAGGCAGAGTTTAGTATAGGTTATGGAAAAGGGGATTGTGCTTTATCATATTTAAACCAAAGGTCACATTCCCAGGTCTGTTTGACCTCCTGCTGAGATCAGGAGACTCAAGTCTCCTGTACCTTTAGAAGTAAGCTAGAAGGAATAACAATCCTTGGCATCCTGCTGAGTTTTATGACACCTCAGCCAAATGTTACAGAAATACAGAGTGAAAGGGGAAAACACAAGGTACAAATAAATAAAACAAATGGGATCCTACTATTACAGACATTATATAATTAATAACTATACTAGATCTGTTACAGCAGGATCCATATCATGACAATAGGTACATAGGCTTATACTTAATACAGACGTTAATGAATGAGCAAATAATAAATTGTCCATGGATATGGAGCAGACCGCAGGAGGGCCCTGCCACAAATAACTGCTATAGAAGGAGGGAGGGGGTGGAGGAGATGTGGTTATGCCACATCTAGACCGTAAAGCATTGTTTTCAAAAGTGATATCTCAAATTATTTCCAATTACCTGCTTTCATCTAAAAAAAATACTTGAAAAACTGTTTATGTATAGTATATATTCCTTTCCTAAACATATTTAGTATGCCAATGAATTGTAAAATGGGGGGCACTATGGTCTAAAATATATTTTGTGTCTATAGCAAGAAACATTTGATTAAAATATTTAAAATCATTTACTAGCAGCTGTAAGAGTCCTTTACAGTACTTAACCCTATTTGGCTTACTTAACTAGGCTATATCTTTAATTACTGCAAAGTCAATTTTGTGGCCTAGGCACTTCCTTGTGGCTATTAGCCAGTGGCTACAAGGTACTCCCTGCCAAGTCCTCTTCAAAGACCCTCAGCTATAGCACAAGCAAGTTCCATGCAAGGGGCACTCTTGAGTATAGTTAAAAATCTTTATTTAATCACATCAAAACACAACGTTTCAGGGATCATTATGTCCTTTCATCAGGTGTCTTTATATCTTAATTAGAAAAGTAAGGGATACTTACTTAGTTTATTAGCGGGTTGTGGGCTATAAGACAGTAAAAATGCCTTAAAGGCCATTGTACTCATTAAGTATTAAAAAAAGAATCTTATCATAGTTATGTCCTCTGGTGTCTATAAGGGTTGAAAGGGTTATATTTTTAAAAACAAGATTAAAGAGAAAGTATTTTTCTACAGAAATAAACGATGAGTAAGTGTCAATTACATGGACAAGGCCATGATTGCCCCATAGAAACCTTTTAAAATTACACAAATACTTCAGCAGTATTTAAGAATCATAGAGTTTGTAATTGTAGGATTGTAATTAAACAGAGTTCAATACAAGATTCTGCAAATCAGTTAAATAGTTTCAAGAAATAGAGAAAATTGTAGTAGGTGAAGAAACGTGATTCTTGTGCTAAATATTATTCTTTAGGGCAAGGATGTCGATTTTGCAGAGACAAATGCATGTATTATCAGCTTAGTAAAAGCTGCATTGTTTTATGATTTTAAGTTGCATTTATAAATTTTGCACCTGCAGGTTTGTTCCAAAAAGCAATCATACAAAGTGGAACGGCCCTATCCAGCTGGGCAGTGAACTACCAGCCGCCAAGTATACTAGGATATTGGCAGATAAAGTAGGCTGCGACATGTTGGATATATTGACTTGATGAATGCTTCGGGATAAGAATTACAAAGAGCTCATTCAGCAGTCTATCACGCCAGCCACGTACCACATTGCCTTTGGACCAGTCATTGATGGTGATGTCATTCCAGATGACCCTCAAATCCTTATGGAACAAGGGGAATTCCTTAATTATGATATTATGCTTGGAGTTAATCAAGGGGAAGGTTTGAAATTTGTTGACGGGCATGGTAGATATGAAGATGGAGTTTCTCAAGTGACTTTGATTTTTCAGTCTCCAACTTTGTAGATATCTATATGGGATCCTAGGGCAAAGACACACTAAGAGAGACTATTAAATTCATGTATACTGACTGGGTGATAGAAAAATCCTGAAACTCGAAGGAAAACTTTAGTAGCACTTTTACAGACCACCAGTGGGTTGCTCTGCAGTTGCCAACTGCTGATCTACATGCTCGTTATGGCTCTCCTACATATTTTTTATTTTTTACCACCATTGCCAAAGTGAAATGAAGCCACTTGGGCTGATATCTGCTCATGGTGATGAAGTTCCTATGTGTTTGGAATTCCTATGATTGGACCTACAGAACTCTTCAATTGTAATTCTCAAAGAATGATGTCATGCTCAGCGCATTGTTATGACATACTGGACCAACTTTGCTAAACTGGGTAAGTTTAATCTTTAGTAGTTAAAAAAAAAAAATGCATTTTTTGTGAACCAGCCAGGTATGTTATTAATTGACTATAGTTCAGATGCAAGATTGATTAATTTATTGACCTTTATTGCTAATATTAAGAGGTGAAGGATAATATAAAATCCACACATAAAAAAAACAAAAATAGTTTTGGACAAAATTAGATTAAGAACTGATGTGGGTCAGTGTTACAAGTGTCCAATGTTTCAAGGAGATTCCGAAACATGGGATGCAGGACTGGCTGCAAGGAGCTCCTAACCATATATAAAACATTCATTCTAAACATATAAAATTATATTACATGATGCATTATCAAATATATTATTGAAGACCAAAAAGTGCCATAAACTCATGTGGATCAGTCAATAGATTATTTTCACTGATGCCCATATGACTGTGTTTGTACATAGCAGTAAAAAGTATCAGTTGTGTTTGTGTTTAATTCTATTTAATCATTGTAATAAAATATATTTTATAACCAATGGTATATTTGTAAAAAAAAAATCAACATAATAAACCTGTTATATTTACAAATGTTAAAAAAAAACATGCGTAGGATTATCTGAAGCACTAGATGGAGACGTGACACATACAATTTTGTAGTATAATTTATAATGTTGATGAAGAACGCTTGTTATCAATAAGCCATTTCTTATGCAATGTTTTATATCGAGAGGCAAAGATTACAGAAGAATCTGACAGCAATGTGAGAGATGTTAGTCAAAAAATCAATTCTAGTAACACACAAATGGCTTACAAACACATGGTCAGATATGTATTGTAACTAAACTTAGCTAGTAAGGAGCATTCCTATGTGGTACCGATCCTATATGTAACTAAGTTTATTTAAAGGGGATCTATACCGAAAAATAGGTTATTTTAAGTGACATAACTGGAAACTGTAATTCTTCCCAACCACCACTGTATCATTTTTTTTGTTGATCTGCCCCCTATTTCTTTAGTTATCCAATCTAAAACGTCCTATATTTCAGCTGTCAAACTAATTCCTTGCTCTCGAAACTATTCTTCTGTGATTAGTTTTACTGTAGCTGGAATGGTGACAGAGTTTGACAGGTGGAATGTGTATGCTGTGTTCAGGCTTGACAGTTGGTTTGTGGGGAAACAGTCAGGGCGGATGGAAGTGGGAGTGGTTTAAAAGAGGGAGGGAGGGTATTGCCCCTAAACAAAATGTGTTCTGGATTGAAGGCACGCAGCAACACACGGCAAATCAGAGTAAGTGCTACTTAAATGTATTTAAATATAGATTAAGATGAGGCAAAGTCATTTTTATTAAAATGATAAATATACAATATTAATTCATCTTTAAATTTTCAGATTTAAGAAAATAATTCACACTCCCAGTATATTCCTAATATAGTTTATTGCCCCCCAAAAAATGATTATTCATTTGGATAATTGTTTTGTCAATTCAAAGAAATTAAAAAAAAAGTCAAATTACATATTAATGGTAAATGTTATGGTTTATTCATTTTGATGAATGCACACAGCACTAGTAGACATATATTCAGAATTAAATGTTTCCTTATTTAAAAATATAGGAAATGCAATGATAATAGTAATAGGTATTGTTTGTAAAAGATTGTGTTTTTAATATGGCCTTTTTTTTACAAAAGGATGTTTTGTTTATATATTAATGCATACTATTCATTTTTCATTTTCCTGTTTATAGCACTTTTATTGGGTGGGATTATCGGTACCCACCAATCCCTCAGACTGTAGATGGCTTAGATGCTTCGGATTTTAAATGGGGATTTCCTGTGCAAAAATGTTTTTTTTGTGAACATATCAATGAAACAAAGTTGCACTAAAATAAATGTTTCACAATACTCATAAAAAAATAACATAAATAGGAGGATGACAAAATTATAAGACTAAATCATTTACTCTAAAACAAGAAATAACAAAAATAAAGTACACAAATTAAGACAAAGCGCCCTATTTATATAAAGAAGCCATATTGTATATATAATCATCATTTACAATGTGGCTGTAAAATACAGGTCAGCATCAGTATTTTAAACCCTTACATGTAATTTATGTGTTCGCAACATACATATAAAGATGGTTTATTGCAACTGTGTATGTGCCATCCAAATATAGTGATACTGCTTTGTAAAATAAAACCTTATCAGGGCGAATGTTTAATCGTATTATCAACACTACACTGGAGTTAAAAAGACCTACATCTTTCTAATCAAAGTAGTCTATGAATAAAATGTCAACAGTTGATTGCGCCTTAATTAGCCTGATTTTTATACAAGAACGGTTGTGCTGTGATAATTACAATTTATATATTGAAAAATCCCAACAAACATGCACTAAAATTTTTTGATTTAAGATTTTTTTTTATCACTTGTGAAAAGAGGTTTATTAAGAAGCAGCATATATTGGACATACAGGCAAAAACATGCCAGAAAAAACAATTGTATTTGTGTGATCTTAATTTTGTTCTCAGAAGATATCTTTTGATAACATTTAATGCACAGCAAAAAAAGTGGACTGTTTACACAAAAGTGAATAGAATTTCAGATGTACTGGTAGAAACTGAATGACCTGTCTGGATTGTCTAATCCAATTTGGACACAGCCATGGATGGCTAAATAAATGGTCAGCGTTTCCCTTGTCTATTCCCTCTGTGCTCCCCTGTTTTTAGTGTTAATCATTTCTTTATTCTAACAACTATTACTGCCTTTTAGTTTACCCTCAATCATGAGGCATAGAGTGGTGGGAATAAATTCTTGGTCTACCACAAGATCACTGCTTTGCAATTTGAAGGGAAGATGTTTATGCTGAAACCCGAGGAGCACAGAGAGGACTGTGGATAATGGGCAGAGAAAATTATTGCTCCAGCTGACCTCTGACTGTGATTACATATTAGCAACAGTTAAAACAAAACTGAATAGTATATCAACAGTACACCCAAATATAGTTGCAGTCCTGGATGTGGCAGCTCTCACGTTCAAACATTCGATAATTAATCCATGAACGACGCGCAATTCGAGAATTTGATATTTACTCGCGTATAAGTATAATAGACATTTTACTCACATATTCGTTAATTCGATATTTACTCGCGTATTGGTATAAAAAACATAAAAAGACATTTTAATTGCTGATTGCTGTATAATAGACATTTTACTCACGGATATTCGATAAATCAGTATTTACTCGCGGATTGGGATAATAGATATTTACTCTCGGATTCGATTTATTCCGATATTTACTGGTGTATTGGTTAATAGAGACATTTTACTCACATATTCGCTGCCTTGAAACGTTCGACACATTCGTAATTATCGAAAGTCGGAAAATATCGAAAATCCGGGATTAGTTCAAGCGCAGGTTCCAGTTGTCCAGTTCTAGTCCATCTCTATAGTAACAGGTGTGTACATGTAAAAAAAAATCATTCCCTAAACACACAGTATAAAAATACTGTAGCTTTGAAAGTTCATTGTCTCTGTTATTAGAATCAGCAGAAATATGTTCTCAAATAAATATCTTCCTGAGAAAGTATTTTGACAAACATGAAACATTTTGTAATAAATACAAAGTGACATTGCCACATGTCTCCCTAGCAAGCAGAGACCATCTATCATTTCCCTCATGAATCATGCTGCTGCATGCTAGAAAAAAAAGGAAAAGTTCTCACTTTCTTGGTGGCATTTATTGGTAACAAAGTGACACTGACACAACATGTTGTCTATAGAATGTTTTTGGAAGGTTGGCAGCTATGCAAGATAAAATACCTACCACTATTTAAACCACCAACATTACTACAAAATCAGTAAATCACAAAAGCACTGTAAAGTACAATAGGGGAAAAAGCCATTACCACTACAAGATCCCACAAAAAAAAAAACAGTTAACTAACAGCTTCAGCCAAAATTACAATACCAAGAATTATAACATCTACAGCACCAGTACAGCACCAGTTAAAGTTGCACTAACACTTAATCAAATATTAAAGCAGGAGTGCATACAGATAAACACCCTTACAGCACCCGCATAAGCTAGTGCACCAATTATACCATAACTACAGCTTCATTATTAGCACAGTATAGCCCTATTACAACAGAAGCTAGCGCACCATTACAATCTCATTTCGTAATAGCGCGCAAGTACAGTACTAGTTACTTATTGTACACACAAGCACACAGCTTAGAGGAACACAGACCTCTGGCCGCTTCAAGGTACACCAGTTAGTGCTGTGTACAGCCTTAAATACCACACCAGTTAAAGCAATGATCACAGCACCAGTTACAACTATTATTATGAGCAAAGAAGGCCCAAACATGAACATTATGACAGTTGGAGAACAAATCAACTTGTTACCGTATATACTCGAGTATAAGCCGAGGTTTTTAGGTTTAAAATAAAACCTAAAAACCTTACCTCGGCTTATACTCGAGTCAAGGTCCACGAAGCTGCACTCCAGGATGATCGCCGTCTCCTTATGGCCAAATCCGGCTGCCGCACGCGGGTACGTCCTGTGGGTTTGCCGGCTGATGTACTACTCGGCGCCAGGCTGTGAGAGGCGCCGAGTAGTGACGTCAGCGGGCAAATCCACAGGACTTATCAGCGTGCGGGCAGCCGGATTTAGCCATAAGGAGAGACGGCGATCATCCTGGAGTGCAGCTCGGGGTAAAGGACCAACTGGGGGGACTTCAGGGGAGGGAGGAAGGAGGGAAGGGGGTCTATATAGGGAATGTCACTACGCACTCACATGAGTAGTGCAGCTTGGGGTAAGGACCAACTGGGGGGACTCTCAGGGGAGGGAGGGAAGGAGGGAAGGGGCTGCTATATAGGAATGTCACTACATGCACTCACATAGTTTTAATATTATTATTGTACATTGGAGATTTTTATATGATGTTATAGTGCACTTTATAGTTATGAAAAGGCACTATGTTAAGGGCAACTTAAAGACTCAAACAAATATGAAGGCAGTAGAGGTCATAGTTCTAACACCTCTATACTCGAGTCAATCAATTTCCCTACTTTTTTAGGGTAAAAAAGGGGACCTCGGCTTATACTCGGTCGGCTTATACTCGAGTAGAGTATATACGGTAAATCTCCTCTAAAACTGTTTGTGCACTTTACACTACACACTATTGATTGCTATATATTGTAGGTATACCTATGTTTGTGTCACTCGGCAATCATACTGATGTAATATGATGATAACAGCTCCTGGTGCATTGTGATTTGTTGTAAGACTTTAAACGCTACACTATTAAATGGAGTTTTAAAAAAAACATCTGCAGTGAATTGCCCGATAGACTGTTATTGAACTGTAGAATTAATTTATAAAACCTTCATAAGTTAGAGATGGCCGAAAACCACTAGTTTCGTTCGGGCAAACCTGAATATCCGAAAATCCGAAACTGGAATGAAATTTCGAAATTTTGTATGTACGAAGCTATTTTCAATAATTTTCAAAAATAGCCTTAAAACAATTCGAAAATACTCAAAAAAAAGATAGGAGACATTTTTAGTTTCCAATCGTATTTCCGAGGATTTTCAAACGTTTCGTGCTATTTCGAAAATTATGGAAAATCCGTACATGAAAATTATCAAAAATACGATCCGAAGTCCTGAAATCTGGACGATCTGTTAGATCGGAACCGAGGAGTTTCATGGCAGATCACATTTCGGAAACAAGGAGTTTGTGGAGGATCAGGGTTCGTGTCGGACCAGGATCACATCATATTTCATAAGTGGCCCTACTTACTTACTCAACATAAAAGCCACACAGGAATAACTGTATGCTTCACTCACCTTCATTACGTTGAGTTTTGCACACATCTAAAAGTTTGTTGTTAATCATTTTCTAACTAGCAAAAGGTAAACTAATAAAAATTCCATTCAGCCTATTTGGTTCCAGAGCCTGGCATGTACATTATTAGCATGCTCATTATATTCCAGCATGCTACTGCCAGAGCAAGCTACTGGTAATTTGAGGAGGAAGGCCCCACGAGAAGCAGGGTCAAATTAGCAGAAACCTGACTAACACTGAAGTTACTATAAAGTCAAAAACTGTAAGAATAGCAGTCTAGGTCTGTCTGCCATTATACTATGCTGTAGTGGATCGTGGTCTGAGCTTGTATATTAGTTGTTTGACCGGGGATTGATTTATGAAAACTCGTACTTTTTATCAAAGGATTACCACATAAAAAACATCATATATTTTGTGTAATAATAAAGATAATCATACAGTATATACATGGTGCATAATAAATCTGTTGTATTGTATTAAGTTCATTTCATTTAGTTGTGGTTTAGTGTGGTTAACTGACAATCAACACCCATAGATTTAGGTGAATCACAGTACAACTACTGGAGCAATAAATAAAGGTTATGTTTTTAGCTTTTAACATTTTTCAGTTACAGCATGTGCCTGTCTAATAGGAAGTTTGCGCAGGTGACTGACAATGGGTCACAGACACTGTGAAAAGATGTTGTTATGAGTCTAGCCAAGCACACACAATGCAACTTCTAGGTTTAAGGCAGCAGTTAAAATACAAAAACATAATAGTTATAACAAGAAACCATTCTGCAGGACAGTTTTCCTATCAGTATGGCGGTAACCTATGAATGAAATTTTGTTGTTTGAGCATAAAGCTACAGATTTGCTATGTGATATGATTGACACAGGATTTACCTTAAAAGGGCAAATAAATATATAACAATTAAAAGTTCTATATATACATGTATATAACACCCTATTATTAAAACCTAGTGAGTTTGTCACATTAGATAAAAACTAGTTTTATAGCTCAAATATGCGATAGGAATATAAATATGTTCTAATGTAATTGAAAAACATTTTGGATGCTGTATTGGTATTGAAGATAATCTATGTAAATACTGGAAATAGTGAATAATAACTCTTATTAAGAATGATGCAGTTTAAACAAAGGAATATGTTACGAAATTTGTGACATCACTTTAAAGGAAAGTTGACGAAAAAGTTAACTTTACATTAATGTATTGATTTAGGGTACGGAAGGAAATGACCTAATCCTTACCTCTCATTCTTCAATCAATTGTTACAGGAGGTAGAACCAAATGGTATTACTTGGGATCCATGCCGGTAATAAAGGTTCACAGGCCACAGCAGAGTGCTGTTAATTTAATATAGGGAAACCTAAAAATAAAGGTTTGGGACCTGTCACTCAGCCAGCAGTGGATACATAGTGAAGAGTGTTGTTTAAAGGGGTTGTCCCCACTGAAAAAGTCACCTACCACTTTTATACAATAATAGAGGACGAGGGAGTGGTAAAGAAGTTAAAGGAGAACATAAAGTCCCAAGACAACATTTGTCTCAATAAGAGAGAGACACATTCGCAAACATGGGGAATCAAACTTGTTGTCCCAATTGTCTGAATTTTTTCCAACCCAGCACTTTCCGAGACGCAACCACAGGTTGAAACTCAATCAAATAGAAGTAAATCAGTAAAAATCGGTCACTATTTGTATTGTACTGGAAGGCTTGTCAGCAATTATGCTGGTTGGTAAATAAATAACAGAGCTGCTATATAAAAGTTGGTACATATGTAAAAAACTTTATTTTTCTAGAGAAACATGGAAACAAAAAAAAGCAAATAAAACCCAGCAGTAGAGGACTATGTGATATTGCTTCATAAGTAACTCGGGGTTGTTTGAAATCTGTTTGGACTTCTTGGTTGTTGTTCCTAAAAACACAGCATTTACATGGTGCTGTCACCAGCAAATCAACTGTGATCACAGGGACTTTAAAATATTTATCTTTTGCTAGAAAGAGAGAGCTTAGAATCTCTGCACGAGAGACAGTGAATCCTGGGGTAGGGTGGCTTGCGCTCTTTGAGCTCAACATGGGCTATGAGTGTGAATGTACGAATGGCAACAACTGGAAGCCTCCTTTGTACAGGATCTATTACTTATATCTGCTAAAGCAAATCAACGGAAGCAGAATCTTTGCAACGTGTGGGTATACTGGGCAGAGAAAAATGTTAACATCAGGATCTGAAAAAAAATTGAAAGTTTAGTTTCCTATGTTACAGGTATTTGCCTGAAATATTTACACATCTCTTTTTACACTAATTGAAGAACGGGCGGGGGGGTATATTGGTATAAGGAGATAAGTCTTAACCTTAATTAATCCAACGAAGGACAAAATACTTAAAATGACTTGCGTTTGGCTCCTGCTCCTGTTGAGTATAATGGAAGAACGAAAGTAAGATTTTAAAGGAGAACTTCAAAATCCCGAGTTTACTTCTGAAAACAATTTAACATAGTCTACTGTCCTGGGTTTATTGCTGTTTTTGTTTCCATGTTTCTAGCAAAATATAAAGTTCTACACATAGTACAAAAACTTATATATAGCAGCTCTGTACTTATGTTACCAACCCAGATGAATGTGACAGTTTCCAGTAGCCATACAAAATAGGAAACTGATTTGTACTGACATTTATTTTATTGATGTGAGTGTTCACCTGTGGCGTGCTCTGCTAAATTGCTGGGTTAGGGATATAAAAAATCAAAACTAGGGACACAAGTTTGAATTCCCCATGTTCCTTTTTGTTTTATTATGGCAACAAAAGTAAAAGACTCTGAATGTACTGGCATTCACTTATTAGCCCCTGTGTGGCCTTATGTGTAGAAGGCTTTCTTTTAGAAAAGACACAGTATAGAAGGTGCTGGTTCGATTCCCATACTTACTTTTTTTTTTGCTGAATGCTTAACATGTCTGTCTGTCTCCATAATGCTAGACCAAAAGACATAACACGCAAGATACTTTCTTCTTTTTTGTATGATGAAGCTAGGAATTATATATTGTTAGGGACAGGGAGATTTCTAATGTGTTGTACACAAAAACTGCACTGTGATTTCTGTGTTTCTGTGTCAGAAGGGAGGATCCTGAGACTTGTAAACTGATTGGCTGTCTAGCTTCCAGTGAAAAGCCAAGGACTGCAGGTTCCTGTGAAGTAGGTCAGGCGCACACTTAGCTGGGTGTCCACAGATAAGGTGATTATTGGGAGCAACCCTAGTGCACACAGGTTATTTACATAAAATCACCAGCCTGCACACGAGCAAAGGAGACAGAGCACAGCTGTTTGTGCGTTTGTGAAAGTGTTCTCTATTGGGGACAATAGTTGTCTTGGGACTTTAGTTGCCTTTATCCATGATGTTGTGTAGGCGCACACTTCTTGATTGAGACAATTGCGATGGTGTGACTGTGGATTATGGAACATAGCACCTTACAGTTACATCCAATATTTTAAATGCTAAGAAAATTTGAGGAATGTGTGAGGTTCCCAGCCAATTGTGTGCAGTCTCTAGCAGTTTTGAAAAATGCTGACTGATGACTAGTAAATTGCTGGTGGCCATGGTAACGGATTGATCCATTTTCGTGTCCTCAGTGGCTTAGGACAAATTCTTTATGGTTGTTTTTACCTAAGGCAGAAATAACTCACAATTTGAGAACAATAGCTAGAAGGAAGAAAATAACAGTAATGATGAGCCTATAAGTTTAAATACATAAACCATAAGGTTTTGATTTACATAACCATCTCAGTTTAGTATTAGATGCAAAATGATAATGAGGAAAGTCCAACTTTTCTCAAACCATGATCTTTAAAGGAAGTGATGTAATGCAGTGATTTCTAACCTTTAATTCATGAACCCCCCACCAGTTCCCCAAGAGTGATGTTCGTGGAACAGAAAATGGGGCACTGTATGGCTCTATTGCAGTTGCCACGTTCCTAATGTTTACGCTTTGACAGTGCTGCTCCAGCAAATGAAGTTTGGTTCAGTGGTTAAGAACCAAGAAGATAAAAGAGGGGAAAGTTGATTTGACTGCTACAACAGGAAGCGGTTGCAACAGCCCTACGCACTTATTACAGGCTTGTTCATTTCTTTTCTTTTTTCCCCCTTCATTCTTGGTCCTGCACCTAGGTTAATATAAAAAAAAAGTTTTAATTAGAATTTTTACAGACAGCCCCTGACAGTTTCCTTAAAAATCTTTTAAAAGGGTTTTCTAATACTGCTGCACTTTGTTGTAATTTTTGAAGTCACCTCTCAGGAAATATAACAATGTAAGATAGTGCTAAAATGATTAATAAAAAATATTAATAATATGTTAAATGGATTGAAATATAAAAGTTGCTTTAGGCAATTGTTTAAAGTTAGCTCAAAATTTATAAATCTATTTAGCACATTTGAAAATATTTTGTGAAATCATTATTTTTTTCTCTAAACTTGATTTTGTACACTGTATTAAAATTAAGCCAGATGCACCAGGGGGCTGTAATCTTATCACATGAAGTTGTTTTAATGTCAGGAGTATATCTTTCAAAACTACATTCACTTATGCATTGCAGTGCTTAGACTGCTGTATATTTAAATAAAAAAACATAAGAATATGTCTTGCCAGAATCTGTAATGATAAATGGAAATCGTAACAGTTATACCGTAGAGTATTCTGTCGAAAAGTGCACTCCTGTAAATGGAATTTCAGGTATAAAAGTAAAAACATGAATTAAAGATACATTTTAAATTATTGGGCTTAATTTTCACATTCATAAAGAGATGTGAAATGATTTAGATTTTGGCATCAATTATGGCTTGTGAAATAGAGGATTTTATTTTTTAATAGGAAAGCTTTAATTAGCCTAGTTTTACTGAGCATTCTTCTACTATATTTAAATCTTCTAAGAGTAGGGGGGGGGTTTTTGGGGGGTTAGGGGGTCCGCGTGGTTAGGTAAGGAAGCTATACACAGTGACCCATCACATGATCACAGAGGATTCCAGTAGATAAAACTTGAGTCTGTAATTAAGCTTTCTGTAGTATGGTCACCACAAGCCAGGCCAAATGGTTATAAAGTTGACACTGTGAGTGTATCTGACTTCCTTAAGTCTTAATTGTCTAAATGGTCCACAGTAAATGCTACAGTTTTAGCAGTAATAAGGTTCAGACTGTCAGTTAATATGCTTCCAACTATGAATGTTATCCCCCGACTGCAGCCAGAGAAAAGGGAGCAAGAATCCCCTTAAATATTTTGTAATCCCCTAAAATATTGGGGAATCCGCATCTCTCTCATGATAATACGGTCATGAGATCAAAGTGAAAGACACTTATGGAGTCATAGTGTCAATAATGTTTGTAAGTTTTAGTTGCCCTTTAATGCACACTGACTTTAACCTGGTATTGACCTAATAAGAACATGTTAACAAATCCAAACATTTGATTTAATAATATATTTATGAGAATTGCTATAACATCCTTTAAGGTTTTCTTTATTGACTTTTTCCCCCACTGCAAATAATATTTAACATTCAGGGGGCTGGAAGCTAATTATAGATTTATTAGTTAAATCTGATAAGATTTCATCCTAATAGAAATGTATATTAAGCATTTTCAGAAACACACATGGGCTTAATAAAATATTTATAAGTTAACAGATAATTAAGTAAATGCTCAAACATACTTAAAGGACACATCCACCCCAAAACTAAAATTTGCCCCAGTGCTGGTCCCACTGTGTAGCAATTTACCTTACTCCTCAGCATTTTATGGTTCTCCTGCAGTGTCTCTCCAGAGTTCAGAAAATGAAAAGCTGTCTTTGTGTCATCCAGTCCCTGCTTCTTCGTTGCCCTCACTGAAGACTCTGACATGCACAGGAGAGCCCTTCCCCCCTCTTTCAACCAACCCCAGACGCAACTGCCAGTCCGGCCCGTTTGCAACTTCTGGCAAGCAGAGGGCTGGGAGCAGACCACCATGGGATGAAGGAGGATAAGCATATTTCAGTTTGGGTTTTTTTGGCGGTTGGTGTGGGCAGGGGTTCCTTACAATATATAAATAAAAAACATTTATAACATCTGCACTAGGTTTAGTTAGATTTGTAATAAAACCTAAAGGTTATGAGTGTTACAATGTTATCTCTTTAGGGTAGGGCCTGATTAGGATGGATACATTAAGTGTGAAGCAGTTCCATGGAACTGTCATGAACTTACCTGCCGCTCTGCTCTTCCGGGTGGGCGGCGTCGCAGACGTCATGACGTCACAACGCCGACACACCGGGCAACGCGAGATTTTAAAAGCCGGCGTCATCCTGGACCCGGTGCCCGATAGTAGCGTTAGCTACCCCTGGCTCCTTGTACTCACCCGCCTTGGATCCTGCTCCTCTCCTGCTCCAACTACTTACCTTTCCCGCTCCAGAGACTACCTACCTTGCCTGCTCCTGTGTCCACTTACCTAGCCTGTTCCTGGTTCCAGCCTACAGTTCCCAGCAGCACCTTGTTCCAGCATTCAGCCTACAGTTCCCAGCAGCACCTTGTTCCTGTTTCCAGCCTACAGTTCCCAGTAGCACCTTGTTCCAGCATCCTGCCTACAGTTCCCAGCAGCCTCTGTGACCGAGTCATTGGCAGCGGGTACTTGTGGTGAAAAGAAATCTTGAGGAAAACATCTAGGATTCGTCCCAAAGACACTAGACACCCGTCATCCGGGTCCAGGATGACGCGGCTTTTAAATCTCTCGCGTTGCCCGGTGTGGGCGTTGTGACGTCATGACGTCTGCGACGCCGCCCACCCGAAGAGCAGAGCGGCACGGTAAGTTCATGACAGTGTCCATGGAATGCTTCACACTTAATGTCCATCCTAATCAGGCCACTACCCTAAGAGATAACATTGTAACACTCATAACCTTTAGTTTTTATTACAAATCTAACTAACACTAGTGCAGATTGTATAAATGTTTTTTATTTATATATTGTAAGGAACCCCTGCCCACACCAACCGCCAAAAAAACCCAACTGAAATATGCTTATCCTCCTTCATCCCATGGTGGTCTGCTCCCAGCCCTCTGCTTGCCAGAAGTTCAACGGGCCGGACTGGCAGTGGCGTCTGGGGTTGGTTGAAAGAGGGGGAAGGGCTCTCCTGTGCATGTCAGAGTCTTCAGTGAGGGCAACGAAGAAGCAGGGACTGGATGACACAAGACAGCTTTTCATTTTCTGAACTCTGGAGAGACCCTGCAGGAGAACCATAAAATGCTGAGGAGTAAGGTAAATTGCTACACAGTGGGACCAGCACTGGGGCAAATTTAGTTTTGGGGTGGATTGTCCTTAGTATGTTTGAGCATTACTTAATTATCTGTTAACTTATAAAATTTTATTAAGCCCATGTGTGTTCTGAAAATGACTTTAAAGGGTATGTCTTTCACCAAAATCAAAAAAATTCTTTTTTCATTATAGGTAGTACCCATCCCACCCAGAAGCCTTTCCTGCCTTTCTTTTGAAAAAATTCCATTCCCTACCTTTGCCAGTCTCTAGAAGTTCTATATTCGTTTTGGGGGTGTGGCCTTAGCTGTGCTGGATAAGGGTGAGCTGATTACTAAATGAGCTATACCATGCGTTTTTGGTCCCCCACTAACCCATTCCATTCCGTGGCTGTGGGAAGGTGTGTGTGTGTGTGTGTGTGTGTGTGTGTGTGTGGTGTGTGTGTGTGTGTGTGTGTGGTGTGTGTGTGTGTGTGTGTGGGTGTGTGTGTGTGGTGTTGGTGTGTGTGTGTGTGTGTTGTGTGTGTTGTGTGTGTGTGTGTGTGTGTGTGTGTTGTGTGTGTGTGTGTGTGTGTGTGTGTGTGTGTTGTGTGTGTGTAGACCCCGAGACCCAAAATCCATTCCGGAACCGGATGTCTGTTTTAACTCCCCAGCCGGGCAGGGTCGACGAGTCCAACGCCCATGTGGGATGTGCGCATGGTGCGGGATGGCGCGCAACGTCGGACTGCCTGCTATTTGGGAAGGCAGCAACATGAATATTCAAATGTGCCAAGCGTATCTTACAGCACATACATCGGACAAACAAGGGCACAAGACAAAATCCATAAAGGTATCTTCATATTAAATGGGCTCTTTTACTTTAGGCAATGTTAATTTTTCAGGTGGACATACCCTTTAATATACATTTCTATTAGGATGAAATCTATATCAATTTAACTAATAAATCTATATTAGCTTCCAGCCCCCTAATGTTAAATATTATTTTGCAGTGGGGGAAAGTCAATAAAGAAAACCTTAAAGGATGTTATAGCACATTCTCATAAATATATTATTAAATCAAATGTTTGGATTTGTTAACATGTTCTTATTAGGTCAATACCAGTTAAAGTCAGTGTGCATAAAGGGCAACTAAAACTACAAACATTATTGACATATGACTCCATAGTGTCTTTCACTTTGATCTCATGACCGTATTATCATGAGAGAGATGCGATCCCCAATATTTTAGGGATTACAAAATATTTAAAATAATCATACAATAGATCATCAGGTTTATTCAATAAAAGTTCTTATTAATGGTGCTAATTTTGCCCAACCATCGAATGTTTAGCTTTCAAATGTTTAATACATCTGATTGGTTGGGGCAAATTAGCACCATTTTAAGAACTTTATTGAATAACCCTGCATGTCTTTTTACAATTTAGTCCTTAGTCCCAAATTTAGACACCCTTTTTTATTGTCTGCAATAATCTGTTAATTGGTTGCCCATAATCAAATAAACCCTATTTGTATCAGATGTAAATCTCTGTTTAAACGAAATTCACTTCATCTTGCACCATCAATTTTCATGCTGAAATTTGCTTAAGAGGTGGACTGGAAGATTGGGAAGATTAGAAATTATCCATCTGACTTAACACCTTTTTTTTCTGATCGACGACTAACATTTTTAAGTGGCTATCCCAAATCAAGAAAACAGATGTCAACTTTACAATCAAAGATTGGATTTGAGAGGCAATCAAAAATGTTACCCTGTGTAGGCTTGCTTTCCAAATTAGAGTGTCAGATACAGCCATTAAGAGATCATACAACTTTTGCTATATCCTTTGGAAACTAATGATCATCTGCAATACATCAGCTTACTTACACAGTAAAGCCTTCTTTCACGGTAGAAGATATTCCTAATGCGGGTACCTGCAAGTTTTTATGAATTTACAACTGCCTCTAACTGTATTTATATTATTAATTTCTCTTATGCACATAAAAACTGCTCTGGTTTCCATGACTGTTTTGGGTATGTCCAGATCATTAATCGGTATAAAATATTAAATGTTTGGTATTTTGCTTGATGAAATAGATATTTCAGGGATGTATTTTTTTTTCTTAGTATGAAAATTTTTTAATCTCATTACTAAATAAAAGAGGAAATAAATTGCTGATAACTTTAGGTGTGTCCTCAAGTAGTAACTTCACAAAATGCTAAAATGTATTAACATATGGGCCTTGCTCTTCTCTTTCTAGCCAGTCTCTTTTGCTACTTGCTACACCTTAATTTGCCACCAACAAATAAATGTAAACTGGCTGAATGGCATAAGAGGCAGCATTAAATACAAATTGTTTCTCAAGGCGTTGTATTAGGAAGGGAGAGACTAAAAATATAGGGAGATGTAATACTTACTTTCTGCACGCAGTTAATGAGCGCAGAAGTTAAGAGACGCGGAAGCTACCATTTTTTTCTTTGCATCAGATCTGTGTTGTTAAAAGAAATTTGCAGGCTGCGCAAATATGAGTTCAACCCCACTGGTATTCCGGGAAATGCAAAATTATTTAAATTACAATTCATGTTGGTATATTTCTCTCCTTCAAAAGAAACTTAACAACCAACACAAACTCTTTTCTAACTTGAACCTAAAATGTCCCTCTTCTTTTACTGCCTGGGTGCTTTTACTTGGTAGCCCACATACAGTATATACTGGCTTACTTAATAAGAGGTGCAGTTATTTGCCTCAATACGGGTCCACAAAAGTTAGAAAATCTGATAACATCTGATCTGGTTACGTGCAGATTAAAACACAGGTAACATTTTCACACCTTAAATCATAGTAATTGAGGTTGAATAAAATTATACGTCCATCAAGTCCAACCTTATAAAATATTTTTATTTCCCTAACATGTTTTCCTTCAGATACAAACAGAATATTTTGTTAAAATTTCAATTGATAGCGTACATCAATCAGTTAATTTTGCGTACATTGCTACAGTAAATCTTGGTGCTATACACTTGACACCAGTTTCTGTTACTTGATCTAAAGCTTAGTTTGCAACTGTTTAATCTACTGGTAATGCAGAAACCTCTTAATAGCAGGTTAAGTTGTTAAATACTGCATATTTGTGTTTACTTATGATTGTCTTCTTATTTAATTGAATACTTATTGGAAATTTGATATTCAACATAGAAAAGTTACACATAATGCTCAAGAGCTTTTGTAAATATATAATGTTTGGTTCCTTGCTATTTCGGTACAAATTGTGATGTATGACTAGAGATGTAATGTTTCAAATCGAATCTAAGGGTTTTGAGTCCCGACTAAACTTTCGGAACGCCTGGATTTCACAGAACCTGTGATTTTTAGAATTTTAGATTTTTATAGAAAATTGATATAGACGATTATGAAAAAAACAAAAGTAGTGATGATTATCGAAAATCGAAAATTGAAAGTAGATGGTTATCGAAAATCGAAAATTGAAAGTAGAACGGTTATCGAAAATCAAAAGTAGAAAATTATCGAAAATCAAAGTAGACGATAATTGAATCCTCAAAGTAATGATCGATTGTCGGTAACTCTCGAAATATAATGCGGAACTTGAAGACAACCCGATCTTGAGGAAAGATAGATTTAAAATGAATTTTAGTTTTTAGTATTTATGGGTTCCCCAGGTCTCGGTGTCATTTACAAACCTACTATTACTATTTGTCTTTTAAAATGGACAGAAACTTTCAAAAAAATTTCTCCCATAGACTTGTATGGGTCCGTTTTTGAATCTTCACATTTTCCAGAAAGTTCGAAAATTCGAAACCGAAAATTCAACACATCTCAGTAATGACACAATATGCCTATGTAGGTGAAAAAACTGCTGCAGAAAGAGTGAGATAACAACAACATACATTTTGGCCTACTTTCCACTTGTGCAGTCACACACACATACACACACCACATACAGTGGCACAATGACCACGGAGGGGAGAGGTAGAAGGCGCTGCACCAAAGGTCCGCAATCAGCTATTTTTTAACAGATGATCGCACGTATGAGTAAACTACACGCCATCAGCTGTTTAAAAGTCCGGACCCAAACTTCCAGTCTCTCTCAGACTTATTTATACCATCTAGCTTCAAGGCGAGGGCCAAGTCTTGTATTTCCAGAGGCATCTTTTAGGAAGTAGCAACATGAAAATAGGGTTTGATGTGTTTAAACCTATAGTTACATTTTTGGTATATGGCTTGACATGCCCTTAAAAAAACAAAACCATATGGGTTTATTAGAATTATATTTACTCGAGATTAAAATATTATAAATGAGTCCAAGAGACAGGGATAGAAAGTTATTAAATGCAATAACTGAAAAATTACCTGCCCAGTCTTAAGGGCTATCTCACTGGAGAAATGGACTTTGGGGATTTTGTTTAATTGAAGATCTGGAGGTAAGAAGCTATGCAATGCTATAAAATTGCATGAGAAAATTGGGGACCAGATGGATGGTATTATATTGGGTGATACCTATGTTATTGGATGGCTGACTGACTCATGGAGCATTAGGGTTTCCACCTAACACAGTGTCATATTGTCAGATCCCTTTAGTGCTAGAATTTGATCAAAGTAGTGTGAGGTTTCTGCTTACTGGGGAGCTCTGGCCTTGAGAAGAGATTCTTAGTCTACAGACATTAAGGAAGAGTGGAACCTGATGATATGGTATAATGATTAAATCTTAGGAGAAATAATTTAATCGGTATTGAATACAGACATGCATTCATATAATCTCCATATTAAGGAGCTTGATGTATTTTATTTATATAAGTTTATATTTACAATATATCACCTGTTGGCTGGGGTGCACTTCATGATTTTCTGAGGTGTGACATTTTTAGGGCAAGTATCCTAACAACGATCCCTGTAGTGAAACACGTATGATGTGATCACCACTTAATAAAATGTTTCTTTTTGGATGAAGCACTAATGAGTGCATTCCGACAACTTGTTATTATAGACAATATTGGAAAGCACCCCGCAAATGATCATAGTGCTATCATTACCATGTATATATATATATATATGCATTTTATTTTATTTTTTAAGGACACATATATTATTCTTTCCAGACATGTACCTTAGTCTGTTTTAAAAGCAGTAATTTAATGCATGGTTCCATTAACTGGTACAGCTAATTCCATCTGTTTTTTTTCTAATCCTTGGATTTTTGCCATCAGGTGAGCTGTCATGCATATGCAGAAAAGATAATAACATGGACGCCCTGCTCTCTGTGTAATTCCGTAATGTGGTAACTGAGACATAATATTAATTGCCTTGCCAGCATGCTTACTATTTTGTTTAACTAAAGAGAAAAAGCAATGTAAGGATATTAAACATTTCTATTTTTAACACATTTACTACTAACTCCCTGCAATGTGCAGTATGTGATGCAGAAACAAGGATCCATTCACACAGATAAGCCAACACATATACAATGAGAAGAGTGATTGGCAGACATAGGGATCTAAATCTTTAGGTCTTGATAATGAAACAAGCCCATCTCACAATAGATTTAATATGCAAAAGAAGAGGATGTGTTGTTGTTTTTTTCCTGCAGTGTCGTGTTGGAACATACAAACAAGTTGCTAATACCCTTATCCATCCATAGTGCACAGTCTCCAGTGTTTTTTATATTAAACAATATATCTTCTTACCTTTTTAATACATAAAACCTTCATAGCTGATGTAATAAAAGGTGCTAAAGTTTGCCCTTGCTATAATCAGCAACCAATCTGATGTTGCCTAAATGAAGAAACCTATTAAAAAGTTAACATCTGATTGGTTAGGGGCGTAGTTAGAAATCACTGGGCCCCATAGCAAAATGTCAGATGGGGCCCCCCAGGTAACAGATACCCCAAATAAAAAAGCATAGCAGCAAATTCTCATCCCCCCTCCCAAAAAAACTTTTTTTTTACTCACGGGGTCAGTCTTCCCACCCCCCTCCCCCTAGACCAAATGCTAATTGTAATTCATTGGTGCAAGTGTGCACCCTAAAGCTTTTTTTTACTTAGACAAATCTCCATCACTTTATCACTATGCCAAAATAAACGAAAAATTTTGTGATTCACACTGGCAGGGCATTGAGTTGATTGACGCTGTCCTGAACCCTTCCTTCTGCTGCTGTTGCTTCCTGCTACTCTCTCTAGTGGCAGCATGCAGTGCGCAGGCAAATTCAAACACTGCAGCAGCAGAGCCCGTGCCAGCCCATGAAGCAGAAATACTCCATACGCACAGCAGCAGGTTAAGTTTGTGGGTGGTTGCTATGGGTTGCTATGGCTACCCTACGCCACTGGATTGGTTGCTGTCAAATTTAACAGCACAGGCAAAATTCTGCATCTCCTCTTACATCATCCGTTTGCAATTTCCCCACCCTTTTCTGTTATCTTACAGCCTGGCACACTAGTGTAAAAATAAGGATCTCCAAGCCACTTTAATTGAATCTATTTTTATCGATTGGCCCTCCTATTGCACAAAAAAGCTGTATTGTGTTTCCATGATTTTTCCCTATTTACATGTCATCTTGAAGGAAGATTAGCTTTGAATTTTGATGAACCTCTATGAATCTGCACTGACTTAGCTTGTCAGCTAAACTAAATAAACTATTTAAATTAATGTATCACAGCACTAAAGATGACTAGAACTTGAACTCGAACCCAGTTCGAGCCGAACTTATCGAGTTCGAACGGACTCGGACTTCTCGAACTATCCCAGACCTGGATTTCTCGGACTTTGGATAATTATCGAATTCGAAAATCGATTGAATGTTCGAATCGTTTTATGGGATAATTATCGAATGTTCAAATAGTTTTATGGCATAATTATTGAATGTTTGAATGCGGGAGCTCGAAAGTAGCGTGTGTGAGAATAAAATAGATTTTTTGAAAGTTCTGATATTCGAACATGTTCCCCAGACCATTTCCAGGTTCCAGAGCCATTTACATTAAGTTACCATTGATATTTTAATTGAATTTCATTAGAACTTTTCGAACTATTTGACTCCCTTTCCATATAGTTCGAAAACGACCAACTTTCGGAAGTTTGGCCATCTCTACACAGCCTCCTCTTCCTTCATTAAATACTGGTAGAGTGGGCAAATATGCTTTTTATTTTCACCAGTGTTTTGCTTAAATGGCAGATATCCAACTGTAAATGTATAAATTCACGAGAGGGAGAATTTCACAAACAGCATGTTTTCTTTCAAGACTAATAGCCATTATTTACAGTATAAAAAATGGCCAGGAAGTGGGAAATAGCACTGGTAATCAAAGTAATGATGGCTAAAACATGTTTAACAGAACTCTAATCAATTGACAAGTTGCATGATTAATGGAATTGTGTGTGGAAGTTATGGTATAAGACAGTGTGGGGTTAATCAAGGCTAGAAAATGAACCAAACTTTAAAAACATTTCTCTTCTTTACTTGTGGCCATTGAGTGACGGAATACAATATGTGCTTAGCCCACTGACCGTGGGATATCAATTAGAAGTATTGTATATAAAACCTACCAATTTTATTGATTTTCCTGAATTGTATGGAATCTAGATTGAAATGAAAAATTCCTTCCATTAATTTTTTTTCACCATTGTCACCAAAACAATGGTCAATTTACCACAGACCATTTTCTCTTATATAGCCAAATAATTGAGATGGAAAAAAAAAGGCCTCGGAATTAACAGATTTAAAAAAATGTTTGCATCCTCTGTTATGGACATCCCATTAAAGCATAAATGTGGACAGCTTATAAGTTTTTGTTTGGATAATGTATTAACCTCTTCACTCTTCGCTAGAGATGAACAAAGGTTTTTCTGACATTGGTTCCGTGTAGCATAATGAATTTCGGTATCATTTTCGAATTTTCAAAATTTGATTGGAATTTTCAATTTTTTCAGTTTGAATTTAAACATTTTTTTATGTGAATCTTCTAAAGTAATTTTTGGGTTTTCCATTTTTGGATTTTCAATAAGTGAAAATTTTTTAAAATTTCCAAAATCATCAAATCTGCAGATTTTCAAATCTGGCAGTTCTGAATAAAACCAGATTCATCACTACTCTCCCCCCTCAAGCACTAAATAATCTTTAGGACACACATTTACTCTAACTCATTTTGAGCATTTAAAAATCAATTGAATATTGAGGACAACCTTACTTACCTACCCAGTGTGACAGTCTTATCCTTAATCTTGTGACGGGTTAATAATACATTTTTATGTTCACGTGCGGTGGATATTAACAAAAACAAAATATCTGTGTATCATTGCAGGTTTTTAAGTACAGGGGATCAAGCATCAAAAGGGAATTATGGATTATTGATCAACATACAAGCATTAGGTGGATTGAAGAAAAAACATTGGAGCATTTGGAGGAGACCCGAAGCGAGTGACTATTTTTGGTTCAGGGGCAGGAGCATCCTGTTAAGCCTCTTGACTTTGTCCCATTACTCTGAAGGTAAGGGAAAAAAACTTACAGAAATGAGGATTTATATTATGTTATAGGAGCAAACAGTGATGTAACATTGTACACGTATATACTCGAGTATAAACCGAGGTTTTCAGGCTTTCATAAAAAAAGCCTAAAATCTTACCTCGGTTATACTCGAGTCAGACTATCTCCTACCTGTGTCCGCGGACGGACCGCACGATCCCATCCTTGCTCCCAGCCTCTGCGAGCAATAACCGGGGAGATGTATAAGAGCCGTAGTCCAAGCAACCTCACGGTCGGGAGCCAGTGAGGACACGAGTAAGCCAATAGATGTCGCAAGGCTGTGAGAGGATCGGTCGCGCGCCTGCGACAAGGTAGGAGAAACTTTTACTTCCACAGGGCAAATACACACAATTGGCAAATACTTACAAATAAGAGTAAAGACCTTCTTTATTTGTGCATACTGTATGCACAAAAAGGAGGATTTACCCCTATTTGCAAGTATTTGCCACTTAAGATGTTTGAAAACTACACTCCCTCACATGCTTTATTGCTGGGAGTTGTAGTTTTCAACATCTTAAGTGGCAATATTGCAAATAGGGGTAAATCCTCCTCTATTTGTTGCATACAGTATGCACAACTAAAGAAGGTTTTACTCTTATTTGTAGTATTTGCACTTAAAGCATAAAGCATGCGGGAGTTGTAGTTTCCAAACATCTTTAGTGGCAAATACTACCCCCCTCGGTTTTAATACCGAGTCAATGTGGTTTCCTTTCTTTTTTTAGCTAAAACTATGTACCCTCGGTTTATACTCGGGACGGTTTAAACTCGAGCATATATGGTATATATTTATTTTCTTATTTACTGCAGGCCTGGCCCAAAGGTCTTTCTTTCTAAGCACCCTGTCACATGGGTATTTGAATGAATCTTTACAGTATTTTTCCAATATGGGTGGAAACCTCACAAAGCATAGGAGAACAGCAACCACTTAGTGTAGCTGAGGGTTCCACTAACCATTTGAAGCAGCCCACACTTTGCCAGAAGAGACTGAAAATCTGTGCAAAATCTACTGAAAATAATGAAACTATTTTGCATTCAGTGTGTTTTTGTTTCAAATTACGGCTTTTGCTTTTAATTTCTTAATCAGTAATCATTATCAAATCAGCACCTGCTGCTTGTGGCTTTCTTTATTTTTAAAATACTGTAAGTAGCTAGCAGAATATATTTGCACATCTTGCTTTTTGTTGGTATAACCTATATACTACTAACAATGTATTTATGGATCTTAAAATCACAATTCATTTTGAACCATAAACTCTCCAATTGGGCTTTAATAAATTAAGTTTAGCGGCACCAAAGGGCACTATTACGAACCAGGGGAAACCGAGAAAAACGAAAGATAATTATCTTTGTTTAATAAGAGATTTATATTAATAGTGGTTGACTTTGATTATGTTGTTGTTATTGTATCATTTTTATCTGAATGATATATAATAGATTGTAGCAGTACATATTTTGAGTGGTTGGGTTTCTAATCATTTATTTAATGTTAAGGGACAGTTCAGTGGAAATTATCAATATTTGTTAAATTGTTAGTTTGTGTAATGCAAACTTAGTTATTCTCAATCACATATTCTCTTCCATTTTGAAAAATCAGTTGATTTCATACCCTTTCCTGTTCCCTGCCTATTGACATATAAGTGCCTTTGCGGCCCTTGGAAGTGCCCTTGCAGCCCGACAACGGCCCTTTGGGGCTTAAGGGGTCCCCACACAGCTTGAGCCGGGACCCCCCTCCCCCTTGTAAGGGCCCTTGCGCACTTCTGTCTTCCATCCGGTGACACCAGCTCCGCTGAGGGTCGTCACCTCCGGTGCCGGTGGCCTCAACTATGCCAATGTTTCCGGCTGGGCGTCTTGATCCAACGTCTTCTTTCTGCTTAAGTGATCGACTTCTGACATTCTCCAGGAGACTGTTGACATCCACCTCCCTTTATATAGGTTTTGCAGAAAACCCTTATCCGTTTTCTGATGTCAATTTTTTCAATCTTGGTTTACCTGGTTTACATTACCACATGATTTTCGCGAATATATATATAAGACTGCAAACCTCCGTGGAGCTCAAAAGTCATCGCGTAGATGGCAGAAGAAGAAGGGTCTACGCACATCGTCTCAGCTGAGGCCGGCTGTGCCAGCCGCTCACTGTCGGCCAGACAGTAGCAGGTCCTGGGGGCTGCGATGTTGGCGACTTATGTGAATGGTGGGTGTTGTGTCTCAGCCACGAAGAACCGATCACTTATAGACACTCCGTTGTGATACACAAGCTTAACAATCTGGCATTAGTTGAGAAGGACCACTGGCGCCAAGAGGTACGCCCTGGTCAGGCCACATGGGGTCACTATCGTCACAGCACAGTGGCGGGGGGACCATACAATGCGGATTCATCACGCATGATGAAACTCGACAGAAGACAGCGTGCCCGGACAAGGGCTCATTTTAAGCACGCGGTGTCCGGATGTGATCAGAGCTGCAGACCCCCCAACAAAGTGCTTATCCTTGCCGCAAGTGCCCTTACAGGGCCGGGAGGGGGTCTCCAGTTCGAACAGCTCGGGAGACCTTTACCAAAGGCCTGATCGAGCCCAAGGCAGGCCTGAGGACCGCTAAGCAAAGCCCTAACAGTATGCCACGCGGGACGGGAGGGGTCCAGCAAGGGTTCGAGTGACCCTTAGATCCAAGCCACACAAGTCCTTAACATAACAGGGTAGAGGATAGCACAAGTTCGGTATGCACCAAGAGAGAGATTGTCGTTAGCCACAGTCAGGTGACCACGGAACTCCCCGCATACTGTGGACCCGAATACTCAGTAAACTTTAAAGAGCACCGCTTTTCGATCCCTGAAATTGGGCCGTTCGCGGATTGTGCCGTTCTGGGAGTTTTCAGAACCAACCGTTCGAGGTAAATTTACTGGGTGAGAGCTGCTAGTACAGAAAATCCTCAGAATGAGTTCGAGATTACTGAACAGCATGAGAATTACTGAAAATCGCACAAGCAACAGAAACACGGAGTCATCGCGCATCGCGTGTGTGCTAACTCCCCGTAAGTTTATTGTGTTCTGTTCCCTCGCGCATCGACTCGTCCCCGCAATTTCAACCCGAAGATACCCATTACTTAGTTTGAGGTCGAAAACGAACGAGTACAGAAGTCCGGACTCTGGTCTAAGGGCCTGAAACAGAAGTCAGATAGTGAATTAATACACAACAAATAAACTGAATTGAACGTGGCAGTTAGGTCCATGATAAGAGATCTGCCATTTTGAGAAAGAAAGTAACAGGTATGTCGACACTAAATCGAACTTTCCCCTTAGAGCTGTTTACTTCTTCAACGTATAACACAGACAGATAAAATTCAAAAAAAGATATCACCACCCCAGTGTGATTAAGTAGAGTCTGGTCAGAACACGGAGCTAAGATTAATCAAAGCAGTGAAGCGCATCGTCTCAGCTGAACGCGAGCAGTAAGACGGACAGGGCTGTCCGGTGCAACAAAGATCAGAGAGTACTTTGATGACATACTGGCTGAAACGTATAAATGACATGAAGAGGAAATTGCACATCAGGCTTAGCCAGCAACTCTACCAGGTACCTCCAGGTGCCTGCATAACGGAAGTCAGTAGGTTTCAAGCTTGTATTCAAATGATACATCACAGGACGAATTCTAAATTAGAATCAACACGTAACAGCTTACCACGCATGAGTTGACGATAAATTTCAGTACATGCAAATAGGGTTCTTTTGATGTACATAAGACAATGAGAGTCTAAATGAAAGAACAACGGCTCTTATACCTTCACTGAAACAACTATTACAGGTTCTTAAGTAGTTTTTATGTTGTGTTGCAATTACATTTAAATGTGATAGCATGGAAACCCATATGTACTCGCTAGCTGTAATTAGAGCATTGTTTGTATAAAGTTGTTATTTTGAAGTTCGTGAATGCGCATCGGTAGATGGGCTTATAATCCGCACAAATGAGCACTTATATACGCTTGAACTAGCTTATTTACAGAACTGTATGTAACACGGCACCACTCTATTGACTATCTGGATAATCTACCTGCAATACAAGCCAAGGTGTAAGGTGTTCTAATATACCCGAGTGCATATACCTTTGAATGTCCCCTGTACACTACACTGCAATATAGCATCAGTACCTTCCGATAACAGAGTCCTCAAGTTAAGAAAGTGGTTATATCTATATCCCGTATGGGCATTGTCCTTTATGTGTTTTTAAAGATGCCCTGTTGTACATAAACTTTGAAAAATGTAGTCATGGAGGTCTGTATACGGGTAACGAGTGACGTAGGCGGGGTAGCTACATTTTCGATAATATCTCTGCTAATGAAATAATCACTGCATTGTGTGTGCATCGAAAGTGCAGTACAACTGTGGCGGTATGTTTAACTAACCGCGATAGCCAGAAAAAACATTAAGAATAGCTATATAAATGTAGTCACTGTCCACGCTATATTGTAGGGCAATAATTATTACAGCAAACACAAACCCATGGGTGATAGGGATAATCCCCTGTACTAGCAGATACTAGCTGATATTATTAGTTTATACGATGGTAGTTATTATTTCAAAAGATCCCACAAAAATTAAAAGGCATATTTATAAAGGTGCTTAACTTTTCCATGCATATGCTGTTTAGTCAACAAACTGGTAATTTAGCGACCTAACCTGCAGTGAAAGTCAACAGGCCGTGCCGCATTTGTGTATCGATGCTTATCTGCGTGTGTTACCGCTCAATCATATTTTTGAAGTAGTAGCGGTAGGGACGCCAAGGTTGCCGCTATGGTTAAGTCTAAGATCGCTAAATTGGTGTGCTATGTGCATGATGCATGGTGGGGTGCAGGGGCTGCTGGAAAGGGAGCATGTTCCACTAATGGGGTCCTTCTATAGTCAGGGACCATACCGGGATCCTCTCCCTCCCAGGCACTTACAAGTACCCTTGTGGCACTGAGAAGTGCCTTTTTGGCACTGACAAGTGCCTTTGGGCTTAAGGAGTCCCACAGCTTGAAACTGAGACCCCCTCCCCCAGAAGTGGTAAAGTCCTTGTGGGGGGGGTCCTGCAGCTGAAGCTAGGACCCTCATTGGCTCTTAAAAGACCTAGTGCCCCTATAAGGCCTTTTTGTCAGTTCAGCACTTAAAACCGAGACCATTGGCTTCTAAGAGAGCCCTTGTGGGCTCTATTGAAGCCTTTAAAGGATAAGGTTGTCACGCAGTTTGAAACCAGACCACCCCTAGCCCTAAAATGGACCTTTACAGGTCTCTGGAGTGTTCTTTTCTACCTCCACCCCACAAAGGACTCTTATGGAGGCTGCAAGGGCTCTTTTAAGAGCCATGTGGTTCATGGTTTCAATTAGAGGGACCCCCAACAAAAGCACTCTTGTTGTTCAGTCACAGGGCACTTATCAGTGCTGGGGGGAGGTGCCTGGTTTTGGAGGCGCAGACACCTTAAGAGGCACTTATCAGTGGGAACTAAAGTGCTTCTCAGTGCTGCAAGGAGTACTTATCAATGCTGGGGGGAGAGGTGCCCAGTTTTCTCATTTTTTACTAATTACAATGTCAGCAGAAAAGTCAGGCAAAGGCACTTGTCAGTGTCCCAAATGGCACTGTCAGTGAAAAACTTCTGGCAAAGAGAACCTTGTAGGTGCCGGAGGATGTGATCTGTTTTTTGCTGATATACCCTCTAAATAAGCCCCAAAAAGCGTGTGGGAGGTTGGGGAAGAGGCTACTGGTGGGTACGTCCTTTTCCCAAGATCCTGCAAACCCACCACGCATAGCGAACCACACTGTTCTCCGCTAGAAGATATTTACCTTTTCATTGTGTTACTGTACTAATAGCATAAATGGTGATTATGCAACTCATATACGTATTGATTGTGTAAGCACACGTATTGCATCAAAAGGAAACACATATCGTGCCCATCACCGATGCGACACTTTGCTGCATAATTTTTTGCATAATTATGCATAAATTATCGGCATAATAATACGGTGGAAATAATATTGTTTTTGATGTCGATGTGTGGTGATAGACACAATAGGCCACTGTTAGCGATATTATAAATATGCCCCCAAACACATTTTTCCTGAGATATAGACAAGAATTTCTAATTAAAAAAATCTATACCCCATTTTTTTATTTTATTTCTAATACCAGGCAGCTATAAAGCTTAAGGTAGGTTGGCCAATAGGAGCAAAAAGCCCTCCACAGAACTAAAAATGGAATAAATCCTTCTTGTAACATGCTATTCATATAGCATGAGACTGCAATACCTTCTGTAATAAGAAGGCTTTGTTCCATAAGTTAAATCTTGGCAGTCTGGACAGCAGTACAGGCCAACCAACATGGCTCTTTCTCAGGAAACATTAGGAGGTGCGGGATGCACCCGTTTGAAGTAAATGTGACAAGCTATGGTTCTCCTGCCCTCCTTCCCCCCCACACGCTCAATCATGATAAGCAAACCAGGGAGAAAGAACACTGCCCAATAGCTACTTTATATCTCCCTGGCAAATGGGGTGTGAAAATAAAATAATTTGACCGTTTTCACAGGGCATTAAAATACTTATTAGCTTGATGTGAAAAATCTAAATGGATCAATTGGAGGAATTTCTCTTTTTTAATTTTCAGCTCCAGAAACTTGGAAGAAAGGGTTTAAATATTCATAAAACAGTACGGTGGTGTATACATTGCAAACTGCTGATGCATTGACAGGCCTCTCAAAATACAGTTAACAGCAATAAAGCAAAAAGTACAATTTGAGAATGTTTATCCTAACAGCAATTGCTGTTGCAATTGTCATCCTGAAACACCACAGATGGCTGTGTTTAGTCATAAAATCCAGTTACTTCTCTAAGAATAAAGGGTTTTGTATGGGACTCTCTGCACCCTCGAGTCCAAACAGTCCAGGTGCCACCGGTAGTGTAACTCCCCATTTACACCCATAGTCTGTAATCTGTAGATATTCCCGGGCACACTGTTCTTTATGTCAATACATTTTATTTGGCCTTTCGATGATACTTGTTCGTCTTCTCATTCCGTATTCTGATTGAAGACGAACTGAGTATTTTCAAATAAAATTAATTGATATTAAAGAAACAGTGTGCCCGGGAATTATCTACAGATTATTATCTTCTCTAAGAATATTAAACTGATTTTTTTGCATGCAGTGGTAAATTTAGATTTCTCATGTGATTTGTTTTCGGAGCTGAATGGGCAAAGTTTTTTTTAATGAAGGGGGAATGCACAGATACAGTAAGGACCATTTTATTTAATATGTAATAGGTATAATACTAGTCAGAGAATGTTTGTTTTGGGTCCCTAACTTACCTTTATTTAGGAGTAAAATTGGAATTTTTCCCAATATAGAGCATTACTGTCCCAGATAATTAACGTTATGTTACCATGTCCATTTTACTCAAATGCTGAGTTCACACATTGTATTGATATACTCGAGTATAAGCTGAGATTTTTAAGGTTTAAAATTAGCCTAAAAAAACCTCTCTGTGCTGGCTGCTGCTCCACATCTCCCACTGACGTCATTTCTCGGCGCATCTCTCACTCCTGGTGCCAATGTAGTGATGGCAGGCAGGCAGATGTGGAGCCGAGCAGACTGATTACAGAGAACAGGTAAGGACTTAAGATCACAGAGCTGGAGGGGGCAAGAGAAGGTAGGGGGTAGGGTGATGTGCAAGGGGGAATATTCAATGCTTTAAAGTGTAAATTCTTGTGGATGAGTCTCCCTGGCTTGTGCTGTGGCTGCAAAGACTCTGTGCAGGCTTTGCTCTACAGGCTCAGGCTGTACCTCCTCCACTTTCTCCACACTGTGGTCAGAGGACTCTGTGCAGGCTTTGCTCTACAGGCTCAGGCGTACCTCCTCCACTTTCTCACACTGTGTCAGTGATAGCATGGATAAGATACATTGTATTGCTTGTTTACTACTGCAGATGTTTAGAAACTACAACTCCAAGCTACTAGCATAATTAGGGAGTTGTAGTTTCCAAACGTTTCCAAAACATCTGGTTCCCATACAGTAGTCCCATACAGTACAGTCATATGGATTTGGCTATTACTGTATGGGACTACTGTATGGGAATTCTGCTGTCCTTAAAGGGCACTAAAGCCTCAAAACAATGCAGAATCAGAAAGCATTAGTGTCCATAATTTTAACACCTCGACTTATACTCGAGTCAACATGTTTTCCTAATTTTTTTCAGGTAAAATAGTGTGACAGAACTACAGCTCTCAACCTCAACAAACAGAGCTTTCCCAGCTCACAGGGTCAAAACCGGTTGAGGGCTGCTGTCACTTACCAGGTATATAAAACACTGCCACCACCCACACACTAACGGCTGTGGGAACCGATACCAGGGATGATACCACAACTCTCAACCTCAGACCAACAGAGCATTTTCTCTAGTTCACAGGTCAAAACCAGGTTGAAGGTTGTCATCACTAACATATACCCCTTACCAGGGATATAAAACTACGCAAAACCCACTTACTAACGCCTTGGAAACTGATACCAGCCTTAATGGCTGTAAATGTAAAAAATACAAATACCTGTACACGTCGCGCCACACTCAGACAGGAATAGTACCAGATAATACAACAAATACTAAATACAATGACTATACGTAATGTCTCAAGGGACAGGATTCTTACTTAGTTCTGGTTAGACATTAGGAGAATAAGCTTAACGATTTTATATAATATCGTTTAATAAAGAAAAACAAAAGGTGCAATAGATACAAAAAAATAATTAACAACAGTAAAATAAAAGAAGGGATATAAAAGAGAGAAAAATACTTATATGGTGGTCAAAGTCCAAGTCCTTAAAAGAATAAGTCCATTGATGTAAAAGAGTTCCTGGCTCCAAAAGGTTACTCGCGTGTAACCACTTTGATGTTTCTTAAGATGTCAATCAGGAGCTCCTCTCCAGTAGCTGTTGGCTCCTTTTTCTACACCCAGGCAAAAGGAGGGCAAATGATTTACCCCACCAATCACCAACAGTTGTAGGCTGGACTGAGGGTGTGTCAGATATGTGATTACCTATGGAAGACACACGGCAGTGCATTGTATTAGAGGATTCATATCTCGTGGCCTTATTGTCATGAATTTACCAGTGATAGACACCAAACATAACAGATATGGAAAATATAGTTGACCAAGATGACATAAGGTAGGTTTCCAGCCTCATCTAAGGTTGAGGTACATGGTAACATAACGTTAAATTATCTGTGGACAGTAATGCTCTATATTTGGGAAAATATTCCAATTTTACTCCTAAATAAGGTAAGTTAGGACCACAAACACCAACATTCTCTGACTACATGATGTTTGGTTGTACGACTGGTCTCACCTACCTGGAACCATATTTCAATATCGGCTTGCCATATTCTCTACATAGGCAGAGTATGTAGGTTATGGAAAAGGGATTGTGCTTTACATATTTAAACCAAAGGTACATTCCCAGGTCTGTTTGACCTCCTGCTGAGATCAGGAGACTCAAGTCTCCGTATCCTTTAGAAGTAAAGCAGGAGGAATAACAATCCTTGGCATCCTGTGAGTTTATGACACCCACAGCCAAATGTTACAGAAATACAGAGTGAAAGGGGAAAACACAAGGTCACAAATAAATAAAACCAAATGGGATCCTACTATTACAGACATTATAAATTAATAACTATACTAGATCTGCTTACAGCAGGATCCATATCATGACAATAGGTACATAGGCTTATACTTAATACAGACGTTAATGAATGAGCAAATATAAATTGTCCATGGATATGGAGCAGACCGCAGGAGGGCCCTTGCCACAAATACTGCTATAGAAGGAGGGGGAGGGGGTGGAGGAGATGTGGTTATGCCACATCTAGCGTAAAGACATTGTTTTCAAAAGTGATATCTCAATATATTTCCAATTACTGCTTTCATCTAAAAAAATACTTGAAAAATACTGTTTATGTATAGTTATATCCTTTCCTAAACATATTTAGTATGCCAATGAATTGTAAAGGATGGTGCGACTATGGTCTAAAATATATTTTGTGTCTTATAGCAAGAAACATTTGATTAAATATTTAAAATCATTATACTATGCAGCTGTAAGAGTCCTTTTACAGTACTTAAACTTTATCTTCTGGCTTAACTAGGCTATATCTTAATTACTGCAAAGTCAATTTTGTGCCTAGGCACTCTCCTTGTGGCTATTAGCCAGTGGCTCAACAGGTACTCCCTTGCCATCCTCTCCAAAGACCCTCAGCTATAGCACAGCAAGTTCCATGCAAGGGGCACTCTGAGTATAGTTTAAAAACTCTTTTTAATCACATCAAAACACAACGTTTCAGGGATCATTATGTCCTTTCATCAGGTGTCTTTATATCTTTATTAGAAAAGTAAGGGATACTTACTTAGTTTATTAGCGGGTTGTGGGCTATAAGACAGTAAAATGCATTAAAGGCCATTGTACTCATTAAAGTATTAAAAAAGAATCCATTATCATAGTTATGTCCTCTGGTGTCTATAAGGTTGAAGGGTATATTTTTTAAAAAACAAGATTAAAGAGAAAGTATTTTTCTACAAGAAAAAAACGATGAGTCAAGTGTCAATTACATGGACAAGAGCCATGATTGCCCCATAGAACCTTTTAAATTACACAAATACTTCAGCAGTATTTAAGAATCATAGAGTTTGTAATTGGGATTGTATTATTAAACAGAGTTCAATACAAGATTCTGCAAATCAGTTAAATAGATTTCAAGAAATAGAGAAAATTGTAGTAGGTGAAGAAACGTGATTCTTGTGCTAAATATTATTCTTTAGGGCAAGGATGTCGATTTTGCAGAGACAATGCATGTATTATCAGCTTAGTAAAAGCTGCATTGTTTTTATGATTTAAGATTTGCATTTATAATTTTGCACCTGCAGGTTTGTTCCAAAAGCAATCATACAAAGTGGAACGGCCCTATCCAGCTGGGCAGTGAACTACCAGCCTGCCAAGTATACTAGGATATTGGCAGATAAAGTAGGCTGCGACATGTTGGATACATTGACTTGATTGATGCCTTCGGGATAAGAATTACAAAGAGCTCATTCAGCAGTCTATCACGCCAGCCACGTACCACATTGCCTTTGGACCAGTCATTGATGGTTGATGTCATTCCAGATGACCCCAAATCCTTATGGAACAAGGGGAATTCCTTAATTATGATTATGCTTGGAGTTAATCAAGGGGAAGGTTTGAAATTGTTGACGGGCATGGTAGATAATTGAAGATGGAGTTTCTCTATGACTTTGATTTTGTCATCTCAACTTTGTAGATAATCTATATGGCTATCCTGAGGCAAAGACCACTAAGAGAGACTATAAATTCATGTATACTGACTGGCTGATAAGGAAAATCCTGAAACTCGAAGGAAAACTTTAGTAGCACTTTTTACAGACCACCAGTGGGTTGCTCCTGCAGTTGCAACTGCTGATCTACATGCTCGTTATGGCTCTCCTACTATTTTTATCTTTTTACCACCATCAAGTGAATGAAGCCAACTGGTGGTGTGTATGCTCTGCTCTGTGATGAAGTTCCTTATGTGTTTGGAATTCCTATGATTGGACTACAGAACTCTTCAATTGTAATTTCTCAAAGAATGATGTCATGCTCAGCGCATTGTTATGACATACTGGACCAACTTTGCTAAACTGGGTAAGTTTAATCTTTTTAGTAGTTTACAAAAAATATGCATTTTTTAAGTGAACCGCCAGGTATTGTATCTAATTGACTATAGTTCAGATGCAAGATTGATTATATTTATTGACCTTTATTGCTAATATAAGAGGTGAAGGTAATATAAAATCCACACATAAAAAAAACAAAATAGTTTTGGACAAAATTAAGATTAAGAACTGTATTGGGGTCAGTGTTACAAGTGTCCAATGTTTCAATGGAGATTCCGAAACAGGGGATGCAGGACTGGGCTGCAGGAGCTCCTAACCACATATATAAAACATTCATTCTAAAACATATAATAATTATATTACATGATGCATTATCAAATTATATTATTGAAGACCAGTGCAATAAACTCATGTGGATCAGTCAATAGATTATTTTCACTGATGCCAATATGACTGTGTTTTGACATGCAGTAAAAAGTTATCAGTTGGTGTGTTTAATTCTATTTAATCATTGTAATAAAATATATTTTATAACCAATGGTATATTTGTAAAAAAAAAATCAACATATAACCTGTTATATTTACAAATGTTAAAAAAAAACATGCGTAGTTTATCTGAAGCACTAGATGGAGACTGACACATACAATTTTGTAGTATAATTTATAATGTTGATGAAGAACGCTTGTTATCAATAAGCCATTTCTTATGCAATGTTTTTATATCAGAGCAAAGATTACAGAAGAATCTGACAGCAATGTGAGAGATGTTAGTCAAAAAATCAATTCTTAGTAAAAACACAATGGTATACAACACATGGTCAGATATGTATTGTAACTAAACTTAGCTAGTAAGTTGCATTCCTATGTGGCTACGATCCTATATGTAACTAAGTTTATTTAAGGGCATCTATACCGAAAAATAGGTTATTTAAAGTGACCATAACTGGAAACTGTAATTCTTCCCAACCACCACTGTATCATTTTTTTTGTTGATCTGCCCCCTATTCTTTAGTTATCCAATCTAAACGTCCTATATTCAGCTGTCAATATAATTCCTTGCTCTCGAAACTATTCTTCTGTGATTAGTTTTACTGTAGCTGGAATGGTGACAGAGTTTGACAGTGGAATGCTGTATGCTGTGTTCAGGCTTGACAGTTGGTTTGTGGTGGGAAAAAGTCGGTCGGGGGAAGTGGGGTGGTTAAAAGAGGTGAGGGAGGGTATTGCCCCTAAACAAAATGTGTTCTGGATTGAAGGCACGCAGCAAACACACGCAAATCAGAGTAAGTGCTAACTTAATGTATTTAAATATAGATTAGATGAGGCAAAGTCATTTTTAAAAATGATAATATACAATATTAATTCATCTTTAAATGTATTCAGATTTAAGAAAATAATTCACCACCCAGTATATTCCTAATATAGTTTATTGCCCCCCAAAAAATTATTATTCATTTGGATAATTGTTTTTGTCAATTCAAAAGAAATTAAAAAAAAAGTCAAATACATATTAATGGTAAATGTTATGGTTTATTCATTTTGAATGAACACAGCACTAGTAGACATATATTCAGAATTAATGTTTCCTTATTTAAAAATATAGAAATGCAATGTAATAGTCATAGGTTATTGTTTGTAAAAGATTTGTTTTTTAATATGGCCTTTTTTTTTACACAAAGGATGTTTTGTTGTTATATATTTAATGCATACTATTCATTTTTCATTTTCCTGTTTATAGCCTTTTATTGGTGGGAGTATCGGTACCCACCAATCCCTCAGAACTGTAGATGGCTTAAGATGCTTCATGATTTTAAATGGGGATTTCCTGTGCAAAAATGTTTTTTTGTGAACATATCAATGAAACAAAGTTGCACTAAAAAATGTTTCCACCATACTCATAAAAAAATAACATAAATAGGAGATGACAAATTTATAAGACTAAATCATTTCTCTAAAACAAGCAATTAACAAAAATAAGTACACAAATTAAGACAAAGCGCCTATTTATAAAGAAGCAATATGTATATAATCATCATTTACAATGTGGCTGTAAAATACAGGTCAGCATCAGTATTTTATAACCCTTACATTAATTTATGTGTTCGCAACATACATATAGAAGATGGTTTATGCACTGTGTATGTGCACCTCCAAATATAGTGATACGCTTTGTAAATAAAACCTTCATCAGGGCGAATGTTTAATCTGTATTAGTCACATACACTGTAGTTTAAAAAGACCTACAACTCTTTTTCTAATACAAAGTAGTCTATGAATAAAATGTCAACAGTGTGATTGCCCTTAATTGAGCCTGATTTTTATACAAGAACGGTTGTGCTGTGATAATTACAATTTATTATTTGAAAAATCCCCAAACAACATTGCACTAAAATTTTTTGATGTAAGATTTTTTTTTATCACTTGTGAAAGAGGTTTATTAAGAAGCAGCATATATTTGGACATACAGGCAAAAACATGCCAGGAAAAACAATTGTATTGTGTGTGATCTTAATTTTGTTCTCAGAAGATATCTTTTGATAACATTTAATGCACAGCAAAAAAAGTGGACTGTTTACACAAAAAGTGAATAGAATTTCAGATGTACTGGTAGAAACTGAATGAATCCTGTCTAGATTGTCTATCATTTGGACACAGCCATTTGGATGTTGACAAGGGTAATGCTTCGTAGGAACAGCACCATTGAGTTACAGCAGGCCCCCTGCAGTTTGCCACCATTGTTAAGAGCCAGGCAAGCTTGGCCCCCTGGACATACCCCTCGCCCATGGCTTATCTCCCCTCAAGGTATGCATCGTGCAAGGGAAAGCAGTGAAAGGGTAACAGCAGCTTTGAGTTACAGCAGGCACACTGCATTTTGCCACCATTGTTGAAGAGCCAGGCAGCTTGGCCCCCTGGACATACCCCTCGCCCATTGGCTCTCTCCCTCAGGTATGCATCGTGCAGGGAAAGCAGGTGAAAGGGTAAGGCTTCGTAGGAACAGCACCATTGTGTTACAGCAGGCCCACTGCAGTTTGCCACCATTGTTGAAGAGCCAGGCAAGCTTGGCCCCACTGGACATACCCCTCCCCATTGGCTACTCTCCCTCAAGGTATGCATCGTGCGGAAAGCAGGTGAAAGGGTAATGCTTATGGAACAGCACCATTGTGTGTACAGCAGGCCCACTGCAGTTTGCCACCATTGTTGAAGAGCCAGGCAACTTGGCCCCACTGGACATACCCCTCACCATTGGCTACTCTCCCTCAAGGTATGCATCGTCTAGGGAAAGCAGGTGAAAGGGTAAGCTTCGTAGGAACAGCACATTGAGTTACAGCAGGCCCCACTGCAGTTTGCCACCATTGTTTGGCCAGGCAGGCTTGGCCCCACTGGATACCCCCACCCCATTGGCTACTCTCCCTCAGAGTATGCATCGTGCAGGGAAAGCAGGTGAAAGGGTAATGCTTCGTAGGACAGCACCATTGAGTTACAGCAGGCCCACTGCAGTTTGCCACCATGTTGAAGAGCCAGGCAAGCTTGGCCCACTGGACATACCCCTCGCCCATTGGCTACTCCCCTCAAGGTATGCATCGTGCAGGGAAGCAGGTGAAGGGTACAGCAGCATTGAGTTACAGCAGGCCCACTGCAGTTTGCCACCATTGTTGAAGAGGCCCAAGCTTGGCCCCACTGGACATACCCCTCGCCCATTGGCTACTCTCCCCTCAAGGTATGCATCGTCAAGGGAAAGCAGGTGAAAGGGTAAGGCTTCGTAGGAACAGCACCATTGTGTTACAGCAGCCCACTGCAGTTTGCCACCATTGTTGAAGAGCCAGGCAAGCTTGGCCCCACGGACATACCCCTCACCCATTGGCACTCTCCCTCAAGGTATGCATCGTGCTAGGGAAAGCAGGTGAAAGGTATTCTCGTAGGAACAGCACCATTGTGTTACAGCAGGCCCACTGCAGTTTGCCACCATTGTTGGGGCCAGGCAGGCTTGGCCCCACTGACATCACCCCTCACCCTTGGCTATCTCCCCTCAAGTATGCTCGTGCAAGGGAAAGCAGGTGAAAGGGTAATGCTTCGTAGGAACAGCACCATTGAGTTACAGCAGGCACACTGCAGTTTGCCACCATTGTTGAAGAGCCAGGCAGGCCTGGCCCCACTGGCCATGGAGTACTGCTCTCGGGCCAGGCCAGGATTACCCAGAGCTGAAACATTAGCCACAGAGTAGCTGTTGCGGCTGTATGGATGGTCAGAGTAGGTGACACCACAAAGGTGCCTCATGGAGAGAGAACGAAGATCAAATATGGAGTACTGCTCGCGGCCAGGCAGGATTGACCCAGAGCTGAAAACACTTAGCCACAGAGTAGCTGTTCGGCTGTATGAGATGGTCAGAGTAGGTGACACCACAAAGGTGCCTCATGGATGAGAACGAAGATCAAATATGGAGTACTGCTCTCGGCAGGCAGGATTGACCCAGAGCTGAAAACATTAGCCACAGAGTAGCTGTTGCGGCTGTATGAGATGGTCAGAGTAGTGACACCACAAAGTGCCTCATGGAGAGAGAACAAAGATCAAATATGGAGTACTGCTCTCGGGCCAGGCAGGATAGACCCAGAGCTGAAACACTTAGCCACAGAGTAGCTGTTGCGGCTGTATGAGATGGTCAGAGTAGGTGACACCACAAAGGTGCCTCATGAGAGAGAACGAAGATCAAATATGGAGTACTGCTCTCGGGACAGGCAGGATAAACCCAGAGCTGAAAACATTAGCCACAGAGTAGCTGTTGCGGCTGTAGAGATGGTCAGAGTAGGTGACACCACAAAGTGTGCCTCATGGAGAGAGACGAAGATCAAATATGGAGTACTGCTCTCGGGCCAGGCAGGATAGACCCAGAGCTGAAAACATTAGCCACAGAGTAGCTGTTGCGGCTGTATGAGATGGTCAGAGTAGATGACACCCAAGGTGCCTCATGGATAAGAACGAGATCAATATGGAGTACTGCTCTCGGGCAGCAGGATTGACCCAGAGCTGAAAACATTAGCCACAGTAGCTGTTGGCTGTATGAGATGGTCAGAGTAGGTGACACACACAAGGTCCTCATGGATAGAGAACGAAGATCAAATATGGGTACTGCCTCGGGCCAGGCAGGATAGACCCAGAGCTGAAAACATTAGCCACAGAGTAGCTGTTGCGCTGTATGAGATGGTCAGATAGGTGACACCACAAAGGTGCCTCATGGAGAGAGAACTAAGATCAAATATGGAGTACTGCTCTCGGACCAGGATAAACCCAGAGCTGAAACATTAGCCACAGAGTATCTGTTGCGCGTGTATGAATGGTCAGAGTAGGTGACACCACAAAGGTCCTCATGGAGAGAGAACAAAGATCAAATATGGTACTCTTCTCTGGCCAAGTAGGAATCGACCCAATCTTAGAAAAATTAGCCACAGAGTAGCTGTTGTCGCAGAGCATTTGTTATTTCAATAACCTAATGCAGTAAGCAGGTAGGACCATATATGGCCCTGCCAAATAATAAATTTGCCATTTGCCAGCTAGCTGGCATCAGCTAAGCCTCTAGGTGGAAAATGAGGCGGAAGGACAGTTGGGTGCCAGGGCAGGAGGCCTTCAGTCACGGGCATCAGCATAGGGTGCTGTTTGAGATGTGATCCACGCCCATTCATCTTGATGAATGTAGGCGGTCCACATTCTCAGTGAAGAAACGGTCCTCCTCTCTGTTACAACACCCCCTGCTGCGCTGAAGGTCCTCTCCGAAAGAACACTGGATGACGGGCAGAAGGACCTCGATGGCATACGTGCCAACTCGGCCAGATATATCAAGCCTCGCCACCCAGTTAGTCCAGTGGATCCTCAGTCTCTGATGTGGCTACACCCGGCCCTGTCCGATGTAGTCGGTGACCTGGCGACCTGGTGTTGCCTGGTGGAGTTGCCAGTGGATGGGCCGGGCAACTGTGGCTGGAAAACAGCCTGAAGTTGGCCGCGAGCCGCCTCCAGTACTGCTGCTCCTCCTGTCAGGCACAGGGGGAGGTGAGCCCTGTTGATCCCCAACATCAGGTGCTGTAGGCCTGCCAGCACCTGGGAAGGCAGAACGAGGCAACGTAGCAGTGTTGCCTCATAGTGCTGCCATTCTACCTTCCCTCTGAATGCGGGTAAACTCGACACTTTACCCTTATAGCGGGGATCTATAAGGGTGGCCACCCAGTACTGCTCCTTCTCTTTGATGGCCTTAATCCTGGGGTCCTGCAAGGCATTGCAGCATGAAAGAGCCCATGCGCCGCAAACTGCCTGCCGCAGAGGACCCCATGTCCTCGATGTCACTGAGGACAGTAGTGTCGGGCTCAACCTCTCCCCACCCACGAATGACATGTGGTACTTGGGAGGGTTGAGATGTCCCCCTAGAGGAATGCCCCATTTCCCCTTGGTCCAGTCACCTAAATCCCCCTCATCATCATCGGACTGCTGCTCTGCACACCGTGATGTTCGGGCTCGAAAGCATCACGGTTGTCGGCGTCCTCCTCTTCCAGTGCCCGCTGCTCGACAGCGAGTGCCTGTCGAGTATGCCGCGCAGAGTGTGCTCAAGGAGGAACACCAGTGGGATGGTTCCGCATGGTGGCATCATTGCGGCTTACCATCCTGGTGGCCTCCTCAAATGGCGCGAGCACACGCAGGCATCTCTAATCAGCAGCCACTGCCTGGGTAACAGCAAACCCAGGTCCCCAGAGCCTGATCTTGCCTCGTACTCGTACAAGTAGTCTTGATGGCTCGCCTCTGCTGGAGCAGCCTCAGCAGCATCATAAGACTAGATTTCCAGCGGGTGGGGGTGTCACAAATCAGGCGGTTCTGCGGCAGACCATTCTGCTGCTGAACTCGGCCAGACGAGCTGTGGCCGTTTATGACCGCCTGAAGGGACTGGACACCTCCTAGCCATCCTCAGTACCTCCTGGAGACCAGGGTACTTGGTGAGGAACCGCTAACGACCAGGTTGAGAACGTGTGCCAGGCAAAACATGTGTGACTCTGCCCATGCGAAGGGCAGACAGGATATTGGTGGCATTGTCACACACGACCTTGCCTATTGAGAGGTGGTGTGGGGGTCAGCCACCTCTCAACCTGCGCCCTTGCAGTGCTGCCAGCAACTCGGCCCCGGGTGTGGCTCCTATCACCGAGGCACACAAGCTGCAACACTGCATGCACCTGTCTCGCCTGGCACGAAGCATAGGCTCTGGGGGGGCACGGAGCGTCCGGGAAGAGGGCTCACCGGATGAGGAGGGGGGGTGGAGACTGGCGTATCACCAATGCGTGGTGGTACACCCATCTCCCCACTTGCGCTCCGTGCCGCGTCTCTGCCGGCTAGCAGAGTGACCCATTGGGCGGTAATGACACATACCGCCCCTGGCTTGCTTGCTGGACCACGCGTCCATAGAAATGTGGACACACTTGCCCACACTGTGGTCCAGCGAAGCAGATATATTGCCCTGCAGATGGTCATGCAGGGCTGGTACTGCCTTCTGGGCAAAGTACCTACGGCCAGGGACCTGCCACTGTGGTGTGCCAATGGCCACAAACTCCCTGAACCTGCACTGTCTACCAGGCTGAAAGGTAGCAGCTGCACCGCCAGGAGTTTGGCTAAGCCGGCAGTGAGACGCTGGGCTTGGGGGTGACTGGGGGACAGTTTCTGCCTCCGCTCCAACAACTGGGGAAGAGAGACCTGCCTTTTAGCTGACGCTCCAGCAGCAGTGTCAAGAGGCCTCTTACCACCGCGTGCTGGGGCCAAAGGCTGCCTCTCCTCCCTAACTTCCACCGAGGAAGCAGCGGATGGGCCGGAGGGGGAGGAGGAGGAACGGTGGCTACCTGGGCACGAGGTAGGGAACGTGTGGGGTGCCTGCACGTTCCCTGTCCGCTGCTCCCACCGGGCAAAGTGGTGCAGAATCATATGCCTCCTCATAGAGGAGGTGCCCAAATGTGATGTGGTTTTCCACGCTAACACGTTGCAGGCACAACTTGCACACTGCAACTGTGTTGTCACCTGGAGCCAGTGAGAAGAACTCCCACACCGCTGAGCAACCGACACGACTCGGAGCAGAGGTCACCTGCTGCTGTGGGGCACTGGCACCAGATCTCATTTGGTGCCGTACCTCCACGTGCACCACTAGGTGCACTGCCTCTGCCCCGGCCCCTGCCCCCAGTCCGGCCTCTGGGTTCAGGATCGTGCTCATGCTCTGAGGGACATCCCTCAGAGACACTATCCTCCTCCTCTCTCACAGGCACCCATGGACGATCGGTGACCTCATCGTCCACTTCCACCTCCTCAATACTGGAGGCTGCACTCACTAACAGCAGCAGCATCTGGACCCTCACCCCCTGCTTATTTTCCCTGGCTGCTCACAGACTGCTGCGTGACATCGTCACCTCCTGTCCCCCTGTGCACTGAGCACTTTCCTCCGCTCTGCGACAGGAAAGATTGTGCATCAGTGCACAGCTCCTCCTCAAGCACACTACCCCACACATATTGTGCGAAAACATATCCTGAGACTCCTCCTCCGGATCCCCGAGGTACGGGCCATGTGGGCAACGAACTCCTGATAGAGCGGATCAGGTTCCATGCCCACAGTAGGAGCCTCAGGTGAGGAGGAGCAGGCACAATATCTACAGTAAGCAGCTCGGCTGCTCTGTGCTGTGAGGAGTGGATGAGGAAGGCTGGGTAATCCACTCTACTACCCGCCTTCCTTTGATCAGAAGGGATAGCCCTAGCCCGCTACCCCTAAAATTCGGGCACGGTAACCCGGCTGCCCTGCAAGGGCCAGGTAGCTCCTGGCCAGAGCCTTCAGTAGGCTCTCTCCTCTCCCTCTCCCTCTCCCTCTCCCTCCACGTGCAGAAGCACCCCTGCTCCTGGTCTCCCTCTTGTCCGCCAGGCATTTCCCTCTCCCAAATTATCCCCAAAAAATTAATATATATATATATATATATATACACACACACACACAAAACACAAAGCAACAAAACAACACAGAAGCAAACAAATAAACACAAAGCTTTTTTTTTTTTTTTTTTTTTACACTAAAAGCACAAATAGGACACAGACACAACTGACAGCAAACAGCAGATCAGACAGCAAAAGCTGTTGATTGCTGCTAAGGCAGCACTGTCAGCTACACAAACACACAACATGACACACAGATACAAAAGACAAACAAAAAAAACAGGACACCTAGACCTCTAAAAGGTCTAACACAAAATTTGTCCAAAGGACTTACAGGGGGTTAGTCCTTAAAGGACTTTTGGGTCTCACAAAGTTAGTCCTTAAAAGGACTGTTGGGTCTCAAGATGTGTGAATACAGGGGTGGGTAACAACAAGTGCTAACCACCACACTGAATCCACACACAGAAAGCTCTAAAGCTCAAAAAGCGCAAAAATCTCTCTCCACTCCTACACTGTCAGGTCTCCACTAAACACACTCCAACACACTGACAAATGTCGCCTGTGAAGCAGCCTTTTATACCCAGGGCTGCAATAATCATGTTAGCTGGCCATTGGCTAATTTGGGTCATGTGGCTTGCTCCTTCTTGAAAATAAGCCCCAAAAATTCGAATTTACAAGAGGTCTCGTTTTTCCGAAAATTCTCGTAATTAGAGAATCCTCGTAATTACGAGGATCTTCGGGTTTCTCCGGGCCCGGAAATCGCGGATTCTCGTAATTACGGAGATACTCGTATTTTGGAAATTTTCGTAAAAAAAAAAATCCGCGGTTCGGAAGTTCGGAAGGCGGAAATCCGGAATAATCCGCCGTTCGCGGACGTGATAAATCCGCGGCGGATCCAGGTTCGGGTCCGCGAACGGCCATCTCTACAAACAAGCAGTCAAGGCAAGAATTTTCCAACATAGGTCCAGTATCTGGGCTAGGGACACCCGACTGCCTGTCCCCAAACACACTCTGATACACACTAAAATGTATGGTCTTGGATTCTGTGTCAACTCCATGGAAGGAGGAGATAGACAATTAAAGCTGAGGCAGAGAGAAACATGGTGGATTCACCACTGGGTACTCTGTCACCAGGGGGTTTGAATCAAGATTACAATTTGTTTGTATTTTCTGTAATTTAAAGCAGTCTACTCTATGGTCTATGTTTGAAATGTCCATGGTTTGGGGTTGGTACTGGAGTAATGAGAAGATGTCCCTTCCTGTCATGTTCTACAAAATAACATGTGATGGTATATGTATTTGTATGCCTTGCTTGAAAAAGGAAACAGGTGTTTCCGAAACCTCACAGTTGCCACTAGTGAATAAAGAAGAGTTTATGCATCAAAGAATTGTGTCTGGGTTTATATTGCCTATATATATATATATATATATATTATATATATATATATATATATCTTAAAAATTAAACGTACATGTCGCAAGGAGGTAAATGGTTATTCTTAACCCAAATCCTAGCTCCTAATATCAATTTGTTGGGAATATCTACAGGTTATTGTCCTGGGCTGTCCGTACAAAGCACAAGGAACCTGGCAGTTTTCTTTGTGCTAGCGTTCCTAAAAAAAGAATAGGAGGTAGGAATTATCACACCTACATCCCTGCTCAATGAATTTTTGTGTTTTTTTAACTTTAAATACATTTTAGTTATCTTTTAAAACATAGAGAACAGGGCTCATAAACTACATGACCACTGGCAGACAAACTATTAATGTCATAACAGAAGACACTACAGCATTGAACGCCTTGATTTATGTCGGTTGCCAGGTCCATTTTAAATGGTTTATTTCAAAAAAAGAAAATATTAAAAAGGAAAAGTTAAAACCAGCATTTTTTCTAACCAAAAATATTCATTGTTTTTTTTTACCAACATGACTTTGTGCCGTTGCAGAACTTCACAATTTCTTATATTCGTGTGTGTGGACACATCATTACACACCCATTTTGTCATTAAGATTTTGTGCAAATTCCTATAAATATTTTTCTATAGAGATATAGAGAGACAATTAGATTGTATTCAGGCAATTTGGTCTTTTTGTTTTTTTGACAATTTGAATAAATACGTTTGCACTATTTGACTTTGTATATGTGTGATTGCCATTTGCTTATATGCATGGAACAGTATATTTCTGTATTTAAAAGTTCTAGTTTTTTTTGTATATGTGTGTTAGTACGTTTCGATGTTTTCTATATTTTTGTTACAGTGTTATTCCTAGGGCTTTTCTCTATTGGTTTCATACGCACATCAATGTAATGTAAAACTTGTTAATCTGTTTTTTGCTTTGCAAGCAAGGCACCAGTTGTTTTCAATGAGCACTAGATATACTAATGGAACGCAGCAAGCCATGTCATTGACAGAGAAAAGTGAATTAACACAATTTGCTAACAACATAATTGTTACTGGACATACCCCTCACCCCATTGGCTACTCTCCCTCAGAGTATGCATCGTGCAAGGGAAAGCAGGTGAAAGGGTGATGCTTCGTAGGAACAGCACCATTGAGTTACAGCAGGCCCACTGCAGTTTGCCACCATTGTTGAAGAGCCAGGCAAGCTTGGATCTTGAGGGAGAGTAGCCAATGGGGTGAGGGGTATGTCCAGTGGGGCCAAGCCTGCCTGGCCCACAACAAATGGTGGCAAACCGCAGTGGACATTATGTAAACCAGTACCCCCATCGCCTTCTTTGCCTGTTGTGGGCAAACTACTATATAGGGGAATGTGGCCAATGTGGTGTGTGTATGGCATTAAGGTATATACATATAAAGTACCAGACATATAGCTAGCTAAATAGATATGGTATTGTAATTTTTAAATAAAAATTGATTATGAATCTTCTGAATAATTTGATATACGAAAAATAAAGCCCAAAAACATTTTTTTCAGAAAAGGTTATATAATATGAAATTTTTTTTTTTAAAAATCTATTTACAAAAAATAAACAAACAAACAAACAAAAAAAAGGGGGTTACTGGGGTGCCCTCTCTCCAGTCTGGTAGGCGGCGGTCCAGGCGGCGGTCCAGGCGCCGCACCATGTGCGCATCTCCCGCCGCAGCTCTGTAGTTTCTGTGGAGGAAGATATTGAGAGAATTGTGGTGAAGATGTTTGAGCACATTTCCTAAAGCACCATGCGGGTGATGCAATTTTGCACCTGATAACTACTTACACATACATGGTACTGCAATGCTATAATGTTGCGGTATGTCAAAAAAGGAAAGCTCAGTATAAGTATTTATTTCTAAAATTCTAGTTTATATTAATTGCATACCTAGTTATGGTAACAGTGATTTCTACTGATTGTGTTGGATGGGTTACACATGCTCAGATCTCTACTGACCAACTGAATCAACCAGGGACTGGGTCAAGGGCTAGACCAAACGGTCTCTATTAGGGGTCCTGCAAACAGGAGTCATTATTCGCGTGCATTTATTATACACAGACACAATGGATTGCTGAATGGGCAGATTAAGGTCATTGGGATGGATAAATACTGCTCTTTTTTCCTTAAAAGTATATATATTATCACTGAACTTCCACTTAAACCGATATTATGCATCATGGGGGATCACTGATAAACAGCAGTAGGTAATGCTGGCATAAAACATTACGTTTATTGCTAAATTGATCAGAACATTCTTAGTTTTGTATCACTAGGACTGTGCTACATACAAAATTTTTTGGAAGTGGTGCAGCCCCCATAAAAGCATTGACAAACCCACAGTACCCAATGTGCATCATGTAGCGTGGATTTTACACTGGAAAATACAGATATTAATAGTTTGTATATAACATTTCATTAACGTTGCATATGATTTACTTACGATTCTCAAGCATGGCCGCCAGAGTGACTGGAGAGGCAGGAGGTGTGGAGGGGTGGAGAGGGTGGAGGGCCTGGAGGGGTGGAGGGGTGGAGGGGGTGGAGAGGGTGGAGGGCCTGTAGAGGCTGGTCCTGCTTCTAGAAAAAAAAAAGTGTTTATTTCAACAATCACCGTCCAATCCATTAGTAATATATTATAAGAACATTTCCTAAAAGGCTATGTAGTGAACATTTCTTGGATAATTTTGGACGTTGGACCGAATTTCGTGACTTAAGCTTAAAAACTGAGGGACAAGATACAGCCCAAACAATGGAGAGTGGGGACAATAAATGGGAATGAGAAATGAGAAGTCTGTCTCTCAAGCCAAATTAATAGATTTGTTTCCTTTTTTATTTTCGAAAATTTTTATCAGTGATAATAAAATTCATAATTATCAATGATAATTTACTAATTATTGCTGACAATCAAGGTCTAAAAAGATTAAAAAATTGTTAGGATGCATTACGTGTCTGGTGGTGCCCGGTTCTCCTCTTCTTGGGCGGTGGACTGCCGGTGGGGGCGATGGTGAGCCCGGAGGGGGCAAGGGACTGCCCGGAGGGGCAATGGGCTGCCCGTAGCCTGAGGGCTAGTTGGTGGTAGTGCTAAAAAAAAAGGAAATTATTTTAACTCTCAGTCATTAAATGTTCAAACATTTACTAAAACAATTCTCGGAGAAGTGTCAAAAATTATGCAAACTTGGATAAAGGGCTTGGACATATCAACGTGTTAAAAAGCACACAATAGTGTGGACAATTAATGTGATCCTCAATTTGCACAATTATGCTATCGTACTGCACTCACATGGCAATACACATGAGCGCATGGAAACACGCGCTTGTTTCTGGAGGGCTCGTGTGCGCTGTAATGTGGCCTTGGACAAATGAAAGATTTAGAAAAATGTTTTTTTTTCAATAGGCTGCACTTACATTCTCCTCTGGCGGGGACGGTGGTGGGGGTGGGGTATCCGAGGAAGATTCCTGAAATTAAAATAAAAAATACATAATGAATGATATATCAAAGGAAAATATTTAATTAATACTTTGAATTGTGTTGAAAATACAGATTAAATAAGGCAATATTTAGTTTCTTTAAAAGTCAATCATATTTCTATGGCAATGATTTCATACCTTATTCTGGCTAAGTACTTATATTTTTATTGTGTGTATTGAGCCACGGAAAGGGAAAAGTTGGTTGGGTGTAGGGGAGCATCAGTAGCTGTGTGTACTTGTATCTGTATAGATTTTGTGGGTAACACAACATTTTTAATTTGGAGTGTATAAATCAATTTTTAATAATTGATAACATTTTATTTTTGACTTTACTTCCTTAAATAGGGCTGCCATGTAAATAAAGGGTTGGGTCAGTAAAGTGTGTTAACTGTGTCTATGTGGGGTATCAGTGTGCATTTATAAGATAAAAAGAACAATTTTAATGATCGATTTCATTTTTAACTTTACTTAGCCTTTAAATAGGCTGCCATGGAAATGGAAGGGTGGGCCACCAGTGTGTTTACCTGTGTCTATGTGTGGGTATCATTTTAAATTTATAGGTGTTATGTTAAATAAGTCACTTTTCAGTGATTTATTTTTGACTTTACTTACCCTTTAAATAGGGCTGATATTGATAATACAAGAGATATAAATGTAATAACAAGTATAACCAGTGAATGAGAAATACAAAGAACTTGGATCTCTCTCTCTCAAGCCAAATTTAAGGATATTGATGTTTTTAAAAAACATATATATATATAAATATTTTTGTCAGAAGTGAATTAAAATATTTTACTACGTATTATAATACAGTAATTAATAAAAAGTATACTTGCCTTCTATCATTTGCCGAACGGCAGCACATATTGAGGCCTCTGCCTCTTGAGGTCTGACCACTGTCTCTGGAGGGTAGAGACAGTGGTCTGGTATCCGAAGCGTCGCAGGATGCGGCGCTGTAGCCCCTCCATTATTCTGCGCGCTCGGCGCCGCACATGAGGGGTGCCAGGGGGAAATCATCATACCCCTGAGCAGGAGGTAGGTCAGGGCATATAGTTGCCTTGCAGCATGGCCATTTTGATAGGCAGGAAGTTCCGGTTCCTCGTTTTTACGAAAATCCTCGTTTTACGGAAATCCTCGTTTTTACGGAAATCCTCGTTTTTACGGAGATTCGCGGACTTACGGAAATCCTCGGTTTTAGGAGGTCCTCGTTTTTACGGGAATCCTCGTTTTTACGGAATCATCGTATTTTCGAAAAATACTGTTCTCGCTAGCGGACTGTATTTTTAGGTTTGTAGGCATTGATACGTGTTTCTAAGGACATTACCCAGGTCCCTGAGTGATTAAGTTAACATTACCAAGGCTATTTAGACCACTTTTAATGGGATTTTGCCGAACATTTCATTTTTATACGTTTTAACGGGTCCGCTCGCGGATTTTCGAATTTAAGGATTTTTCAAAAATCCGCGGATCCTCGCGCGGACCGGATTTTCGAAGTTGGACATCTCTACTTGTTTGGTCTCCCCTATATAGACCAGCTGTCAAGGACACCACAATGCTACACCACATATTTTAACTCGTTTATTTGTTGTCTTCACAGGTTTCAGATTCACAAATACATTTTACAGAGTCAGATATATTTCACAGATCATTTAGATATAAGCATAATATTGAGATGGTTGTAGCCAAAGTCTTGTCATAGTAAGTAAACTGATTTGACATTTAAGGAAACCAGGGTGAGAGAGCCTGTGTTGGTGCAGATATAGTCCGCACAGTCGCAGGTTGACTTAAAGGGGGGGGGGAGGTAACTTGGATTAAATTATGAGTTGAGGGTTGGATACCTTGAGATATCTGGGTCTGGGTCATCAAAGGGAAGCAAGCTAATTGTGGATACAGAAAAAGGGTGAGTAAAGGAAGTGGTAAGTGATTTATTGCAGGTGGTTTCCTCTATCAGACTCCTGAATTCTGAGATATTTTGTCGTGTTCATGTTCGAGGTCGGTATTAGGGATTGGGTAATAAATACCATCATACCAGGCCGCCCATATACTGTCAAATGTGTAGGGAGCCTCGGCTTTACATATCAGTTTTGATCATGGGGAGTGGTGTTAGTGACTAGTGTGTTGAATGTGGGGGCTGTGGGTGCCATCCATTGGGGGCTATAAGTCGTCTGGCGAAAGAAGAGGTATGTATGTTCCTTCTTAGAACATGGATGGACAAATTTCTCTCATTTGGACACCAAAGGTCCTGATGACCACTGTATGGATTGAATGCGTTGACGATCGGTATCTATCTATCTATCTATCTATCATCTATATATCTATTAATTATATATATATAATTATATATATATATATATACTAGTTGAATAGCTAGTAATAGTAACAATGCTTAGCAGTTTTGTCAAGGAAAGAACATATTGTTCCATATAAAAAAAGGATTATTGAAGCAATTACAGTTCAAGAATAAGAATACAAATTAACTATTCTGAAAAACGTTTTTCTTTTCTCAGTTAAAAAAGTATTATCCTTCATAAAGACATTACACAATCTTAAATTATTGTATTAAGACATTAACGGAATATTAATAACCCCAGTGGGTAAAATTGTTGTCTTTTACTTATAATGTAAAGAGTTTAAATCGTATTCTTCTTTTAACCTGCTAAAATGTTGTTTAATATTATGCAGTATTAATACTGTACATCAATTTAAACCTTAAAAAAGAAGTCTAATAATAAGTTGTTCCCCATGTATGGCCATATCTTTACATAGCATCAACCCAATAAACTTGAACAGGGTGACATGAGAGAACATGTTGAGATGCAAAATCAATAATAAGATTTTAAAGGAAAGTTATACTTCCTCCCCACCTCCCCTCTTTATTTTTCCATTAAAAGTGCCTAGGATAAAGGCCTAAACTGCTAGGTCCTCACCGCTGTGTTTTAAGGAAAATTAGCATTTCACCTACTTAAAGTTCCCTCACCAGATTGGTCCCACTTCTGCTTCTTGCAGAGCACAGTATGTGGTTTACAGATTGAGAAGCAGAGCTGCCACAGGTGGGAAGTGATATTTTAGGTAAGGGAAAATCTGACCACTAGAAACACAGGGGTGAGGATCTAGCAGATTGGTCCTCACTCTGGGTACTGTCAATGGAGGAAAGTGGGTGGACACCTGTCCAATTTGTCTGTCCACTGCATCCCCCCATGCACCAGAAGGGACTGTTGGGCAATTGAGCATTGTTGCCATGTGAGCTGTCAATGTTTGTACTCATGGTTACCATTAGGTACAAAACAGATTTAGGTTTTGATGAAAAATACCTTTTAGCTGCTGCAGTATACCTTTAGGTAAATAAACTTAGTTTCGTTTAAAAACAATATAAATATAGCATAATAAAGAATTCAGACAAAAATCCACTAAAGACATATTTGGAATAACATTATTAACATGATATTATTGGTATTAATGTGGCCTATGTACAGTATATCCTACTAGGTAAAAAATAAAAAAAAAGCTCTGGTTCTAAAGTTAGACATCTCAGCACTGTGCCCAGCATTATAAAACAATAATACTGAGCTATTTAGTGCCACACAAAAATAAGATTCAGCCTTGTATATGATGCTGTCAGTTTGCATGCATTTATGCCTTCAGCTGTCGTTCTTATTTACTATGTAAGCGCAAGATTGCCAACACCAAATATCATAAGCAGTGCACACTGTATAATGTAGATTGTTCCATATCCCCAATTTCATACAGAATTGGCTAGGAACATCCAAATTTCTGCTATGTAGTGCAAACAACATAAACTCATATGCTATAATGTGTAAATATTATACAGTTTCTCAAAATGTCAGACACCCCAGGGAAGAAGATATATGCACATGGAAAAGAAAGTATAGATTTGCTATCTGGAAGAGGCAATTTGTAGGGGCCATAGGATCAGAACATACAGTACTGTATATGACCATGATATTTGGGCTCAGTCTGACATCTGGGCTTTAATTGTGACCTCATTATGTGGCCAGGAGACAGCATTGTATTTAGACTGATAGAAAGCATTGACATAATTTCACGTGACACATTGATTTAGCTGTATAGCAGGGGACAAAATGCTTATATCCAATTCTCCGAATAAAATTCCATAAAAACCTGAACAAGGATGTAATCCTTCTGAATGTTCATCTTCCTCTGGCACAATAATGGGATAATGGAGCTTGATCACATCAAATGTGCTTTTGTTTTATAATAAAATGTAACATACATTAATATTAGCTTGTAATTTCATGTCCACACAGCAATATATGGAAATAAATTGTACAGATGTCACTTTGATATACAAAATGCATGTTATGCTCTTGAAGGTTAAATTGTGGCAATAAAATTCCATAATTCATTAGTGTCTGGTTTATTCTGCTACATGTAGGTTAGAACTATTTCTGCTTCACTAGGGTCAGAAAAAGAAACATCTCCATTATTTAAATCAGACAAAAATGGTTCTTGTGATGGAAATTCTTGCATGCTTTACTCTTTATCTTTTTGATAAAAATGATAATGAAATATAAAAAAAACCCGGGGAAGGGGGGGTCTGCAGTTAGACTTGCCAGGGGGAGGAATGGTTTTCTAGCAAGTGAAAAGGAAGCAACAGCAGATACCACTGGAGAGAGTTTGTGGAATACACTGAATATGCAGAGAGTTAGTTTGCTCAGTGTGAGGAAGTGAAGTTTCTATAGGTGGATTAAGTCAGAGTTACTTCCTGTTCAAAGCACAAGATAAAGCTGAGGGAATGCCCATACTAAGCATGGCAGCACCAAGCTTGAAAAAGAATAGACAGATGGGTCAGATTTTAAAGGGGTAAAAGTAAAATAGTAGTATAAGTATGATGCCAGAGGGGGTAACTGCAACCGTATGAACTTTGGGACATGCTTTTTCACCACAGTTTCCATTTAAAAAGAAGTACTTTAAATAGACAATTTTTCCAGTGGTTACACATAATGTCAAGAGAAGCTTTTTTTTACGGATATAAATACTAGCCTTGTAATATAAAGGCAACAATTCCTTGTAAATTTCCAATAAAGAAAATGTCCAATATGTTTGCAACTACTTGTATTCAGACATAGGACAGTGTTTCATTCAAGAATTTACTTTCATTAAGATAAGTTGGCCAAATAGATTTACAGATCATATATGATATATAGCAGGTCCCTTTAGACACAGGAATATTTGGCCAGATCTACAGCAGCCTGTAAAGACCACTGTCTCTGTGATTTACTGAGTTTCTTCCGTATGCTATAGAATTGATTGCAAACTATATTTAAAGTCACTCAAAGGAAATCAATACCGAAAATATAACATAGGCGCATAATAAAGTAGTTAGGAGGGGGTTTTTACCTCAAATTTTGATCCCAGAACTGAACTATCTGTTAATACATACTGTGGTTGCGTTCACATGCTGGTTAAGCAGGTACAACCTGTGTAAAGCCACATAATGTTACGGGGCTTTTATCTCTAGTGTGTGCATCGGTTTTCCAGACGAGAATGCGCACAGAACGTTCCCGTTAGGCCGAGCGGTCGTTCGGGAAAAACGAAATTTCCCTAAGCTGCAGTAGACTTCCTATAGAGAGTTGCACAGCTGAGGAAACACACAGTCTGAGCGTTCTCTATAGGGAGATAGGATGGGGTAGGCGGCAGCACTGTAACCCTATGGTTTTGCGATCAAGGTAAAAGTACCCACTTCTAAACATCATTTTCATTATAGAATGCATAGTACCTTATAGTTCTTTTTTTGGCATATGTCTCTTGTAGCAACTTTTGATAGAATTTTTTGTTAAAAAGGACTTTTCAGGTCTGTCTTTTCATATAACCTATTGCACTTGCTTTCAAGTAATGGTTAGGCTAGGAAAGCCCTGGTTGCCGCTATTGTTCTTTTTGTATTGTGGGCTGGGCGAAATAGTAATGGCAAAAAGTCACAGAGTCCAACATTTTGCCGCAACTAATTATGCGGCCCATAAAAAGACCATGCGACCACCCTAATTTACCAACATGTCCCATCCTCGTTGCGTCTGGTTTGGATGAAAGAATGCCGAAACGCCGATATTGCTGATATTTATGCCGCATGACCAAAAAAACAAACATTACCCTATGTGTACCCCCTGTTACTGTATACCCAAAAGGTATTTTTATTTTATGATTTCTTACTAAGAATCTTCTTCCTTTCCCATAGGATAGAATTTGGGTTTGTTTCAAAACTTGGTTCAATTCAAAACTGCTGGTTTTGGTTCTGCAGAAATTTAGGATAATGAATTTTGAAACTTTTAGAACTTACACTTCAAATTGAATATTCAATACCAAACCGCAGAAAATATTAGAACTTAGCTCCCATGACTTTTTAGGTTGACTATTGTGTTCGTTTCAAAACATTTTGAATCCAATTTTGAAACAAAAAAAATACCGTTTTCCAAAACATCTTTATTTCCTATTGAAAATAAAGCAATATTATCAGATGATCAAACACTACTTTTACCAAATTGTTATATAAATATGAAGAAAACACAACAGTTATTGATTAAGTCAGTCAAAGCTATTAATGACTGATATTACAGCTTTAATGGCAGAATCTTTGAACTAATATCTTTTTATTTTGACATAGGTTAAAAGTGGGTAACAGCATAAACTAATAATTTCAGAACCATGAATTCATATTTTGACTGCACCGTTTGATTCTCTTCTCTACTTAGAAACATTTTGTTTTCAGAAAGGTTATATTTTTACACAATCATTTCATGGTTACTCGTCAGCAAGAATTCATGCTAGGCTAAGGTTTTTGAACATTTGCTCTACAGGCTAAATATTTTTTGCCAACAGCGTAAAAACATGATGAGTATAATTGGTTTGTTATTGACATTTACATCAATGTAGAAAGAAATTGCAAAAGAAATGTGCACAGATTCTTTGCTAGTTCACTTTGCTAGATTATTAATTTAGATGTCATTCTCTGGCAAGCCGACAGTATATATGGAAGATAGAAAACAAAATGACTAAGACGTGTTTCTTGCTTTCAAAAGCAAGACAGAAACCTTGATGGTTGCCAGGTCTTTCTAAATAACATAAAACCCTAATGGCAAGCAATATAGCTTTTACATCTGGCTACTGCTAGAACAAGCTTATATTATACCAACAATACAGGAAGTAAATGGTGCCAGAATTAAAAATAAAAGGCTTGAATATACACATATACACAATGTTGGGTTGGTCCTTTGCAGACATCAGCTCCTCAGGAGAAGTCCTAAAATGACATTACGTGAGCAGATATTTTATAGTCTTTGCTACAAGATGTCCATCAAGGTCTAGTATATGCTAAATTAAGAAAAACCTATCTGAAATTCTTGAAAGGTTTGATTCAACATGCTGGGCATAATTCCTCCTCCACTCCCCATTTTACCAGTGGTGGTGGTGAGTTAAGATGGGTACACACATGAAAGAGAAAGGGAATATTCCAATGGATACAACTGAATCGCCTTCTTTTTTGAAATTGTGTACCACACAAAAGAGAATTCATTGAGTTCCCAATCTCCAATGTTCCAACTTTCCTCACCCGTGGTCAACCCCCTGTGCTAAAGTATAGAGAGTCCCCCTCGGTCGTAGGAAACATGTCACTACCAAAGATTCTCCCTATACTGTTATGGGAATAACGCAGGATGTGTGTACCATAATTAGAATCTCACAAATTCTGTCTGTCTTTCCCAGAGATCGGTTAATGTACTTTTGATATTATAAAGTTCATGAAAACAAGATATAAGCAAGCTTTTGCATTGGGTGGCATCATACTATGAAATTGCTGGTAAAATATGGATCCAATCGAGCAATATACTGTATTTACTACTGAGACATCAGTATAATTAATTTCTTTACTGATTTTGTATGAACTGTAACATATTTGTAAAAGATCCCCCTGCAACTGCCTCTCATTTAGGGCGTATTTATAAAGATGTGGTATCTCTATTTGCAATACCGCACTTTACAGATCCTTACAGGCGATCGTAAATGTACAATTCTGATTGCGCTGTAAATTTAATGGCCGTGATCATACTTTATGAAAATTGCCGCTATCGGAAGTTACGATACCGCAGGTTTTTAAACCTGCTTATAGAGAAAAACAAACCCAACTTTGCATTCAAGTTTTATAACACAATTATCCATTCTTCTTACAAGGGTAGTTGCTTTTGTACTTGCATTTTAACTAGGCCTTTCTATTACTGGTACCAACTACTGTACAAGCATATGCAAGGTGAAACCAGTGATCTATAAAATAGCAGAAATTATGCTTCTCTTCACACAACACTCCCAGCAATAGAAATGAGCCACGGGTTTTAAAATGAATATGGTTTTATTTTGGAACTGCGGATCCAAAATTTACCAGATCTGACAGAACTTTTGGAAATTCTGAAAGTCAAACTTATTGAAATTAAAAATATCAAACATTTTAAAAAACGGGAGATTCTAAAATTCCAGTTAAAGGTTCGAAACCGGGTTAAAAAATGAAAAATTCCGCTTTTCAATTGGTGTGATACGGATTTTCATAATTTCGGACCAGACTGGCGGAACAAAACCAGTTTTGTTCACCTCTATCAAGCACATTTCTACATTATCTGCACCATAATGTTAGCTAAAAAGCCTGAAATCGGACAAAACAGAATGAACAAGTCCACTCTTTCTGATGAATATAAGTGGGTTAAAAAAATATCTACAGATAAACGTTATTGGCTGAGACTAATCATCAATTTCCATCATCTCAATCTTGTCCCCCTAATCAAAAAAATGACTTTCATCTAGAGGAAAGGAAAGTCTTGTTCTTCAGTCATTTATCACTGAAGTTATTAAACTAATAGTACTGTGCACAGTGAAAGACATTGATTTGGAAGACACTTTAATGAGCAGGCTCATATCACATTTGTGAAAAAGAAGTAGGAAAACCTTATGAGGGCCAATTTGGATCTCAATAACTTGCTGTGCTTGAAATGGAATACTTGCTGGGGCGCAATCTACTCCACGGAATAAAAACACAAAACAGAATAAATGATAACTTTCTTTTGGTTTTGTGATAGGACAAACTATCAAGCTGCATAAAATATTAAAATATTAAAAATACTCTAGGGTCTAGTTATGATTTGCTCATTGATCTACAGGTTAAGAAACATTATGAAATTGGCAGCCATGAATTGTAAAACCCACAAAATGCGGATACTTTTCCAATATATTGGAAGACATTATTTTTACAAATCTAGAGATAACAACATTGCAGGTTTTCAAACAATAGCAAAACAATTAGAGGGATATGTAATATCTGGTTAGTGGTGTTTAACACATACAACAGCACTGGCACACAATGTAAAATGGAAACCATTCTTTTTTTTTAAATAACTTTTACAAAATTTTACAACAATACAAACTTATTTTCACAATCAAAGTTTTGAAAGGGTATTTTGAAAGTTATTGAACCTGTATCATGTCGGATCGCAGAGTTTTGATGAGAGTTTTTCATTGTCCATCTCTCTTTGTAGGGTTCTGTATGTGTAAGTTTGTATTTACTTGACTCTGCTCCACTCTATAGTGTTGCATTTTTCCAATTGAAGTTTTGTTGGTTTAGTCCAGATCAGGTTCAACATTAATTAAACTGTGTGGTCTAGAATTGAACTTAATATTTCTCTTATTTGTTGACGACTGAGAATTCCTTTCTGTATATATAAGGTGCAGTCAAGGGTGGGGTATGAAAAGTGAACAATAAAAATAGTACTTTTAAAACCTTAACACAGTATACCAATCAATAGCTAGTGTGACATTTAGGAAATCACAAAGTATTACCTTCTATTTTATTTTGTTGGGTTTTGCCGGCGAGGAGTCTTTGGCACAATAGAGAGCATTTCTATATAAGTTGCATGTGGTGAATTATTCTATGGACATCAGTACGTTCGGGGGCCCATATCTTTCAAAGTGATCTACTCGGTCTGATATTCTGGCTGTTAGATCTTCCATTATTCGGGTTTCTGCTATGGATGTAATAGATCCTCATCTGAGGGGATGGAGGTTTGTTTCCTAAAAATTAGTGATTAGACTATGATCTTATGGATACTTTTATATGGAGTGATAATTTAGAGGAGGTTCTAGATAAGTCTGTGAACAGTCCTTGTATCCAGTAGATGGGTTCGATAGGAGTAGAGTTCGCAAAAAGGTTTTGAATCAGGTTTAGAGGCCTGTATACATAGATTTTTGATATGAGGACATTCCACAAATATATGAAATAGAGGACCCCTTCCCACCACACCCAAACTGTCATTTTTACTAAGCCCTTTTAAAAGCTATAATTACCCTCCGCACTCCTTACCTGGTTCTCTAAGTTATTAATCAGAGGAACCCACAAGGAAAAGTAAAAGCAAAGGGTAAGAATCACATCGCCATGTTAATATTTAGAGAAGATGATAATTATAAACAAAAAAAAAGAACACAATGGAATCTTGTCAAAAATAAAGGGGTGGTAATAATAATCTATTAAATATCTAATTGGAGTTGTGTGCAAAATAATTACTCGATTTGTGAATCGTGGCCCATATGTATTCAATTGCTATATGAACTAATATATTATATAAATTAATGCTAAAACTTTAGAAACCAATGCACTATTACTTGGCACAGACATTATCGGAACAATGGCCACCTCCCTCAAGGGAATTAACGAGTAACTATTTTTAATTAGAACTAATATTATAGGAAATGTGTGGGAATCAAATTGCAATTTAGCAGACTTATATGCCCTGCAACAAAAGCTAACATTACATGTCAGAGTAGCAGGCATATCTCTAAGGATTATGAAACATTGCCTCCATCAGCTGATACCATGTCAGTGGTGGAATTTTAAAGATTCACTATTGTGACTTCTACAATTAGAATAAATGCAAATTGTGATTGTGGAAGTTCCTCTAAACAGTAGCACACAAACAACCAATCCCCATATAGAAATATAGGAAGGTCCTTCAAGTTTTCTTTTTGTAATCTACTGCATAAAAAAATTAAAAAATAAATCCTGCCATGTATCCAAGAAGAGATTTTACAATGCTCCAAATCTATATTTAATAACTAATAACAAATTAACAGAAAAAGATTTTGTGGTCCACTGAATGTAATAGATATATTTAAGTTTGTCATCCTTATTCATTTTCGTGTATACATTTCTTGAGAGGATTGGATACAAGGATGATAAACCTTCTATCGTAACCTTCAAAAAAACCTAAATCACATCTCCTAGATAAAATGGTGAAAGTTATTGCTAGGATGGTTCAGCAATATACTTCCTGCTTAAACACGTCTGTTTTCAGTCATGTGCAAGGTTGTAGTCATGTGACAGCCTCTGCTGTATTTTTAGTATCTGAAGAGAGTGACAATGATGTTATGGTGTATAATGTATTACGATGTATATCAGAGTGTTTGAACAAGTATTAAGATAATATATGTATAGCGCTATTATCATATCACCGTATAATATTATTGTATATCACCGGTAATTAAATAAATTATTGTTGGGGCATGATCTAAGACCATGTCAGGTGCTTAAAAATAGTCGGGCTGCAATTACAGATCTTATACAGAGAAGAAATTATAGATCTGTTTCTTGCCACTGGGTCATCCAGTGTGTGGTGTTTGGATAGTTGATTTTATATGAGTATAAATAAAAGCATGTATATGTTTAAAAGCAATGGCGCACTCCTAGGATTTTTTAAAAGGTTTATTTCACTTCACTCAAAAATAGTTTCGTCCCTGTATGATGTGAGGCCTTTATCAAAGCCTTTATCACTTAGGCACGAGGCACCCAGGTTATTATTTCTGGTTTTCCCTAAGCTTGTCGTATATAGTAGCAGCACTCCACCTTCAATTTTTATCAGTGGTGCGTGTCTGTGTGGTGTGGTTAGCACCAAATATTCATCCATTTCGACTAGTGCACTCAAAATACTGTATATTGCATTCACTTATTGATAATACATCAGGTCATTCTTGCAGCAACACTTCGGAGATGTAGTCCCTTTCTCAAGCTAAAACAGACAGCCATGTTATCACATATTACAATCATATCCTTTATACCATATGGGTCACATAAGCCACTCCCATCAGACTGATATCAAGCATAACCCCATAACTCTTTTTTTTTTTTTTTCAGCATAATACAGATGGGATTCACAGGGTTCACAGATACCTTTATACATATAAAATAGACATTATAATCTTACCGCTGGACGCAGGGACCCCAACTTATGGATCCACCATACCTTCCGTTTTTTTAGATGATTTTCCCGTATCCTTACCCTTCCACCGATAGGGACGTGCTCCAGGACCATAAATTTTCAATTCAAATCAGAAAATAAAATCCCGAATTAATCCAACATAGGTCTTTATTCAGAAAAAATATACACATTTGCCTGTGCCTAGCCATTTCTGTGAATAGGACATCATCCGGACCAATTGAAAATTTATGGTCCTGGAGCACGTACCCATGAGGAGATGGTATCAGTCTCACCATGAGATATTAACTCAAACAAGAAACAAGAACTAAATGCTAATAATCTACAAAGCTAATAAATGGATAGCAAAAGTGAGTGCAGAGCAAATATACATTTGTAGGTTGTCTTGTAATGAAATTATTTATTTTAAGATCCACAACTGATTATAAACATGATGTCTAACTAGTATGAATGCGTAATGCATTGTATTATGATCTTTGCAGATTTATATTGCAGGGTTCAATCCCTTCAGTAAATACTTCTAACAAATTGATGTAAATTGAGTGGTGGAGAATCCGCCAGATAACCCCTAACTAAATTTAAATAAGCTAATTGTAGCTTCAGGGTGGATAAAAGATCATCTACATAATCAGAGGGTGTAAAACAGAAGTTCCTTTCATGCAGTGAGAACTACAGGATCTTTAAAATTAGGTTCAACAGCCTCACACGATGATTCTTTATCTGAGTGGTTAGTGAAATTGAGTATTTGAAACATCAACATTAATTGTATTCACTCTAACACACTGAACAAGGTTCATTACTTGTACTTTGTTTTTCTTTTTAGATTCTCAATTAGGATATGCTAATTGGATCAATTAATTAGATCAACTATTAGCAATTTTATTAAGAATCATGAAGAAGCAACATTTTTCTTATTTTACTCGTTCTTCATTAGCCCAAAGCTGCCATAATAAAACATTTAACATACTTTGCCTATTTCTAAAGCAATAATTGTTTTTCTACAGTGGAAAAAAAGTATCAATGGTACCAATTACACCGAGCCCCTTAGGTCCTATAGGAAAAACAACATTTAGAAATGATTTATATTTTGCCATTTTACTATCTTAATAATCACAATAGCAAAGATTGTTTATACAGTATCTCATTATTTATAAAGCGATCATATTCTCTGCATAAGATTCACCCAGGCAATGTGTGGTGGTAGTATATCTATTTTCTTTGTGATACTGGACTTAATGCAATGAATACAGTGATGTGCAAAAAGAGAAAATGGCTGCAAGCAAAGGTAACGCAATGACAGGCTACACATTTGGGAACTTATGGTTTTCGCCACCTCAGACATGGGATTTGAAATGGCTGAACCGCTTAACAAATAATTTTGAGTATAGCCACTGTGTAAGAATCATACACGGTGATAGGACAAACCTGACTGAACAGCAATTTAGGAATTTTGTTCTCCATTAATATATTAGCTATTAGCTCCTTTAAGTATGGAAAAAAAGAACCTTTTCCAGAATACGCTAATAACCATATTTATTTGATTTTATTATGTTACTTTGAACCACAAGTTTTCAATGCAGTTGAAGTTTTGAATGTGTTGTACAGCAGACCTACGGCTGCCCATATTGGTGGGGAAATGTATGTACAATTCTAATGAAGAGACCACCGTAAACAATTAACATAGGGTAAAAAGAAGGTACTTTACAGTCCATTTCTAAAAATAGCATTTCAAAGAAATAAGGAATACAATCCAGGTGGTACATTCTTGCAGACTAGCCATGTTCTCTCTGAATAATCAATCATGACAATGACCATCACTGTTTTTGTCACAAACTATAATTTAGTGCCTCTGCTTCCTCACACATGCGCAAGCTTGTTAAGAGCCTATGAGATAGGGAAGTGACAGATACCTTGGGAAGAACAGAGAGAATGTAAACAATTACAGTTTGACACTGCATCTTATAGTGCCAAATACAGGGGTTTTAAAATCACCCTTTGATAAGCGATTTATGCTCGGGTGCAATATAGCTATTTGCATCTCATGGAGAGTATTGCGACTTCTGTAAATTGTGATGGAAAACCATGCAAAACCAATTTGAATCAGGTTGCCACAGATGCTACAAACCATTTTTTAAAGTTATGCTATCCTATATTAAAACATTTTTTTAGCCCAGCAACTCTGGGTAATTGAGCCATTTATGCTATATAAAAGGGGGGGAAATTAGAGTCTTAGATCACCAGGCAACATGCTACTACATTGGACACGTAATAGTGCATCATTAAAACAATGAGGTTCTAATGTAAATATCTAAATAGCATAACTCATAATCAGAAACGGGCATTGTCACAACTAGAAGCAAAGCTATAATCTACAGGCACTTATACAACCAAGTCGAAGAATTAATCTGCTTCAAGCTAATGATACAGATAACCTTTTTATAATAATTTAACTAATTCCTGGTGTGAAGTGTTGCTGAGGGACAAAGAAGGTATTTTAAACCTTCCACACATCCTGCAGAGTTTTAATATTAACCTCTGTATATCAAACCTGTATATCAAACTGCATTTGTGGTATCTTAATCTTAAAGTTGAAAAAAAAGGTACAAGAGCATCTGTGTTGTGAAAGGAATATGATGTGCAATTTTTAGTTGAATCAATAATTCAATTATTATATTTCTATTAATGTGTGTACAGTATATCTATCTTCGGTGTGTCTGTCTATCCATATATATGAAAATATATATATTTTGAAATCTAAGGTTTAGAAAGAAAGACCGAAATGTTGCTGTTCTTGCACCCTCAATAAAGTGTTGAATAAAGCTCTAGTTGTGCCCTTGACTATACCCGTTTGAATATTCAAAATATTATATATATATATATATTATAAAGGCCGACCAAATGGTAGGCACACAAAAAGTAGGTATAAATAGATTATACACCCTGGTGTATAAAGATAAGTAATACAGTCCATATAAAGTTTAGTGCCCGCAGGTAATTTTCAAAGATTATATTGTGCAAATAGCATAACAGCAACGTTTCGGCTCACATCTACAGCCTTTTCCAAATGCCAGTGCCTTGAAAAAGGCTCTAGACGTGAGCCGAAACGTTGCGTGTTATGCTATTTGCACCATAAATATCTTTGAAAATTACCCTGAGTGCACTAAACTTATATGGACTATATATTAGATACATATATATATTATATACACGTATTTACAAGACTTTCCTCGTACACCAGAATTTTACTTCTCACAAGTTGTTAGCAAACAAACAAAAATAGTCTAACATTAGTACTGGCTCAAAAAACACAGCGGCTAAAAAAAAAAGAGTAATGATGTCCATATCTGTAAATTTCATTTGCTTTTGAACTGTGCTAATGATGTTCCTGCTACTCAACATTGCTCAACATTGCTTTGGTTTTTTTACTATATGCAGGTTAGGGAAAAGTATCCTTGGTTAGAGAATGTCTTTAACAATTTAGAAATGATCTGACGAGATAGCGAGATACCCGCACCGACACGTAGCCCGGTTCCAAAAAATCCGAAGATCGTCCGAATCTGGACGAATCACCCAAATTCGGAACTTTGGAGCCTATTTTCTATGTTATTCGAACGTTCGAAAATAGCCTTGAACGTTCGCATAATCCTCAAAAACACAATTGGAAACTCGAAGTAGTTCTGATCTTATTTCGAGGATTATCAAAAATACCCCCGAATATCGATAATCCTCGAAAATTCTTTCCGTTTCGGATCTTTGGGATTTCCCGAGATCCGGGAATCCGAGAAACGGAACAAAAGGCTGCGATTCGACCATCTATATTGGACATGTGAAGAGGGGGTATGAATCACTATATAGCAACCATAGCAGTTGCTATGGGGGGGGGCCACAGCCAAAGGGGCCCTCCAGGACCCCAGCAGGCAGGTCCACCCTCCAAGAATAATTTTACCTATGTTCCTCCACAACCCCATTTTCATTTTGACTTATAAACATAGTAAACCTTCAAACGGTCTAAATAAATGAAAACAGGATTGTGTGGCTGAACTATGTGAAAATTTTCTTAGTAGGGTGGCATAGCCCTTTAAAATAACCTTGCTTTTTGCAGTTTGGGCAGGTTTAGATTGAACGGCACCAATGATTTTTTTTTGTAGCGGGGGGGCCATCTAAAATCTTGCTATGGGGCCCTGTGATATCTAGCTACAAACCAACTGCATGGAATGAGAGGTAAGTGAGCCTCTCGATGACCATCCTCTTAAGTAGATATTTTCACTTTCCCTACTACCCCAGTCGACGGTGAGCGCGCAGCTCTAACAGAATAAGTTAGCATGTGTAGGATGCTTGCAAGGAAATACAAGAAGATAAAAAGATACGTAGCAATAGCAATTCAAACATATCGAATGCATATAAATGCAAACTTTCAATACAAACATATGGATAATGTTTTCGTATAAGGGGGTTTCTAAATTGCTTAGTGAGTGATGGCCGAAATTACAATAGTTTCGTTCGTTGTTCGATTCCCGGATCCTGTAAAATCCCGAGATCCGAAAACGGAATAATCTTTTTGAATGTACAGAGCTATTTTTGGTAATACAAATGCGAGGATTTTCGACGCTTCAACAGAGTATTTTCGAAATGATTGGAAATAGCTCCGTCATTTGAAGAATGTCCAGAAATCCGCCTGATTGTGACGGATCTTCTGATTTCAGAACCGAGATTTACATGTCCAGATCCAGGTTCGTGAGAACCCAGATCCCATCGTCTATAAGGTACCTAAGACCCTTTAGAACAATTATCAACTATTTGGTTGATCATTTACTATTTTTAAAATTAAAAATGGGCACCATAAAAAGCTGGACCATTTTCAGGTTTTTTTTTTGACAGTTTACAGTTGCAAAAACTTAAAACCCGGTTTGATTCACATTGTGGTTGTGAAATTCCACAAGATCCAAAGATTTTTCAAGTTTTTCAAACTCTAAACTTTTTATCAAATACACAATATTAATTGCATTTAATTAATGGGATAAGTTCGTAGTTTACAGAGGATGGCAATAAAAGCAAATGTCTAACATAATTTTCCTCCCTCTGTATAACATTATAGAAAGATCCCAAGTACTGTATAGATGTGTCATAGATTCTGGTAGCAATTATGGATAAATATGCAAGTGCCTCTGTTAACCGAGATATTGTACAGAAAACCAACTAATAAGAATGTATTAATATAAATAATAATCTATCTTGACCAGATAAAATACATCCGCAGGTACTTAAGAACTAAGATTCAGTTCGTTCAGGTATCTAGAATTTTTTCTGTATTTGCAGATTCCCCATGTACCCGGATGTGGTGCCTTTGGAATTGAAAAAAAAATCTCATATTCAAAAGAGTGTAGTGTGTTCACAGCCGGGTAATAAATGCCGGTACGTTTAACTTCAGTGGTGGGGAAGATTACTGGAAAGTTTAATGGTAACATATTCTAGGAGTAATGGTTTCAAGACCTGGCAGTTATAAGTAGTTACCAGCATGGATTTAGGAGGAATCAGATCTTGTCAAACTAACTTGCGTGGCTTCATGAGGAAATGTAGTAAATTTTGCGATAGTCAGTAGAATGTAGTATACTTGGATTTTTGGCAAAAGTTTTTGTACCAGTCCCCCATAGTAGACTAATGTATAAGCTAAGGTCTGTGGTCGGGGAGGCACTTTGTACATGGAGTAGAAAATTGGTTATTAATGGATGTCAGTAGAGTAGTTGTGAATGGGGCTTCATCATATGGATAATGACTAAATGGTGTGTCACAGGTTCTGTGACTGAGGGCCGCGTTCTATTTAATCTGTTTTTATATGATTTGGAAGGGGGTAGTCAGCAAGCTTTTTGTGTTTGCTGCGACAAAAACTTTGTCGACCATAATAAAACTGAAGAGGATGTGCGAGTGTTGCAGGGGGATATAGAATAGATTGGTACATTGGGCTGGCTAAGTGACAGATGACTTCAGTGTTGATAAATGCAGGTTATGCATTTTGGGGACTTAAAAATCCTTGTGCTGCTTATCTAACACTGGCCTGTGTAAGTGAATCCCTAGAGCCGACATGGCATGTCTTGTATAAGAGAGGTTGGAATTTCAGGAGAAGGAATATTATTCTCCCTCTTTACACAAGCATTGGTAAGGCTCATTATGGAATATGCAGTGCACTTTTGGATCCGTGAACAAAAAAGGCATCCTTGGAAACTGGAAGGGTCGCCAGAAAGTCAACTTAATTAATAAGGGGATTGGGGGGAGCTTGAAAATATGAAGAGAGACTCGAGAAGTCCCACAATTATGTACACTAGACATAAAAGATAATATTATTAACAGGCCATACAATTGCTTGTGTTGAATCTAATTGAATACAATAATCTAATTGAAGACAACAGATAGGCCATACAATAAAACTATCTTGGAGCATTGTTCACCCAATAGACCATGTCAAGAGGCACACGCAGACACCCATTAAGAATTGAAGAAAAAAAAATTGGCTCAAGTTCGGAAAGGGTTTTTTTCACTGTGAGAACGTAAAAAAATTTTTTGGTAAAAAACTATGGAACTGCCTTCCAGTGACTTGTTGCATTGGACAGTTTAGAAAAAAAAATCTGGCTGAGTTTTGTCTGCAAACAAAGACATGTTTGCAAGTACTATGTATTGATTACATAAAGTAGGAGTTGAATTCAGGATATTGTCGCGATTGCCACTCTGGGAGTCAGAAAGGATTTTTTTTCCCTTCATAAATTTGGTAGTTTTTTTTGCCTTCCTGTATAAACAGTGTAGGCAGGAAATGAGGACTATGGATATATGTCTGGGTTGAACTGATGTACGTATGTTTTCATTAAACCACAAATACTATACATAGACTATACTTACTATACTATCTATTGGGGTTCGATCGAATTTTGGGGATTTCTTTCATCAGTAATTAGGTGTAACAAGAACATAAGAAACTCTGAAAACAATACAACATTTTTATTTTACACAAGTTTTCTGCATGCAATTAAAATTTTCCATTGCATAACAAAGTAACTTTTCTCTGTGGAAGATTTATCAATAAAGTATTAACTTTACGGGCAATAACTACTCAGAGATTTTCCACTAAGTTGAGATACATTTTTAGGTTCCTTTTTTAGAAATATGCTTTACTTACTGTGTGTCTTGACATTTCCTAAACATACAAAAATACTGTAGGTGTCCAGGAGATGCTTAATAGGACTATTAAGTTGCTCAAAAAGTTTGACTGGAAAGCTAGACACAGGGAGATTCAATAAAATTCTTTATCGTTAAAAATTATGCTTATTTGCCCCAACCAATCAGCTATAATAGGAGGTTAGCATGTTAGCTTTCAAATCTTAAATAAGATCTGATTGGTGGGCAAAAATTGATGATAAGAACTTTATTGAATCTCCCTGTAATTTCTTATGTACAGGTAAATACCTCCTGATTGTTTAAAACTATGCATTGACATACAAAAGACCTCCCTCGTTTTGTAAACACCCATCACATTAAAAAGCCATGATTTGGTTGGGGTATTGGTTTCTTTTGTTTTAACACATTTTTTCATAATATAAATTTTGTTAAGCTAGAAGTGTTTCAGTAGAATATGCCCGTTAGTATTTTAGTCATCAATATACTATGGAAACCAATCAAATTTGAGATTGATTTTACAAAAGTATTTTTTATGTAAAATTGAAAATACTTATTTGCGGTCCACAACAAGTAGGTAATAAGCTGGAGGTTTTTTTTGTGTGTGGGAACCTTTGTCTTTATTTGAACATTTTTGTATGGCTACCTATAAAGGCACTCTGACAGGCTTTTTCTCTTTTCCCCGGGCAATAAATTCAAACACATCATGCTTCAAATTCTTTTTTGGTACATTCTAAAAATACCTTTCAGCTGTGCCACTTCCTTTGTGGCAATAAGCTTGAATTATGAGTATAAAATTGCTTGTTCAGAGTTATGCTTGAGTTCAAAAATAAACATGTCAATGTTAATTATTATAGCAGAGGGTTGGGAAAAAGTGCTTTTGTAAGCAAGAGCTTACTATGACCATGCAAAATCTGATAATACTATAAACATACATTAGGTACATGCTTGCTTAATACACATCATTTATTCTGTCCATTATTAATGTGAAAAGGACAACCGTCATCCAATATGCTCTGTGTAAAATGTATTAAAGGTGACATTTGGAATGGAAGAATTCAGGTTTTAATAAACATATATAAAGATATTATAAGTATAGCTACTGACAAGATTTGCTGACATCTGCATCTTTTAATATGGTTAAAATTTTAATTTTATCGGTCAGCTTGACTATGTTATGTCATATGTATTTTAATTAGCAGCTTTGGTTTGATATTTTGTTACAGGGATGAATGTCTCACATACATTGTCAAATTTATTAACCATTTTGATGACATTAGAGTTATACTTGGAAATTTGAGAATTGTGCAGCACATAAAACGAGGTATAAACAGAATAAATCTTAAGGTAAATAAAATATTTTAAAACAATGCCGTAGGAGAGAATGATGGTACAGAAAAAAACAAGGGTTTCATTTTCAAGGAAGGAAAGATTTAAATATAAGGTTAATAAAGCATTAATCCCGCATGTGTATCACACACTTAGCCTCTTAAAGCGTCAGTTCAGGTTGGGCTTAGGGGAGCTGGTTATCATTGTTGATGGAGGTGGTATTTGTAAAGTAAATTACCCAAACCAACCCCCCCTCAATCAATAGTAGCTCAGTTTTCGGTGAGGATTGTAAACCCCTGGGTTACTTTAGTAGCTGTATTAATAACCTTAAATTGTGACAAGGCAATCTGGTGTAAGATCAAGACTTGGTTTTGGGAAGACCTGGTTGTGCAAGGGGAATGGGAGGGCTCTATTAATGCCCTGTAAGGAATATAAAAGCAGGCAAATGAAGCTTATGTTGGTTTTTGCTTTTAGTTCTCTTATATTTTCATCTCTGCAATAAAATAATGCAGGAAAGAAAAGAAAACCTATGGAATGGTCATTGGACAAATGTGTTTTGCTATGCAAAATAAATAGAACAATTAGTTATGAACTTTGAGCCCATTTATGCTAACAGCCCTCATATATAGCAGTAGAGATTTCGAAAACCCGATATGCGTTCGTCCCATTTCAAATTTTCGAATTTAACGTAAACTCAAAAAATTCAAAAGATTAAAAAACAGAACCATAGAAGTCTATGGGAGAAAAAAAATTGAAAGTTTCTATCGATTTTAAAGAATGAACTATAATAGTGGTTACTGTACACGGACTGGGGAATGGCCTGGGGGAACCCGTAAACTATAACCAAAACTATTTAAAAACTATCTTCTCTCGATCGGGCTGTTTTCGAGCTTACCGCATTCTATTTTTAGGGTGGTACCAAAACAAAACGCTATTTCGAGGTTACCGATATTACAAATACGTGGGTACCGAAAATCAGTCTACAGTTCGGGTTACCAAAATCGAACGCTAGTTCGAGGGTGTTACCGATGTAACCCAATTTGAGGGTTGTACATTCGAAGGTTACTGAAATCGGCAAAAAAAAACATTGAGGGTTTACCGACATCGAATCGTTACTTTCGAGGGTTGACGGATTTACGATTTGAGGGTAACCTGGAATTGATACAATTATCGAGGGTTACGAAATCGATCCCTGCTCGAGGGTTATGAAATCGTAGCTACTTTCGAGGGTTTTACGGCGCTGTACATCGGAGGATTACCGAAAATCGGCATGACGCTTTACACGGATTGACCGAAAGGACGTTCTGCTTTCGTATTTCTTCCGGTTTTCGCAAGCTTGTTCCTGTTTGTCAATATGTAAAGAGTCTGCCTTAGAGCTCACTGTTCAGCCGCCAGGATGCCAAAGTATGGGAGTGGCAAGCAGTACATGGTGGCTCCTGGCAAAGAAAAAAATGATAATGGGATTGCGGTGGCACCCGCATATAAGAGGGCGCAAATGGCATGGTCTGCAAAATGCGCAAAAATGGTGTGTGTCTGAAACGTTGGCTTTTAGGACCCCAGGGGTGGCACTAATGGGGTTGGTGAAGTTAGGTATGTGTATTTCCCATAAATTGCGGATTTTATGCTGTGTTCAATTTCATTTTCGGAAATCATCTAGTTTCGATTCGATAATCATACTACTTTCGATAATTATCTGAATTTTCGCTTAAAAATCAAAAATGTCGGGTTGGTTTCAAAATTCCGGGAGTTCAGAAAGTTTTGTTGGAACTTCGAAACCCTCGGATTCGATTCAAAACTGGGTTCTATTAGAACCCACAGTACATCTCTATAGTAACCAGTATATCATATTACAGTATTTATGGAAAAGACATTGAGCATCATTAAAATTCACATATAAAGGGTAATGTCTTGGTACTCCAATTTAAAAGAGCTCTCATACCTTTAAATGATGAATGTGTCTAGCTTTCTGCGTTCTTAAAGGGCATGTCCACCCCAAACCTAAAACTAAACCCACTACTGGCCCCACCGGGTAGTATAAAAAAATCCTTTAACTTACATCTGTGCTTCTTATGGTTCTCCTACAGTCCAAACTGATGAGTAGAGGCGCTGTCTTCCTGTCCCAAAGGTTTCTGACCTACTCCCGTCCGCTGGAGGAAGTGGCAAGTGCAGGGGAGCCCTCCCCCCCCCTCCCACAATCCGCATCCATCCTCTGCAGCCATGCAGCCATTTGCACTTGGTATGGAATCTTGCTATATGATAGCGATGCCAGCTCCCCACCCCTAACAGCCGAGTTCCGAGTTATTTCTTTAAAAAAAAAAACAGAGGAAAGCTACTTAAAGACCTTCATTCCCCCCCACTGACAGCAGAAGTCTGTGATTTTTGGTTGTTTTCAAAGCTCATAGTGCTTTGCTTGAATCACCACCGTTATGCTGCTAGAATTTGCATAGATTGCGCTACAGACATGATCATGATCCTGAGTTGTTTTTAATGGTAGGAAATGTGTCTTTTAATAAAGAGCCCTTTTATGGAGGACCACAGTTACCCTTTAAGCTTAATACCCAAAAATAGCTAAGAGATGCTGTCCATGTCTGCAGGTGTCAGTGAGAGTTGTGATGCTGATGTTAAAAGTCATTTCTTAATTAAGAGAGGACCACAGTTGTGCACAGCCTTCCTTAGGCCCAATAAAATGTATTTAAAAAGGAAATTCATAAGAGGGTCTACTAGAAGTCATATGGCAACATTCGTTTTTTAAAACTCCCAACACTTCTGCATAGACCTAGGTACATAAAACCGTATATTGGCACACCAACAATAAAAAAAACAACTCAATTATAATTTGCCTTTTTTTGTCCTTTATATTATCACCTGCTGGATTTAAAATCTATGTAAGTGTGTAAATGGTCAACAAAAGTGGAGGGAGAGTCAAGACCATCTATTAAGTTTGTCCCAATGCCCACTGTATGTGGAAGAATAGAAGTATAGATCTTTGTATATCTCAGCGATAGAAGTAGTTCATATACTAATGCTCAATATTAGATTCTTGTTCTCAATATGAATAGAAAACAGTTCCAATGACCTGTACCTATTACCAGGCCCAAAAGACCTCCCTTGACAATTTAGGGTATCTCCAACCAGAAAAAAAAGTTTTATGTAGTTGTAGGGCAACCATAGCACACCCCAACCACCATTGTTTGTTTTGTTAAAAGAATATACTTATATGCTTTGCTTGCACCTGGCGCTTAGTCTCAACGTCTGCTTGCCGGAGGTTGCAAGCAGGGGCTGGACTGGCAGCTGCGTTTTGTCATTGGCGTGAGAGCAATGCAGAGTGCTGGATGAACAAAGCAAGTAAGTAATTTATGCCTGTTTTTTTTAACAAACCGAACATGGCTCACAGTGGGCCAGACTGGGCTCAAATTTAGTTTTGGGGGGTGGAATCATGCCCCTTTATGATCCAGCCAAAACAGTCAAGATTATAATGCACATCAAAGTTTAGTCACAATTACTGTTATGACGCACGACACCCAAATATGGAACATGATCTCCCGTATGTCTTTTTATCACTAGTGCACTATGCACGGGTCAGGCCAATTAGCGATACGTGGAATAACTGTAACATAAAAAGAGGGACATCCATAGATGTTCGGCCCCCGTAACAGGTACGACTGAATGTTCGTTAATTGTTAAAACTACCGCAATGTTATTTTATGGAGATCATAAATTCATGGTGTTATTGTAGATTACGAGCATAGGGGTAATTTACCATTTTTTTATATAATTTTCATAAATTAAATGATCCACAATTAATGATTAAAGCGAGGATAACGAGGCCTTATGAAATCCTTGGGAAGTTATTGGATAAACTCTCGGGGTCCAATTTAACTGTACTGGAAAGATACCACTCCTTAATGTAAACAAGATGGATATCCAAGTCAGAGTAAAATAAAGGATAAGAAAAGGCAAAATTTATATGGTGGTTGGTTTTTTTATAGTCATTGTTGCCAATATTAAAACTCCAGGTCTATATAGTAGTGGTGGGGAGGGTCATTTTAGGCATAGGCAACTAGGGTCAGCAATTAGGGTATGACAGGGTGAGGGTGCCATTTCAAGGGTAGGGGTAGGGGAAGTTGTTGCAGGATTACATAGGAATTTAGGCAGGATTGTCACTGTGAAAACAAGTCACAAACATTTTAAAAGTATGGCTTGTCGGGGATGAATGGAAAAAGGAAGGTACTGTAAGGCCCTTTAATGTACCTTAAAGTTCTGATGGCCTCCAAAAACTACGGAGTAGTAGTGTAACGCTATATTTAGTTATAAAGCAATACAGCGCACAATCAAAGAAAAAGTAGGTGGAGATTCAATAAGGCAGCTCCGTAACTTACCTTAGCCGATCCTGCGATACAATACACTGAACGTAACAAGAGTACGTCAGTATGATCGCCGGGATCGGCTAAGGTAAGGAGCGGGGGAGAGACTTAAACGCTCCAAAAAGCCGTAGAATCGGTTTCACGCTACAAGGTGGTAGCGCAAAAAAATGAATGCCGAAAGGTTTTGGATTGTTAGCACAGAGCTACTTCCAAAAAATCAGAAATGGCGCTGTGCTCTAAAAGGCCCGTTTAAAACACCCACGTTGAACCCGAAAATTTTTTGGGTTAATGTGGGTTTGAGACAGAAACATAGCCTTATATTGAATCTTCTTTAAAAAGTATCTTCGCTTGTAAAAATCTTAAAAAGTTCTTGCTAGATACTTAAGGAGACATTCCCTACCACACATAGCGCGGACCGGAAGTAACCCCAATCTAATATATTGAATCTTCCCTATGTCTACCAGAAAAAGCATAGCGGCAAAGGCTTGAGGAAACCTTGCGCCGTCAGCCCTGAAAAATTTAAAATGGGAAGAAGGGTGCTTCAAACTGACAGTGACCAAAGCAGACAGCAAAATTTAATAAATTGGTGAAAGAGAAAAGGTGATGGTATTATCATCTGGATTGCTCCAATCGTGCCAATAACATGATTGCCAACGTCAATGAGCGAAAAAACTTTCCCAGATTTTGCTGGTCAACATCAACACCACACTCATCACTAGAAATGGCGGAACTCACTGAAATCTGTTATGCTGATTGTGCAGATTTTTTTAAAATTCGAAAATCGCAAAGCGAATCATTAAAACCCAATCATATGTGATGGGGCTCGTGCTGCTATATAAATAATCAATCGTATAGAATACTAAATGATCAAAAATGTATCAGGCAGGGCGTAGAGGGTTAAAAAAATAGCTTTATTCAACAAATATCTAAAATATACTTAATAATCCCCATCAAATACCAGTATAAAACACATAATACACCATAAATACAAATACAATAGATACATAGATTAACCTAGGCGGGCTGGCGGAGATGAGTAGTAGAGCAAATGTCTCCACGGGTAAGTCAAGTGCAATAATAATGGTCAGTAGTAACTGGATATGAATAAAAAAGCAAATAAGCAAAAAGGCAAAGACAGAACAAAAAAGGGCAAAAAATGCAACTGATGAACGTCAGAGTTGATATTGAAACGATCTCACCAAGTTGTGTGGGTCTTATCGGGGACCTCTATCCTGTGCTGATGGAATGTCACAAGGTCGCTCCTAGTGAAGGTATCGCTCTTTTCCTCCGTGGATGTATATAGATATCCAAACGAAATCGTTCCCTGAGAAATATAGAGGATGGTCCGGCGGAAAACCGTGACTGGGGGCAGGTAACTCATGCAAGCTCCAGCGCTGCACTGTTCCTATCCCAAACCCAGGCACAGCTTCCCCCTCCCCTCCAGGCAGAACCCGAGCAGGGAACCAAATAGAATGATCACAAATATAGCGAACAGCACGGCTTCCTGTAGTTGAGTCCAGCCCTCAGCCTAGTCTTAGAAGCAAGACATTTGCTCTACTACTCATCTCCCGCCAGCCCACCTAGGTTATATCTATTGTATCTATTGTATTTGTATTTATGGTGTATTATGTGTTTTTATACTGGTATTTGATTGGGGATTATTAAGTATATTTTTAGATATTGTTGAATAAGCTCATATTTTTAACCCTCTATGCCCTGCCTGATCAATTTTTGATCATTTAGTATTCTATACGATTATTTATATAGCAGCACAGTGCCCCTATCACATATGATTGGGTTTATAATGGTACTGTGGCACATCTGTTGCCTACTTTTGAATCTGTCAATTTTTATATACCATTTCTAGCACCGATACTATTTTGTATTTAGCTGCATTCCATTCTTACCCTACTGAGTATCATTTATTTACTGTTTTACAATCCCATTTTCAAGGATTATCTAAAATAACCCCATACATCATAATCTTTAAAATGCAGTCTGAAGTCCCCAAATTACGTTCCATTTTCAGACTTTCGGCTCTGGTTTTTTTCCAAGATCTGTAATAAATCCGAAACAGAAAGAAACTTCCATCTCTAATCATGAGGAGTGCTGAGCAGGTTACACTGCATGGCCATGTGCCTTAATTCTACCTCAAATTCAATTCACTACAAAAGTTTGTTGTGATTGTTATTGTGATTGTAATTGCAATTGTAACAAAACCGATTCTTTGATAGATGTAAAATATAATTTGTACTTAAATGATACCATACATATTGTTTGACATTCAATTCTTTTGGCGATTAATATATAATGCTTGTATTGTGAAATTACATTTAATTGGAACTTCAGAAAAAAACTGCAATCATTTAACCTATCGACTTTCCCGATCGTAATTCCGATGTTGGCATAATAAGATCCGAGAACATAAATACATGCATTTGTAGCCAGATATTTAAATGATACATTCTTTTCCTTTCTGGCAAAGGTATCTTCCTCCTGCCTTTGCCCCAATAGCTTTTATATGCTTGAACATGTGCAGAGGAGGCAGCAGGTGAAACAGCAGTAAATTGGTTGTGAATTGGTTGTGATGTCAGCAGTCACAGCCTTGATTGACTGCATGGAGGGAGGGGCCAGCTTACTTTGCCAGAATGAGGTCAATAATTATCTATTAAAATATGGGGTTAATAGTGCAGGTAATAATGTGCAAAATACATCAGTTTGGTTGGGGCAGTTAACTGACGATTGACAATTTTTTTTTTTAATGGGAATTAACATTAAGTAAAATTGTATGTTATCTTTGAACAGAGATTGATCAAGACTTAAGGGCTAAGACCCTGGACCCCATTTTCACCTTTGCTGTATTATGGTTTTCTGCTTTTGCATCTGGGCTCCCTGGTGTTTACAGGTTACAGAAGAACTAAAGTGTTTGCATACATTAATATACTGTATAAAGCCACAATGAATGTACCGTATATACTCGAGTATAAGCCAAGATTTTCAGGTTCTAAAATTAGCCTGAAAATGTAAGCTCGGCTTATACTCGGGTCAAGTTCCCCAGGAAGCAGCAAGTGTTAACTTTTCTGGGCAGCAGGGCCTTTGGGCTGGGTAAACTGGCAATTGCCAGACCCTGACATCTTTAAAGGGCCCCACAGGGAGGATTCCTGCATGGCACCGCTTTCAAGTTTTTCTCTGTTTTTTTTTACAACTGCTGATTAGCAAGGTGAATAGATGACCAATGTTTGCTATTACCGGCAGCTCTGAAAGGGGAAAGTCAGTGTCTTACTACAGCAGATCGTTTAACCTCCTAGGGGATCGTGATGGACAGAAAAACCCATAAAATGGCCCTGCATTGCTGCCAGGACAGAGACCAGGAGTGGGCAGCAGACCTAAAGAATAGAATTTTCCAGTGAACTAGGCAGCTAACACACTGTGTATGGAATGGAGGCACAGGCACACAGAGAGTAGGAGCTGGTGCAGCCAGAGAGACTCTGCTAGGTACAATAACATGGCATATTTGGTACCGAACGCTGTATGGAATTACTGGTAACCTCTCCCTACACTGTGGGTAAGAAGCCACGACAGGGCTCGGTTAGGGAGCAGGGGCTGTGCAATGTCACTTTTTGATAGACTGGTATACATTGCTAGCTGGGAAATTACAGGAGGACATGCCCCTAGTTGCCCACCTGCCCATGCCACTAGACCCAGGCTTCCTTAATGGCAGAGTCTAAAGTGTTTGAATTTCTTTCTTCTGCTGTCCATTTAGGGTAACTTAAGCCTCAAAAAAATACAAATCAGAAGGCAATAATGTCATAATTTCTACCCTCGCTTATACTCGAGTCAATCAGTTTTTACTTATTTTTCAGGTAAAAATAGGTACCTCGGCTTATACTCGGGTCGGCTTATACTCGAGTATATACGGTAAATTATTAGTCGCTGAATGATAAGTGGTTTAAACAACAATGGTAAGAGAAGCAGTCCCTGTAAATGGCAAGAAATTCTTTGTTTTCAACAATGTTAGTAATGGAAACAACCAGCAAATCCTCAATACTTGTCTTTGTTCTGAAAATACTGTTTTTTTCTAAGAGTAAGTTGACCTTTTTTTGCTAGATTGAAATAAAATCTAGGAACAGAGATACCTTACAAATTGGAACATATTTTCGGCTGTTAATGTGAAAGCAGAGAAAGAGTTAAGATTGTTCTGCTCATAATGCACCACTTCTTACTGCATCTTTGCATGCAAATGAATGGCATATCATTAATAACTGGCATATTATAATAAATGAAAAAATTGTATATTACATAAAAGATATACAGCGAAAATAATATAAACATGCTGTACACATTATCACTAGGGATGCCGAACTATATAAAGTTCAGTCCATTTTTGAACTTCGAAGTTCGAATTCGGACCCATTCAAGTCAAGGGGAGGGATAGTTCGAAAAATCCGATATTTACACAGCTAAACTAACAATGGGACTTACTGTAAATGGCTGTGGCACCTAGGAAATGGTCTGGGGAACATGTCATAGGAAATGGTCTGGGGAACATGTTACTATCTCCACACCTTGTTAAAACACTTCCTAAAGCCGGCAATTGTCGGGTTTTGCGCAAGCTACTTTCGACGATTATCAAATGAACAAACATCCTTCCTAGGCTTAGCGAATGATGGGTTGGATAGTGTAGTGGTTAAAGGCACCGCCTTTGACATGGAGACCAGGGTTTGAATTCTTGGCTAGGAGCCGTATACATGTTTGGATTATTATAATACCCTAGTAATATAATAACCATAAATAACCTAGTAATATAATAACCATATAATACCCTAGTAAATAGTATTGTTATTATATTACTAGGTAATTATATGGTTTATTATATTACTAGGTAATTATATGGCTATTATTTACTAGGTTATTATATGGTCATTATTTACTAGGTTATTATATTACTAGGTATTATATATAATCACCATAATAACCTAGTAATATAACCATATAATAACCTAGTAATATAATAACCATATGATACCTAGTAATATAACAATATTATATTACTAGGGTATTACATGGTTATAATATTACTAGGTTATTATATGGTTTATTATATTAATAGGGTATTATAATAATCCAAATTTGTATAGCTGCCCCCAGCCAGGATTCGAACCCTTGTCGCCCATGTCAAAGGTGGTGCCTTAACCAGTACGCTATCCAGCCACTACGTTATATAGATAATATATTACTAGGTTATCATATGGTTATTATATGGTTATTATTATGGTTATTATATTACTATATAACCTAGTAATATCTCATCCATTTAATGTAGTGGCTGGATAGTATACTGGTTAAAGGCACCACCTTTGACATGGAAGACCAAGGTTCGAATCCTGGCTGGGGGGTGCAATACAATTTGGATTATATAATACCCTAGTAATATAATAACCATATAATAACCTAGTAATATTATTACCATATAATACCCTAGCAATGTAATATTGTTATATTACTGGTTATCATATGGTTATTATATACTAGGTTATTATATGGTTATTATATTACTAATTATTATGGTTATTATATGGGGGGCGCTAGATGCAAGCTTTTTACCAACATCAACCGTTCTCCTTCTGTTACACACGGAAGTTAATTTTTTACATCCATGGATCCTATAGCTGTACATCCAGCAATGTGGTATATTTATTACAATGCAACAATGTGAGGATGCATATATATTGAAGAAACTGGCCAAAAACGGCAAAAGAGGAGGAATTCCCACAGAAGTAGCATCACCCACCATGACGAGGATAGAAACTGTTTCCCTGTAGGACACCATTTTTCACAGCCTGGACACACCATGAAAAATTTCCAGGTCCAAATCTTAAAGGGACATTTCATCAAAGCATTTGAAGCTAAAATGATCTTATTATTTGACTCTAAAACATTCCTTTCACATTATGATAATTGACTTTTCACATCCTCCTGCCCCCTATATATTCTTTTTTTGTTTTGCCCCTTTTATCTTCTCTTCCCCTTCTCTCCCCTCTTTCCTTACTCCTCCTCCTCCATCCTATTCTCATTACCACTTCACTATTCTGTTATCTCTCCTATTATATTACCTTTACATTTTCCTTGTCTCATTTTGCTTCTTAATGGTTTTTATTTTTGTTGGTTTGTTTTTGGTCCTCCCTGTCTTCTTTTCCCCCCTTGCATTTTATTGACCACATCACTATTCTGTTATCTCTCCTCTCATTTTATTGCCCTCTACACTTTCCTGGGCACCTTTTGCTCTTTACTTTTACCTTTTTTTTTCTGTCTCCCCCTTGTTGTTTTGCTTATCTTATATCTTTTGGAACTGGCTTTTTACTTTTTTAAAACCTTAGTTATAATCAGTACTGCTCTGACCTGATAAGAGGGTTTAGCCCTGGAAGCTTGTCAACTAAATAAACTGTTAGTCCATAGAAAAAGTATCACAGTACTCTTATTTTTTACATCTATGTATTGGACTAATACGACACTAGAATATTTTTTTAATTTGTGGCAGGTTTATATTATCTGTATGGATACAAATACAATGCAATGTTTTAATCCAACACATTTTTGCGTGCGCGTCCCTTTTATGCACATGCAGAAGCCTACAGCACAGAGAAATTATCTATATTGCTAACTAAGCTATCTTAAGATTTGTTACATTTCACCATTATTTCTTTCTCTTTCCATTTTCTCTCTTTCAGTATGCAAGATGGGAACTGGGCAAATAGTTAAAGGTGAACTTAAGTCCAAAAACAAAAAAAAATATTATATCTGATCCATGTACCTCTATCTTTACTTCTCAGAATCACATCAATCTATAACAATAAAGATTTATGCATCTGAATTTGTCCACTAGATAACCATCTCCCTTTTCCCCCCAAAAACTTTAGTTTATTTTAGCAAGGGCTCTGGCACCATAGCTTATCAAATGCCAAGCAGGAGATAAATCAGGGAAGCTAATTCACTGATATCTATAAAACTCTTTTATACACACCTATGTTCAATGAATTGTGACCATGTGGTGAACCACAAGGAAATGCAGCTTTCCACATTTCCTGCTTAGTTGAGGGTGCTTTATACTTGCCATACACGTAGTAATATACATAGTATCGGCCAATTAAAAATTGTAAACCTTTTCTAGCATGACAGATAATGGAATCAGACCAATTTTGAATGTTCATTTGCATTCTTGGACACCACCAAGGATACACATTAATGATTATGACCATGGAGGAATCAATGGCTGTGTATCGTCCATTAATATTGCTTAATCTATGGGCACCATTAACTAGCTATTCACCACTGTTGGATTAATAGACAGTATAGAATTAGAACTTAAATTTTAAAAGAACCTCTAACTTTAGTAGGAGTTAAATATGCTGTAAAATTACCCTCAACACAGAATAATTTGTTAAACTAAATAGGTTTACAATCAATTGAAGAAAAAATCTCTAAAATTCAGACATCAATAAAAATCAAATTATGCTCCAAGATTTTGCACATGTTTATATGCCCTCAAAAATCGTTATGCTAATTAGGACATGGACACAGAACTCCCGCATTCAAATTCTGTCGGAATCATTTGAAACTTTTTGATTTTGGAACGTCTGTATTTTCTATAAATCCTCGAAAATACAAAGCTACTTTCGAGGGCTACCAAAATACCAAATCTACCTTTAAGGGTTATCTACTTTCAAGGATTACCAAATCTACCTTCAAGTTTACCAAAGCTACTTTTGAGAGTTACCGAAAGCAGCCCTCTATATATGTGGAAAATATCTAGTGTGTAATAGACATGGACTAGAACTTGAACTCAATCTGATTTCGAACGGACTCGGACTTCTTAACCTATTCCGGACCTGGATTTCTCGGACTTTCGAACTTTCGATAATTATCGAATTCGAGATTGAATGATCTTCGAATCGTTTTGGGATAATTATTGATGTTCGAATCGTTTATGGCATAATTACAAAAAATCGAACACGGGGAGCTCGAAAGTACAGCGCGTCAGAATAAAATGGATTTTTTTTTTTCAATTCAGGTATTCAAACGTGTTCCCCAGACTTTCCTTCCCAGGTCCCACACCATTTACATTAAGTAAGCCATATCAATTGTATTTCATTAGAACTTTTCAAAACTATTTGACTCCCATTGACTTTAATGGGTCAGTTTTCTAACTTTCCATATAGGTTTGAAAGTTAGAAAACGGACCAAACTTTTGGAAGTTCGGCCATCTCTATTGTGTAAGGAAGTTGATTGTTATTTATATTTTAGTGGTATGTGTTCCCCTGACTATTTCCCAGGTCCCTGTGTCATTTAAACTAACTTACTTTTCTACCTTAAATTCGAACGAAGCTTTCAGATTTTCTAATTTTTTTCGAAATCGAGCTAAACGGTTTTGAACAGCTATAATGCTATTTATAGGTTATATACAAAATATTTTTTGTATTAAAGATATTTTTTGTGTAAGAAAACCTTTAAACTGCAACAAATCTATCTATCACTCTGTCTATTAGAAATCAGATCAGTCCAAATTTTAACATTAGTTAAAGTAGTTTTAAGTGATTCAAATTAATAATATTTCTGCTCCAGGAAATCAGTTTTGAAAAGCTTTGTCAATCCACCTGTGTTTGCATATTTTCAGTAAAACAGATGAGACTGTTTTGAAACAGAAAAATGTACTGATTCAAACCTCTTGGAAACAATGCAGTCATCCACAACTATTGAAATAGAACTGTTATCACTTATCCCCTTCTGTGAAACTACTTTACATTTAAACAGTAACTGTTTTTTTCCCTTTTAGTGTTGGCTTGGGCATTGTAAAAAGAAAAAAATCAACAGAGGAAAATGTTGTTTGCAAACATTAATAAGACTAATTATTTTTTTATACGCAAAGCACTTTTTGAAAAGTTCCTGAGAAACGACAACAATAAAACTTAAAACTATACATTATGCTTTTAAATAATAATTAAACTACCCATTTTATTCCCTAACTGCACATACCCAGGTTTACCCTTAATAGTTTGTTATTAAGCCTAACCACATCTGAAAAAAATCTTACAGTATCTCTGTATCAACTTTACATTTAATAGACTTCTTTAATTGAACTTGAAAGGGAGAAAGCTGCCATTAAATTTTCTTTATTTATTGCTCATGTGTAGCTGTATAAAACAGTATATTACTTTCTATTTCATATTGTTTTTCTAAAACTAGGAGCACTTGACATCACTGCAATGCCTTATCATTTTATTGGTCTAGTATGTATTAACATCTCAGCAATGAATTGTGGAATAGGCAAAAAACTGGAACTTCAAAGAAGCTAAATATATAAAGTACCCATGAGTTAGTGAGTGTCTTCAAACTCCACATTAAACCCTGTCTAGCACCTGTCGTTTACAGCTCAAGAACATCTCTCACATTGTCCCTTCATTTCACAGAACCCGGCCAAAATTCTAGTTCACGCCCTTATCATCTCTCGGCTAGAATCTTATGCGATTTATCAAGCAAACCGACTGACACCCCCTCAATCAATCTTTAACTCTGCATGCTGCCCTTTTCTGCAAATCCCTCCAATGGCTTCCATTACATAAAGGATCCAATTTAAGCTGCTACCTTATCCTACAAGGCTCACTCTCCAATACAGCTCCCCATACATCTCGGATGGGATAACAGATACTACCCAAGGCATAACCTCCACTCTACTCACAATCTTCTCCTCTCAGAGCTGCCCCTCTGCTCTGGAACTCCCTTCCTAGCTTTATATGTCACTCGCTCCATCACTTCATAACTTCAAATGCAACCTTCAAAACTCCCCTCTTCAGGCAAGGCTATAATCTGGACCCGGACATTTCTACCCCTCATATTTAGCCATCGCAGTCCCGCTAGTTATAGTCACTAGTTTTAGTTTGGGTATCAGTAATCAGGTTCAGTCATAACCTGGTTCGAAATTCGGAAGTGGCGTTTCGAATCGAAGATACAAAGGAATTTTGAAAGTTTGATCAAAAAGCTGAATACTAGAAATAAAAAAAATCTAAATAAGATTGAAAAATCAGATGGAGCTACTGAGTCCAAGTTTGAAACTTCGCTGGTTTAAGCTCCCAACAGAAGTCCTGATCTGCAGACCCACTGGTGAATGGTCCCCACTGGGTTTTTCATTTCTAATGCTCAATTTAATTGTTTTTAATTTTAATACTCAGAGAAAAGTGTGTAAAAGTGTGACCCACTGAGCAGTTTATAGCATATTTTAAACAGGTATTAATATAGAAAATTGTTAACACTACCCTCTTTGTCTAACAAAACTTTTCAAAGTGATTTAATGCTTAGCAAGTACTACTAGCTATACAGGAAAAAAAACTTTTTACAGGAAGGGCCAAAAAGACCTTCTGACTAACAAAGCAGTGGTTATCAGCCCAGAAGACAAAGCTGACACCATGGTACATGGTGGATGGGTACATAATTGCCATAGATTCTTGTACAAGTCATTCTGAATTGAGAAAGCCAGTCGTATGACTAGCGAAACGTCTTCAAGAACTAAACTTCAAGTCCAGTTGATCTAATTGAATACAACAGATATATCTGACACCATGTTAGCCAGAATACTAAACAATAAATGTCCATAAATCACCTTCTTCCCTTGAAGACATTGATGGTTTCATTGTTCACAACCCAGTTCAGATTTTAAAAATCTTTACTAAAACTATAGCAAGCACCCTCTACAATGGCAGTGCGTGGACCCAGGACAAATCTCTGCTGACAATAGTTTAGTTAATACTTGCAAGTGACAAATCTCATAGTAATACATCCCATAATATCCAAAATGTAATGCACTAATCAGGCCCAAGAGTTGCATATGGCTATTAAGATGATGAAAGCTGGTAAAGCCCCAGGTCCTGATGGCTTTACCATAGCCTGCTATAAACAATTCAAGAAACACTGTCACACCACTGTGAATGTATAATGACCCATTGTTGGGAAGGAATCTTCCATAGGGACCTCTTAATGGCTAATACAATGCTACCCATTGCTGCAATTATTGACCCATATCTTTAATATCAATAGAAATTATTCACAAAATGCTGATGATACATTTGGCAGAATTCATCCTTTGCTAGAAAATGAAAAGGGTGTTGTTCCATGAAGGCAAAAAATGGATATTGTTTAACAGATGCCGAAAATGCATTTGATGAATTGATTGACGATTCCTGGACCTTATCTTATGACACTTTTGTTTTCGAGACCCATTTATGGCAGCTATATGTAGCCTATATTCTAACACAAAGGCACAAGTATCATCTATGGGGTATTCATCTGAATCTTTCCTATACGTAATGGTACATTCCAGGTTGTCCTTTCTCTCACTTTTGATCTCTTTATGTATGGAATCTCTGGCTAGAAAGATTAGGATGAGACCCAGATCCATGGAATCACAATAGGCTATCAGGATTTTACAATCTCACTGTTTTTCTCTGATGATCTATTCACAATAAAGGAACTCCAGACATCCCTCTACACAACTTTCCTATTTTGGGGGTGATCTTGGGATTTTTAGAATTCATTACTCTAAATGACCAGTATTCAATTAATATACTTGCCCTGGAGGTGAAACACCCCCATTTTTTCCTGGTGTGATCCATTTCTGCCCACTTACTGTACCTCTAAGGGGCTTCTGGCAAATGCAGGGAGTTTCTCCCTCTCCCTCCCTCCATGCCCCCATGCTCCCCCTCCCTCTGGCTGCCTTCCAAGCATGGAATTTTAATACTGTCAAGAATGAAGATGCTGCTGAAACACCCATACCTAGACTTTGCTAGGTTTAAATTGGTCAAATCCTATCCTAAATATATTTACCAGCCCTCATTCTTTGGCTGCCTTCTGCTGCTCCTTCCGATCGCAAAAAAACAGCAGAAAAGGCCAGACCGCTAGCCATGTCAGTGATTGGCTGTTTACCTACAGGAAATCATTTTGCAGTATTTCATCCGACAGTTAAGGACCTCACAGATTTTGAGAAGCTTTGTCACTCTTCCCCAGGTGGAAATAATGGAAATGGAAATGGAAATATAGCAGCCATATACAAACATTAAATTAAGCCAGACATTTTTCTAGTTTGTCATTCATGCAAAAATGAAGGAGTGGGTGTGGATCTCCCGCATTTTTTCCTGGTTCGTCTGACTTCTGTTTTAGAGTATGTTTAGGGACAAATTTATTGTATAGCTATGTATAGCTATTTACCAATCCCACACCTTTAACTATCATACATTTATGATCTTGTGCATAAAATATGATCATAATCATACATCATAATTTGGTTGTAATTGTCGATGGCTTATACCATACCATTGCTGTAGTCTACTACTGCAAAGGTATTGTTTGTCTGAAAAGATCATAAATGTATGATCAAAGCTGTAAATGTACAAAATCTTGCAGTAACGTAACTTTCCAATTACACAGGTTTTTAATACTGCCCTCTGTGAGAGATGATCTCAAGCACTGTTGTGGTAGGAGCGTGGGAGGTCCAAGATTTTGGGCTGCATGCACAGAACTAATAAATAGAACACTTAAGCCTTTTCCTTCCCACTTTAATAGGACCTTTCTGGGATATCCCTGTTGGGAAATAAAATAATCCACAGAATGTGTCAAAGCTAAATACACCATAAATACAAATACAATAGATACAATAGATATAACTAGCGGGCTGGCGGGAGATGAGTAGTAGAGCAAATGTCTCCACGGGTAAGTCAAGTGCAATAATAATGGTCAGTAGTAACTGGATATGAATAAAAAAGCAAATAAGCAAAAAAGGCAAAGACAGGAACAAAAAAGGGCAAAAAATGCAACTGATGAACGTCAGAGTTAGATATTGAAACGATCTCACCAAGTTGTGTGGGTCTTATCGGGGACCTCTATCCTGTGCTGATGGAATGTCACAAGGTCGCTCCTAGTGAAGGTATCGCTCTTTTCCTCCGTGGATGTATTATAGATATCCAAACGAAATCGTTCCCTGATGAAATATAGAGGATGGTCCGGCGGAAAACCGTGACTGGGGGCAGGTAACTCATGCAAGCTCCAGCGCTGCACTGTTCCTATCCCAAACCCAGGCACAGCTTCCACCTCCCGCTCCAGGCAGAACGCCGAGCAGGGAACCAAATAGAATGATCACAAATATAGCGAACAGCACGGCTTCCTGTAGTTGAGTCCAGCACTCAGCCTAGTCTTAGAAGCTAAGACATTTGCTCTACTACTCATCTCCCGCCAGCCCACCTAGGTTATATCTATTGTATCTATTGTATTTGTATTTATGGTGTATTATGTGTTTTTATACTGGTATTTGATTGGGGATTTATTAAGTATATTTTTAGATATTTGTTGAATAAAGCTCATATTTTTAACCCTCTATGCCCTGCCTGATCAATTTTTGATCATTTAGTATTCTATACGATTATTTATATAGCAGCACGAGTGCCCCTATCACATATGATTGGGTTTATAATGGTACTGTGGCACATCTGTTGCCTACTTTTGAATCTGTCAATTTTTATATACCATTTCTAGCACCGATACTATTTGTATTTAGCTGCATTCCATTCTTACCCTATCTGAGTATCATTTATTTACTGTTTTACAATACCATTTTCAAGGATTATCTAAAATAACCCCATACATCAATAATCTTTGAAAATGCAGTCTGAAGTCCCCAAATTACGTTCCATTTTCAGACTTTCGGCTCTGGGTTTTTCCAGAGATCTGTAAATCCGAAAACAGAAAGAAACTTCCATCTCTAATCATGAGGAGTGCTGAGCAGGTTACACTGCATGGACATGTGCCTTAATTCTACCTCAAATTCAATTCACTACAAAAGTTTGTTGTGATTGTTATTGTGATTGTAATTGCAATTGTAAACCAACCGATTCTTTGATAGATGTAAAATATAATTTGTACTTAAATGTACCATACATATTGTTTGACATTCAATTCTTTTGGCGATTAATATATAATGTCTTGTATTGTGAAATTACATTTAATTGGAACTTCAGAAAAAAACTGCAATCATTTAACCTATCGACTTTCCCGATCGTAATTCCGATGTTGGCATAATAAGATCCGGAGAACATAAATACATGCATTTGTAGCCAGATATTTAAATGATACATTCTGTTCCTTTCTGGCAAAGGTATCTTCCTCCTGCCTTTGCCCCAATAGCTTTTTATATGCTTGAACATGTGCAGAGGAGGCAGCAGGTGAAACAGCAGTAAATTGGTTGTGAATTGGTTGTGATGTCAGCAGTCACAGCCTTGATTGACTGCATGGAGGGAGGGGCCAGCTTACTTTGCCAGAATGAGGTCAATAATTATCTATTAAAATATGGGGTTAATAGTGCAGGTAATAATGTGCAAAATACATCAGTTGTGGTTGGGGCAGTTAACTGACGATTGACAATTTTTTTTGTTTTAAGTGGGAAATTAACATTAAGTAAAATTGTATGTTATCTTTGAACAGAGATTGATCAAGACTTAACAGGGGCTAAGACCCTGGACCCCATTTTCACCTTTGCTGTATTATGGTTTCTGCTTTTGCATCTGGGCTCCCTGGTGTTTACAGGTTACAGAAGAACTAAAGTGTTTGCATACATTAATATACTGTATAAAGCCACAATGAATGTACCGTATATACTCGAGTATAAGCCAAGATTTTCAGGTTCTAAAATTAGCCTGAAAATGTAAGCTCGGCTTATACTCGGGTCAAGTTCCTCCCAGGAAGCAGCAAGTGTTAACTTTTCTGGGCAGCAGGGCCTTTTGGGCTGGGTAAACTGGGCAATTGCCCAGGACCCTGACATCTTTAAAGGGCCCCACAGGGAGGGATTCCTGCATGGCACCGCTTTCAAGTTTTTCTCTGTTTTTTTTTACAACTGCTGATTAGCAAGGTGAATAGATGAAACAATGTTGCTATTACCGGCAGCTCTGAAAGGGGAAAGTCAGTGTCTTACTACAGCAGATCGTTTAACCTCCTAGGGGATCGTGATGGACAGAAAAACCCATAAAAATGGCCCTGCATTGCTGCCAGGACAGAGACCAGGAGTGGGCAGCAGACCTAAAGAATAGAAGTTTCCAGTGAACTAGGCAGCTAACACACTGTGTATGGAATGGAGGCACAGGCACACAGAGAGTAGGAGCTGGTGCAGCCAGGAGAGACTCTGCTAGGTACAATAACATGGCATATTTGGTACCGAACGCTGTATGGAATTACTGGTAACCTCTCCCTACAGCTGTGGGTAAGAAGCCACGACAGGGCTCGGTTAGGGAGCAGGGGCTGTGCAATGTCACTTTTTGATAGACTGGTTATACATTGCTAGCTGGGAAATTACAGGAGGACATGCCCCTAGTTTGCCCACCTGCCCATGCCACTAGACCCAGGCTTCCTTAATGGCAGAGTCATAAAGTGTTTGAATTTCTTTCTTCTGCTGTCCATTTAAAGGGTAACTTAAGCCTCAAAAAAATACAGAATCAGAAGGCAATAATGGTCATAATTTCTACCCTCGGCTTATACTCGAGTCATTCAGTTTTTACTTATTTTTCAGGTAAAAATAGGTACCTCGGCTTATACTCGGGTCGGCTTATACTCGAGTATATACGGTAAATTATTAAGTCGCTGAATGATAAGTGGTTTAAACAACAAATGGTAAGAGAAGCAGTCCCTGTAAATGGCAAGAAATTCTTTGTTTTCAACAATGTTAGTAATGGAAACAACCAGCAAATCCTCAATACTTGTCTTTGTTCTGAAAATACTGTTTGTTTCTAAGAGTAAGTTGACCTTTTTTTGCTAGAGTGAAATAAAATCTAGGAACAGAGATACCTTACAAATTGGAACATATTTTCGGCTGTTAATGTGAAAGCAGAGAAAGAAGTTAAGATTGTTCTGCTCATAATGCACCACTTCTTACTGCATCTTTGCATGCAAAATGAATGGCATATCATTAATAACTGGCATATTATTAATAAATGAAAAAAATTGTATAATTACATAAAAGAATATACAGCGAAAATAATATAAACATGCTGTACACATTATCACTAGGGATGGCCGAACTATATAAAGTTCAGTCCATTTTCGAACTTCGAAAGTTCAAATTCGGACCCATTCAAGTCAAGGGGGAGGGATAGTTCGAAAAATCCGATATTTTACAGCTAAACTAACAATGGGAACTTACTGTAAATGGCTGTGGCACCTAGGAAATGGTCTGGGGAACATGTCATAGGAAATGGTCTGGGGAACATGTTACTATCTCCAAACCTTGTTAAAACACTTGTTAAAGTCAGGCAATTGTCGGGTTTTGCGCAAGCTACTTTCGACGATTATCAAATGAACAAACGATCCTTCCTAGGCTTAGCGAATGATGGGTTGGATAGTGTAGTGGTTAAAGGCACCGCCTTTGACATGGGAGACCAGGGTTTGAATCTTGGCTAGGAGCCGCTATACATGTTTGGATTATTATAATACCCTAGTAATATAATAACCATATAATAACCTAGTAATATAATAACCATATGATAACCTAGTAATATAACAATATTATATTACTAGGGTATTACATGGTTATAATATTACTAGGTTATTATATGGTTATTATATTAATAGGGTATTATAATAATCCAAAATTTGTATAGCTGCCCCCAGCCAGGATTCGAACCCTTGTCGCCCATGTCAAAGGTGGTGCCTTTAACCAGTACGCTATCCAGCCACTACGTTATATAGATAATATATTACTAGGTTATCATATGGTTATTATATGGTTATTATATGGTTATTATATTACTATATAACCTAGTAATATCTCATCCATTTAATGTAGTGGCTGGATAGTATACTGGTTAAAGGCACCACCTTTGACATGGAAGACCAAGGTTCGAATCCTGGCTGGGGGGTGCAATACAAATTTTGGATTATTATAATACCCTAGTAATATAATAACCATATAATAACCTAGTAATATTATTACCATATAATACCCTAGCAATGTAATATTGTTATATTACTGGGTTATCATATGGTTATTATATTACTAGGTTATTATATGGTTATTATATTACTAGATTATTATGGTTATTATATGGGGGGCGCTAGATGCAAGCTTTTTACCAACATCAACCGTTCTCCTTCTGTTACACACAGGAAGTGAATTTTTTACATCCATGGATCCTATAGCTGTACATCCAGCAATGTGGTATATTTATTACAATGCAACAAATGTGAGGATGCAATATATATTGAAGAAACTGGCCAAAAACGGCAAAAGAGGAGGAATTCCCACAGAAGTAGCATCACCCACCATGACGAGGATAGAAACTGTTTCCCTGTAGGACACCATTTTTCACAGCCTGGACACACCATGAAAAATTTCCAGGTCCAAATCTTAAAGGGACATTTCATCAAAGCATTTGAAGCTAAAATGATCTTATTATTTGACTCTAAAAACATTCCTTTCACATTATGAATAATTGACTTTTCACATCCTAGCTCCCCCTTATATATTTCTTTTTTTGTTTTGCCCCTTTTATCTTCTCTTCCCCCTTCTCTCCCCTCTTTCCTTACTCCTCCTCCTCCATCCTATTCTCATTACCACTTCACTATTCTGTTATCTCTCCTATTATATTACCTTTACATTTTCCTTGTCTCATTTTGCTTCTTAATGGGTTTTATTTTTGTTGGTTTGTTTTTGGTCCTCCCTGTCTTCTTTTCCCCCCTTGCATTTTATTGACCACATCACTATTCTGTTATCTCTCCTCTCATTTTATTGCCCTCTACACTTTCCTGGGCACCTTTTGCTCTTTACTTTTACCTTTTTTTTTCTGTCTCCCCCTTGTTGTTTTGCTTATCTTATTATCTTTTGGAACTGGCTTTTTACTTTTTTAAACCTTAGTTATAATCAGTACTGCTCTGACCTGATGAAGAGGGTTTAGCCCTGGAAAGCTTGTCAACTAAATAAACTGTTAGTCCATAGAAAAAGTATCACAGTACTCTTATTTTTTACATCTATGTATTGGACTAATACGACACTAGAATATTTTTTTAATTTGTGTGCAGGTTTATATTATCTGTATGGATACAAATACAATGCAATGCTTTTAATCCAACACATTTTTGCGTGCGCGTCCCTTTTATGCACATGCAGAAGCCTACAGCACAGAGAAATTATCTATATTGCTAACTAAGCTATCTTAAGATTTGTTACATTTCACCATTATTTCTTTCTCTTTCCATTTTCTCTCTTTCAGTATGCAAGATGGGAACTGGGCAAATAGTTAAAGGTGAACTTAAGTCCAAAAACAAAAAAAAATATTTATCTGATGCATGTACCTCTATCTTTACTTTCTCAGAATCACATCAGATCTATAACAATAAAGATTTATGCATCTGAATTTGTCCACTAGATAACCATCTCCCTTTTCCCCCCAAAAAACTTTAGTTTATTTTAGCAAGGGCTCTGGCACACATAGCTTATCAAATGCCAAGCAGGAGATAAATCAGGAGAAGCTAATTCACTGTATATCTATAAAACTCTTTTATAACACACCTAGTTCAATGAATTGTGACCATGTGGTGAACCACAAGGAAATGCAGCTTTCCACATTTCCTGCTTAGTTGAGGGTGCTTTATACTTGCCATACACGTAGTAATATACATAGTATCGGCCAATTAAAAATTGTAAACCTTTTCTAGCATGACAGATAATGGAATCAGACCAATTTTGAATGTTCATTTGCATTCTTGGACACCACCAAGGATACACATTTTAATGATTATGAACCATGGAGGAATCAATGGCTGTGTATCGTCCATTAATATTGCTTAATCTATGGGCACCATTAACTAGCTATTCACCACTGTTGGATTAATAGACAGTATAGAATTAGAACTTAAATTTTAAAAGAACCTCTAAACTTTAGTAGGAGTTAAATATGCTGTAAAATTACCCTCAAACACAGAATAAGTTGTTAAACTAAATAGGTTTACAATCAATTGAAGAAAAAAATCTCTAAAATTCAGACATCAATAAAAATGCAATTATGCTCCAAGAGTTTGCACAATGTTTTATGCCCTCAAAAATCGTTATGCTAATTAGGACATGGACACAGAACTCCCGCATTCAAATTCTGTCGGAATCATTTGAAACTTTTTGATTTTGGAACGTCTGTATTTTCTATAAATCTCGAAAATACAAAGCTACTTTCGAGGGCTACCAAAATACCAAATCTACCTTTAAGGGTTATCTACTTTCAAGGATTACCAAATCTACCTTCAAGGGTTACCAAAGCTACTTTTGAGAGTTACCGAAAGCAGCCCTCTATATATGTGGAAAATATCTAGTGTGTAATAGACATGGACTAGAACTTGAACTCGAATCTGATTTCGAACGGACTCGGACTTCTTGACCTATTCCGGACCTGGATTTCTCGGACTTTCGAACTTTCGATAATTATCGAATTCGAGAATTGAATGATCTTCGAATCGTTTATGGGATAATTATTGAATGTTCGAATCGTTTATGGCATAATTAACAAAAATCGAACGCGGGGAGCTCGAAAGTACAGCGCGTCAGAATAAAATGGATTTTTTTTTTTAAATTCAGGATATTCAAACGTGTTCCCCAGACCATTTCCCAGGTCCCACAGCCATTTACATTAAGTAAGCCATATTTCAATTGTATTTCATTAGAACTTTTCAAACTATTTGACTCCCATTGACTTTAATGGGTCAGTTTTCTAACTTTCCATATAGTTTGAAAGTTAGAAAACGGACCAAACTTTTGGAAGTTCGGCCATCTCTATTGTGTAAGGGAAGTTGATTGTTATTTATATTTTAGTGGTATGTGTTCCCCTGACTATTTCCCAGGTCCCTGTGTCATTTAAACTAACTTACTATTTCTACCTTAAATTCGAACGAAGCTTTCAGATTTTCTAATTTTTTTCGAAAATCGAGCTAAACGGTTTTGAACAGCTATAATGCTATTTATAGGTTATATACAAAATATTTTTTGTATTAAAGAATATTTTTTGTGTAAAGAAAACCTTTAACTGCAACAAATCTATCTATCACTCTGTCTATTAGAAATCAGATCAGTCCAAATTTTAACATTAGTTACAGTAGGTTTTAAGTGATTCAAATTTAATAATATTTCTGCTCCAGGAAATCAGTTTTGAAAAGCTTTGCTAATCCACCTGTGTTTGCAATATTTCAGTAAAACAGATGAGACTGTTTTGAAACAGAAAAATGTACTGATTCAAACCTCTTGGAAAACAATGCAGTCATCCACAACTAATTGAAATAGAACTGTTATCACTTATCCCCTTCTGTGAAACTACTTTACATTTTAAACAGTAACTGTTTTTTTCCCTTTTAGGTGTTGGCTTGGGCATTGTAAAAAGAAAAAAATCAACAGAGGAAAATGTTGTTTGCAAACATTAAATAAGACTAAATTATTTTTTTTATACGCAAAGCACTTTTTGAAAAGTTCCTGAGAAACGACAACAATAAAACTTAAAACTTATACATTATGCTTTTTAAATAATAATTAAACTACCCATTTTATTCCCTAACTGCACATACCCAGGTTTACCCTTAATAGTTTGTTATTAATGCCTAACCACATCTGAAAAAAAATCTTACAGTATCTCTGTATCAACTTTACATTTAATAGGACTTCTTTAATTGAACTTGAAAAGGGGAGAAAGCTGACATTAAATTTTCTTTATTTATTGCTCATGTGTAGCTGTATAAAACAGTATATTACTTTCTATTTCATATTGTTTTCTAAAACTAGGAGCACTTGACATCACTGCAATGCCTTATCATTTTATTGGTCTAGTATGTATTAACATCTCAGCAATGAATTGTGGAATAGGGCAAAAAACTGGAACTTCAAAGAAGCTAAATATATAAAGTAACCCCATGAGTTAGTGAGTGATCTTCAAAACTCCACATTAATACCCTGTCTAGCACCTGTCGGTTACAGCTCAAGAACATCTCTCACATTGGTCCCTTCATTTCACAGAACCCTGCCAAAATTCTAGTTCACGCCCTTATCATCTCTCGGCTAGAATCTTATGCGATTTATCAAGCAACCGACTGACACCCCTCCAATCAATCTTTAACTCTGCATGCTGCCCTTTTCTGCAAATCCCTCCAATGGCTTCCCATTACATAAAGGATCCAATTTAAGCTGCTAACCTTATCCTACAAGGCTCACTCTCCAATACAGCTCCCCATACATCTCTGATGGGATAAACAGATACTACCCAAGGCATAACCTCCACTCTACTCACAATCTTCTCCTCTCAGAGCTGCCCCTCTGCTCTGGAACTCCCTTCCTAGCTTTATGTGTCACTCGCCATCACTTCATAACTTCAAATGCAACCTCAAAACTCCCCTCTTCAGGCAAGGCTATAATCTGGACCCGGACATTTCTACCCCTCATATTTAGCCATCGCAGTCCCGCTAGTTATAGTCCACTAGTTATAGTTTGGGTATCAGTAATCAGGTTCAGTCATGAACCTGGTTTCGAAAAGTTTCGGAAGTGGCGGTTTCGAAAATCCGAAGATACAAAGGAATTTTGAAAGTTTGATCAAAAAAGCTGAATACTAGAAAATAAAAAAAATCTTAAATAAGATTGAAAAATCAGATGGAGCTACTGAGTCCAAGTTTGAAACTTCGCTGGTTTAAGCTCCCAACAGAAGTCCTGATCTGCAGACCCACTGGTGGAATGGTCCCCACTGGGTTTGTTCATTTCTAATGCTCAAATTTAATTGTTTTTAATTTTAATACTCAGAGAAAAGTGTGTAAAAGTGTGACCCACTGAGCAAGTTATAGCATATTTTAAACAGGTATTAATATAGAAAATGTTAACACTACCCTCTTTTGTCTAACAAAACTTTTCAAAGTGATTTAATGCTTAGCAAGTACTACTAGCTATACAGGAAAAAAAAACTTTTTACAGGAAGGGCCAAAAAGACCTTCTGACTAACAAAGCAGTGGTTATCAGCCCAGAAGGACAAAGCTGACACCATGGTTACATGGTGGATGGGTACATAATTGCCATAGATTCTTGTACAAGTCATTCTGAATTGAGAAAGCCAGTCGTATGACTAGCGAAACGTCTTCAAGAACTAAACTTCAAGTCCAGTTGATCTAATTGAATACAACAGATATATCTGACACCATGTTAGCCAGAATACTAAACAATAGAATGTCCATAAATCACCTTCTTCCCTTGGAAGACATTGATGGTTTCATTGTTCACAACCCAGTTCAGATTTTAAAAATCTTTACTAAATACTATAGCACCCTCTACAATGGCAGTGCAGTGGACCCAGGACAAATCTCTGCTGACATAGTTAGTTAATACTTGCAAGTGACAAATCTCATAGTAATACATCCCAATAATATTCAAAAATGTAATGCACTAATTCAGGCCCAAGAGTTGCATATGGCTATTAAGATGATGAAAGCTGGTAAAGCCCCAGGTCCTGGTGGCTTTACCATAGCCTGCTATAAACAATTCAAGAAAACACTTGCACACCACTGTGATATGTATAATGACACTATGTTTGGGAAGGGAATCTTCCATAGGGACCTCTTAATGGCTAATACAATGCTACCCATTGCTGCAATTATTGACCCATATCTTTAATATCAATATGAAATTATTCACAAAAATGCTGATGATACATTTGGCAGAATTCATTCCTTTGCTAGAAAATGAAAAGGGTGTTGTTCCATGAAGGCAAAAAATGGATATTGTTTAACAGATGCCGAAAATGCATTTGATAGAATTGATTGACGATTCCTGGACCTTATCTTATGACACTTTTGTTTTCGAGACCCATTTATGGCAGCTATATGTAGCCTATATTCTAACACAAAGGCACAAGTATCATCTATGGGGTATTCATCTGAATCATTTCCTATACGTAATGGTACATTCCAGGTTGTCCTTTCTCTCATCTTTTGATCTCTTTATGTATGGAATCTCTGGCTAGAAAGATTAGGGATGAGACCCAGATCCATGGAATCACAATAGGCTATCAGGATTTTACAATCTCACTGTTTTCTCTGATGATCTATTCACAATAAAGGAACTCCAGACATCCCTCTACACAACTTTCCTATTTTGGGGGTGATCTTGGGCTTTAGAATTCATTACTCTAAATGACCCTGTATTCAATTAATATACTTGCCCTGGAGGTGAAACACCCCCATTTTTTCCTGGTGTGATCCATTTCTGCCACTTACTGTACCTCTAAGGGGCTTCTGGCAAATGCAGGGGAGTTTCTCCCTCTCCCTCCCTCCATGCCCCCATGCTCCCCCTCCCTCTGGCTGCCTTCCAAGCATGGAATTTTAATACTGTCAAGAATGAAGATGCTGCTGAAACAGACCCATACCTAGACTTTGCTAGGTTTAAATGTGTCAAATCCTATCCTAAATATATTTACCAACCCTCATTCTTTGGCTGCCTTCTGCTGCTCCTTCCGATCGCAAAAAAACAGCAGAAAAGGCCAGACCGCTAGCCATGTCAGTGATTGGCTGTATTACCTACAGGAAAATCATTTTGCAGTATTTACATCCAGACAGTTAAGGACCTCACAGATTTTGAGAAGCTTTGTCACTCTTCCCCAGGTGGAAATAAATGGAAATGGAAATGGAAATAATAGCAGCCATATACAAAACATTAAATTAAGCCAGACATTTTTCTAGTTTGTCATTCATGCAAAAATGAAAGGAGTGGTTGTGGGATCTCCCGCATTTTTCCTGGTTCGTCTGACTTCTGTTTTAGAGTATGTTTAAGGACAAATTTATTGTATAGCTATTGTATAGCTATTTACCAATCCCAAACCTTTAACTATCATACATTTATGATCTTGTGCATAAAATTATGATCATAATCATACATTCATAATTTTGGTTGTAATTGTCTGATGGCTTATACCATACCATTGCTGTAGTCTACTACTGCAAAGGTATTGTTTGTCTGAAAGATCATAAATGTATGATCAAAGCTGTAAATGTACAAAATCTTGCAGTAACGTAACTTTCCAATTACACAGGTTTTTAAATACTGCCCTCTGTGAGAGATGATCTCAAGCACTGTTGGTAGGAGCGTGGGGAGGTCCAGAGATTTTGGGCTGCATGCACAGAACTAATAAATAGAACACTTAAGCCTTTGTACTTCCCACTTTAATAGGACCATTCCTGGGATATCCCTGTTGGGAAATAAAAGAATCCACAGAATGTGTGCAACAGCCTAAATGCTGATTGCATCCACATGGAAGCAAGAACCCCCAACTACAGCTTGCCTTAGTAACACAATTTGGTGTATTGTATATGTGAGAATGGCAAATGAGAAGCCTTTTACAAGGATCCTATACCCAGTATGACAAAATTTGGGGACCATGGATCTATAAGGTACCTAGGTATGAGACATAAAAAATGTCTCATAGTATACAGCAACACAACTAAATAAAGTTTGTCTAATACTGGGTTGGTCTTTAGACCTGCAAATATATGTGTGTGGGGGTATAAACTCTTGGAGAGATAGCTGGTGTTTTACACCACACCTTATATCTGTTCATTCATTGGCTGAATTAACAGCAGCACTTGAATTCCTTAAATGATTAATGTTATTGTTATTAAATTATTAATAAAAAGATTTAAAAAATGCTTTAAGAAGTTATTTAAAAAAAACTCTTCTTAAGCGTTTGCGTGTTTGTAAAAAATAATCAGCTGTGCGTTGAAAACAGTAAATTAGAAAACAGCAGCCCTAACCATCAAACTCTTAAAATCAGATTGCCTTATTATCTATGATGAATGCCACTGCCAATACAAAGATTAAGGCATGTCAATAAGATATATGTAAGGAATGACACTTATGTACTGTCAGTTAGTTAGAACTTGTAGTTTCTGATTATTTTGGTCTAATATAAAAAAAAATGACTAATAGCAGATTTTTCTTTAAGATCACTCCTTTCATTGTCTTCTCCTTGTATTATCCTACAAAAACAGTAAATCTGAATAACTGTATCTTCAAGTATCTATCTCCATTTTTATGTTTTTCATTCCCCAACAAATGCTAGGTCATTATCTTGGTGCGTCAAGGAAAATGTGGGACAAAAACAATGAATGAAAACAAAAAGCTTACTGTGTAATCAAATATCTGTCATAGATGATAAAAGGCATGGATGTATCTGTGTAATTCATCAGTACTATTTGTTGCCACTTCACTCCAAATGATATGCAATTATATAATTAGTTCAAAAATACTCAGTTTGGCTAACTCTAACCAACTGTAACTAACAATACAATATTCCTAGTCTTTTGGGTATATTAAAGAAGTTGGTATATGTTATTCTGCTAGGTAAAAAGCAAAAATAGAAGCACATTTGAAGAATAATTTATATTTATGTCATATAATCTTTTAATCTTTTTCAAATACCTTGAACTAGATCATTCTTTCTGTTCTTTCTGTGTTGAATCTGATTAAGGAGTCAATGTGAAACAAAAAGCAGCTATGCTGGCCATACTCTAAATAGATATTTGACTCTCTTTCTCTCTCTCTCTCTCTCTCCCCCTCTCCATCTCTCTCTCTCTCTTTCTCTATCTCTATCTCTCTCTCAGTTTAAAATGTTCAGAAATACCTAATTGTGTTCCTTGAATCGGCTTTATTTACCCATGTGCGATGAGCAAATATAAGGGGTTAGACTCTCGATAACCAATATCGATAGGTTCATTCATTGCGCCAGCTGCCAGTTTCACAAAAGACACCCACGCAAATATTGCAATGTATTTAATAGCAAAGTTTGTGCTACTATTTAAGCCTGCTTATGGCTGGCATTAAAGTAGCGCTGGGGTACATTTCGAGGCGTAAATCCAGTATTAAATCCCAGGAAGTCACACTTGCCTGGAGCAGGTAAATGAGGCCTTGTGTGTCAAAAACGGAGCAGCTTATAACCAGCTTTTCCGGGTATCGACTGTCAAGCATTGGCTGTCACCGTTGCGGCCAAGACTGACAGTACATACCCAGAAGAAGGCGTGACTTCCATTGAGGGATCAGCTGAACTAAAAGTAAGTATATTTCAGCGTGGGAGCATTGGATTAAGTTAAGGTTAAAGCGTATCTAAGCTTTTAGGGGAGGTAAGGAGGCTAAAAACACTGACTTATTTTTTGGCTGGACATGCACTTTAAGTCTCACATTAAATATAATCTTTGGGCTTAAAATGGGTAGAAAGGACTATACTTAGGACTTAGAAAGCATTTATTAATTACAATTTATACTTTAAAAGACTTCCACACTCAGCCACCTTCTGCAAAATAAAATACACACATTATCCCTTTTCCTGGCTATGCATCAAGAGAAAATGGAGATTGTCTTTGCTGCCCAGTATACTGTAGATCAGGTTTAAAAAATGTTTGTAAGATTAGAGTCTTATAATGATCTAACATCAACATGCTCCTCACACACTACAGCTAAAACAGTACAGTGATTCTTGACTTACTGCATGAGGTAAGGTTCATGGCAAATCACCAAATCAAATAACTTCCAACAACAATCTCCTGCTTAAAGGAGAACTATACTTACCATCCCTACCCTCTGATTTCCTGAACTTAAAAGACATAAACTTCTAGGCTATAAACTCTGGGTTACGGTAGATCAGGTGAAATACTAACTTACTAACAATTTTTCCTCACCAGTAAAGTCCAGCGCTGGGATCTATCCAATTGGAAGATGCTTCTCATAGATGCATCTTCTCATAGGTCTTGTCACCAATAGAGTGAGCAGCACAAAGCTGGATGGAATGATGAGGGAGAATACAGGTAAGTTTTCCAGTTGATCTAACAAAAACCCTGGGGTGAGCATCTTTTTAAAGGTGAGGGGGACAGGAGGTAAGCAAAGTTCTCCTTTTACTAATGCTGAATTATACCAAACAGAAGGTATTTTATTTAGAAATGTAAGGAAAACTAGCCAAATGTTTAAGCCATTGTGCAAAAACTTTGTTTTTTTTATATGGCTGCATCTTTACATAGATGTCAAAGGCAGATACAGGGAAGATGTTTGTACTCATTGGCTGTAAATAGAATCAATGGATTCTATCAACCTGCTGAAATGCACATATGTGTGTAACTAATAGAGATGGTCGAACTATTGAAAGTTCGGTCCGTTTTCGAACTTTCGAACTATTGTAAAAGTACGAAAGTTCGAAAACGGACCCATTAAAGTCTATGGGAGGCAAATAGTTCGAAAAGTTCGAGTCAAATACAACTAAAATATTAATGGTAACTTAATGTAAATGGCTGTGGGACCTGGGAAATGGTCTGGGGAACACGTTTCAATATCCAGGACTTTCGTAAAATCGATTTTACTCTCACGCACGCTACTTTCAAGCTTTCGCGTTCGAACGTTCGAGGTAACATGGACATTTTACTCGCAGATTCGATGCTCGCCTATAGGCTTTAATGGAGACTTTACTCGCAGATTCGATGTTCGTGCCTAGATACCATGGACATTTTACTCGCGGATTCGACCGTTCGAACGTTCGAACATTCGATAAATCGTCGAAAGTCCGGGAAATATCGAAAGTCCGGGTCCGAGAGAGTTCGAGAAGTCCGGGTCCGTTCGAACTCGAACAGTTCGGCTCGAACTCGGGTTTGAGTTCTATGCCATCCCTAGGGGCATATTTATAAAGGTTCGTTAACTTTTCGCGGCCGTTTTCGCGGACATTAACGCATAAATCGCATTTACCGCGATTTATAAAAGTCCGAAAACGGCCGCGAAAAGTTAACGAAGCGTTAACCTTTCGCGGCGATACTTACCTTCTATTTATAAAGCGGCGGTACTGGTTTCGCTCGGGTAGTATCGGCTGTTTTACTTCGCCACCTTGAAGGTGGCGAAGTCAGCATACTAAACCTCCCGCGGCGCGATACTAACCTCCCGCGGCGGGGATGGGCAGCAACCCGCGGCGGGTGGTCGCACCCGCCCCGGGAGCACGCCCACCCCGCCCACCACCCCGCGGCGGCAGCGGCGACCCCCCGCCGCCGCTTCCCACAGCCCCTCCCACCCGTTCCCCGTTCGCGGCAATCTCGGAACGGGAGGTTAGGAGGGGCTGCCGGAAGGGGCCGCAGCAGGTGGTCGCGACCACCGCCGCGCACCCCCCCCCCGGCAACCCCCCAAACCCCCCGCCCCGCCGCTCCCAATTTTAATACTTGCTTTACATTAACCAATCAGATTTCAGAACTTCCAGAAATCTGATTGGTTATGTAAAGCAAGTATAAAAAATTGACCAATCAGAACGGATTGATGATTTCTGCAAACCTATATAAAGAGGAGCTTTCCGCCGCGGAACTCAGATGCCATCGCAGTAGATGGCTGAAGAAAGAAGAAAGAAGCGGCTGGCCATCGGCTCCGCTGAGGCCGGCGGTGCCAGCAGGCTCACTGGCGGCCGCAGTGAGTCTGCCTGGCATGGCGACCTGAGTGGGGTTGGTGTCGCCAGCCCGAAGACGTCGCTCGGATCAAGACGCCGGCAACATCGGCCTCGTTGAGGTCGCCGGCGCCCGCGGGGTACCCCTGGCGGCCGCAGGGGTACCTCTCGGGGGTGTCGCCTCGGCGGAGCTGGTGTCCCGGACTGGAAGAAAGAAGACGTCGCCCAGGGCTCTTTAAGAGCCGCACTGGGGTCCCGGTTTCAGCTGGGACCCCCGCCAAAGGCACTTTGCAGTGCCGCAAGGGCCCTTATAAGGGCCGGGAGGGGGGTCCCGGTTCGAGCGCTGCGACCCCTTAAGCCCAAAAGGCCCTTCTCAGGCCCCACTGAGGGAGCCCTCCCACCCCCCACGGCTCCCTCCCGTCCCTCCCCGGGAGCGGCGGGCGGGGGGCTTGAGGGGTTGCCGGGAGGGGGTGCGCGGCGGGTGGTCGCGACCACCTGCTGCGGCCCCTTCCCGGCCCCCTCCTAGCCTCCCTTCCGAGATTGCCGCGAACGGGGAACGGGTTGGGAGGGGCTGCTGGGAAGGCGGGGGTGTGGGCGGGGTGGGCAATCCCCGCCCCCTTAGGACCGGCGTCGGGAAGGGATTTTAAGTCCCTTCGCGGCGATACTATACAGTACGCCCGAAGGGACTTAAAATTACCGCAGCACATCGCGGCCGCGATAGGTATCGCGGGAATAGCGCTCGCTGTTCTAAATACGGCGATAGCGCTATTTTCGCGCCCGCGATGTGCGGCGGTAATTTTTTTGCGCTAACATCGTTTCTTTATAAATATGCCCCTAAGTGTTTCTATTCCCTGAGACAGTAAAATGTAATGATTAGGACTGGACTAATAATTAATGTGTGTTACTTTAATACTTTAATACTCTAATACTTTAAATACTCCAAAGTAAAAAATGTTTTATCTATCAGGAGCTCACAAAGGAGTGTTAACTGTTGGTTGGAAAGTCCATAAAGTCCTAGAGACTTGAAATATGGAGAAAAACTGAATAATCTGAATAGTGAATGAGAAGCTAAAATAGCAAATGCATGTTTAAAAAGCCTTAAAGGGAATGTTAACCCCTTCTTAATCTTAAAGATCATTTTGGGGGTGGACGTGCCCTTTAATGCTTTTTTACAGAATAAAAAATATTTTAATATCTAAATTAAGGCAACTGTATTTAAGAATATAATAAATAGCACAAAGTATGAATTTCCAAGTAAAGCTGATATGTTAGCGCAAACCATACATTAAGTTGAATGTAACCTCTGTTCAGCTGTAATTGTGAAATAGACATCCCAGCTGGCCACTCCATTTTTCTTCATTGGGATTAGTAGGTGAATTTTCATTAGTTTAATAACTTAATTGTTGTTGAACCCCAATTCTTTAATCATACAGTCAGGGGCGTTACTGCAAGCCCCCCCCCCACAAGATTGGAGGCCAGGTCCCTCCTCCCTCCACAATAAGCTGTTTTTAAACAGCTGATTGCATCTATGAATGAAACATACACACGATCAGCTGTTTAAAAAGACCGGACCTTCTGGTTCGGTTCCGGAAGTTTGGGTCCATTCTTTTAAACAGCTGATCATGCATATGTTTCCTTCATATGCGTGATCAATGCATGATGGGCATAATGGTACTAGCCAGTCAATCACATTAGTCATTTAAATGCTTACATCTTTGGATTGGTTGGGTAGTTGACAAAACTGAAACATATCCTGTGGTTCAGCTAACACCCCCTCCTTGGTCTTTCTGATATATGTATGCATGTATGTATGTATATGTTTATTTATATTGTGCCACTTGCGGATGCAGCGCTGTACAGTATTAAAATACAATAAAGTCATACAAGGGGGATAAATACATATATGCGATTCAGTACATTTTAAGGTTGCAGGTAAGTATGTGCAGATAACTAAAACAGGTACATATATATTCTAAAGATATTTAGAAAATAACTGTAAATATACCTATTACTGTGGGTTGTGAATGCAAGTTACAGTCTGCATTCCCTCTTGCAGTTGAATTGCATCAGTTGGTATAAGGATGGCTTTCTCCCAACAAATGCTAAAATTTCAACTATATCTAATGCCAATTATGAAAAAGTAAGATAATAACATTAAAACCCAATCATATGTGATAGGGGCTCGTGCTGCTATATAAATATCAATCGTATAGAATACTAAATGATCAAAAATGTATCAGGCAGGGCGTAGAGGGTTAAAAAAATAGCTTTATTCAACAAATATCTAAAATATACTTAATAATCCCCAATCAAATACCAGTATAAAACACATAATACACCATAAATACAAATACAATAGATACATAGATTAACCTAGGCGGGCTGGCGGAGATGAGTAGTAGAGCAAATGTCTCCACGGGTAAGTCAAGTGCAATAATAATGGTCAGTAGTAACTGGATATGAATAAAAAAGCAAATAAGCAAAAAGGCAAAGACAGAACAAAAAAGGCAAAAAATGCAACTGATGAACGTCAGAGTTAGATATTGAAACGATCTCACCAAGTTGTGTGGGTCTTATCGGGGACCTCTATCCTGTGCTGATGGAATGTCACAAGGTCGCTCCTAGTGAAGGTATCGCTCTTTTCCTCCGTGGATGTATATAGATATCCAAACGAAATCGTTCCCTGAGAAATATAGAGGATGGTCCGGCGGAAAACCGTGACTGGGGGCAGGTAACTCATGCAAGCTCCAGCGCTGCACTGTTCCTATCCCAAACCCAGGCACAGCTTCCCACCTCCCCTCCAGGCAGAACCCGAGCAGGGAACCAAATAGAATGATCACAAATATAGCGAACAGCACGCTTCCTGTAGTTGAGTCCAGCCCTCAGCCTAGTCTTAGAAGCAAGACATTTGCTCTACTACTCATCTCCCGCCAGCCCACCTAGGTTATATCTATTGTATCTATTGTATTTGTATTTATGGTGTATTATGTGTTTTTATACTGGTATTTGATTGGGGATTATTAAGTATATTTTTAGATATTGTTGAATAAGCTCATATTTTTAACCCTCTATGCCCTGCCTGATCAATTTTTGATCATTTAGTATTCTATACGATTATTTATATAGCAGCACATTGCCCCTATCACATATGATTGGGTTTATAATGGTACTGTGGCACATCTGTTGCCTACTTTTGAATCTGTCAATTTTATATACCATTTCTAGCACCGATACTATTTGTATTTAGCTGCATTCCATTCTTACCCTACTGAGTATCATTTATTTACTGTTTTACAATCCCATTTTCAAGGATTATCTAAAATAACCCCATACATCATAATCTTTAAAATGCAGTCTGAAGTCCCCAAATTACGTTCCATTTTCAGACTTTCGGCTCTGGTTTTTTTTCCAAGATCTGTAATATCCGAAACAGAAAGAAACTTCCATCTCTAATCATGAGGAGTGCTGAGCAGGTTACACTGCATGGCCATGTGCCTTAATTCTACCTCAAATTCAATTCACTACAAAAGTTTGTTGTGATTGTTATTGTGATTGTAATTGCAATTGTAACAAAACCGATTCTTTGATAGATGTAAAATATAATTTGTACTTAAATGATACCATACATATTGTTTGACATTCAATTCTTTTGGCGATTAATATATAATGTCTTGTATTGTGAAATTACATTTAATTGGAACTTCAGAAAAAAACTGCAATCATTTAACCTATCGACTTTCCCGATCGTAATTCCGATGTTGGCATAATAAGATCCGGAACATAAATACATGCATTTGTAGCCAGATATTTAAATGATACATTCTTTTCCTTTCTGGCAAAGTTATCTTCCTCCTGCCTTTGCCCCAATAGCTTTTATATGCTTGAACATGTGCAGAGGAGGCAGCAGGTGAAACAGCAGTAAATTGGTTGTGAATTGGTTGTGATGTCAGCAGTCACAGCCTTGATTGACTGCATGGAGGGAGGGGCCAGCTTACTTTGCCAGAATGAGGTCAATAATTATCTATTAAAATATGGGGTTAATAGTGCAGGTAATAATGTGCAAAATACATCAGTTTGGTTGGGGCAGTTAACTGACGATTGACAATTTTTTTTTTTAATGGGAATTAACATTAAGTAAAATTGTATGTTATCTTTGAACAGAGATTGATCAAGACTTAAGGGCTAAGACCCTGGACCCCATTTTCACCTTTGCTGTATTATGGTTTTCTGCTTTTGCATCTGGGCTCCCTGGTGTTTACAGGTTACAGAAGAACTAAAGTGTTTGCATACATTAATATACTGTATAAAGCCACAATGAATGTACCGTATATACTCGAGTATAAGCCAAGATTTTCAGGTTCTAAAATTAGCCTGAAAATGTAAGCTCGGCTTATACTCGGGTCAAGTTCCTCCAGGAAGCAGCAAGTGTTAACTTTTCTGGGCAGCAGGGCCTTTGGGCTGGGTAAACTGGCAATTGCCCAGACCCTGACATCTTTAAAGGGCCCCACAGGGAGGATTCCTGCATGGCACCGCTTTCAAGTTTTTCTCTGTTTTTTTTTACAACTGCTGATTAGCAAGGTGAATAGATGACCAATGTTTGCTATTACCGGCAGCTCTGAAAGGGGAAAGTCAGTGTCTTACTACAGCAGATCGTTTAACCTCCTAGGGGATCGTGATGGACAGAAAAACCCATAAAATGGCCCTGCATTGCTGCCAGGACAGAGACCAGGAGTGGGCAGCAGACCTAAAGAATAGAATTTCCAGTGAACTAGGCAGCTAACACACTGTGTATGGAATGGAGGCACAGGCACACAGAGAGTAGGAGCTGGTGCAGCCAGAGAGACTCTGCTAGGTACAATAACATGGCATATTTGGTACCGAACGCTGTATGGAATTACTGGTAACCTCTCCCTACAGCTGTGGGTAAGAAGCCACGACAGGGCTCGGTTAGGGAGCAGGGGCTGTGCAATGTCACTTTTTGATAGACTGGTATACATTGCTAGCTGGGAAATTACAGGAGGACATGCCCCTAGTTGCCCACCTGCCCATGCCACTAGACCCAGGCTTCCTTAATGGCAGAGTCTAAAGTGTTTGAATTTCTTTCTTCTGCTGTCCATTTAAGGGTAACTTAAGCCTCAAAAAAATACAAATCAGAAGGCAATAATGGTCATAATTTCTACCCTCGCTTATACTCGAGTCAATCAGTTTTTACTTATTTTTCAGGTAAAAATAGGTACCTCGGCTTATACTCGGGTCGGCTTATACTCGAGTATATACGGTAAATTATTAGTCGCTGAATGATAAGTGGTTTAAACAACAATGGTAAGAGAAGCAGTCCCTGTAAATGGCAAGAAATTCTTTGTTTTCAACAATGTTAGTAATGGAAACAACCAGCAAATCCTCAATACTTGTCTTTGTTCTGAAAATACTGTTTTTTTCTAAGAGTAAGTTGACCTTTTTTTGCTAGATTGAAATAAAATCTAGGAACAGAGATACCTTACAAATTGGAACATATTTTCGGCTGTTAATGTGAAAGCAGAGAAAGAGTTAAGATTGTTCTGCTCATAATGCACCACTTCTTACTGCATCTTTGCATGCAAATGAATGGCATATCATTAATAACTGGCATATTATAATAAATGAAAAAATTGTATATTACATAAAAGATATACAGCGAAAATAATATAAACATGCTGTACACATTATCACTAGGGATGCCGAACTATATAAAGTTCAGTCCATTTTTGAACTTCGAAGTTCGAATTCGGACCCATTCAAGTCAAGGGGAGGGATAGTTCGAAAAATCCGATATTTACACAGCTAAACTAACAATGGGACTTACTGTAAATGGCTGTGGCACCTAGGAAATGGTCTGGGGAACATGTCATAGGAAATGGTCTGGGGAACATGTTACTATCTCCACACCTTGTTAAAACACTTCCTAAAGCACGGCAATTGTCGGGTTTTGCGCAAGCTACTTTCGACGATTATCAAATGAACAAACGATCCTTCCTAGGCTTAGCGAATGATGGGTTGGATAGTGTAGTGGTTAAAGGCACCGCCTTTGACATGGGACCAGGGTTTGAATTCTTGGCTAGGAGCCGCTATACATGTTTGGATTATTATAATACCCTAGTAATATAATAACCATATAATAACCTAGTAATATAATAACCATATAATACCCTAGTAATATAGTATTGTTATTATATTACTAGGTAATTATATGGTTATTATATTACTAGGTAATTATATGGCTATTATATTACTAGGTTATTATATGGTCATTATATTACTAGGTTATTATATTACTAGGGTATTATAATATAATAACCATAATAACCTAGTAATATAACCATATAATAACCTAGTAATATAATAACCATATGATACCTAGTAATATAACAATATTATATTACTAGGGTATTACATGGTTATAATATTACTAGGTTATTATATGGTTTTTATATTAATAGGGTATTATAATAATCCAAATTTGTATAGCTGCCCCCAGCCAGGATTCGAACCCTTGTCGCCCATGTCAAAGGTGGTGCCTTAACCAGTACGCTATCCAGCCACTACGTTATATAGATAATATATTACTAGGTTATCATATGGTTATTATATGGTTATTATTATGGTTATTATATTACTATATAACCTAGTAATATCTCATCCATTTAATGTAGTGGCTGGATAGTATACTGGTTAAAGGCACCACCTTTGACATGGAAGACCAAGGTTCGAATCCTGGCTGGGGGGTGCAATACAAATTTTGGATTATATAATACCCTAGTAATATAATAACCATATAATAACCTAGTAATATTATTACCATATAATACCCTAGCAATGTAATATTGTTATATTACTGGTTATCATATGGTTATTATATTACTAGGTTATTATATGGTTATTATATTACTAAATTATTATGGTTATTATATGGGGGGCGCTAGATGCAAGCTTTTTACCAACATCAACCGTTCTCCTTCTGTTACACACGGAAGTTAATTTTTTACATCCATGGATCCTATAGCTGTACATCCAGCAATGTGGTATATTTATTACAATGCAACAAATGTGAGGATGCATATATATTGAAGAAACTGGCCAAAAACGGCAAAAGAGGAGGAATTCCCACAGAAGTAGCATCACCCACCATGACGAGGATAGAAACTGTTTCCCTGTAGGACACCATTTTTCACAGCCTGGACACACCATGAAAAATTTCCAGGTCCAAATCTTAAAGGGACATTTCATCAAAGCATTTGAAGCTAAAATGATCTTATTATTTGACTCTAAAACATTCCTTTCACATTATGAATAATTGACTTTTCACATCCTCCTGCCCCCTATATATTCTTTTTTTGTTTTGCCCCTTTTATCTTCTCTTCCCCTTCTCTCCCCTCTTTCCTTACTCCTCCTCCTCCATCCTATTCTCATTACCACTTCACTATTCTGTTATCTCTCCTATTATATTACCTTTACATTTTCCTTGTCTCATTTTGCTTCTTAATGGGTTTTTATTTTTGTTGGTTTGTTTTTGGTCCTCCCTGTCTTCTTTTCCCCCCTTGCATTTTATTGACCACATCACTATTCTGTTATCTCTCCTCTCATTTTATTGCCCTCTACACTTTCCTGGGCACCTTTTGCTCTTTACTTTTACCTTTTTTTTTCTGTCTCCCCCTTGTTGTTTTGCTTATCTTATATCTTTTGGAACTGGCTTTTTACTTTTTTAAACCTTAGTTATAATCAGTACTGCTCTGACCTGATAAGAGGGTTTAGCCCTGGAAGCTTGTCAACTAAATAAACTGTTAGTCCATAGAAAAAGTATCACAGTACTCTTATTTTTTACATCTATGTATTGGACTAATACGACACTAGAATATTTTTTTAATTTGTGGCAGGTTTATATTATCTGTATGGATACAAATACAATGCAATGTTTTAATCCAACACATTTTTGCGTGCGCGTCCCTTTTATGCACATGCAGAAGCCTACAGCACAGAGAAATTATCTATATTGCTAACTAAGCTATCTTAAGATTTGTTACATTTCACCATTATTTCTTTCTCTTTCCATTTTCTCTCTTTCAGTATGCAAGATGGGAACTGGGCAAATAGTTAAAGGTGAACTTAAGTCCAAAAACAAAAAAAAATATTAATCTGATCCATGTACCTCTATCTTTACTTTCTCAGAATCACATCAATCTATAACAATAAAGATTTATGCATCTGAATTTGTCCACTAGATAACCATCTCCCTTTTCCCCCCAAAAACTTTAGTTTATTTTAGCAAGGGCTCTGGCACCATAGCTTATCAAATGCCAAGCAGGAGATAAATCAGGGAAGCTAATTCACTGTATATCTATAAAACTCTTTTATACCACACCTATGTTCAATGAATTGTGACCATGTGGTGAACCACAAGGAATGCAGCTTTCCACATTTCCTGCTTAGTTGAGGGTGCTTTATACTTGCCATACACGTAGTAATATACATAGTATCGGCCAATTAAAAATTGTAAACCTTTTCTAGCATGACAGATAATGGAATCAGACCAATTTTGAATGTTCATTTGCATTCTTGGACACCACCAAGGATACACATTAATGATTATGACCCATGGAGGAATCAATGGCTGTGTATCGTCCATTAATATTGCTTAATCTATGGGCACCATTAACTAGCTATTCACCACTGTTGGATTAATAGACAGTATAGAATTAGAACTTAAATTTTAAAAGAACCTCTAACTTTAGTAGGAGTTAAATATGCTGTAAAATTACCCTCAACACAGAATAATTTGTTAAACTAAATAGGTTTACAATCAATTGAAGAAAAAATCTCTAAAATTCAGACATCAATAAAAATCAAATTATGCTCCAAGATTTGCACATGTTTTATGCCCTCAAAAATCGTTATGCTAATTAGGACATGGACACAGAACTCCCGCATTCAAATTCTGTCGGAATCATTTGAAACTTTTTGATTTTGGAACGTCTGTATTTTCTATAAATCCTCGAAAATACAAAGCTACTTTCGAGGGCTACCAAAATACCAAATCTACCTTTAAGGGTTATCTACTTTCAAGGATTACCAAATCTACCTTCAAGTTTACCAAAGCTACTTTTGAGAGTTACCGAAAGCAGCCCTCTATATATGTGGAAAATATCTAGTGTGTAATAGACATGGACTAGAACTTGAACTCAATCTGATTTCGAACGGACTCGGACTTCTTACCTATTCCGGACCTGGATTTCTCGGACTTTCGAACTTTCGATAATTATCGAATTCGAGATTGAATGATCTTCGAATCGTTTATGGGATAATTATTGATGTTCGAATCGTTTATGGCATAATTACAAAAAATCGAACACGGGGAGCTCGAAAGTACAGCGCGTCAGAATAAAATGGATTTTTTTTTTTAATTCAGGTATTCAAACGTGTTCCCCAGACTTTCCTTCCCAGGTCCCACAGCCATTTACATTAAGTAAGCCATATCAATTGTATTTCATTAGAACTTTTCAAAACTATTTGACTCCCATTGACTTAATGGGTCAGTTTTCTAACTTTCCATATAGTTTGAAAGTTAGAAAACGGACCAAACTTTTGGAAGTTCGGCCATCTCTATTGTGTAAGGAAGTTGATTGTTTATTTATATTTTAGTGGTATGTGTTCCCCTGACTATTTCCCAGGTCCCTGTGTCATTTAAACTAACTTACTATTTCTACCTTAAATTCGAACGAAGCTTTCAGATTTTCTAATTTTTTTCGAAATCGAGCTAAACGGTTTTGAACAGCTATAATGCTATTTATAGGTTATATACAAAATATTTTTGTATTAAAGATATTTTTTGTGTAAGAAAACCTTTAAACTGCAACAAATCTATCTATCACTCTGTCTATTAGAAATCAGATCAGTCCAAATTTTAACATTAGTTAACAGTAGTTTTAAGTGATTCAAATTAATAATATTTCTGCTCCAGGAAATCAGTTTTGAAAAGCTTTGCTAATCCACCTGTGTTTGCATATTTTCAGTAAAACAGATGAGACTGTTTTGAAACAGAAAAATGTACTGATTCAAACCTCTTGGAAAACAATGCAGTCATCCACAACTAATTGAAATAGAACTGTTATCACTTATCCCCTTCTGTGAAACTACTTTACATTTAAACAGTAACTGTTTTTTTCCCTTTTAGTGTTGGCTTGGGCATTGTAAAAAGAAAAAAATCAACAGAGGAAAATGTTGTTTGCAAACATTAATAAGACTAATTATTTTTTTATACGCAAAGCACTTTTTGAAAAGTTCCTGAGAAACGACAACAATAAAACTTAAAACTATACATTATGCTTTTAAATAATAATTAAACTACCCATTTTATTCCCTAACTGCACATACCCAGGTTTACCCTTAATAGTTTGTTATTAAGCCTAACCACATCTGAAAAAAATCTTACAGTATCTCTGTATCAACTTTACATTTAATAGACTTCTTTAATTGAACTTGAAAAGGGAGAAAGCTGCCATTAAATTTTCTTTATTTATTGCTCATGTGTAGCTGTATAAAACAGTATATTACTTTCTATTTCATATTGTTTTTCTAAAACTAGGAGCACTTGACATCACTGCAATGCCTTATCATTTTATTGGTCTAGTATGTATTAACATCTCAGCAATGAATTGTGGAATAGGCAAAAAACTGGAACTTCAAAGAAGCTAAATATATAAAGTACCCATGAGTTAGTGAGTGTCTTCAAACTCCACATTAAACCCTGTCTAGCACCTGTCGTTTACAGCTCAAGAACATCTCTCACATTGTCCCTTCATTTCACAGAACCCGGCCAAAATTCTAGTTCACGCCCTTATCATCTCTCGGCTAGAATCTTATGCGATTTATCAAGCAAACCGACTGACACCCCCTCAATCAATCTTTAACTCTGCATGCTGCCCTTTTCTGCAAATCCCTCCAATGGCTTCCATTACATAAAGGATCCAATTTAAGCTGCTACCTTATCCTACAAGGCTCACTCTCCAATACAGCTCCCCATACATCTCGGATGGGATAACAGATACTACCCAAGGCATAACCTCCACTCTACTCACAATCTTCTCCTCTCAGAGCTGCCCCTCTGCTCTGGAACTCCCTTCCTAGCTTTATATGTCACTCGCTCCATCACTTCATAACTTCAAATGCAACCTTCAAAACTCCCCTCTTCAGGCAAGGCTATAATCTGGACCCGGACATTTCTACCCCTCATATTTAGCCATCGCAGTCCCGCTAGTTATAGTCACTAGTTTTAGTTTGGGTATCAGTAATCAGGTTCAGTCATAACCTGGTTCGAAATTCGGAAGTGGCGTTTCGAATCGAAGATACAAAGGAATTTTGAAAGTTTGATCAAAAAGCTGAATACTAGAAATAAAAAAAATCTAAATAAGATTGAAAAATCAGATGGAGCTACTGAGTCCAAGTTTGAAACTTCGCTGGTTTAAGCTCCCAACAGAGTCCTGATCTGCAGACCCACTGGTGAATGGTCCCCACTGGGTTTTTCATTTCTAATGCTCAATTTAATTGTTTTTAATTTTAATACTCAGAGAAAAGTGTGTAAAAGTGTGACCCACTGAGCAGTTTATAGCATATTTTAAACAGGTATTAATATAGAAAATTGTTAACACTACCCTCTTTGTCTAACAAAACTTTTCAAAGTGATTTAATGCTTAGCAAGTACTACTAGCTATACAGGAAAAAAAACTTTTTACAGGAAGGGCCAAAAAGACCTTCTGACTAACAAAGCAGTGGTTATCAGCCCAGAAGACAAAGCTGACACCATGGTACATGGTGGATGGGTACATAATTGCCATAGATTCTTGTACAAGTCATTCTGAATTGAGAAAGCCAGTCGTATGACTAGCGAAACGTCTTCAAGAACTAAACTTCAAGTCCAGTTGATCTAATTGAATACAACAGATATATCTGACACCATGTTAGCCAGAATACTAAACAATAAATGTCCATAAATCACCTTCTTCCCTTGAAGACATTGATGGTTTCATTGTTCACAACCCAGTTCAGATTTTAAAAATCTTTACTAAAACTATAGCAAGCACCCTCTACAATGGCAGTGCGTGGACCCAGGACAAATCTCTGCTGACAATAGTTTAGTTAATACTTGCAAGTGACAAATCTCATAGTAATACATCCCATAATATCCAAAATGTAATGCACTAATCAGGCCCAAGAGTTGCATATGGCTATTAAGATGATGAAAGCTGGTAAAGCCCCAGGTCCTGATGGCTTTACCATAGCCTGCTATAAACAATTCAAGAAACACTGTCACACCACTGTGAATGTATAATGACCCATTGTTGGGAAGGAATCTTCCATAGGGACCTCTTAATGGCTAATACAATGCTACCCATTGCTGCAATTATTGACCCATATCTTTAATATCAATAGAAATTATTCACAAAATGCTGATGATACATTTGGCAGAATTCATCCTTTGCTAGAAAATGAAAAGGGTGTTGTTCCATGAAGGCAAAAAATGGATATTGTTTACAGATGCCGAAAATGCATTTGATGAATTGATTGACGATTCCTGGACCTTATCTTATGACACTTTTGTTTTCGAGACCCATTTATGGCAGCTATATGTAGCCTATATTCTAACACAAAGGCACAAGTATCATCTATGGGGTATTCATCTGAATCTTTCCTATACGTAATGGTACATTCCAGGTTGTCCTTTCTCTCACTTTTGATCTCTTTATGTATGGAATCTCTGGCTAGAAAGATTAGGATGAGACCCAGATCCATGGAATCACAATAGCTATCAGGATTTTACAATCTCACTGTTTTTCTCTGATGATCTATTCACAATAAAGGAACTCCAGACATCCCTCTACACAACTTTCCTATTTTGGGGGTGATCTTGGGATTTTTAGAATTCATTACTCTAAATGACCAGTATTCAATTAATATACTTGCCCTGGAGGTGAAACACCCCCATTTTTTCCTGGTGTGATCCATTTCTGCCCACTTACTGTACCTCTAAGGGGCTTCTGGCAAATGCAGGGAGTTTCTCCCTCTCCCTCCCTCCATGCCCCCATGCTCCCCCTCCCTCGGCTGCCTTCCAAGCATGGAATTTTAATACTGTCAAGAATGAAGATGCTGCTGAAACACCCATACCTAGACTTTGCTAGGTTTAAATTGGTCAAATCCTATCCTAAATATATTTACCAGCCCTCATTCTTTGGCTGCCTTCTGCTGCTCCTTCCGATCGCAAAAAAACAGCAGAAAAGGCCAGACCGCTAGCCATGTCAGTGATTGGCTGTTTACCTACAGGAAAATCATTTTGCAGTATTTACACCGACAGTTAAGGACCTCACAGATTTTGAGAAGCTTTGTCACTCTTCCCCAGGTGGAAATAATGGAAATGGAAATGGAAATATAGCAGCCATATACAAACATTAAATTAAGCCAGACATTTTTCTAGTTTGTCATTCATGCAAAAATGAAGGAGTGGGTGTGGATCTCCCGCATTTTTTCCTGGTTCGTCTGACTTCTGTTTTAGAGTATGTTTAGGGACAAATTTATTGTATAGCTATGTATAGCTATTTACCAATCCCACACCTTTAACTATCATACATTTATGATCTTGTGCATAAAATATGATCATAATCATACATCATAATTTGGTTGTAATTGTCGATGGCTTATACCATACCATTGCTGTAGTCTACTACTGCAAAGGTATTGTTTGTCTGAAAAGATCATAAATGTATGATCAAAGCTGTAAATGTACAAAATCTTGCAGTAACGTAACTTTCCAATTACACAGGTTTTTAATACTGCCCTCTGTGAGAGATGATCTCAAGCACTGTTGTGGTAGGAGCGTGGGAGGTCCAAGATTTTGGGCTGCATGCACAGAACTAATAAATAGAACACTTAAGCCTTTTCCTTCCCACTTTAATAGGACCTTTCTGGGATATCCCTGTTGGGAAATAAAATAATCCACAGAATGTGTCAAAGCTAAGGGGGGGGGGGAAGAAAGAAAAAAAAAGGCGAAAAAGGAGGTGTAGGGGGAACAAAGGGGACCCCCAGGGGGGACAAGAAGGGGGGGGGCAAAAGGCGGGGAAGAAAAAAAGAGATCCTGGGCGGGCGGAAGTTGAGGCGGGGGGGATGGGGACAAAAAAAAGGGAGGACGGGGGATGGGGTCCCAAACAAAAAACAGCCGGGGGCGGGCGCCCGCGCCGCCAAAACATTAAGAAAAAAAAAAGGAGGCAAACCAGAGGGGGGGGCCACATGGGGACCGAGGGAGTGGGGTAAACCCAAGCAGAGGTGATCGTAGGGGCACTCGTGTGCATATAAATAATCAATCTGTATGTAGAATGATACTAAATGATCAAAAATGTATCAGCAGGGCGTAGAGGGTAAAAAAATGAGCTTTATTCAAAAAATATTTAAAAAGTATACTAAAAACCAATCAAAACCAGTATAAAAACACATAATACACCATAAATACAAATACAATAGTACATAGAATACACCTAGGCGGGCTGGCGGGAGATGAGTAGTAGAGCAAATGTCTCACGGGTAAGTCAAGGGCAATAATAATGGTCAGTAGTAACTGGATATGAATAAAAAAGCAAATAAGCAAAAAAGGCAAAAAGACAGGAACAAAAAGGCAAAAATGCAATGATGAACGTCAGAGTTAGATATTGAAAACGATCTCACCACAGTTGTGTGGGGCTTATCGGGGGACCTCTATCCTGTGCTGATGGAATGTCACAAGGTCGCTCCTAGTGAAGGTATCGCTCTTTTCCTCCGTGGATGTATTATGATATCCCAACAAATCGTTCCGATGAAATATAGAGGATGGCCGGCGGAAACCGTGAATGGGGCAGGTAACTCATGCAAGCTCCAGCGCTGCACTGTTCCTATCCCAAACCCAGGCACAGCTTCCACCTCCCGCTCCAGGCAGAACGCCGAGCAGGGACCCAATAGAATGATCACAAATATAGCGAACAGCACGGCTTCCTGTAGTTGAGTCCAGCACTCAAGCCAGTCTTAGAAGCTAAGACATTGCTCTAATACTCATTCCCGCCAGCCACCTAGGTTATATCTATTGTATCTATTGTTGTATGATTTATGGGGTATTATGTTGTTTTTTACTCGTATTTGATTGGGGATTACTTAAGTATATTTTAGAGATTTGTTGAATAAAGCTCATATTTTAACCCTCTATGCCCTGCATGATCAATTTTTGATCATTTAGTATTCTATACGATTATTTATATAGCAGCACGAGTGCCCCTATCACATATGATTGGGTTTATAATGGTACTGTGGCACATCTGTTGCCTACTTTTGAATCTGTCAATTTTTATATACCATTCTAGCACGATAAAATTTGTATTAGTGCATTCCATTCTACCTATCTGAGTATCATTTATTTACTGTTTTACAATACCATTTTCAAGGATTACTAAAATAACCCCATACATCAATAATCTTTGAAAATGCAGTCTGAAGTCCCAAATTACGTTCCATTTTCGACTTTCGGCTCTGGGTTTTTCCAGAGATCTGTAAATCCGAAAACAGAAAGAAAATTCCATCTATAATATGAGGAGTGTGAGCAGGTTACACTGCCATGGACATGTGCCTTAATTCTACCTCAAATCAATTCACTACCAAAAGTTTGTTGTGATTGTTATTGTGATTGTAATTGCAATTGTAAAACCACCGATTCTTGATAGATGTAAAATATAATTTGTACTTATAATGTACCATACATATTGTTTTGACATTCAATTCTTTTGGCGATTAATATATAATGTCTTGTATTGTGAAATTACATTTAATTGGAACTTCAGAAAAAAAACTGCAATCATTTAACCTATCGGACTCCCGATCGTAATTCCGATGTTGGCATAACTAAGATCCGGAGAACATAAAATAATGCATTTGTAGCCAGATATTTAAATGATACATTCTGTTCCTTTCTGGCAAAGGTAGTTCTTCCTCCTGCCTTTGCCCCAATAGCTTTTTATATGCTTGAACATGTGCAGGGAGGCAGCAGGTGAAACAGCAGTTAATTGGTGTGAATTGGTTGGTATGTCAGCAGTCACAGCCTTGTTGACTGCAATGGAGGGAGGGCCAGCTTATTTGCCAGAATGAGGTCAATAATTATCTTTAAATATGGGGTTAATAGTGCAGGTAATAATGTGCAAAATACATCAGTTGTGGTGGGGCAGGTTAACTGACGATTGACAAATTTTTTGTTGTAAGTGGAAATTAACATTAAGTAAAATTGTTGTTATCTTGAACAGAGATGATCAAGACTAAACAGGGGCTAAGACCCTGGACCCCCTTTCACCTTTGCGTCTTATGGTTTCTGCTTTTGCATCTGGGCTCCCTGGTGGTTACAGGTTACAGAAGAACTAAAGTGTGCATACATTAATAACTGTATAAAGCCACAATGAATGTACCGTATATTACTCGAGTATAAGCCCAGATTTTCAGGTTCTAAATTAGCCTGAAAATGTAAGCTGGCTTATACTCGGGTCAAGTTCCTCCCAGGAAGCAGCAAGTGTTAACTTTTCTGGGCAGCAGGGCCTTTTGGGCTGGGGTAAATGGGCAATTGCCCCGGACCCTGACTCTTTAAAGGGGCCCACAGGGAGGGATCCTGCATGGCACCGCTTAAGTTTTTCTCTGTGTTTTTTTACAACTGCGCTGATTAGCAAGGTGAATAGATTGAAAACAATGTTGCTATTACCGGCAGCTCTGAAAGGGGAAGTCAGTGTCTTACTACAGCAGTCGTTTAACCTCCTAGGGATCGTGATGGACAGAAAAACCCATAAAAATGGCCCTGCATTGCTGCCAGGACAGAGACCAGGAGTGGGCAGCAGACCTAAAGAATAGAAGTTTCCAGTGAAATAGGCAGCTAACACACTGTGTATGGAATGGAGGCACAGCACACAGAGGTAGGAGCTGGTGCAGCCAGGAGAGCTCTGCTAGGGACAATAACATGGCATATTTGGTACTCGAACGCTGTATGGAATTTCTGGTAACCTCTCCCTACAGCTGTGGGTAAGAAGCCACGACAGGGCTCGGTTAGGGAGCAGGGGCTGTTGCAATGTCAATTTTGATAGGACTGGTTATACATTGCTAGCTGGGAAATTACAGGAGGACATGCCCCTAGTTTGCCCACCTGCCCCCTGCCACTAGACCAGGCTTCCTAATGGCAGAGAGTCATAAAGTGTTTGAATTTCTTTCTTTGCTGTTCCATTTAAAGGGTAACTTAAGCCTCAAAAAAATACAGAATCAGAAGGCAATAATGGTCATAATTTCTAACCTCGGCTTATACTCGAGTCAATCTCACGTTTTTACTTATTTTTCAGGTAAAAATAGGGACCTCGGCTTATACTCGGGTCGGCGTATACTCGAGTATATACGGTAAATTATTAGTCGCTGAATGATAAGTGGTTTAAAAAACAAAATGGTAAGAGAACAGTCCCTGTAAATGGCAAGAATTCTTTGTTTTTCAACAATGTTAGTAATGGAAACAACAGCAAATCTCAATACTTGTCTTGTTCTGAAAATACTGTTTGTTTCTAAGAGTAAGTGACCTTTTTTGCTAGAGTGAAATAAAATCTAGGAACAGTAGATACCTACCAATTGGAACCTATTTCGGCTGTTAATGTGAAAGCAGAGAAAGAAGTTAAGATTGTTCTGCTCATAATGCACCATTCTTACTGATCTTTGGCATGCAAAATGAATGGCATATCATTAATAACTGGCATATTATTAATAAATGAAAAAAAAATTGTATAATTACATAAAAGAATATACCAGCGAAAATATATAAACCTGCTGTACACATTATCACTAGGTGATGGCCGAACTATATAAAGTTCAGTCCATTTTGAACTTCGAAAGTTCGAATCGGACCCATTCAAGTCAAGGGGGGAGGATAGTTCGAAAAAAATCCGATATTTTACAGCTAAACAACAATGGGAAATACTGTAAATGGCTGTGGCCCTAGGAAATGGTCTGGGGAACATGTCAAGGAAATGGTCTGGGGAACATGTTACTATCTCCAAACTTGTTAAAACACTTCTAAAGTCAGGCACTTGTCGGGTTTTGCGCACGTACTTCGACGATTATCAAATGAACAAACGACCTCCTAGGCTTAGCGAATGATGGGTTGGATAGTGTAGTGGTTAAAGGCACCGCCTTTGACATGGGAGACCAGGTTTGAATCTTGGCTAGGAGGCGCTATACATGTTTGGATTATTATAATACCCTAGTAATATAATAACCATATAATAAACTAGTTTAATATAATAACCATATAAACCCTAGTATATGTATTGTGTATTATATTACTAGGTAATTATATGGTTATTATATTACAGGTAATTATATGGCTATTATATACTGGTTATTATATGGTCATATATTACTAGGTTATTATTTTTGTATTATAGGGTATTGATAATATAAAACCATAATAACCTAGTAATAAATAACACATTAATAACCTAGACATAATAACCATATGATAACCTAGTATATAACAATATTATATACTAGGGTATTACATGGTTATAATATTATAGGTTATATATGGTTATTATATTATAGGGTATTATAATAACCAAAATTTGTATAGCTGACCCCAGCCAGGATTCGAACCCTTGTCGCCCTGTCAAAAGGTGGTGCCTTTAACCAGTACGCTATCCAGACTTCGTTATATAGATAATATATTACTAGGTTATCATATGGTTATTATATGGGATTATTATGGTTATTATATTACTATATACAGTAATATCTCATCCATTAATGTAGGGCTGGATAGATACTGGTTAAAGGCACCACCTTTGACATGGAAGACCAAGGTTCGAATCCTGGTGGGGGGTGCAATACAAATTTGGATTATTATATACCCTAGTAATATAATAACCATATAAAAACCGTAGTATATTACCATATAATACCCTAGCAAGTAATATTGTTATATTACTGGGTTATCATATGGTTATTATATTACTAGGTTATTATATGGTTATTATATTACTAGATTATTATGGTTATTATATGGGGGGCGCTAGATGCAAGCTTTTTACCACATCAACGTTCTCCTTCGTTACACACCGGAAGTTAATTTTTACATCATGGATCCTATAGATGTACATCCGCAATGTGGTATATTATACAATGCAACAAATGTGAGGATTGCAATATATATTGAGAGAAACTGGCCAAAAAACGGCAAAAGAGGAGGAATTCCCAAGAGTAGCATCACCCACCATGACGAGGATAGAAAACTGTTTCCTCTGTAGGACACCATTTTTCACAGCCTGGACACACCATGAAAATTTCCAGTCCAAATCTTAAAGGGAAATTTCATCAAAGCATTTGAAGATAAAATGATCTTATTATTTGACTCTAAAACATTCCTTTCACATTATGAATAATTGACTTTTCACATCCTAGCTCCCCCTTATATATTTCTTTTTGTGTTTTGCCTTTTATCTTCTCTTCCCCCTTTCTCCCTCTTTCCTTACTCCTCCTCCTCCATCCTATTCTCATTACCACTTCCACTATTCTGTTATTCTCCTATTATATTACCTTTACAATTTCCTTGGTCTCATTTTGCTTCTTAATGGGTTTTATTTTTGTTGGTTTGTTTTTTGTCCTCCCTGTCTTCTTTCCCCCTTGCATTTTATTGACCACATCACTATTCTGTTTATCTCCTCTCATTTTATTGCCCTCTACACTTTCCTGGGCACCTTTTGCTCTTTACTTTTACCTTTTTTTTTCTGTCTCCCCCTTGTTGTTTTGCTTATCTTATTATCGTTTGGAACTGGCTTTTACTTTTTTAACCTTAGTTATAATCAGTACTGCTGCTGACTGATGAAGAGGGTTTAGCCCTGGAAAGCTTGTCAACTAAATAAACTGTTAGTCCATAGAAAAAGGATCACAGTACTCTTATTTTTACATCATGTATTGGACTAATACGACACTAGAATATTTTTTTAATTTGTGTGCAGGTTTATATTATCTGTATGGATACAATACAATGCAATGCTTTTAATCCAACACTTTTTGCGTGCGCGTCCCTTTTATGCACATGCAGAAGCCTACAGCACAGAGAAATTATCTATATTGCTACACTAAGCTATCTTAAGATTTGTTACATTCACACATTATTCTTTCTCTTTCCATTTCTCTCTTTCAGGTATGCAAGATGGGAACTGGGCAAATAGTTAAAGGTGAACTAAGTCCAAAACAAAAAAAAATATTATCTGATGCATGTACCTCTATCTTACTTTCTCAGAATCACATAGATCTATAACAATAAAAGATTTATGCATCGAATTTGTCCACTAGATAACCATCTCCCTTTTCCCCCCAAAAAACTTTAGTTTATTTTAGCAAGGGCTCTGGCACACATAGCTTATCAAATGCCAAGCAGGAGATAAATCAGGAGAAGCTAATTCATCGTATATCTATAAAACTCTTTATAACAACAACTAGTTAATGAATTGTACCAATGTGGTGAACCACAAGGAATGCAGCTTCCACATTTCCTGCTTAGTGAGGGTGCTTTATACTTGCCATACACGTAGTAATATACATAGTACTGCCAATTAAAATTGTAAACCTTTTCTGCATGACAGATATGGAATCAGACCAATTTTGAATGTTCATTGCATTCTTGACAACCACCAAGGATACACATTTAATGATTATGAACCATGGAGGAATCAATGGCTGTGTATCGTCCATTAATATTGCTTAATCTATGGGCACCATTAACTAGCTATTCACCACTGTTGGATTAAAAGACAGTATAGAATTAGAACTTAAATTTAAAAGAACCTCAAACTTTAGTAGGAGTTAAATATGCGTTAAATTTACCCTCAAACACAGAATAAGTTGTTAAACTAAATAGGTTTACAATCAATTGAAGAAAAAAATCTCAAAATTCAGACATCAATAAAAAATGCAATTATGCTCCAAGAGTTTGCACAATGTTTTATGCCCTCAAAAATCGTTTGCTAATTAGGACATGGACACAGAACTCCCGCATTCAAATTCTGTCGGAATCATTTGAAACTTTTTGATTTTGGAACGTCGTATTTCTATTAAATCTCGAAAAAACAAAGCTACTTCAGGGCTCCAAAATACCAAATCTACCTTTAAGGGTTATCTACTTTCAAGGATACCAAATCTACACTTCAAGGGTTACCAAGACTACTTTTGAGAGTTACCGAAAGCAGCCCTCTATATATGTGGAAAATATCTAGTGTGTAATAGACATGGACTAGAACTTGAACTCGAATCTGATTTCGAACGGACTCGGACTTCTTGACCTATTCCGGACCTGGATTTCTCGGACTTTCGAACTTTCGATAATTATCGAATTCGAGAATTGAATGATCTTCGAACGTTATGGGATAATTATTGAATGTTCGAATCGTTTATGCATAATTAACAAAAATCGAAACACGGGGAGCTCGAAAGTACAGCGCGTCAGAATAAAATGGATTTTTTTTTTTTAATTCAGGATATTCAAACGTGTTCCCCAGACCATTTCCCAGGTCCCACAGCCATTTACATTAAGTAAGCATATTTCAATTGTATTTCATTAGAACTTTTCAACTATTTGACTCCCATTGACTTTAATGGGTCAGTTTTCTAACTTTCCATATAGTTTGAAAGTTAGAAACGGACCAAACTTTTGGAAGTTCGGCCATCTCTATTGTGTAAGGGAAGTTGATTGTTATTTATATTTAGTGGTATGTGTTCCCTGACTATTTCCCAGGTCCCTGTGTCATTTACTAACTTACTATTTCTACCTTAAATTCGAACGAAGCTTTCAGATTTTCTAATTTTTTTCGAAAATCGAGCTAAACGGTTTTGAACAGCATAATGCTATTTATAGGTTATATACAAATATTTTTGTATTAAAGAATATTTTTGTGTAAAGAAAACCTTTAACTGCAACAAATCTATCTATCACTCTGTCTATTAGAAATCAGATCAGTCCAAATTTTAACATTAGTTACAGTAGGTTTAACAGTGATTCAAATTCTAATAATATTCTGCTCTCAGGAATCAGTTTTGAAAAGCTTTGCTAATCCCACCTGTGTTTGCAATATTTCAGTAAAACAGATGAGACTGTTTGAAACAGAAAAATGTACTGATTCAAACCTCTGGAAAACAATGCAGTCATCCACACCTAATTGAAATGAACTGTATCACTTATCCCCTTCTGTGAAACTACTTTACATTTTAAACAGTAACTGTTTTTTTCCCTTTTAGGTGTTGGCTTGGCATGGTGAAAAAGACAAAAATCAACAGAGGAAAATGTTGTTTGCAAACATTAATAAAGACTAAATTATTTTTTTTATACGCAAAGCACTTTTTGAAAAGTTCCTGAGAAACGGACAACAATAAAACTTAAAACTTATACATTATGCTTTTAAATAATAATTAACTACCCATTTTATTCCTACTGCACATACCCAGGTTACCCTTAATAGTTTGTTATTAATGCCAACACATCTGAAAAAAAATCTTACAGTACTCTGTATCAACTTTACATTAATAGACTTCTTTAATTGAAATTGAAAAGGGGGAGAAGCTGACATTAAATTTCTTTATTTATTGCTCATGTGTAGCTGTATAAACAGTATATTACTTTCTATTTCATATTGTTTTCTAAAACTAGGAGCACTTGACATCACTGCAATGCCTTATCATTTTATTGGTCTAGTATGTATAACATCTCAGCAATGAATTGTGGAATAGGGCAAAAACTGGAACTTCAAAGAAGCTAAATATATAAAGTAACCCATGAGTTAGTGATGATCTTCAAAACTCCACATTAATACCCTGTCTAGCACCTGTCGGTTACAGCTCAAGACATCTCTCACATTGGTCCCTTCATTTCACAGACCCTGCCAAAATTCTAGTTCACGCCCTTATCATCTCTCGGCTAGAATCTTATGCGTTTATCAAGCAACCGACTGACACCCCTCCAATCAATCTTTAACTCTGCATGCTGCCCTTTCTGCAAATCCCTCCAATGGCTTCCCATTACATAAAGGATCCAATTTAAGCTGCAACTTATCCTACAAGGCTCACTCTCCAATACAGCTCCCCATACATCTCTGATGGGATAAACAGATACTACCCAAGGCATAACCTCCACTCTACTCACAATCTTCTCCTCTCAGAGCTGCCCCTTGCTCGGAACTCCCTTCCTAGCTTTATAGTGTCAGTCGCCATCACTTCATAACTTCAAATGCAACCTAAAACTCCCTTCTTTCAGGCACAAGGCTATAATCTGGACCCGGACATTTACCCCTCATATTTAGCCATCGCAGTCCCGCTGTTATAGTCCACTAGTTATAGTTTGGGTATCAGTAATCAGGTTCAGTCATGAACCTGGTTTCGAAAAGTTCGGATTCGGTCGATGAATACAAAGGAATTTTGAAAGTTTGATCAAAAAACTGAATACTAGAAAATAAAAAAAATCTTAAATAAGATTGAAAAATCAGATGAGCTACTGCGTCCCAAGTTTGAAACTTCGCTGGTTTAAGCTCCCAACAGAAGTCCTGATCTGCAGACCCACTGGTGGATGGTCCCCACTGGGTTTGTTCATTTCTAATGCTCAATTTAATTGTTTTTAATTTTAATACTCAGAGAAAAGTGTGTAAAAGTGTGACCCACTGAGCCAGTTATAGCATATTTTAAACAGGTATTAATATAGAAAATTTGAACACTACCCTCTTTGTTAACAAAACTTTTCAAGTGATTTAATGCTTAGCAAGTACTACAGCTATACAGAAAAAAAAACTTTTTACAGGAAGGGCCAAAAAGACCTTCTGACTAACAAGCGTGGTTATCAGCCCAGAAGGACAAAGCTGACACCATGGTTACATGGTGGATGGGTACATAATGCCATAGATTCTTGTAAAAGTCATTCTGAATGAGAAAGCCAGTCGTATGACTAGCGAAACGTCTTCAAGAACTAAACTTCAAGTCCAGTTGATCTAATGAATACAACAGATATATCTGACACCATGTTAGCCAGAATACTAAACAATAGAATGTCCATAAATCACCTTCTTCCTTGGAAGACATTGATGGTTTATTGTTCACAACCCAGTTCAGATTTTAAAAATCTTTACTAAATACTATAGCACCCTCTACAATGCAGTGCAGTGGACCCAGGACAAATCTCTGCTGACATAGTTAGTTAATACTTGCAAGTGACAATCTATAGTAATACATCCCAATAATATTCAAAAATGTAATGCACTAATTCAGGCCCAAGAGTTGCATATGGCTATTAAGATGATGAAAGTGGTAAAGCCCCAGGTCCTGTGGCTTTACCATAGCCTGCTATAAACAATTCAGAAAACACTTGCACACCACTGTGATATGTATAATGACACCATGTTTGGGAAGGGAATCTTCCATAGGGACCTCTTAATGGCTAATACAATGCTACCCATTGCTGCAATTATTGACCCATATCTTTAATATCATATGAAATATTCACAAAAATGCTGATGATACATTTGGCAGAATTCATTCCTTTGCTAGAAAATAAAAGGGTGTTGTTCCATGAAGGCAAAAAATGGATATTGTTTAACAGATGCCGAAAATGCATTGATAGAATTGATTGACGATTCCTGGACCTTATCTTATGACACTTTTGTTTTCGAGACCCATTTATGGCAGCTATATGTAGCCTATATTCTAACACAAGGCACAAGTATCATCTATGGGGTATTCATCTGAATCATTTCCTATACGTATGGTACATTCCAGGTTGTCCTTTCTCTCATCTTTGATCTCTTTATGTATGGAATCTCTGGCTAGAAAGATTAGGGATGAGACCCAGATCCATGGAATCACAATGGCTATCAGGATTTTACAATCTCACTGTTTTCTCTGATGATCTATTCACAATAAAGGAACTCCAGACATCCCTCTACACAACTTTCCTATTTTGGGGGTGATCTTGGGATTTAGAATTCATTACTCTAAAATGACCATGTATTCAATTAATATACTTGCCCTGGAGGTGAAACACCCCATTTTTTCCTGTGTGATCCATTTCTGCCACTTACTGTACCTCTAAGGGGCTTCTGGCAAATGCAGGGGAGTTTCTCCCTCTCCCTCCCTCCATGCCCCCATGCTCCCCCTCCCTCTGGCTGCCTTCCAAGCATGGAATTTTAATACTGTCAAGAATGAAGATGCTGCTGAAACAGACCCATACCTAGACTTTGCTAGGTTTAAATGTGTCAAATCCTATCCTAAATATATTTACCACCCTCATTCTTTGGCTGCCTTCTGCTGCTCCTTCCGATCGCAAAAAAACAGCAGAAAGCCAGACCGCTAGCCATGTAGTGATTGGCTGTATTACCTACAGGAAAATCATTTTGCAGTATTTACATCCAGACAGTTAGGACCTCACAGATTTTGAGAAGCTTTGTCACTCTTCCCCAGGTGAAATAAATGGAAATGGAAATGGAAATAATAGCAGCCATATACAAAACATTAAATTAAGCCAGACATTTTTCTAGTTTGTCATTCATGCAAAAATGAAAGGAGTGGTTGTGGGATACTCCCGCATTTTCCTGGTTCGTCTGACTTCTGTTTTAGAGTATGTTTAGGGACAAATTTATTGGATAGCTATTGTAAGCTATTTACCAATCCCAAACCTTTAACTATCATACATTTATGATCTGTGCATAAAATTATGATCATAATCATACATTCATAATTTTGGTTGTAATTGTGTGGCTTATACCATACCATTGCTGTAGTTACTACTGCAAAGGTATTGTTTGTCTGAAAGATCATAAATGTATGATCAAAGCTGTAAATGTACAAAATCTTGCAGTAACGTAACTTTCCCATTACACAGGTTTTTAAATACGCCCTCTGTGAGAGATGATTCAAGCATGTTGGTGGAGCGTGGGGAGGTCCAGAGATTTTGGGCTGCCATGCACAGAACTAATAAATAGAACACTTAAGCCTTTGTACTTCCCACTTTAATAGGACCTTTCTGGGATATCCCTGTTGGGAAATAAAAAATCCACAGAATGTGTGCAACAGCCTAAATGCTGATTGCATCCACATGGAAGCAAGAACCCCCAACTACAGCTTGCCTTAGTAACACAATTTGGTGTATGTATATGTGAGAATGGCAAATGAGAAGCCTTTTACAAGGATCTATACCCAGTATGACAAAATTGGGGACCAGGATCTATAAGGTACCTAGGTATGAGACATAAAAAATGTCTCATAGTATACAGCAACACAACTAATAAAGTTTGTCTAATACTGGGTTGGTTTTAGACCTGCAAAATATGTGTGTGGGGGGTATAAACTCTTGGGAGAGATAGCTGGTGTTTTCACCACACCTTATATCTGTTCATTCATTGGCTGAATTAACAGCAGCACTTGAATTCCTTAAATGATTAATGTATTTATTAAATTATTAATAAAAAGATTTAAAAAATGCTTTAAGAAGTTATTTAAAAAAACTCTCTTAAGCGTTTGGTGTTTGTAAAAATAATCAGCTGTGCGTTGAAAACAGAAATTAGAAAACAGCAGCCCTAACCTCAAACTCTTAAAATCAGATTGCCTTATTATCTATGATGAAGCCACTGCCAATACAAAGATTAAGGCATGTCAATAAGATTATGTAAGGAATGACACTTATGTACTGTCAGTTAGTTAGAACTTGTAGTTTCTTGATTATTGGTCTAATATAAAAAAAACAATGGACTAATAGCAGATTTTCTTTAAGAGCACTCCTTTCATTGTCTTCTCCTTGTATATCCTACAAAAAACAGTAAATCTGAATAAACTGGATCTTCAAGTATCATCTCCATTTTTATGTTTTCATTCCCACACAATGCTAGGCCATTATCTGTGCTTCAAGGAAAGTGTAAAAATGTGGGACAAACAATGAATGAACAAAAAGCTTACTGTGTAATCAAATATCTGTCATAGATGATAAAAGGCATGGATGTATCTGTGTAATCATCAGGACTATTGTTGTGCCACTTCACTCCAAATGATATGCAATTATAAATTAGTTCAAAAATACTCAGTTTGGCGAACTCCTAACCAACTGTAACTAACAATACCATATTCCTAGTCTTTTGGGTATATTAAAGAAGTTGGTATATGTTATTCTGCTAGGTAAAAAGCAAAAATAGAAGACATTTGAAGAATATTTATATTATGTCATATAATCTTTTAATCTTTTTCAAAACCTTGAACTAGATCATTCTTTCTGTTCTTTCTGTGTTGAATTGATTAAGGAGTCAATGTGAAACAAAAAGCAGCTATGCTGGATACTCTAAATAGATATTGACTCTCTTTCTTCTCTCTCTCTCTCTCCCCCTCTCTCTCTCTCTTCCTTCTCTATCTCTATCTCTCTCTCAGTTTTAAATGTTCAGAAATACCTAATTGTGTTCCTTGAATCGGCTTTATTTACCCAGTGCGATGAGACAAATATAAGGGGTTAGAATCTCGATAACCAATATCGATAGGTTCATTCATTGCGCCAGCTGCCAGTTTCACAAAAGACACCCACGCAAATATTGCAATGTATTTAATAGCAAAGTTTGTGTACTATTTAAGCCTGCTTATGGCTGGCATTAAGTAGCGCTGGGGTACATTTCGAGGCGTAAATCCAGTATAAATCCCAGAAGTCACACTTGCCTGGAGCAGGTAAATGAGGCCTTGTGTGTCAAAAGGGAGCAGAGTGCGTTATAACCAGCTTTTCCGGGTATCGACTGTCAAGCATTGGCTGTCACCGTTGGGCCAAGACTGACAGTACATACCCAGAGAAGGCGTGACTTCCATTGAGGGATCAGCTGAACTAAAAGTAAGTATTTTCAGCGTGGGAGCATGGATTAAGTTAAGGTTAAAGCGTATCTAAGCTTTTAGGGGGGTAAGGAGGCTAAAAACACTGACTTATTTTTTGGCTGGACATGCACTTTAAGTCTCACATTAAATATAATCTTTGGGCTTAAAATGGGTAGAAAGGACTATACTAGGACTTAGAAAGCATTTATTAATTACAATTTTACTTTAAAAGACTTCACCACTCAGCCACCTTCTGCAAAATAAAATACACACATTATCCCTTTTCCTGGCTAGCATCAAGAGAAAATGGAGATTGTCTTTGCTGCCCGTATACTGTAGATCAGGTTTAAAAAATGTTTGTAAGATAGGTCTTATAATGATCTAACATCAACATGCTCCCACACACTACAGCTAAAACAGTACCGTGATTCTTGACTTACTGCATGAGGTAGGTTCATGGCAAATCACCAAATCAAATAACTTCCAACAACAATCTCCTGCTTAAAGGAGAACTAATTACCATCCCTACCCTCTGATTTCCTGAACTTAAAAGACATAAACTTCTAGGCTATAAACTCTGGGTTACGGTAGATCAGGTGAAATACTAACTTACTAACAATTTTTCCTCACCAGTAAAGTCCAGCGCTGGGATCTATCCAATTGGAAGATGCTTCTCATAGATGCATCTTCTCATAGGTCTTGTCACCAATAGAGTGAGCAGCACCAAGCTGGATGGAATGATGGGGAGAATACAGTAAGTTTTCCAGTTGATCTAACAAAAACCCTGGGGTGGCATCTTTTTAAAGGTGAGGGGGACAGGAGGTAAGCAAAGTTCTCCTTTTACTAATGCTGAATTATACCAAACAGAAGGTATTTTATTTAGAAATGTAAGGAAAACTAGCCAAATGTTTAAGCCATTGGCAAAAACTTTGTTTTTTTTATATGGCTGCATCTTTACATAGATGTCAAAGGCAGATACAGGGAAGAGTTTGTACTCATTGGCTGTAAATAGAATCAATGGATTCTATCAACCTGCTGAAATGCACATATGTGTGTAACTAATAGAGATGGTCGAACTATTGAAAGTTCGGTCCGTTTTCGAACTTTCGAACTATTGTAAAGTACGAAAGTTCGAAAACGGACCCATAATTAAAGTCTATGGGAGGCAAATAGTTCGAAAAGTTCGAGTCAAATACAACTAAAATATTAATGGTAACTAATGTAAATGGCTGTGGGACCTGGGAAATGGTCTGGGGAACAGTTTTCAATATCCAGGACTTTCGTAAAATCGATTTTACTCTCACGCACGCTACTTTCAAGTTTCGCGTTCGAACGTTCGAGGTAACATGGACATTTTACTCGCAGATTCGATGCTCGCCATGCTTTAATGGAGACTTTACTCGCAGATTCGATGTTCGCGCCTAGATACCATGGACATTTTACTCGCGGATTCGACCGTTCGAACGTTCGAACATTCGTAAATCATCGAAAGTCCGGGAAATACGAAAGTCCGGGTCCGAGAGGTTCGAGAAGTCCGGGTCCGTCGAACTCGAACAGTTCGGCTCGAACTCGGTGGTTGAGTTCTATGCCATCCCTAGGGGCATATTTATAAGGTTCGTTAACTTTTCGCGGCCGTTTTCGCGGACATTAACGCATAAATGCGTTTACCGCGATTTTATAAAAGTCGAAAACGGCCGCGAAAAGTTAACGAAGCGTTAACCTTGCGGCGGATACTTACCTTCTATTTATAAAAGCGGCGGTACTGGTTTCGCTCGGGTAGTATCGGCTGTTTTACTTCGCCACTTGAAGGTGGCGAAGTCAGCCGATACTAACCTCCGCGGCGCGATACTAACCTCCCGCGGCGGGGATGGGCAGGCAACCCGCGGCGGGTGGTCGCACCCGCCCCGGGAGACACGACCCCGCCCACACACCCCGCGGCGGCAGCGGCGAACCCCCGCCGCCGCTTCCCAGCAGCCCCTCCAACCCGTTCCCCGTCGCGGCAATTCGGAAGGGAGGTTAGGAGGGGCTGCCGGAAGGGGCCGCAGCAGGTGGTCGCGACCACCGCCGCGGCACCCCCTCCCCGGCAACCCCCCAAACCCCCCCGCCCGGCCTGTCCCAATTTTTAATACTTGCTTTACATTAACCAATCAGATTTCAGAACTTTCCAGAAATCTGATTGGTTAATGTAAAGCAAGTATTAAAAAATTGACCAATCAGAAACGGATTATGGATTTCTGCAAACCTATATAAAGAGGAGCTTTCCGCCGCGGAACTCAGATGCCATCGCAGTAGATGGCTGAAGAAAGAAGAAAGAAGCGGCTGGCAACATCGGCTCCGCTGAGGCCGGCGGTTGCCAGCAGGCTCACTGGCGGCCGCAGTGAGTCTGCCTGGCATCGGCGACCTGAGTGGGTTGGTGTCGCCAGCCGAAGACGTCGCGTCGGATCAAGACGCCGGCAACATCGGCCTCTGAGGTCGCCGGCGCCCGCCGGGGGTACCCCCGGCGGCCGCAGGGGACCTCTCGGGGGTCGTCGGCCTCGGCGGAGCTGGTGTGCGGGACTGGAAGAAAGAAGACGTCGCCCAAGGGCTCTTTTAAGAGCCGCACTGGGGGTCCCGGTTTCAGCTGGGGACCCCCGCCAAAGGCACTTGTCAGTGCCGCAAGGGCCCTTATAAGGGCCGGGGAGGGGTCCCGGTTCGAGCGCGGGACCCCTTAAGTCCCAAAAGGCCCTTCTCAGGGCCCCATGGGGAGGCTCCACCCCCCAGCGGCTCCCTCCCGTCCCCCTCCCCGGGAGCGGCGGGGCGGGGGCTTGGAGGGGTTGCGGGGAGGGGGTGCGGGCGGGTGGTCGCACCAACCTGCTGCGGCCCCTTCCCGGCAGCCCCTCCTAGCCTCCCATTCCGAGATTGCCGCGAACGGGGAACGGGTTGGGAGGGGCTGCTGGGAAGCGGGGGGTGTGGGCGGGTGGGCATATGCCCCGCCCCCTTAGGACCGGCGTCGGGAAGGGATTTTAAGTCCTTAGCGGCGATACATAACAGTATCGCGACGAAGGGACTTAAAATTACCGCAGCACATCGCGGCCGCGATAGGTATCGCGGGAATAGCGCTCGTGTTCTAAATACGGCGATAGCGCTATTTTCGCGCCCGCGATGTGCGGCGGTAATTTTTTTGCGCTAACATCGTTTCTTATAAATGCCCCTAAGTGTTCTATTCCCTGAGACAGTAAAATGTAATGATTAGGACTGGACTAATAATTAATGGTGTTACTTTAATACTTAATACTCTAATCTTTAAATATCCAAAGTTAAAAATGTTTTATCTATCAGGAGCTCACAAAGGAGTGTTAATGTTGGTTGGAAAGTCCATAAAGTCCTAGAGACTTGAAATATGGAGAAAAACTGAATAATTGAATAGTGAATGAGAAGCTAAAATAGCAAATGCATGTTTAAAGCCTTAAAGGGAATGTTAACCCTTTTAATCTAAAGATCATTTTGGGGTGGACGTGCCCTTTAATCTTTTTACAGAATAAAAATATTTTAATATCTAAATTAAGGCAACTGTATTTAAGAATATAATAAATAGCACAAAGTTGAATTTCCAAGTAAAGCTGATATGTTAGCGCAAACCATACATTAAGTTGAAGGAACCTCTGTTCAGCTGTAATTGTGAAATAGACATCCCAGCTGGCCACTCCATTTTCTTCATTGGGATTAGTAGGTGAATTTTCATTAGTTTAATAACTTAATTGTTGTTGAAACCCAATTCTTAATTCATACAGTCAGGGGCGTTACTGCAAGCCCCCCCCCACAAGATTGGAGGCCAGGTCCCTCCTCCCTCCACAATAAGCTGTTTTAAACAGTGATGCATCTATGAATGAAACATACCCGATCAGCTGTTAAAAAGACCGGACCTTCTGGTTCGGTTCCGGAAGTTTGGGTCCATTCTTTAAACAGCTGATCATGCATATGTTTCCTTCATATGCGTGATCAATGCATGAGGGCATAATGGTACTAGCCAGTCAATCACATTAGTCATTTTAAATGCTTACATCTTTGGATTGGTTGGTAGTTGACAAAACTGAAACATATCCTGTGGTTCAGCTAACACCCCCTCCTTGGTCTTTTGATATATGTATGCATGTATGGTATGTATATGTTTATTTAATATTGTGCCACTTGCGGATGCAGCGCTTGTTACTACAGTATTAAAATACAATAAAGTCATACAAGGGGGATAAATACATATATGCGATTCAGTACATTTTAAGGTTGCAGGTAAGTATGTGCAGATAACTAAAACAGGTACATATATATTCTAAAGATATTTAGAAAATAACTGTAAATATACCTATTACTGTGGGTTGTGAATGCAAGTTACAGTCTGCATTCCCTCTTGCAGTTGAATTGCATCAGTTGGTATAAGGATGGCTTTCTCCCAACAAATGCTAAAATTTCAACTATATCTAATGCCAATTATGAAAAAGTAAGATAATAAAACTGACTTTACTATTTAAGCATACAAAATTTGAATATGTCTAACATGTTAATTTATTTAAATGTTATTTAATATTCTGTATCCAAAACTTTGTCCTACTTTCTGTTTAAGCCCCAGGAATTGAACACTGTGAAAAAAAAATTCACTCACAAGGGATGAATAAATCTTCAGAAAACAATTCATGATTAGATGGATAAAATCTTCTGACAGCTATTTCAAAACAGTACAACTTCTCATACTACCTTGCTAATTATATAATGACTTAAATGTAATCATTTTATGTGGGTTTAGCTTGAAAAGAATGAAATTGAATCCCTAGCACTGTGGTTAATCCATTTGAATTCTAATTCTCCAAATCAGAACAGCACAAACCATAAACTGCCTGGTTTCCCCCAGAATGAGCACGGCTACTTAGCTTTTTCTCACTGTGCATGGATTGAAATCCAGGCTTAAAAGAAATAATAAGGGAAATTTTCACAACGGTATCAAACAATGGATTCTACAAATAAGGCAGATCGTCCAAGAAGAGGGAGAAATACCCCTGATGTTACAAATGAAAACACAGAAGTATGAATATTATAATGAAAAGAATTATTTCCAAACCTATTTAAGGTGAAATGGTTTGTCCAACTCTTTTTTTTTTTTTTTAACTTTGAACTATTGCAGAATTACAAGTGGATTTAATATACATCTTGTGGGTAAGACAAATAGTAGGAAGCTGGAGGCCATTTTAGAGCTAAAGAAAATTTCTAATGTTCTAATGTGTTTTATTAGTGTAATGTTCTATTACTGTAGTTGGCAAATACCTCTTTTATGTGCAAAGGTAGGTAGATAGGTAGGCATCACATGTAAGGTGTAAAGGTTAGATATAAATGAAAGGTTCAAAATAGATTGCAATAGATTTCTCTAATTAGAAGTTTTTTGTTTATAAGCGCTTGAGTCAACAAGAAAACTTTCTTCTGCTTATTATAGCTCAATGATAATTAAACAAACATTAAAACAATTGTTTTAGGAGCCCTCTTCCTGACCTGGCACATACCTGTTCCTCTCCCATATACAGATCAGATAATGCAAATTTTCTAACTTATCTATAAGATTATCTATATGATTAATATGAGATAACTGCAGAAGAACAATTTTACTTTGTTTCATTGATTATTTATCAACAGTAAGTACCAATAGGGTTTTCTTCACATGCCCAGAGACCAGTTCAACTTACTCATATTGGAGTAGAGTTTGAGGTGCAGAGCAGTCCATTAGTAGATACGTGTTTTTTGACTGATCATCTAATGATCACTTTCACAATCTTTTTCTAGCATGTATACATAGCCTTAGACAAGTATCTAATGAGCATGCCCTACGTGCAACAGATGCTGTGTCACTCTGGGCATAGCTACTCATTAGCAACACATGATGCGTAGATGGGAAGGGGCCAACAAATAAGATTAGGTCTTCATAAAAACCACACACAAAAAGCCACATGTGGAACTCTGTTGTTGAAACAAGGCCAAGCAACTCAACTATGCATAAAAAACATAAGAACCAGGGTGCTGAAAAATAGCAGCTCTGGACTTATGAGTCAAAATGTTAAATATTTGGCTTTAGCAGAAGGCAGTTTGTTCTCTAGACCAGTACAATAATAATTGATTCCATTAAACTGTAAAGGATGTTCTTTGTAAGTACATTTCTGATAATGGAGTTGGGAATTTGGTCAGAATTACTTTTCCCCTTAAAGTATCATTCAATACTACCAGGGAGTAGAGATGGGCGAACTTCCTAAAGTCGAGGGTTATCGCCGAATTCGAGGGTTACCAAATACCGCATTTGAGGGTTATAGATCACTAAAGTCGAGGGTTATCGGCGAATTGAGGATTCCTGAACGCCTCATTCTAGGGTTATGGAGCAAAGTCTAGGGTTGTCCATTCAAAAATTCTAATGTTCAATAATTATTGGAAAAAGGTCTGACTGGATATGAGTAGAGATGGCCAAACTTTCGAAAGTTCGGTCCGTTTTCGAACTTTTGAACTATATGGAAAGTTCGAAAGTTCGAAAACGGACCCATTAAAGTCAATGGGAGTCAAATAGTTCGAAAAGTTCTAATGAAACACAATTAAAATATCAATGATAACTTAATGTAAATTGCTGTGGGACCTGGGAAATGGTCTGGGGAACATGTTCGAATATCCAGGACATTCGAACAATCAATATTACTCTCACTCGCTCTATTTCAAGCTCATTCGCGCCTAGATACCATGTACATTTTACTTGCGGATTCAATGCTCGCGTGTAAGCTTTAATGGACACTTTACTCGTAGATTCGATGTTTGCGCCTAGATACCATGGACATTTTACTTGCGGATTCGATGCTCGCATATAGGTTTTAATGGACACTTTACTCGCGGATTCAATGCTCGCGTTCACGCCTAGATACCATGGACATTTTACTAGCGGATTCGATGCTCGCATATAGGTTTTAATGGACATTTTACTTGCGGATTCGATGCTCGCGTATAGGTTTTAATGGACCCTTTACTCTCGGATTCGATGCTCGCGTAAAGGTATAATAGGCATTTTACTCGCACATTCGAACAGTCCAACATTCGATATTTATTGAAAGTCCGAAAATATTGAAAATCCGAGTCCGGGATAGTTCGAGAAGTCCGAATTTGTTAGAATTTGAATAGTTTGACTCGAACTCAGGTTCGAGTTCGAGTTCTAGTCCATCTCTAGATATGAGTTTACTTTGCAGCAGGACAAAAAAAAACAAACATACAGCCAATATCATTCACAACTATCTTTAGTGTAAAGAAGAACAAAAAGTCATGGACGTAATGGTATGTCCTGCACAGAGCCCTGATGTCAATATTATCGAGTATCTAGGATTACATTAAGATATTGAAAGATTTGAGGCAGGCAACATCCACTGAAAATCTGTGGTTAGTTTTCCAAAATGTTTGGAACTACCTTCTGAGTTCTTCTAAAAAACTGCATACAAATACCTAGAAAGATTGATGCTGTTTTGAAGGTAAAGTGCGTTCACAACAAATATTGATTTCATTTAGGTTTTCCTTCTTCTCTTGTTCGAGAACATTTTCCTTTAAAGGGTAACTGTGGTCTCAAATTCTTCCAAACTAGTAAGAATTATATAAAAAGCCTTCCATCATACCTTCATAATAAAACCTAAATCACATCTCTAGATAAAATTTGTAAAAAGTTATTGCTGGAGAGGTTAAGCAAAATGGCTTCCTGCTTAAACACTTTCTGTTTTCAGCCATGTGACCAGCTTGTAGTCACGTTACCAGCATTAATAGGCTCTCCTTCTCAACTGTCATTCCCCCCCTCCTCCAGGTTCTTCCTGATTTCCCCAGCATTAAGTCTTAACTGAGCATGCTTCTCCCCTGGGGCGGATGGGCGGGGCAGAGATTAGGTGATGTCACTCAAATTTCTGGAAGCAGGAAGTTTGAACATTCATCCCAATATAATGTCACTCAGGCTCCAGCCAGAGATGTGATTGTCGGCTCATTTTAAAAGAAATACTGCAGGCTTTCATTTAACCCTAACTTGTTTTGATACCACAGTTGCCCTTTAAGTCTGTGCTGATCATTGTAACATTAGGTCCAGTATACAAAGTCTTCAGTTAGTTCCCCTACAAAGAAATCTATTCACGATAGAGGACCAATGCTTTCTCTACTTTTTCATTAGATGTGTGCGAAGACATATGAATCTATAATTATAAATTGACATAAAATGTAATTGTGTGCACTACGTTCCAATTTTCCATTTGTTTCCAATACTTGTGCTGTAGGCATAGGCCTGCTTAGTATGTTTTTTAACATAGAGGGAACACTGTTCAGGGCCAATATAATACTTGCACTCCCCGTAGGTAAAGGTTATTCTTAAGAAGCATATACTCCTTGGGAGTTTCAGTGCTTTGAAATTTATTATACAGAACAAAATTTTAGTGAGACATTTGGCATGACATAAAATGAGAAAAGTGGTCAAGGGTCTACATAATTATTCATGTCAGTTTTGCTATAAGAGAAATGCTGAAATATTCTCTGAACTTGGCTCTCCATATGTTATAAAAAGGTGAGATATTCTATGTAGGAACTAATTGGTTAGCAACAGTAATATCCAGATTTACTGTATTGGTTCCAACATCACACATAGCTAGGGGGCTGATGTTCAGTTTCTAGCAAAAGCTTTACTGATAAAACATAATTCACTTACATTTCTTTCAGCTTACAACAATATATCATTGCTTTTTAATGCTTTACACTTTATTTAAAAAAATATTAAATTGAACACCTGCAATTATAATTGTTCAAGAATTCACTTAGTGTTTGAGGGATTCAAACATTTGTGTTTATGGACTTTGCTAATTATTATATTTGTAATTTGTTCATTTTTCAATCACACAGCTAGATCAGCAATTTATCTTTATATTGATCCACAGAAAACAAAACAGCCTTGAGCAAAGTTTTAGATTTTTTTCTACAATGGGGAAATGTTCCATACAAACTCCCATCTGATTCAAGTAAAATATCATAAATGCTTTTACACAACAAAATCTGGCATGTTGTTCACATGGGGAGTCATTTTTTTTTTTGAATGACTGAAAAAAAAAAAGTATAGTGATAATTATTTGTGCACAGTGCCAGACTGGCCCAGAAGATTACAGGGGAATCCCCTGGTGAGTCCATAGCCCATTCACCCAAGAAAACAGAGAAAACAGCTCAAATCTAAATACAGAGCCAAAGGGACAGTAAGAAACACTGGTTGTGCATATGTATGTACAGTGGATTTTTATTAAAAACAAAAAGCCAAATCATGTCTGAACTTATTTTACCTTTATAACAAAATTAAAATCTATGCAAAGAATCACTAATTTAAGCATGCAATTGGAAATTGCATCAACGATTGTTAAAGGTACAATATTGCAAGATAGCGATACTGCACCTTTATAAATATGGCCCTTAAAGGGGAAGTTCAGTGCAAATACATATGCTTTTCAGAAAAAATAGCAGTATTTTTTTACCCCAATGACCTTCATCTGGCAATTCAGCATTTTGTCTGTATATAAATAAATGCAACCGAAATACTGACTTCCTGTTTGCAGGACCCCTAGTTGAGACTGTTATGGTCTTGCCCTAGACCCAGCGCCTGGGTTGATTCAGTTGCTCAGTAGAGATCTGAGCATCTTTGACCCATCCAACAGCCAATCAGTAGAAATTACTGTTAGGAACATTCCAAGGATGTGGTGCATCCTGGGAAGAAGAAGGACTGTTAGAACCAGAAATGTCATCTCACTAATGTCAACAGCAGGGAACAGCAAAGTGTATTAAATCAACAGATTTTTCAAAATGGGAGAGAATGTGTAGAATAACTAAGTATGCATTCCACAAACTAACAATTTAACAAATATTGATAATTTCCACCTAACTGTCCCTTTAATGTGTCACGAGAAAGACATAACATGATTATTTTCCTTTGAAACCATCAGAACCTTCCGCTCAAAATTATCAGAAACCATTAGGACCCAGATATACCCATCTACTGTTAAGTGAGGTATGTCCAAAAGAGGTCTTCACTGAAAATTTTGGCTAAAAAGTGATACCCCATGGTTAATCCTGTCCAAATGTTCAACCACCACCATGCTTTACTGTTAAGTCAATTGGCCTTGTTTCCATACCAGAGGTATGGATTTTAGTCTGCAGTTCTTCCATGAAGCTCTCTTCTGGTCACACCTTTCTGAGAATATGGATCCAAAAGTGTTCTGAGCTGATGGCTCTGCATGACATCGCCAAATTTTAAAGGTAAATTAGCACATTTTGCTTTTCTTCTGACACACTTTGCTGACCTCTATGTCTATGGTTCTTAGGACCATATTTATAAATGCGCTGTATTGCAAGTTAGCGATACCATACTTTATCATTAATGTACATCAGCGGGCACAAATGTACATTCATGATCGTTCATTTACAGCAAATGTTTGCTAATTAACCACACTGACGATACATCAATTCAATGCAGTAGTGGTTCACAAGAAGAGGCAGCCACTGGATGATCAATAGCTTAACCATAATAAGTCAATCAATCAAATAACACATTTTCACATTCTTCCACATTCCAAATTATGCAAGAGATGGAATTGCAACATAAGCATTCCTTCTGTTTGTCTCCCCATTTATATTGTAGTACTATAACTTTTTACAGCCTTATGGTTTAAGTGTATTATTGTAAACTTAGCATTGTAAGTCTTTTATTGAATATAATTCACATGCCCCAAGGTTACACAGTGACTCATGCAGTCTATGCATAAACATCATGAGTCAGCCAGTGGTGGGCAGCTAGATTATGTTCACCTAAAGCACATCTGTTGCCAAGAAACAAACTGTATGTTAACAGAGTACTATGACTTTTGTACTCTATTGGTAAGACTGCTAAGTCTGTTTTAAAGCACTTATATGTGAGCTTTAATTCTGTGTTTTATTCATAGAAACTAAGTTTATTACTGGCAGCCATATAATAGTAGTTTTATTTAATGCTCAGATTGGATTATCACAAAGCTCTCCCAAAATAGTTGTATTGCTTGGCCTGGGACTCAGAACTTGATGGTATTATCTCAGTCCCACAGTGTAAATTCATAAATGGAGATCACACTGCAACAAAAAGCGTTTATAAAGGGTTTCAGAGACCCTTCACTTCATTGAGAATGTGAACCAATGGCCATAAATGTTTTTACATTATACTTTACAAGAACACATTATGGTAGCTCTTATTCACGTGTATAAACATGCCATATATACTGTATAAAGAGAGGCAATATTGGCTAGTGGACTAGTTGTTAGAATTTACACATACTGTACAATATACAGCTATGCATGTCTCACCCAATTCAACTGTCAGATCTGCGTACACTACAGCACACTAGCAAATGGCTCCTGGGACGTAAGAGCAGTTATTTTTTTAGTCATATGTCTGGAACACAATACCATAGCCATGATCAGTCTCAGTCTTGCTGAATTATCTTATTGAAAACCATTTTGTATTAAAAGAGCTTCCAAACAGGCTGCTTCTGCCATCTCTTCCACTCATTTCCCCAGTCTGATTCACCTCTTTCTTTAACATTGGCTCAAGCCAGTGGAAGGAGCAGGAAAGCTTTTTGATAGCTCACCCCTCCTTTTTTTTCTATTACAAAATGGGAGGTAGAAGTACTGTTTCTTACATCCCAGTATAAAATAGCTTGAAAGGGCTGTTTTGGGACCTATAGTACCTCAAAATGTACACATGCTAACTAGAAACACAAATTATCAACCAAAAGAGTTCTGAAGATTTAACTGGCCTAGTTCAACAGTGAGACCATGGAGAAAATCATATCCTCCCTTGTCTAGCTTAGTTAAAAAAAAAAAAATTGTTTATAACAAAATGAGTTCTTATTCAGATACTAAACTGTGTCCTCTCTAACATAGCCATAGACATATCAAATCACTAATGGGACTTGCAAATCATTGATTTCCTGCTTTTGAAATATGCTAAATTATTTTATATCTCCTGAACTACCAATCAAAAGGATTTAGCCTAATGAAGTACCCTACTAGCTAATATTTCTGGCTTTTTGGGACTCTAGAAGCGTAAATAACATCTTCCCTGTGCTACATTTTTCAGAATAAGTTAAATAAGCAGAAAACAACCCGTTCCTCTAATGCAGCCAAACCAGGAATTAGTATAATGCTATCTGAGAAGAGCAGGTCAGCCAAGACAAGTAACAATGCCTCCAAACTAACAATTTCCCTGTTTGTTTATACAGGATGTGCTATACTGTTCTATACTGTAAGTATAAATGATGTCTCCATGGTTTCAGAGCCATGCACAGAAAGAATAAAGTAATATGGAAAAATAATTATGCAGAAAGTAACTGATTGGAGAATCCTTTGCATAATTAACACTTTAGCTGCTTCCATTCCAATAGTTGGAGGCTCATAAAAATAAAAATATCAAATACAAATTTATAAAAATTGCAAATAAATAATCAAACTTTTAAGGATATGGCTAAAGTCACAAGGGCAGCAGTTTCCGCATATTTAATTTAACCTTAATTTAAACCCTTCATTCATATTAAAGGATTTTTTTTTTTCTGAAAAAAGAATGTTTCTGTAAGCATGCTCGTTTATTTAAATGCATGCTGCACATCACAACAAACTACATTATTATATATCTGTTGTATTCAATTAGATCAACTGGACTTGAAATGTAGTTCTTGAAGACGTTTTGCTAGTCATCCGACTGGCTTTCTCAATTCAGAATGACTTGTACAAGAATCTGTGGCAATTATGTACCCTGGAAAATCCCAATTAGCATATCACAGCCAGGTGTTAAGGGTGTGATTAGATAGTGGCTAAGAGGTGTTATAGGAACGCCCAGAGTAAGGTGTTAAAACAGCATTGTACATGGCAGACAGTTGGTGTCGAACCCCCCCACCTCTATTTAGGCTTGGTTTCTTTATTTTCACATAAATGGCCTCCTTAACACCTCTCTTGAACCAGTCACGTTCCTTCGCCAGTATGTTAACATTACAATCTTCAAAGGTATGTCCTTTATCCTTAAGATGCAGATACACGGCTGAGTCCTGACCCGAGGAATTGGCTCTTCTGTGCTGGGCCATACGTTGATGCAGTTGCTGTTTGGTCTCCCCCACATACAAATCAGAGCATTCTTCACTGCACTGCACCGCATATATGATGTCGCTTTTCTTGTGTTTTGGTATTGGGTCTTTCGGATGTACCAATTGCTGCCTCAGTGTGTTGTTCGGTTTAAAGCAGACAGGGATACGATGTTTTTTGAAAATTCTTCTTAATTTCTCGGAGACCCCTGCTACATATGGGATGACCATGTTCTTTCTCCTGTCTTGCTTTTCCCCTTCACTGTTGGTATTCGTGTTCTTTTCTTTCCTTCTACTTCTTTTGACAAAGGCCCAGTCTGGATATCCACAAGTTTTAAGGGCTCCTCTGAGATGTTTCATTTCTTTAGCCTTCGCCTCTGTGCTAGTGGGGATGTTCTCGGCTCTGTGTTGCAGGGTTCTGATGACCCCCAGCTTGTGATCTAAAGGGTGGTGGGAGTCAAACATCAAATACTGATCTGTGTGTGTTGGTTTTCTGTAAACCTCTACTTCCAGTTTACCATTTTCCTTAACTTCTACCAAGCAGTCCAAGAAAGCCAGTTTGTTGTTTTGTACCTCTTCCCTTGTGAATTTAATGTTTTGGTCTACCGCACTATAACACCTCTTAGCCACTATCCTATCACACCCTTAACACCTGGCTGTGATATGCTAATTGGGATTTTCCAGGGTACATAAGTGCCACAGATTCTTGTACAAGTCATTCTGAATTGAGAAAGCCACTCGGATGACTAGCGAAACGTCTTCAAGAACTACATTTTAAGTCCAGTTGATCTAATTGAATACAACAGATATACCATGACCTGGATGAATGAGAACCTTCACAAGCATACATTATTATATGCATTAATGCTCCTCTCCCGCTTGTAGACAGAACTTCACTTAGCCTTAAGTACAGGTACCATATTACCCAGCCACAATAACTATTAACAATATTTATTGAGCAGTGGGAATAAATAACCTTAACAGCCTCCCCTGTTCTTCCGTTCTTTACCCACAGTAAAATAATACGGAAAACACCCCCCACACACACAAAGAAAAACCATGAAAACAAATATTTCACATACTGCAGATCTAAATGAGGTAATTTATTTGAAATTGTTATAATTTTGATACTTATTAAACCACTGTTAAATAAATACAGAAAAAAGGGAAATTTTGTATTGAGTTGCTTATTGTAAATTATTTTTTTCATGCAACTTATTATTTTTAATGACATCTATTGATAAATGGACCATTTAGCTGATGTTAGTTTCACTCATATAAATGAAAGTGAATACAGAATGTGCAGTACACACTGTAATCAATGCCCTCATACTTAAATGCCTATTAATAAACCAGTATAGTCTCCCTTTAATCATGCAGGAGAAGTCTAATCAATCTACATAGAACTGGTGTTTTCATGCTGAGAATGAAACCATCAGGGGAATAACTAAAGCAAAACATCATGTGGAGGAACCATGAGTTCTGCACACTCATTGCAGATTCATTTTAAAATATACTGCTTCTGCCACACTTATCTTACCTGGGGTGAAATAGTAAATAGGAAAACTAGACTACAGTCCTATATATACCACTGTGTTAGTCATAAGTGATAACAAAGGTTCGTAATGGCCATGACAGAATATTCCCAAAACGTATCTTTATCAGTAGTTTATGGAAGCATTGCTACTTTACTATTTTGTAAAACACATTTGTGGTCCTTAAAGTTCATGTCCACCCTTAAAACATAATAAAACAGTCAATTGTCACTTACCTGCCCCCAACCCCAACCGATTTATTTTGCACCTTGTTACCTGCATTACTAACCAGATATTTAGGCAAAAATCTTTACCAGAAAGGAATAGAACTTATTATTATTAAATATCTGGCTACAAATTCAAATTATTAACTGGCAAAAATAGCAATTGGGGTCGCGGGCAGATAACTGACAGGTCACCATTTTTTTGCTTTAAGGTTGGACATGCCATTGAAAGGCCTCAGTGGTGGGCTTATTTTTGATAGCATGTGGTTGCAAAATACCACCTGGACAGGGGCACTTCAAAGAGGAACATAAACTGAAACAAAATTCCTCTGGTGCTGCCCCTTTTGCCATCACTCCTTATGGGTGAGGTGGCGGCACAAGCATAGATTCTATTGCAGGGGTAGCCAGGGCCCTGAGAAATTTGCATCATGGATGGGGCACCCCTGCACACGTTATTGAATAGACTGCAGAACTGTGCATGATGAAATTTTATTGGGAAGCTTACCATCTTCCCTTTTGTTTGACTGTGTGTGGGACCCACGCAGTTTTTAGTAGATGGCCTTTTGCTTGTTGCATTTTTTTTCCGCATTAAGTGTCCTCTGTATGATGAGTCTTGCACACGCAAATCAGTGCAATTCATTTTAAAGGAATAGTTCAATACATTAAAGTAATTGTTCACTTGTCAAGTTAACTATTCCTTTAAAATGTACATTTGCAGTTATGTTACCTAAGGCTGAATATCAAACCGGAACTAGAAAGCTATTGCCAATTTGCAGTCTGATCTGATTCATACCATTTTATATACAATACTTCATTTCTGTGGGGGAAGAGGAGTAGATCTATTTGCTGCAATAAACATACTGTAGGGTTCTATTTCTAAACCCATATCGATAACTCAGTTTTTTCCCGCCACATTAGCATTTTATATTTCAGCTGTAAAATAACAGTATTAAAATCGAGAGTTGTTACCTTATATTGGTCACACAGTGTGGCTATAAAATACTACATAGTGTCATACTACATAGGATGATACAATACTACATAGTAACAGTATACACAGTTTGTATTTTGTGACATGTTCTAAATAACCAACATGTATGCAAGATACAGATGTTTGACAACCCCATTAAAGTCACTGTATCACAATTTTTGCACCTTTAGAAATTCAGCCCATAATGTGGACTGTAATTATTAGCTTTTCAAATCATATAGAACAGATTAAAATATTAAGTAAAGTAGGAAAATGTACTAGTCAAAACACCCAGCACTAAGTTAGCACTATAATGATATTTAGTTGTCAACTAAACAGCATTGCACTTAACTTAGGATCTTTTCTATTTCTTAGTGTAAAATAACTTAAAGAACACATCATCGGATCGGATGGGAGGCATGTGACTTTACATTAAAAATATCTGTACTGTCTGTATAGTTAAAAATGGATAGCACAGTTTGTAATAATAAATATAAACATAAATATATCTGTTCTTCCTATATATTTATCTATCATTAAGAAATAGGGAGGGGATTGCACTTTATTAAAGAAGGAGAAACACTATGCAGTGGAAATAGGGCAGGATCTAGCCTTAGGTGTCTGTTAATACAGATACTGATCTACTTGTCTAGTGAAGGAAAAAGAAAAAGATCAAGATGAGAGCAATAAAGATTTAAGTTGAGTCTCTGAGGTTTATGACTTTTATTTGTTAAGAAACAATATGTAAAATACCTCAATAGGTAAAATACTGGTTGTAGAAAAAAGATGCATACATTTGCTTAAAGGGCATGCTGTAGTGTGACTACAGGGGCCTGCCCACCTCCCTGCACGATTCTCTACCTCATCCTGTTTCACCTCATTGTGTCGCAGTGGCAAAAAAAAAAAAAAATCTACCTATCTATCTATCTGTATGTCTGACTATCTGTCTGTCCCTCTGTCCGTCTGTCCGTCTATCTATCTGTCTGTCTATCTGTCTGTCTATCTGTCTATCTTTCTATCTATCTATTTATCAATCCGTCTGACTGTCTATCAATCTATCTATATATCTATCTATATGTCTATCTATTAATCCGTCTGACTGTCTATCTATCAATCTATCTATCTATCTATCAATCCGTCTGACTGTCTATCTATCAGTTTGTCTGACTGTCTATCTAACTATAAATCTATCTATCTATCTATCTATCTATCTATCAGTCTGTCTGACTGTCTATCTATCTATCTATCTATCTATCTATCTATCTATCTATATATTATTATTCTATCTAGCAATCATCTGACTGTTCTATCTATCTAGGCTAGCTATTCTATATATCTATCTATCAATCCGTCTGACTGTCTATCTATCAATCTATCTATTTATCTATCAATCCGTCTGACTGACCTATCTATCAATCTATCTATCTATCTATCTATCTATCTATCTATCTATCTATCTATCTATCTATCTATCTATCTATCTATCAATCCGTCTGACTGTCTATCTATCAATCTGTCTGCCTATGTCTGTCTGTCTATATCTTCATGTTAGGATGTCAATCTTGCTATATCTACGGTATCAGATAAAAATGCTTGTTTTATGAGGATACATGTTAACCGGACCCATATTTTTTATGTCACCCCTTTTCACTACACTACCCCTTGTCACTACACTGGGCATTGATATAAAAGCAGTGACATAAAAGAAATGGGCTAAATAATCCTCTCATTTTAAATGTCTTAAATTCTATTTACATTTATATAAGATATCTATCTATCTATCTATCTATCTATCTATCTATCTATCTATCTATCTATCTATCTATCTATCTATCATCTACCTATCATTTATCTATCTATCAATTATCTATCTATCCAACTATCTATCTATCTATCTATCTATCTATCTATCTATCTATCTATCTATCTATCTATCTATCTATCTATCTATCTGCCATTCTATTAGTAGAAATTTACTCCTGAGTCACAAAGAACTTTGCGATGATAAATGTTTGCAAACCTCTTGTGTAATGAAGTTCAAAAGACTGCATTGTATTTGTGAAATGATGCCATCAAAACTAGAAATTACACTGAAAAGTCTCTTTTAAAGGCTGATATTTTTTTTTATTTGAAAGGAAGAAACATTTCCTACATAGAAATAGCATTCCACGTAAATCGTGCTTGCCTGTCTAGTGTTCAAATAGCCAGCAATGCTGGAATATGGTAATTGATGGTTTTCTAGCTCTGCATACAGCTTGTTTACTACTCTAAATGTTCAAAAGAAAATGTGCCATCCATTGTAAAAGCTATGTATAAAAACTCTTATTTAATTTATGGGTTTGCAGATTTATTTAAGGTGTTATCTGAGATATCATTTTTGTAATGTCAATCATATGACTCACACTGCAGTTCAGAATAATTTACTTGTTGTGCTAGAAAGGCACAGTTGTGCTGAAAGCATAGAGTATTTTTTTTTAAATCTTTCTTTTTTTCAGGTTTAGCACTTTGTACCACACTATTTTCTGATTTAATATAATGGATGATTTATGACACTGAAATTTCCGCTCTATCAAAAATAATTTGCCTTCTCTTCTCCAGGTATTTCTAAACTTCTGCTGTCATGAAATACCTGCCAATGAAGAAAAGAAAATGATACCGAAGAGAGACAATCTAGATTCTCCCTGACTGAAATGGCACTTTTGGGGCATCTCGTTGTTGGTGGAATCCTATTACATTGGCACATATTTTCTTTTGTGAGAGTAAGCATTAAGCATATACTCACATATGTAAAACAATCAATGCTTTCCTTTTCCCTATCATGTGTGTATAGCTTAACACACACACACATCAGGTTTAGTAAGGATATGAACTTTATTCTCTATTTCACTAATCCTTATATTTATTGTATTTTATTAAACATATCTTTTATTTTAGATCTATAAGAGGTGATTTGCCTTTATTTATACTTATGAGGATCTCAAATGAAAGTTACAGGGAACATATTCTGCTTATAAAATTCTGTTCAAGTATCTTTTAAGAATGCACAAGTGTCTTTACACAACTAGAGCCATTTGAGAAAGGTCATCATATTCTCTTTGACCACAACCCTTGCCTGATGGGGAAAATGAGTATGCACCGCAATACTTTCAGAATATTATTAAAAACCTTTAAAAGTGAACAAAATATAAATATGCAAAGATTTTACTCCAGTAGTTTTGCATTTACTTACAAGAACGAGATTCTGTAATCAAGGCTTTTAGGTCACTTCTAGTAAATATCACAGCCCATGTAGTCTTTAAAAAGCCTTGTGAGCATGTGTATCTATTAAAGTAGAAAAGGATCCTGCACACTCCAAATGTAGTATTAACGTACGTGTCTGATGAAGGCGTGAATAATAGCGCCAAAACATTACACGGTGATATACTGATGTGGTAATAAACACCTATTGCTAATAAGACTGGTGTGCACAGCATTCTCTTTCTATACATGTGTATCTATTGGTCATGCCCCCTGACAAGAGTGTCGCTGTCGCTATTAACAGAGCATTTTCTATACTGCTTACCAAGAATCCTTAACAGTCAGCTGCTGTTTACTGCCTTTTTATTTTTGATTCCATTCTGTTCACAGCAAAAGATGAAGATTTTAAATGTGCATTTTTTTTTTCCAATAAATTTTTATTATTTTTTTGTGTTATTGTAAACATTACAGTATATAAGTATTTATAAAAAAATACATAAATAGAATTATGATTATACAGGATATTGTGTCCATTTTTGTTATACTTTGGTTTACAATTTCCGCTTTTGTTTGCTTTTATGCATTTATAGTGTTGGTTATATTTCCAGATGGTTGGCGTCTTATGTTAATTCCTGGTTATCGTGAAACTTAAATATATATATATGACAGTAATATATTTGTATTGTATGGTGACTGGTTGGGGATCCCCTGTGGCTCCATGCAGCTTAGATATTTTCATTCCTTTTGATATTTGGAATATTTCTTGTATATGGTCATTCTCCATTTTCCATTTTTAAACACCATATGTCCCAAATTTTTGTGAATTGGTTTAGTGTACCCTTTGCTCTGTAATATAAATCCAATGTACTTTTCTAACAATACTTTGATAAGAGGGTGCTGTAGATTTCCACAAGGATGCTATTATGCATCTTGCAGCTGCACAGATGTGGTGTAATAGTTTATTTCCTGCCTTATTAAGGGCTTTCTCTTTTTTGTCAAATAAAGCAGTCCAGCGGTTTTTAGGTATTTGTTTCAAAAATACTTTCCCAATAATGTTATAGCATTCATCCCATATTTTATTAACTTCTGGACATCTCCACCAACAGTGTGGGGTGAGAAAGATGCAGTCCTTGAGGTTACAGAATTTTCTTTTAGCCATTATTGCTGTTAGGAAATGAACTGCAAAGATATTTTTTTTGTATGAAATGGAATTTGTAATTGTGGGTTAAAGATTTTTGTTCACTGTTATATTCCTGTACTGTGTCTGAAAGAGGCATGATCACTGTAACATGATTAGTTGTTAAAGGAGAACTAAAGTCCCCAGACAACATTGTCCCAATAGACAGAGCACATTCACAAACACACAACAAGCTGTGTCTCATCTCTCCCTTTGCTGTGGATGCTGGGTGATTTATGAAAATAACCTATGAGTACAAGGGGTCAGCTCCCATAATTCACCTTATCTGGGAACACCCTGCTAAGTGTGTGCAGTACACATTTACAGGAAACTGCAGTCTTGCTTCCAGGAAGCTGACAGCCAATCATGTTACAGCTCAAAGATCCGTCCCTCTGACACAGAACACAGATATCAGTGCAGTTTTTTTGTAAACACATTACAAATGCTCCTGTCCCTAACAATGATAAATTCCTTTGCTTTTCATACAAAAAAGAAAAGTAATCTTTGCAGTGTTTGTCTTTGCTAGCATGGATGAAAGAAACAGAACATTTAACATTTCAGCAAGAAATAAAAGTAAGTATGGGGAATCGAACCAGCAACCTTCTATACTGTGTCTTTCTAAAAACAAAGCTTTCTACCGCTAAGGGCTAATAAGTAATTAACTAGTACATGTAAAGTCTTTATCTTTTGCTAGACACATAATAAAAACAAAGGGAGCATGGGGAATCGAACCTGTGCCCCAATAGTGTTTTTTTACTAATCCAGCATTTTAGCAGAACACGCAACCAGTGAACTTGCAATAGATAAATGTACAGTTCAGTAAATGTCAGTAAAATCAGTTCACTATTTTGTATTGCTACTTGAAGACTGTCAGCAATTCACGCTGGTTGGTAAATTAATAACAGAGCTGCTATATATAAAGTTTGTACATATGTAGAAACTTTATATTTTTCTAGAAACATGGAAACAAACAAACAAAAAAAGCAATAAACTCAGGCAGTAGACTATGTTATATTGTTTCATAAGTAAACTTGGGGATTAGAACCTGTGCCTTCTTGCTGTGTTTGTTCCTAAAAACAAAGCATTTACATGGTGTACATTTAGAGACTTTATTTCTATGTTAGAAACTTTGTGCATAGAGAGAGTGGATCCTGGGGTCAAGGGTGTGGCTCTTTGAAGTCAACATGGGCTATGAGTTGTACTGGCAACAACATGGAAGCCTCCTTTGTTACAAAACCTATTATATATATATCTTCTAAATGCAAATAACTAGAGAAGAATCTTTCAATGTGTTCTGGGTTGAAAAGCTTTACCATTAGGATTTTAAAAAATTAAGTTTAGTTCTCCTTTAACATCTAGGGAGCAGGACAGGACAAACTTTTTTTTTTTGTGCATTAGAGACTATTGATAAAGGACTGAGTGTGAGCCTGAAATATTGGCACGCTTGCTCTAATGGAGAAATAAACATACACCTTTGGACTTTGAATTATTGGAAAAGTTTGGCTTTGGCAGCGGGGCCTATATTAGAGAGTGCCAGAGATACATGGGACATTTTGATAAACTATATCTGTTGTATTCAATTAGATCAACTGGACTTGAAGATTAGTTCTTGAAGACGTTTCGCTAGTCATCCGACTGGCTCTCAATTCAGAATGACTTGTACAAGAATCTGTGGCAATTATGTACCCTGGAAAATCCCAATTAGCATATCACAGCCAAGTGTTAAGGGGCGTGATTGGATAGTGGCTAAGAGGTTACTCTGGGTGTTCCTATAACACCTCTTAGCCACTATCCAATCACACCCTTAACACTTGGCTGTGATATGCTAATTGGGATTTTCTAGGGTACATAATTGCCAAAGATTCTTGTACAAGTCATTCTGAATTGAGAAAGCCAGTTGGATGACTAGTGAAACGTCTTCAAGAACTAAACTTCAAGTCCAGTTTATCTAATTGAATACAACAGATACACAATGACCTGGATGAATGAGAACCTTCACAAGCATTTTGATACACCCTATTTATTGCCTTAGAGAGTATGTTAGGAAGTATAAAGCTACACATAGAGATGAATTATTAACAAAAGATTTGTTATTAAAATGTAAATAAACATTGTATGCAAAGTCTTTAGAAAGCCTTCTGTAAAATAGTTTGGATGATAAGGGTAAATGTAAAAGAAAATAAAACAGGTCTATTCATATAGCGCTGTTAAAGCAAATCAAATACTACATTAACCACTCCATGCAAAACCCTTCCAGCATATTTAGTACATATTTTACCTTATTAACTGTAGTTTTCTGCTTCTCTCTGTATTGTTTATATCTATATGCATCATTTTCACATGACATCAAAAATGCTTTACAGGCTTGATCAGTATGTGCAGGGAGCAAGCTAGTTAATTTATGAAAGACATTACTTAAAATATAAAGACTACACTAATGTATTCCTGGTATAGACTTGCTTCCTTCCTCTTAATAATCCATTTGAGCTTTGTTTACTTATAAAGGTTTGTTTCTCAGTTAATTTAGTTTGTGGAGTTTTAAATATAAAGCTGAGGTAAATACTACTTAAAAAAAATACCACAGATAAAGCAGTTCAATGAATATGCAACCAAATTGCTATGACAGGCCAGCGACATTTAATAAAAAAAGGTTTTCCCTTTTCGCTGGGGTTAGATTGTTATAATCAGACAGCAATCACTTTCTTATCTTGTATTGTACAGCACAGAAATTCAAATGAGAAAGGTCAGGGATTACATACAACAGATTAACGTTCTGCTTCCTGCTCAATCTCCTATTTCCAATGTTGTTAAACCCCATTAAGACTCAGGCTGCCCTCAATAGAATTTCTCCTACATGACCTTCTTAAAAGTGAAACTTAAAATTCCTTACATACGTAAGAAAAAAAAATGTCTCTAATCAGCTATTGAATTAAAAAAAAAAAACAGGTGAAATAAAAAGAAGTTAAAATGTATATTTCTATTTTACATCATTACCATGAATTGTTTGTACAGAGGAAAAGTAATTACGGGCATTTATAATTATGGAAACATTCACAACACCTGCACTGAAAGGACAAGTAAAGGTGCTTAATGAGTTTCGGTTCTTACAGCTTTTGAATTTACTGTGGTAATTTTATTTTTCTTTTTAGCATGGAACATTGGAACCAAAAACACTATCTAAAAAATATTCTTTCTAAATCAGCAACTGATCAAGCCATAAAATGAATATTTTCCTTGTGTGGAAGCTTGTAGGAAATCTATACTGCTTAGAATAAATCAGTTAACTAGAAGAAAATAGTTGATTTGCATACCACATTTGATATAAACTCCCCACTTTTTTGAAACCTAATCAGGAACCAGTACAATGCCATATTATTCTGTGTGAGAAGAATTACCTTAGGACTAGGAAAGAGGCACCTATAATAACCCTTTTCCAATTTGTTAATTAGTCATGTGCTAAATTCATCTTGAGGAATTTCTTCATGCTCCAAAGACCTGAATAGCCCCAAAAATCAGCAGTAGGTGGTTGATTACAATAAGAGATTAGAAAGTTTGCCTTCGGTAGCATATCCATAAGACTAACAGGGTCGTTACAGTGCTTTCCCCAGGTATGCTTGCTTGGTCTGTCCAAGCAAATAACAAAGCAGATAAAGGATTTACTGTATCTAGAAATTTGCCTGTGCAATTAATCTGCAGCAGCAATTGTATCTGACTGCAGTAACCCATAAAAAGTTAACATCTGATTGGTTGTTGCAAAGTAATTGCTCAGGCAAACTTTTGTACCTCTTATGGCAGCAGCCCCTATGAGTAGCGTGTTCTTTTGGGTAACCTTCACTTCACTTCCAGAAGGTGCATTATTTGAATTTATTCCTAATACAATGCATTATTTTTTTTTAAAAAGTATATTGTTTAGTTCACAAGGCAGCACATTCTGCAGATTCACCACTATTCAAATGCCCTCCCTCTCCCCTTGATCCCCCATCGGTTTGGTCAAAAACCCCCAGGTAAACCCCCCAAAATGCTGGAATCCATTATCTGCAGCTGGCAGTATTAGAAATGCAGAGCCGCAGCAGAAAAGGAAACCCTGTGAGGTCACTGGACATCTGGGGCTTCCCTAAGGTCTTCTCCCAATTCCACTCTGGTGGTGTATTGCAGCAGTAAACTGCGATCAGGTTCTAAACACAGTTTACTATTGAGCTATAGCAAGACGGCACTGTGTGTCAGCTTGCTAAAGTATTTGCAAATAAATAAATCAGTAATTTGCGAATAAATCAATTTGCAAATTAGCAAAAAAAAATGGGGGCAGAGATAAATAATTGGTGATCACTTCTGATCATCAAATTATTGATCTTTGCCAATAAATGAAAAAACACTTCCCAACACTTCCCAATCGGATTTAAACATGCAAAATGTCCTTTTATGCCAATATTCAAAGTTCGTTACCATTCCCAAAGATGATCTGATAATGGGAATGGTAAAAAAAAACACATGTATACAAAAAAATTAAAGTGATACACACAGATTTCTCCCGCTTTACCCTAAAACTAAATTCAGTGGCAAAATTTGCATTCTCAAAGATGCAGGGGGATGGTAAAAGTAACGTTTGATTAGTGGTCCACAAGCCTCAATTACACATGCAAGGAATTTTGTGCATCCCCATAGAATACCATTGTGGTAGTTTACTATTGCATGTTATTCTATAACCAAATAATCGTTGATTAACAAATGTTTGGCATAAATGTATGACGGCGGCTGTACATTAATAGTCGCAGTTGTATAGCAGTCGGTAACATGCGCTATTGCTAAATTGTGGGAAATTCTATGCAGAACTGCACCCACATCATTGATGGTATGCAAAAAAGAATGGCATCATTGCGTAGCTGAAGGTATTTAGAATCCATGGGGGGTGTTTAGTGTGGGAAATCTTAAACGTTGCTGGAATTGCACCACAGTGCATTTGCTCACTTTTTGGCTAGTCAATTCCACATCCACGATATTTAGTAACTGTTTTTAACATTCTACAAAGAACTGCACTCACACTAATGATGGTATGAATGAACGAACTACAGTGTTATGTAGCTGCAGTTGTGTAGATTCCAAGAATATATAGTTTGTGAGGGGTATTTCTTAGTTATGAGGGTATTTTGTGGTAAAATTTGCAGACTGAATATTTTTGTTGTTTTTGAGCCATCGTGCATTGTCTTACTTTGTGTTTTATGTTATTTTTTTCAGAAAAACCGCTAAAATGCTAATTTCTACGGAGAACTGTACCCACACCAGTGATGGTATGAATGAAAATGACAGCGTTACGTAGCTGAAGATTTATCTGATACATTTATCAGATATCGTTGTACTCAGGAATATCAGAGCTTTATACAATATTCCAGATTTACTGGGAGGTCTAAACCAATTGAGGGCAAAATCCTGAAAATTCTGTGGGCACTGAAAGGTTTTTTTCCATTGTCCTTAGAACTTGGAGAAATCTTATTGCAAATCCTATTATAAAAGTGCAAAATAAATATTTATGAACATACCCATAAGGAGTGTTAAAACTGTCAAAGCATTGGGTGAGGTGATAGCTTTTAAGGGCATGTCTACCCTAAAATAAACTTTGCTTAATAATGTTTAACAACCCCCCCAAACCTAGGTTTCACAATATTTTTAAATTTCAAATAGGCCCCATAACTTCCTTACCAGACCCGGTCCCTCGCTGCTCCTACTACTGACAGCCGCTCCACTTCCTTGTTGTGGCTGTCAGTACAAATGTGGTGTCATGACCAATCGCCTTGTACCTGTTTAGGTTCAAGACAAAACTATAGTGCATCCCAACATTTACAGCATCCCTGAGACATAAATAAAATATCTAAATTAATGAAGATATACAAGAACATATATCGCAAATGGTGACCTTTTAACTTAAAAGATATGTCCACCCCTAAACAAAAATTTTACTGGTGACTAGAGATGTCCGAACTTCGCAAAATCCGGTCCGCTCGAGGATCCGCGGATTTTCGAATCCGCGGACCCATTAAAATGAAAAAAATCCTCAAAAATACGAGAATTCCTCGTAATTTCGAAAATTTTCGAAAATACGTATTTCCGAAAATACGAGTAATACTCGTAATTTCGAAAATTTTTCGAAAATACATATTTTCTAAAATTTTAGAAATTGCAAGAAATCTCATAATTTCGCAAATTTTCGAAAATATGAGAAATCCGCGGTTCGGAAGTTAAGAAGGCGGAAAATCCGGAAAAATCCGCCATCCGCGAACCGGATAAATCCGCGGCGGATCCGGATTCGGATCCGCGAACTGGCCATCCCTACTGGTGACCTGAAACCCCCCAAAACTCAATTGGTTTATTTGAATATAACTTTTAAAAACTATTCTATAACTAATATCAATGATGATGATGATTATTATCATTTTTATTATACTAAACTAGAAACTGTCGACTTTCATCCTGACAGTGGCTTAGCGGAACCTATTGAAATCTGATCTGATTTCCTATCACATAGTAACATAGTTATTGAGGTTGAATAAAGACATGCATCCATCAAGTCCAACCTATTCACCCCCCTTTTTAACCCTACCTAACAGATGATCCAGAGGAAGGCAAAAAAAAAAAAAAAAAAAACAGCTAAAAAGGGGGGATTCCTTCCTGACTCCAAATGTTGCCATTTGCCATTCGGAAAGTGGCCCTGGATCAATCAGAGCTGCAGTATATGTATTAATAAATACCAGTGATTCTCAATATGTTTTAGTTTTAGAAACTTATCTAGACCACTTTTAAAGCTAGTGAACTTGCCATTACCTCATTTGCTGGAAGACAGTTCCACAGTTTCACTGTTCTCACTGTAAATAAACTTTTCCTAACCTGAAGATGAAACTTCTTTTCTTCCAACCTTAAAGGATGTCCACGAGTCCTCTGATATGACCTACTAGTAAACAATGCACCAGAGAGTTCATTGTATGGCCCATTAATATATTTGTATAAAGTGATCATATTCCCATCCCTTCTCTGAACTGCTTCCATTTCCAAGATGTACCTTCTGTATATGGGATTCCAAAACTGCACCGCATAATCCAAATGAGGCCTTACCAGTGCCTTGAAAAGAGGGAGAATAATATTTTTCTCTCTTGAATCTATTCCTCTCTTTGTACAAGACAATATTTTGCTAGCTCTAGCCGTTGCTACCTGGCATTGTTTGCTTAAGTCTTTTATCTACCAGAGCCACCAAATCTTTTTCAAGTTATTTATGGTGTAGGTGGCACAAGGACTGTTACACCCAAAATTCAACACCTTACATATATGAACATTGAATCTCATCTGCCATTCTGCTGACCATTTTGATAATCTATCTAGGTCAGCCTGCAGCAATTGCACATAATTTACAGTTTCCAAACTCTGCATAGTATAGTGTCATCAACAGAGACAGAGACCTTGCTTTCAATGCCCCCTTCTAAGTCATTTATAAACAGATTAAAAAGAAGTGGCCCCAGTACGGAATTCTGAGGCACTCCATTTAGAACTTTAGCCCACATAGATGTAGCCCCATTGACCACCACTCTCATTTCGCGATCCAATAATCAATTCTCTATCCATGTATATATGTTTTTTTCTAGGCCAACAGTCCTCAGTTTATACATTAGTCGAGTATGTAGCACAGTATCAAAAGCTTTAGCAAAATCTAAGTATACCACATCCACTGCAATGCCAGAATCTAAATCCTTACTCACTTCTTCATAAAAACCAAGTAAATGACTACTACTAATAAGATAAGTTCTGGTAAGTTTTTTTCACTATTTTTTTTCGATTTTCTAATTGACTTATAACTTACCATTATAATTTAGTGGCCCTTGCAATAAAGCCACATTTTTTTTTTTTTGGAAATGAACAGTGAAATAATTATGTCATTGTAAAGGGTGCAGGCATTAAAATATAAAACATGTAAATTGTAATTTTAAAAAGATTAATATTAGTAATTATCTCTGTATCATCATCACCCTTGCAAAGTTTGCATACATTATTTATTGTCAGGAGGCCGGGAGGCTCTAATTTCCTATGGGAAACCATAAATCAATTTAAATCCAATCTTCAATTGTAAGTTTCATCACATACCTCACCAGTTTTCAAGACATCCTGTAATCTTATTAATCGAATGGGGAACTCTGAAATATATATTTATGTACAATCCATTTTCTTCTGAACTGTTATCTGTAAATTCGGTGTAGAAAAAGGTTTCAAATAATGGCATTTTATGTTCTTTTTTTACCATATGTTTTTTTCCCATTATTTGAGCTAAACATCTTTACCAAGTACATTAAGGCTTCCACAGATACTGAGAATACATTAGGTGCTACAACATTAATATCCCTTATTACATCAGACCTCAATTAAGCACTTTTACTCAGAGCTGCTGGGCAAATATTTAGGGTGACTTTATTAGCACCGGATGTGTGTGTTACACAAAAGACACTGGCACATCCGGCACTCACTATTTAATATTGTGTTTGCGCTACATTTAGCTCATTATTTTAAGGTCAGCTAATAGCCGGCATTATAATGACGCTGCAGGTTAATCCCTTTTGGGATTTACCTACGTGCACTAACGTGATATTGAATCATGAAAGGGAGATTTGCCCAGGGTGATAGCAGCTCTGGGTAAATTTCCCCCTTAATGTTCTTCATCAAGGTTTATTTTCCATCACATATTTATTCTACTTTGATGTATTGGAATCATTTTTTGAAATATATAACTATAAGCAATTTTAGAGCAAAAAAGCTAACAATAAACTTATTTCACAAAATATTGTAAATTTATTGTTAATTTGCTACAACCAATTAAATTATTAAAAATTGTTATCAAATGTTTTCTAACTGTAGTTGAGCAGTAAAAAGTTATTATCTAATTGATTTGTTCAAATAACAAATCAGATGTTATAAAAACAAAATCTAACTGTAGTATACTAGAAAAAAGTAACATCTGATTGGCTGAGGCAAATTAACAGCTCTTAAGGTCTGTACACACAATGCACGATAGTGTAAGAAAGCCTGTTTCGGCCAACTATCGGTAAGTGTATGGCCGGCTTAGCACCCACACACTTAATGTTAGTTGGACAAAATGGCTGTTTATACATCATCATGTGTTGTGGGTTGGGCACCATGATCGAAAGTGTGTATGAAGCCTTACTGAATAAGCCCAATTGTTTTTTGCTCAAAGTGTGAACAAGTCCTTAGCTGCAGTAGAATATATTGTATATTAACTATTCCGTTAAATATGTAGAATAATAATGAAGAAGGGGACCCTAGCCCACCCCCAAACACCAGATTTGTTTGTAATAAAAAAAAAATCAGAACAGCACTTACATGCCTTCATCCCCCTGGCATTCTAATCTCGGCCCTCTGCTTGACAGAAACAAAAGACAGAAAGTAGAGTTCTGATGCTTTATTTGACAAGCGGACTTGGCAGTTGGGGGTTGCATAGGGTCAATTACACTACAGAAAAGGGTTTTATAGTTAGTGCACCAGACAGCAAAGATAGATCCAGAGGGAGGGAGGGGGGAGGGCTCCCCATGCGCATGTCACTGTCCTTACTGAGTTCAAGGAAGCAGCAGGGACTAGATGACTCACTGACAGCTCCTAGTTTTTGGGATTTTGGACAAGCATTGCAAGAGAACTGTTTGGAGCAGTGATGTAAGGTAAGGATTTTTTTAACACTACACAGTGGGGTCAGTAGTGGGTTAATTTTAGTTTTGGGGGTGGAATTGCCCTTTAATTTAGGATATGAGGCCCTATTGGAATAAAAAAAAAATATAGGGAAATAAAATTACAATTAAGTGTAAAATCAACACGGTAAAACTTCAATATATTATTTACGTTACTGAAATCAAAGATTTATTTTTGGATATTTGGGCTTAATACAGCACATTTTATAACTTGTGCAGTATGGCAAAATAAAGGTGCTTTATGGAAAAATAGCGACACCGTGCCTTTGTAAATATGGCCCTAAAAGACATGTCAAAATAGCCATACTGCACCTTTTTAAATATAGCCCTAAAAGAGATGGTTGCCACAATCAAAAAATTTGCAATTGCAGACTTAAATCTACAACCGCGCTCTTAATTATATGATCCCCATAGAATGCCATTGCGGTAGTTTACTAATCTATGTCCAAACATTTGTAATTTAACGAATGGTCTGCGTAAATGTATGATCCCGGACGTACATCTATGGCGCCATCGTAATTGTGTGGTTTATAAATATGGCCCTTAGTTCTCTTTTCCCTGACCCATATCTCTCTAAGGTGAGAGCTAGAGATGTAATGTGGGTTCGAATAGAACCCAGTTTCGAATCGAATCTGAGGGTTTCGAAGTCCCATTAAAACTTTTGGAACTCTCGGATTTCACGGAACCCAGATTTTTTGAATTTTCGATTATCGAAAGTTGAAAATTATCAAAAATCGAAAGTACCGTAGATGCTTATCGAAAATCGAAAGTAGACAATTATCGAAAATCGAAAGTAGACAATTATCGAAAATCAAAAATCGAATCCTCGAAAGTAATGATCGATTTCGGTAACTCTCGAAAATGGAATGCGGAAGCTCGAAAACAGCTCGATCGTGTTTGAGTTGTATTTACAGGTTCCCCAGATCATTCCCCAGATCATTCCCCAGGTCTCTATGTCATTTACAGTAACCTACTATTACTATTTGTCCCACAAAATGAACAGAAACTTTCACATTTTTTTCTCCCATAGACTTCTATTAGTCGGTTTTTGAATTTTCAAATTTTCCAGAAATTCGAAAAAAGGAACGAAACTCAACAGTTTTGAACATTTCTAGTCAGAGCTAAATAAGTAATTTTGTTGTTTACTGCCACAATCAAAATCTGTATAATTTTGTGGGTCAGCTCATTTTCATCACATTACTAATAATAAAAAATCCCAAACATCCTTCCTTCATTGCCCATGAAAAACCTTGAACAATCAGCCAGTTTCCTTTATTTCATACTTTTCTATTAATATGGAGACGATTGTTTTAAATTAGCAATCTTTGTAAAGAAATAAAATATTTGTTGAGTTGTATACACGTTAGAACATTCTTTCTAAACATTTGACCTACAAAGCAAAATGTATTTCAGTACACAATGTATTTATTCAATTTTAAAAAAAAATGTAAAAATCCCCCTCGATAATATGATATAAATCATATAAATCAAAAATGACATATACTTTCTCATTGTTTATTTCCAAAGACAGAGAGAGCTAATTCCGCTATTCAATGTCATTTACAGCCATTCAATTAAATAACATTCTTGCCCTTGAACATCTACAAAATGTGCACTATAGCTTGCATTTTAAATTAGTTAAAACGAAGCAGACTGTTTTAACTTTGTTTTATAGAACTGCTAATCTGAACATCACATTCAGACCTTTTACATGAAAAACCTGTTTCACAGGCAGTCTCCATAACAACTCATTTTTTCTGTCAGAGAACTGTCATGTTAAGATATATAACATGTTAAATCAGATGATATCGATTCCATTTGGATGTTGCATATCTCTTTGTGACCTTATTTTTTTCAGCTGTTTTTTTTAAGGAAACTGTCACTTTGTTTTAATAACATCAATAGGATTAAAATGCTACCCACACACAAACTCCCATTACTATTACCTTTTTACAGTGAATTAATCCTTTTTTTAGTACTTTGCATTAAAAAAATTATTTAAATACATGTTAAATATGAAGCAATAAAAAGGAATAGTATTTAGGACTGAGAGGGAGAGAAATGAGATTGATAGATAAATAGAGTAAGCACAATCAATTTATTAAAGATATAACAAGGAACTCACATTTTTTAAACTGTTCTATACTTACCGTCCTCAGTTGGCACATAAATGTTTAAATATAGGCAATCTTCATTCTGGTCTTGCACATATGAAACAACTGTATCCAAATTGGCAGTAAACCATACAGGCAACATATCATTAAGCAATGATCTTTCATCCAGAAATTGTGGACAAACTGGAGCAAACTGAGTAGCATTCCTAATACCAGTCCAAGAAGAAGGTGGCTCCGGGGGTTGAAAGCGTCTTTCTCCAGTTGGAGGTGAAGCATAGGGCACTCCCAAATATTGCTCCACAGGACCAAGAATCTCAATTGGCAAAGGGGTTCTTGTGCCTCGTATTTTACCATAGTTTGTTGGTACAATTGGATGCTGTGCTTGGCAGTCAATTATTGTAAATCGTACAGCAATCGCTGCTATCCACAAAAACAACTGTGAGTTTACCACAACACAGACAGGAGTGAAGATCAAAGGCAACCATAGTAATCCCTTTGGTCTCGACATTGTTTACATCAACATCAGCAAAAGTGTTATCTCCCAGGCTGAGAGTGCAAAAGCAAGTAAAAAAACAAGTAAGTTAAAAATGACTCATAAAAATAAATAAAGCAGAAAAATTATTGCCTTCTTTGCGTAATTGCCATCTGTAATCTCCAACCTTCAGATAAAGTGAATCCCATTCCTCATTAACTAAAAAAATACGTGGTTACTTTTCCAAAGAGGTTTATCAAGTCATAAATCTTCCACCATTTTCAGATCATACTGTATTCTGTACAATTCTGTAATAAAAAGAAATAAACAATCAATTAATTGAATTAGACAATATTAAAGTAATATCTATAGTTATATATACACAATTCAATGTGTCATTTCAGTGAAAAAATACAATCCATTAATGAACCTTTTAATTGTAAATGCTGATGAAACAGGGCTTCAAGACAAAATCTATACCTTCTTATTATAGGTATTGTTTCCAATAATCTTAATTAAGACAGTAAGTTACAGAAATGCACCATATGTGTAACTGACTATATATAGTTATGTAGAGTCAGTAGTGCTTCATATAGAGCATATAGCGTGCTGAACTCCGGGCGGAGAGATGTCCAAACCCTCCTTAACACAAGATAAAATGCACAACAATTTTTGCTCATTCTCAATATTTTATCAAAAAATGCACAATGCCCACCACATGGCACAATGTTTCGGAGAAGACTTGCCCCCTTTGACAAGCTGTGGACATCAATACTTATGACATTTATATAACCAACACATAGTATGAGGTTACCCAGAGTCTTCTGGCTGGATTAGCAAGCTTTATGCAGTATAAATCGCCTATTACAGTTTATACATGTTTCATAAACAGATATCACATAAATTCACATTGGTTGTCAAAGAAATAAGTAGAAGTCCCAGTTTAACCCCCAAGGGCAGGTGTGGGCAATTAAATTTTACAGAGGCCCGCATGAGCAGCTTGGACTTGAAACTTGGTTGTGAAGGATCATGAATAGATTCAACTCAATTCTTACTATAGAGATTGCAATTTTAAATGGAAGGTGTGTTACATTTAGATTCATTACAGGACAGGTCTAGTAGCAGAGGGCCAGTTAGGGACAGGCTATGGGTCGCATGTGGCCCCTGAGCCTTACTTTGCCCAGGTCTGCACAAGGAGCCAGGGTCTCTAACCTCCTAATTCACCAAACCTCCCTCCTTTTATAGCTATAACCTTCATAGTTTTCAGGGAATATTTCTAGCACCATAAATTTGAAATCTTCACTCCTCTGGCCTAATTCAAGAAAATGATTGGGTACTGGCAAATGAGTTAAGCCTTTATGTATAGAGGACTAATGCTGGGAAGTTTGATCTTTTGGGTAGTCTAACCACTAAATACATCAAAACTTATGTTCATATTGGTCCCAAAGAAAAAGGGGGATTTAATACAGTGGTTAAAAAAAACAGATACAGGTGGCTGGTTTTTTTTTTAAGATAAACACTCACTCAAACATGAGTTCGAGTTCTAGTCCATCTCTACATAAGTCCGCAAGAACAAGTTAAAGCATACACTGCAAATTTTTTGTCACATGTATAGTGACCCAAATATGTTATATGTTCATCATTAAAGGGACATTTAAAGCTTGGATATATTCCTTTTTTTGTTAAAGGGTATCTCCGACTCTTATAAAACAAATTCTGTAGTGTAGAGGACCCTATCCCACCACCAACCGATATCATTGATTGTAGAAACTGTACTTCGTTCCCACGGCATTCAGACCATGCCCTTTGCTTGCATGAAACTGCAAGCAGGGGGGACCAGACCAGCAGCCGTGTCTGTGATTGGCTCAGTGTAGAACTGCCATCATCAACAGCATCATAGAGATTCCTCATCTTAATACATATGTTATTTTTTTTTATCATGCATAAAACACAAGCAATTGACTTGCGAATCATTGGCAAATTCTCTGATTAATCCGACTTATTAATCATATTTGATGAAAAAGAAAGGACGACTTTACATTACTAAATTTACTAACTTTATAAATAAACAAATTAAGAAGTACATGCTAGGCACAAGGCAATGGCTCAGAGGAGGGATGATACATGTGTCATTCCACAGCTAAACAATTTTCAATAATAATATAGTGACCGTGTTCATTGGATTGCAGGGGAAGGATCAGTTTGATTTCCATCTAAATAAACCTTTTTTTGTTCTCTCAAGTGGTATTAATGTTTTACACAAACTATTGTATTTTTTTACAGACTTCAATTTTTTTTAGAATAAATGCTCCTCTTCATTAAAACATCTTTTAAATGTCAAGAAGGGCATAATACGTATTGTATTGTTCTTTGAGCTGGTATGCAATTCATCGTAGCTAAAAAGAAAGTCTAAATTGTGTCTTTTTTTAAATCAAAAATCATGAAATAAAAAAAAAACTTTTAAAATCAGAACAAAATTTCAATCAGCACATTGTTGCAATTTTCACCTTGTTTAATGTTGTGAAAAATTAATTAAAAAAGAATGGTAAAAAGTGTCTGTCGAATGAGGAAAACATAACAGAGTTGAAATGAAAGAATTCCGTTTACATGAATGCTTCAATATCCACTCAGCTTGGAGACATTCCAAAGTTGCTTAGTTGAACAACAATAGACAGGGTGACTACAGAAATCATAAGGTCAAGGGGTTATATGTGTGATTAGTAGGGGGTGGGGTTTTGTGTATCCCGACCCCTTTTATGGAACAATGAAACTAATTTTATGGTTGTGCATGCACCATAAAAAGAATCCAATGCCTGATGTCAGTGCTGATGCAAGCGAAATGAAAAGACCAATTTTAAAACATAAATTGCATCAAAAGCTCAGATATCCATTAGAAATTTCCTCAAGAGCACAGTTGTGGAAGTCAAAAAAAAGAACTGCTATTTCTTTGTATAATCATTAATAATACTGTAGTTCTCTTAATAGGACCACAATGTTCAGAACAATAGAATCACTTTATAGTAAGCTCTATATATTTAAGATCTCTTCTATGACTGGTCTTTCCAGATAAACTTTAAATAAATGTGTGTTGTAGTAGAATGAATAAGAGTTACCAGTATAAAGAAAAAGGGGTAATTTCTAAATGTATAATAATGAGTTAATCAGATTGGTTTTGGTTTGTAATGAATTATTACACTGAATTTAAATAGAGATAGACTAGAACTCGAACTCGAGTTTGAGCCGAACTTGTCGAGTTCAAACGGACTCGGACTTCTCGAACTATCCCGGATCTCTCAGACTTTCGAACTTACGATAATTATCGAATTCGAAAATCGATCGAATGTTCGAATTGTTTATGGGATGATTATCGAATGTTCGAATAGTTTATGGGATAATTATTGAATGTTCAAATTGTTTATGGGACAATTATCGAATGTTCGAATCATTTATGAGATAATTCTCGAATGTTCCAACACGTGAGCTTGAAAGTACCGCGTGTGAGAATAAAATTGATTTTTTTTTTAAAGTTCTGGATATTCAAACGTGTTCCCCAGACCATTTCCCAGGGCCCACAGCCATTTACATTAAGTTACCATTGATATTTTAATTGTATTTCATTATAACTTTTTAAACTATTTGACTCCCATGGACTTTAATGGGTCCGTTTTCGAACTTTCCATATAGTTCGAAAGTTTGAAAACGGACCAAACTTTCGGAAGTTCGGCCATCTCTAAATTTAAATATTATCCTTTAAAAAATGTTAGATTTCATCCTTACACTATCTTTATCCTTGGTTTTCGCTGGACTATAAAAAATATTACTGGTAAAGCATCTACTTTTGCATATATTGAAGAATTGGTTTGATTTCTCAAGGTGAGATCTTTCTACCTTGATTGATTATTTGGAGATCAAGGAATGGCAGGACAGTTGACCTTTACAGTAACTGATCAAATATTAACTAAATCAAATATCTAGTCAATTTATAGTCAGCATAGAAATGGCCAGTATTACTTTTAGACATTTACCTTAATATTGGTCTAGAAATCTGTATACTACAACTATTTTCAAGACTCCTATTGTTCACCTTGGTCTGCAGTGTTTGCTTTATTGCAAATATACAGGGAAATTATCGGAGATGAGCTCTGGAGCCGCAATGCTTTCTTAAGGGATTAAAGCCGCGCTCTCCTATTTCCGATTGGTTAGCACCAATTTAACCCCTAGGTTGTGCTGGCTGTGTGTAACAAGAGACATTCGCATTGCCACCTATTTAACAGAGGCTGTGTGTCTCCTTTTGTGCAAGTATTTACTTTTACTTCTTGTACAAGTAAATACTTATGTGAGTTGTGCAGTGAATCTTCCAGATTGTTTTGGATATTTATATATAATGTACCATTCATGTACCATTCTTTACAGATAATTAGTCAGCTGCATTATCAGAAATCTACATATGATACGTTATATTTTTATCTAAGACCCTTAGAAATACTGAGCACTTTCTTTCTTTAACAGCTTTGCTGTCCAATTATATCATTTAGTTAATACTCCTATTAACTAATGACTTACTGTTAACAACAAATCTAAGCAATAATCAAAACCTAGGAGCCAATAACAGGTTTTAATTGCAGTCTTTAAAAGGCAGGCTTGTTTTCATGCATCAATATGCCTTTGGGGCCAAGCTGTCACAGACCGAAAATGGCATGGAAGACAGCCATAAGTAATTAGTCACTGGCATAGGGGAAGGGCAAGTTCCTAAGTGCGCCTATCGTTGGTAACGACCTAAAAACGATTATTTGACTGTACTATTCTTCTATAAAGGTATACTTTATAAAAATATAGAATTATTTGGTAGGTCTACTTTTCCCGGCATTAATGGTAATCAGAAGATTATGCAAAAATAAATGATAAAACTCATTGCAATGAAACTGTAATAACAAGAGTTTTCAAGTCTGGATACCAAGCTCAGTTAATTTCTTTGCATTTTTCTGCCAGCTAGTGAGTCTTTTTGCATTACATTTATACTTGCAACTGAAAGTTTGGCCAGAGGCAGATAAATCACTGGTGTGTTAAAGAATATAGAACACCAAATATAAGAGATAGTGGCACTGCAAAATATCTTGCTTTATTACAACAGTATTAAGAGCTAAGAAAAAAAGATCTCTCTTGTAATCACAGACAAACCACAATAGCTTTAAAAAGGCAGTAAATAAAGCCAATAAAATGTATCATTGAAACCATTCATTAAACTTCACAGTTAAAAAGTCAATGCTAATTCAATAATCAGGCCAGGTCTATCAATGGCTTTAGATGCTCACAAAATTGTTTAAAATATTCAATAGTGGGAAAGGGGATTATACTAAAGGTTTATAAAATACATTGTATACTTCTATAAACACAGAAAGAAATATTGTAATTTTGTGGCAACATTATTAAGAGTGGCAAAAATACAGGATCTTATATTCTAACTGAAGGCTGTAAATATGCACGGACCACAGACGCATTTGCTGGAGCACAGTGTCATCAACCTCCTTCCACAATGTGCGCGCGCCATTGCTTTTGAAGAAGGCAATCTGAAGGAAGCAATCTGCCGCCGCCTGCAAACGCGCACTGACTTCTACCTACACACACATGCCCACATCACTTAAACTGCGTGAACGCACCTGAGACACGCCTGCGCACACCTCAATGGAGTTTCTATAGCAAACACAGCCACTGTCGCTACTCCGCTCTACAGCCAGCACTGTGATCTAATGTGAATTGCAAGCCGTCTGAGGGGGGGGGGAGAGAGAAAAAGAAAGTAGGAAGAGAGAGAGAAAGAAGGGGGAGGGAGAGAGAGGGGGGAGAGAGAAAAAGAGGAGGAGAGAAAAAGAGGAGGGAGAGAGAGTAGGGGACAGATAGAGTGGGGAGAGTAGTGATTAAGAGAGAGGAGGGAGAGAGAGAAAAGGAGGGAGAGAGGGTGAAGAGAGATGAGAGAGAGAGAAAGAGGGGGACAGAGGAGGAGAGAGAGTGAAAGGAGGGAGTGAGAGATAAAGAAAGAGAGGGGGATAAGGGGGAAGAAAGGAAAGGGGAGAGAAGGGAGAGAGGAGAGGGGAAAGTGGAAAGGGAAAGAGAGGGAGGGGAGAGAGAAAGAGGAGAGGGGAGGGGGAGAGGGGGAGGGGAGAGAGAGAGAGGAGAGGGGAGAGAGGTGGAGGAGAGAGAGAGAGAGGAGAGGGGAGAGTGGGAGGGGAGAGAGAGAGAGGAGAGGGGAAAGAGGGAGAGAGGAGGGAGAGAGGAGAGAGAGAGAAGGGAAAGAAAGAGAAAGAGGGACGTCTTTAAAAGTAGAGGGAATTTCTTTAAAGAATTGGGGGTTTACTAGTATGTAACTAAAATATAAAATAGTATTTTTATCTATACCAATAAGAAAAAATATAATATCATTGTCAGTGCTCAGTCCTTTCAGGGACACCTCAATGTCCAATATGCACTTAGAAAAATAGTAAAATAGTTCTAGTTTCTAGAGGATGATCCCATATTTATTGGTATAGACACTAAGCAAAACAGTTTTGGTATTTGATAAAGGCTGTTGAATCTGAAATGCATTGTCTGCACCAATAAACATGGAATAATTTATTCCATGGAATGTGTCTTTAATCTTTATCTCAATTTTTTCCTTTTTCCAATGTTTCTCTATGCTCCCTACATACACTAGAGACTAATAGCCAGCTAAAGAGCAGTTATATTCTGCTGCTTGACTTCCTAAACAAAACAAAACAAAGTGTCAGTGTTCCTGCTGATTCCAATAATGACAATGTAGAACAGGTAACTGGTGAGCACAAATTAATGTCAGAATGATGGATGTACTATAGCAATCTGCAGATAACATTTGTCATATATTATTTTAACCACTTCTGTTTACAAGACAAGGAAGAGCTTTGTAGAAATTATAAAATGGGTATTGTGAATAATAAACTGTGTATTTATTCATCTGTATAATCTGAATTTTTATAAAGTTTTCATTAAAAATGCAAATTTTACCTTTGGTAGATCTGTAAGGCATATACTTTCAGGGAGATGAAATAAAAGTTCTTATTGTTACAAAAGGTACTTATTTTTAGAGATGTCCGAACTTCGCAAAATCCGGTCCGCTCGAGGATCCGCGAATTTTCGGAAAAATTTGAAAATCCGCGAGCGGACCCGTTAAAACCTATTAAAATGAAAGTTCGGCAAAAACCGTTCTTCAAAAATACAAGGATTCTTCGAAAATATGGGGATTCTTCGGAAATACGGGGATTCTTCGAAAATACGGACCCGAAAATGTGGGTTGCTCTGGCCAAAAATGTGAAAAAGAATTTACGAGGATTTCTCGTATTTTCCCATATTTTCGAAATCCTCGTAATTGTGAAAATTTTAAAAAACGCAGTTCGGAAAAGTTCGGAAGGCGGAAAACCGGAAAATCCGTGATACGAGGTAAATCCGCCGCGGATCTGGGTTCGGTTCCGCGAACTGGGCCATCACTACTTATTTTGCCCCAACCAATAAGATGTTAGCTTTCAAATGGTAAATAAAATCTGATTGGTTGGGGCAGAATTAGCACCATTTTTAACAATAAGAACTTTTATTACATCTCCCTGTTAGTATAGTATTTGAGGTTGAATAAAGACATCCATCCATCTAGGATGGTTAGTTTATTGATAAGCAAATGTATAGGTATAGGTTTTAGGTGACAGTGAGTCTCCTGGACAAAATATATTAATCAGCTTGAATGCTTTAAAATGTTTAAAAATTGCAACTGTGAAAAAAACAACTACAGTATAGTAGTTGTATTATTTGATTGGTTGTATTATCTGATTATCACTAAGTTCAGACACGTTTTTGCACCTCTTGTATTACCATTCTTTGGTTTTATTAGACAAACGATGTAATTTCCAAAAAAGCATAATATCTCAAATGGCAGGGTGTATAGGGTGGTTTGTGTGATTTTTTTAATAGTTGTTAACCTTTATTAAGATAATCTGCATATACTAATATAACTAAGGCTTTCTGTGGAGGAAGCTGTGAATCCACATCCCAACAACTAGAATAACACACTGATTATTCAGCTAGTGTTTTAAAGCATTTATAGCAATTGACTTTGTATTGCAGGTCGAGGGCAGTGGTGCTGATGGGAGGTTGTTTGAGAGCATTTATAGCTTTTTTTCCCCTTTAACAATGAATCCATTATGCATTGTTGATCACAGTCCCGGAACCGTCTGCAGAGAACAGTGTAAAAGCCAAAAAGGGAGGAACCTCAGACATAAAGAATCTTTGTAAAGACCTGTGGCATTCATTGCACTATTCTTAATTAGGTTTCCATACCTCCTCTTTGACATTTGACATTTCCATCACTTTTCTCCTATATTAATTGCTAAAAAGACAATGTGTGGGAAGAGGAATGTGTTTGTGAGTATAAATAAATAAATATATATATATATATATATATATATATATAAATACAGTTCATGGGTCTCGCACTCTCGCCTGTGTTTCCTTCGCCCCGGTGCGTCCAATAATACCATATGGGGAGAACGAACGGAGGAGCATTCGTAGGGCCTATATACTGTTTATATACATATATATCCTAAAAGCGGGGGCACTCAACCTTACAGTTCAAAAAGCTATAACATATAGTGTTTAATACTGGTCGATTACAATATACAAATATCCATAGAATCCAGTGCACACAAAATTATTTAGTGAGAAGATCGCATTTATTTAGCTAAGATACATGTGGGCAACATCTGGGCCTTTCATTCCAGGCCTTTATCAAGCCACTTTATAAATCCCTATGAAGACACTAAAATGAACTTTGTAGCTCAAAAACATTTGATTAAAATGCCATTTATGTGCCATTTATTTTATCTAGTTAATGGGATACAGACAAACAAAATCTATGTGTAAAGCAACTCGTATATGGTCTATATCCAATTTCTAGACCTGAGTATGCACAGAACCTAGTTACAGGTCAGCAGAACCTACTGTAATACAAGATATGTTTTTCTTTATTTTTAATCCATATTTGAAACATCTTACAGATTGCCTATGAAAATTAAAAAGACCGCTTGGATTGTAAATTGGAGAATATGCTTGTCAATCACAGAGGCAGGGCTTCCAATAGCTTCTTGGTTTTTTTTTTATATCCTTGTTTTTATTTACGTTATGTATGCTATGAGTGCTAGTTTGTGCTCTGCAGCACTGAAACACAGATGTACACTTTTAAATATAAGCAAACTTAGCATTAATACAATGTAAACTGCCTGCCACCACTAATTCTCCATTGGCTGTTTATAGACATCAATGATCATGTCCATAACCATTTCATATAAGTGAGCACATATCTGACAATGCACTGTTTCATAATTTGATGCTATCAGTTGGAAGGAGCTTGAGGCCTTTACAGTTTGATGTATGTCAGAATAGAACTGAAATCTAAATGTATATTAATATCTATAATATACGAAATACATGAAATCTAAAAGTTATTTAATAGAAATAGATCACATTACAAATAACAAGCCTTATATCTAAGTGGATTCCATTAAACTATCAATAATAACAGTAATAGCAAAATGAAATAATAAAGTTCTAAGGGCCATAGTTATACCACGCCTTTAAGGATCACAATTACGATTACAAGCGCTATAGTAAATCTACGATTGCAGCCGCAAATGTATTAAAAAGGGATCGTAAATCTACGACTGCGATTTGTAGATTTACGCTCGCCATAGTATGGTACGCTCGCCATGTATGGTATTCATAGAGCAGTCATACATTTACGATCGCTTTGCATAAATGTACGATTTGCCGTAAATTTAGTACAATAACGAAAACCTGTGTTATCGCAAAATTGTGATACCGATGTTTTTTAAACATCGACCTAAGACCCAGGAACAAATATTATACACTAAATAGGTGTACAAATATTTTTTGGAGACTGTAGCCTGCCTAGGCTGATATTTGCTTTACAAACATTTATATAGTAGATAAAATGCATGACTGTTGTGTCCAATTCTCTTTAACTGCAATGACTATGACTTGCATTGAAATCAATGACATCTCTCCTTTTGTCTCTTTGACACAGTGATAAATAGTGTCTATTTTAGCACTTTAAAGCAATTTTACAAGGATGAACTGTTTTAGGAATTAGCAATATATTGTCCAAACTACCAACACATTTTGTTATACTTCACTACAAATCCATTACAATATAAAATATAACAGTAGAAATTATACAGTTGTGATTAGAGATGGATCCCAACCCAAACCCAGTTCCAAAGCGGATATCATGGATCTGCTGGAACTTGGACATTGTGAATTTTGAAATTTTTCTGATTTTTCTGAACTGCGGAACTATTTCAAATTTAGAAAATCAAAAATATTTGAAATTTCTAGAAATCTCAAAAATACTATGCAAAATTCCAAAACATGAAGCGCATGAAGTTTCCAGTACAGGACGTTATTTTTTAAAGATTTTATGCAATGATACATTCCCCAGACCATTTCCCAGGTCCCTGAGCCATTCACAATAAGTTTACATTGCTATTTATACTTAATTGTAAGTGAAAAATTCAGATTTTTCAACTCCCATTGACTTGTGGATTTTTGAATTTTCCAATCTGCAAGCAGAATGGATTTCAGTTAATTTAGCCATCTCTAGTTATGATGTTCTATCGTATAAAGGCATATATTTCAAAATAGAATCTACTACAGTATACGAAAGTATAAGTCTTGTTTGTATTTTAAGTTATATACATTTTTTTAAACAAAATGCATAGTCCAAACAGAAAGCTATAAAAGTACACATGATATATCATATACACATATATAAAAGAATTACAAATGATATATCGTACTTTTTTAATCTTCTACCTTCTATGAAATGAACACATTTCACACATAAGTCCACATAAATTATTTAAATATGTTAATAACTATTTTTTAATACCGGTAATCAAGTTTTAGTTTTTTAATCTGCCGTTGCTCATTTGAATCTGATGATTTATTGTATTATTATTATTGTTTTTGTTTGTTGTTGTTTTGTGAGACCAAAATTTGCCTGTAGATCTGACCCATATTTTATGACTGTAATGAACCCAAATTAAATTAGAGATTCAGGATACATCTCATTCCAGAGTTCCTCTAAGTGCATTTAGTGAGGCTAAAATATATTTGACAAGCCATAAATTAGTCTTACATAACGAATTCAGGCTTGGGTCACTTTCTCTGAGGTTATTAAACACACAGTTAACTACCCAAATAATGTCTTCTCCAATGCTGCCAAAGCACAATTCTTAACATGTAAAACAAAAGACTATGTGAAGCCCCCCAATAAGTACCCATACTTTATTCCTAGTCAATGTTGCTCTATTTATGCTTATTGATATCACAACATTGGTATGATGAATCAGTTTTGAGTACAGTTAATGTGATTCATGGTGTTTAATATTTCAATAAATTATTTTATTCAGTCAGAACATATTCTCTAAGGTCATACAATCAGGACGTTTGAAATTATTAGTAAAATGTAATTTTTTCCCCCCCCCAACAATAGGAATATTCACATGTATTTATTGCTATCAGATTCTAAAATTTCAAGTAATGCATAAGCAGCAGTCTTATTTGGTGTTCAAATGCAGAAATTGAGAATTACACATCGGAGCCAAAATGGAGACATGAAAATTGTTATTGGTTTGTGGCCAAGTGACAGACTGTGACAAAGTCACAAAAAGTAGCACAAAAGGAAAATTAGAAGGACTGCTTATAGTCCTTATAGCCTTATGTAACATTAAACCCATTTAGTACAGCTACTGCCCACAATACAAACCACTGAGCTTACACACATCATGTATACAAGGATTAAAAGGAATAAGGATTTATTTATGTATAGGATTTAAAAAAAAACAACTTTTTTACTACAATAAGGTTTGCAGCTGTAGAAAATAATTGTTTAAATGTTTATATTTTGGGAGGCAATATACATACCTATCTATACTCTTATAAGGTTTTGTAACTTTGTGATTTCTAATATCTTTATATAACACACAGCAAAGGAGAGCATTAAAGGGCATGTCCACCCCCAAAACTATACTTTAACCCACTACTGGCCCCAATGTGTAGTGTTGATAAATCCTTACCTTACATCCCTGCTCTAAATGGTTCTCCTGTAATGTCTGTTCAAAGTCCAAAAAGTGAAGAGCAGGAGCCTGGCTGTGTCCCAAAAGATTTCTGCCTCTTACCTCCCCTTCGGGAGAATTCTGTCATGCACAGTTAAGCCCCTCCCTCTCCCTCCCTCTAGATGCCATTTTTCTCTCCCTTCCCAATACTCTTAACCCCTTTGCTGTAGTGTAGTGATCCCTATCCCACCCCCAACCGCTATGTTTATTTGTCAAGAAAACAATCCAAACATTACTTACTTTCCTTCATTCCCCCGGTGTTCTGTAATGCCAGCAGCTGCGTCTGTGGTTGGCTGCCTTTTGTATTGTGTCAGATTCTAAAAGGGTGACGCAACAACATTAAGTCACATTTTTAACCTGTGTGAGATCCTGCAATGCAACAATCCCTTTACAAAATTTACTGCATTGAAGCATCAAGGTCGGGTAAAAAGCGCCAGCTTACGCCGTCAATGAAAAAGCATTAAGTTTCATGCTACATAGTAGCACAAAGCTTAACTTTTAACTGTATTGCACCAGGTGTTTCAGAAACCGGACAGAAACATGTGCGAGAGTGCACTGCAGCATGCATTTCTGTCCACAACATACCCATTTTCAGCAAAAAGATACCGAAAATGTATCTGGTCCATGTGTAGTGTGTACGAGCCCTTATTCAATATAAAACCCAGGTTAACCTGATAACATATTGGGTAGTGTTGATTTTTCACTGATTTGGCCACTTAACAGCCATTATTGCATTGGCCCTAAATATCTATGGTATTCACCAGGAATCAAATCTTTAGTGACTCTTACAAATATTAATGTGATTCAGCATCTACTGTAATTTTACATATTTTAAACAAAAATGCTCCTTTCCAGTTAATGGAAAACCACGACATTTCAAATATTTACGATTAGAAAGGAAATCTTTCAATCAAATATATATTCCTTATAAGTTAAAATGATAACTAAGAGTAGGTCCAGATACAATCTACTTGCCATATGATTATATTACTTCTAATAACTGTGTTTGCATTTCCGGCCGATCGACCAATTCACAGCACTTTCGGTCGATCGGCCCAAAATATTGGCTGGTGTGTGGCGGGCAGCCGCGACCGACCTCGATTGGCCATTCGTCCATATCAGACGATCGGCCATGTTGGAAAATCACGATCAATCATGCAGTTCCCTTTGGAGCCGCATGGTCGATCGTTCACAAATTTGCCACGGCAGCTGGACATTTGTCCCGGCCGAGCGCTTGCTCGTAGCGAGCGCTCAGTCAGGACAAAGTGTCCATCCGTGTGTACCCAGCCTTATAGCCTGGTCCACTGATGTAAAAGGAAATGTGAATATTTAAACCATCTGAATAAATAACCATTAATGGCACCTTGTATGTTAAGTAAGAGCAATCAGAATAAATAATCATTAATGGCACCTAGTGTGTTAAGTAAGAGCCATCAGAATAAGTAGCCATTATTAATAGCACCTAATATGTTAAGCAACAGCTAACAGAATAAATATCCATTAATGGCACCAAGTATGTTAAGTAAGAGGTTTCATTCTCTAATTAATTAACTGACTTAATAATGGATTGTCCAGTGCATAGTCTGTGTGAGAGTAAGCATGTTTCTTGTTTACTTTCTACTCATTTACCATATCAATGCATTACCAAACAACTTTGCACATATGATGGAACCAGTTGTTCAATCTTATGGCTATCTTGTAATGTCAAAATTTCATTATTACAGACTTGAGCTAGGTACAGACATGAAGATATTTGTTTGTGATGCCCAAAGCCCATTTATATGGTGAACGGGCATTTTGGGCAACAATTCCCTCTCAAGTGTGAGCGCTCTGTCGGGTGTAGTTTAAGATACAATCCCAAAGATCGACAACAACGACCAAGCAAAAACCCATACATGAATGAATTCCTGCCTGAAACAACCATTTGTCACATAGCTGGGCATCGCTGGCACAACTTTAATTACTTTAATTACTTTTAATATGTATCTTTTTTCTCTAAATATTTATTTATTATTTTTACAGAGCTTTGGCAAAGAATATCATAGTTTTTTATATATTGCTTAATCCTATCTAAGGTAACATTGACCTATGTGTTTTTTTAATGCAGGTTTTACAAATCAATATGAAAAGATATATAAAGTTTATGCCACTAGGGGCCCTATTTATAAAAGATCGGTATCGTTATCGTAAAATACCGATCGTTATCGTAAAATAACGACCGGGTTTTTACCGATAACGACCGTTATTTACCGATAACGACCGGTATTTAGCGATAACGACCGGCATTTAACGATATCGCTAAATACCGGTCGTTATCGGTAAATCCGGGTCGTTATCGGTAAATGCCGGTCGTTATCTGTAAATAATGGTCGCTATCGGTAAAACCACGGTCGTTATTTTACAATAACGATCGGTATTTTACGATAACGATACCGATCTTTTATAAATAGGGCCCTAGTTGTTGCAACACAACTCTACCGTGGGAAGTACAGTAGAAAGTCCTAAGATACATAGAGACTCTCCACAGAAGAATGGTGAATTAGGTGCTAGGATAAAGTATTCTTCTCTTACCCGTATTGCTGTACTGGCGTATCAAATACCTATTTTACTAGTTTGTAACACTGTGAGGCATTTTTTTATATATAGTATAAAACATGAAGGAATATGTCCTTTCCATGTAAGCTTAGAGATCTAAAACTGCAGTTCAATTACTTCTATGTTGACCTTCAAACTCACACATAGTTCAAAATCTTTCACAGTAAAGACATGGTCTTCTGTTTCTACAGCAGACATTTATATCATTTTCAAAGCTTTCCTCTGTGGTACTATATCTTCCCTGAAGCAAAGTTACTTCTCAGAGCAAGGTTATCAGTTCATTATCATCAGTTTCAAATGAGTCTTTATGAAAATACCAAGTGCAGTTCTGGGAACAAAACAAAACAAAGACTGATTGCATTAGAGACATGGCATTATTTTACTTTCCTTATAAAGTAGAGAAGCAGACATAATTCTATTCAATTTGCAATTTGAGCTATGTTTTTTCCAGCTTACTTGATGTAATAAAAATATTTATCAAGAGTCTTATAATGGCCCAGTGTAGAATGATAACAGTTCAGATTATTTAGAGTGTGCCATCTGTTTTCACAGCATAACCAAAGTTGCATGTGGACTTCCATCATTTTAACAGATGGTGCAATCTAAGTGTACATCATGTGGACAGCTCATGTACTTCATAGAAAAGTTGCCTTGCCTAATAAAGAATAAACAGCAGAGGCAATATTGTTTTTACTGGTACACACCCCCACCACCTTTCCTTTTTCATGGTAACCATGCCAAGATTATTGAATTTCAAAACCAGCAGCACACACAGACACACACATTCCTGAAATCAGCTTTCCAAGTCAAATTCATAGTTAATGCTTAAATATCCCTTTTTAGGTAGAATATTGTATCATGTATTGACATTTATTGTACTTAATTGTAATTAGATGTAGTGTTTTGTTCGTCCATATGAAAAGATGTCGTATTCAGACTTGTGCTTTTATGTTATTCAGAAACTAGCAAATGATTTCTTACATACATAGTAAAAAAGTTAATTAAGGTTGAATAAAGACACACATCTATCCATCAAGTCCAACCTTTTCACCCTCATTTGACACTACCTAACAGTTAAACCAAAGGAAGGCAAAAAGCCCCAGCTAAAAAGGAGGGGGGAAAATTCTTTCATTACTCCAAATGGCAATCGGAAAGTAGCCTTGGATCAACCAGAACTGCAGTATATGTATTAATACCAGTAATTCTCAAATAAGTTTTAGAAACTAATCTAGGCCACTTTTAAAACTATATAATTAACTTGTCATTACCACATCTGCTGCAGGATAGTTCCATAGTTTCACAGTCCTCACTGCAAAGAAACCTTTCCTACCCTAAAGATGAAACTTCTTTTCTTCCAATCTTAAAGGATGTCCATGAGTCCTTTGATATGACCTATTAGTGAACAATGCACGAGTATTGTATGGCCCATTAATACATTTGTATAATGTTATCATATCCCCATGCAAACTTTGCTTCTCCTATGTAAACAGCCTTAACTTGTCTAATCTGCCTGCATAGTTAAGTATCTTCATTCCCTTAATTATTTTAGTTGCCCTTCTGTATATGGGATTCCAAAACGGCACCGCATATTCCAAATGAGGCCTTACCAGTGCCTTGTAAAGAGGGAGAATAACATTTTTCTCTTTTAAATCTGTTCACTCTTTATACAAGACAATATCTTGCTAGCTCTAGCCATTGTTTTCTACAGCTAAGTTATCTACCAGAACCCAAAAATATTTTTCCATTAGAGATTCACTTTAACAGATCTATTGTCTTTTTGAAAATAGTCACTCTTTGTGCCCTGATCAGCTGATGTTACAGTGTTTTCAGATCATGTTACTATAGCAATGTTCATTTTGTCTGCCAAGAAATTTTGGCTACATTTAGAGGAAAACTAAATCAATAAGATAAAGAAATGATAGGCAAACCGGTATCAGTGCTGTTTTGTTATACAGCTTGACTGTCTATTTGATTGCATCATAATCACATTTTTCATGCAAAACAGAAGGGTGACCTGGATTTACACCAGCTTATCAGTGCATGACTGAGAGGGGCCATTCATTGCTAAGGTTTATCATACTACATTATTTTTGCTGCCAGTCCTTCCAGACAATGATACGTTTTAACCATTTTTTAAACATGATCAAAATATGTTTACCCCGTCTAAAAAAATACAATAAGAAGCTGATTTTATAAAACAAAAGTAACAAGAAGTGACACAATATACTACATTCAAAATGTCTAAACTTCTTGCTGTTATTTTCTATCCCAACAAAGGAATTGTGAAAGATTAAGTCAAATTAAATATTATTTAATTTAACTAGAATTTAAAAGTTTAAGTTAAATTATTCAGTTACTTTGAGGTCTGGAACACATTTTGAGTTAAGAATAATTTCCTACATCTGTAAATGTACATTCAGTTTTTTATATACATACTGTATTATACATACTGTATTTCCCACTGTACATGGTTTCTTTTTTTTCTTTTCTGGATAGTTTTTTGGGTTATTAATACTTTTTCTGTTTGAAAGAAAAAGTATTTAACAGGCAAGAAATGCAAAATGGGAAACTTTTTCTTGCATTTCAAGCAATACATTTGGACTATATACCAATTTACAATTGTAACCTTCAAAAATATTTTAAATAAAAGCAGCAAACTGCCTCAAATTAACAATTGGTTATACAGTATATACTTTATGAGTTTGTACAAACTCCGATCTATCCAAATTAGTTAGTATTTTTTGAACTCACTGAATTATTTCTGCTAATTATCGAAAATTCGACAATTACCGAATTTTCGAATCGGTATCCATCAAATGAAGCATTCGAATTTTGTAAGCCTTGAATGTAGCCTTCAATTTTAGTGACCCTCAAATATATCATTTGGTAACCCTCGAATGTAGCCCTCAATTTTGGTAACCCTCAAATGTATCGTTTGGTAATCCTCAATAGTATAATTTGATTTCAGTAACCCTCAAATGTAGCCTTTGATTTCAGTGACCTTGGAATGTATCGTTCAATAAGCCTTGAATGTATCTTTGGTAACTCTCGAATTGTCCATATCCCTCGAATGTACCATGCGGAAACCCGACAATTGCCCGATCATGGGGGAAGGAAGTGTTTAAACAAGTTTTAATGATATGGACATGTTCCCCAGACCATTTCCCAGGTGCCACAGCCATGTACAGTAGCAACGCACGATGTTTCCGAACATTCGTGTCGGGCAATAATCGGCCCATGTTATCAGCCAAAACGGGCCGTCGTTCAGAGATCCTCCCGGTCGGTCGGCCAACAATCCCTGACCGAATGGCCATTCTGGCTGATAAAGTGCCCATACACAGGCCGATTATCGGCCGAAAGGAACGTTCGGACACATCGTGTGTCGGGACCCGCTATCGCACGTGTGTACGAACCTTTACTGATACTAGGGATGAAAATATGCAAATGCACATGTTCCGAAATTATGGACCAACAGTCTACCCCACTAGGGATTACATTTTAGCATTTCCACTAGCACGGTGCATTTCAGAAACAGACGCCAAACACAGTTTTTCTTTGTTTTGCATTTGCTTGTCTAAAAGGAAGTTGTCTTATCCATTTATTAAATTTTAGATATTTTCTAGACAGCTGGAGCTCTGGAAGTCCTGAGAGAGATCTTGCTAATTTCATGTAATACAAGAAATGTGTCTTTATCTTACTTTAGTTTAGGTATAGAAAAAAAGAATAAAATATAGATGAAATTTAGTGCTGCTGACACTGTCTAAGTTTATAAGGTAAATGAAGAAATAATTGTGTCCTTAAGGGCAATACTGGTGAACAAAACAAAACTAATTAAATGAATGTGTTATTCAAAGAAAGAGACCATAACTAAGTAGAACATATCCCATGCATTTAACACTGTGATTAAAAAGGTATATGGGCCTCATCATGTATCAACTGCATTATTACAAGCATTTAGCAGTTAATCCTCCCTTACATTTCCAAGTAAGGCAACAATTCAGCTACCACTATTTAGAATGCTTAAGGCATTTAATTATTTTTTAATTAAAACTGCATCACTTCTTTCAAATGATATTTAAGTTCTAGCATTCTGCAACTTTGATCTGATCCAACAATTTAATTTATACATTTACCTTCTTTCACAGCTAAAGCTGAGATGAAAAAAACAAAATAAAAAATCAGAAAGTCTGGTGACCTAAACTGTGAGTTTATTTATTTGAATTATTATCTTTTCATCTTAAAGTGATTTGCCTGATTAATTCAAATGATCCAAACTTTAATATTCAGTAAATGATGCTGAGGTGCACTCATTTAAATGTACTTATAAAAAGTATTGCCAAATTTAGATTAGTACCTGATTTGTAACATTCACTTGTTATCTAAATGCCAGGAATAATAATACAAAGTGGTAACATATGACTGTGAATGGTTTATTACAACTCAGCACATTTCACCAAGATTTCTGGAAAATACTGCAGGTCAGGCTAATTGATGTGGTGACTGTCTATTTAATATGTTGACAGTAGTCTGCTGAACATCAAACCATAAAAAGACCACAATGTACTTTTATATAACCTAACATTTTATTGTATGTAGCTGTTGAACATATACTTACCAACAATGTATGAAATGATGCATTCCCTACTGTGCTATAGAAGGTTAATAGAAATTGCTAAGGGGTGTCATATAAAATATCTACATTTCAAACCTATATAGGTCATAACTCTTTTTATTATGATTCTACTTTACCAAGCTATTAGTCACTGCATTTATCATTGTTGCTACTATAACTGAAATTTTTTTGTTTTTTTCTAAATTTGTCTATGAAAGTCCTTTAAAAAAAAAATCAAAATTCACAACCTCAAAAACAGTAATTTTCCATTTTACAATTGAAATATACACAAATCAATATCTTTATCTTACTAATTAATACATTTATAAATGCTTAGTTTAGTCAGGTAAATGGACTGTCACTGAGTCATCCCTTTATCCTTGTAGTTTCCACTCATGAGTAGTAATGAATTCCGATTTCAAAATGAAGTGAACAATTTCGGAACTGCTGGTTTCATAAATCTAAGTAAATGGATTTTTAGACATTTTTAAAAACTCAAACTTTTAATCAGAATTTTGAAAATGTAAAATTCTTAATTTTCATTCAAAGATCAAAAATGTGATTTTAAAAAATTGCAATCAAAAATTCAAAAAGTTCTGATTCAATTGGGTTTGAAAAGGGTTTCTGGATATTTGAAACAATATATTCCATGGAACATCTGTTGCCAGTTTTATTTACCTCTACTTTTGTGATCAAAGGAAAATATTTGAATAGACAACACCATTAAAGAAGTGGAACTTAAGAATACTTTATCTGTGTAATCCCAAATTTAGCTCAAATAATAAATAAGTAATGATTTTTCTTTTTCTTTTATCGGGTTGGTAGGCAGCCTGACAATGACAGAAACATCTTCAAGTAGGAGCACTTAAAAGTACTTAAGTTCCTTATATATTTCCTTATATAACTAATATACTTGAATTATGCATCCAGTCACAATCTTTGCAGACAAATAAGTGTTATTGTAACAAAAGTGAAAAGTCCGGATGCAAATATGCACCCTGTGTTTGAGGCACTTGTAAGGATTTGCAATGATATCAATTTTGTGTTTTGAGTTGTTTTTGAAAACCAGATGAACTATAAATCCATATCAATATTTATTTTGACTGCAGTGTTAATTTTCAACCGTGGAAAATAATATCACCATGGTGAAAAGACAAATACTAGCCGTTATTTCTATACCGTCCTGTATCTACTGCAGAAAAATATTTCTATTTAGTTGTAAAACAGTGCAAGAGCAAATATTGTAACAAGCTGAGTAAAAGCATGCATCCATCTAGTTATAACCTTTCATCCTGCCTATGATCCAGAGGAAGACACCCCTTTTAGGCTAATTAGATAAACATTCACAAATTTTTAATTTATCACGATTTTTGTAAATTAACTTGGAGGTCAATATAAAGGTAATGTTTACTGATGTATTAGAGAGAAATATATTGGTAAAACAATCCTTCCTTACTCTGAGTGCTGCTATTAAAATGTTAAAGGCCCCATACTATTGTCCATGCCACTGAATGTTGCATACTTTGTTATGCAGTATAACAAATATAGAAAAAACAGATGTATAGTTATGCTTATGAAGGTTCTCATTCATCCAGGTCATGGTATATCTGTTGTATTCAATTAGAACCAAACTTCAAGTCCAGTTGATCTAATTGAATACAACAGATATAGATGTATAGTATATTTTTTTTAATTTATTTTAAATATCATAAAATATATGCCGAATGAAATTCCTAAAGCTGGCCATACATTAGTCTATATGCCTGTTGTCATTCCTGTGATATTTAATAATAGTAATCAGAAACCATGATCTAACCAGGAACCAGTGGGAACATTGGCTGGTATTACTGCTGCTTTGGCCAACGTTGTGATCAATTTGGACAAATTACGCATTAAATTGATATAACATTGAGCCTGTTTATACCTAGCATTATGCTCAGTTCTTTTTCATCTTCTTCCTTTACATCTATGATCAACTTTATGCCCACAATATCCAAATTCACCTCTCAAAGTTCATAAACAATAATAAGTACCCTTGCACAATGCTAGAAAGATTCTAGTGTTTGAACTAATCATATTCTAGCTAGATTACTGTAAAACCTATGGGCTATTAGAAAATGATTAGCATTTCAATCCATCCTGAACTCTATTGTTTGATTAATTCGCGTTTTTTCTCATTCTGCTTATGCTCATCTCTCTAAATCTCTTCACTGGCTGCCCATCACCTAAAGGATCTAGTTCAAAGCCCCATCCTGTTTTCAGCCACAGGGTTGTATGTTGCTCCCCACCCTCTCAAGTGCTCTAGCAGTTGTCCTAGGTTGCTTATTCCCAGAAATGGCCCTGCTATCAACTATCAAGCCTATCATGCAGTCCTGACAATGGTATCAGGTTTTGTAATGTGTGTAGAACATTTTGTCGTCTATTTCTCTCATTTAAATTAAACTTGCTAATTAATTTGTCAAAATAAAATGTGGTTGTCTGCCTTAAGTTGTCTTAAATAATTAATGACTTGGTAAAGATCTCCAAAAAAATAAAAAGGAAAAAACACATTTTTAACTTTTTTTTACGTGATTCATGTAATTATGGGTTATAGTAGTTAAAAAATATAAAACTTTTCTTTAAACTGATGTTTACAAACACAATCATCATTATATTTATAAAGAAAAAAAGATTCCACAAGAAAAGAGGAAATACAAGGAGCATTAATAGATTCAGCTGGAAGAGAATTCCTGAAATGCATAAAGATAGAAACAGAGTGTTCTACATTTATAGACAGAACAAAGAAGCAATTTTTAATATGCCAGCACAGTAAGGGGTGAAAAATGAGTAAAGCACAGCTAAAATAAAGACATACTGAGAGAGTACATGGAGGTTAAGTGACTTTCTTTTACTCAGGGTCTTGCATAACAAGATTTTGTTGCATTCCATGTCGATGAGAACATTTCTGTTGAATAGGTCTCACAGTATGTAACGAGCGAGTCATAGAACTGAGCTTTAATTGCAAACGTAGATTTACGGTAACAACTATATGCAGTTATTTTGTATACGTTTAGAACAAATAGCTACTTTGTCATTTACCCTAAAAACACATTCAGGGAGATTCAATAAAAGTTCTTATCGTTAAAAATGGTGCTAATTTTGCCCCAACCAATCAGATGTAATTTAACATTTGAAAGCTAACATCTGATTGGTTGGGGCAAAATTAGCACCATTTTTAACAATAAGAACTTTTATAACATCTCCCTGATTGTCTGTAATTGTAAGCAAAGTTTTAAAATATGGGTAACAATAATCGATAATAATTGTTTCTAAAGGTCACTTGTAAATGAATCCTTCAGATTTATTTGTATACCTTGTTTACAGCTGTTTTATCGCATTGCAATATATATTAGTACAGATGACTAGCCATTAGGATCAATCCCACACAACCTTTCTTCATCCTCTGTGTTAGCAGAGAGGAAAAATGAAATGTGATACTCCTATCTACAGAAAAGTGAATTGATTTATCTAAATCTTTATCCATCTCATTTCTGTGCTAGCTTGATCTAAATCAATACAAACCTGCAATTCAAAGAGATCTAAATGGAGGTTCATTCAATTCACTCATTCAAGTAAATCATTTCCAATAGTAAGTAAGTAAGGGAATTTTTCACATTTATTTCCTTTCTTTGCAAAGGAATCCTAATCGATTCATATAGAAGTAATCATTCCCCCCCAAAAAGTACAATATACAACACACATTTCATTAAATTAATATACAGGGAGATTTACCCAGAGCCGCTGTCACACCTGGGTAAATCTATCTGCCAAATTCAATTTAAGGTTTGCAGCTTTGTTCCTGGCTCCTGTAACAGTAATTGAAGAACAGGAGGTAAGACATAGATCTATTACTTCCCGTTCTTCAATGAATGCAAAAAAAAAGGTTAATCTTTTGAGTGAACTAATCGTTTAAAGTCACGTTAACAGATATTGAATCTATTGTGCTGGCCTTCCATGAATAAATGAGCACCCACAATAGTCTTTTGCAAATGAGGAACATATTAAAATGGAAGCACTAAACAAATACAGATTTCACTGTTGACTACTTACTTGGTCCTTAAAGGGTAACTGTGGTCTCCAATTCTTCCCCAAAAAATTAGGGTTATATAAAAATCTCTTCATTTGTACCTTCAAAATGAACCCTAAATCAAATCTCTAGATAACATTTGTGAGACATTATTGCTTGAAAAAGTTCAGTAATATTACTTCCTACTTGACCACTTCCTGTTTTCTACCATATGATCAGATTGTAGTCATGTAACCAGCCTCTGCCTGCATTAATAAGCTCCCCATTTCAACTGTCAATTTTTTCCACAGATACTTCCTTAATTCCGCAGCATTAAGTCTTAGGTGGAAGGGCGGGCAGAGGTCAGGTGATGTCACTCAACCAACTGGAAGCAGGAAATCTGAACATTCGCAGCAATATCATTTTTCACAGACTGCAGCCAGAGATATGATCTAGAGCGCATTTTAAAGGAAAGAGTGCAGGCTTTCATTTAACCCTAACTTGTTCAGAGACCACAGTTGTACTTTAAAGAAAGTAAAAAATATAATACATGTTGACAAGTGTAGCTTAAAAGAAGTTGTACCCAGACAAGAAGAACATTTCTTTGGATAATCCTGAAAAATCGCAGAAACGCCACAAGTTATTATTTGTAAGGATGCCTTGGAATCAATAAAATGTAAAATTTACCTTTGACAATTCTGTCGTAATGTTGTTGTGTAAAGCTTCTTAACCTCACCTGACCTCACTCACAGTATCATATATTTGAATTTGGCAGATATTTGCAGGTAGTTAGGCCAAATTTGTATTTAGGAATATACCGAACTTACTCATGGCCTAATAATAATGTTGGGGTGGGATGTCTCTTTTCCAGAAACAGGGAAGGTATCAACAAGGCTTTAAACCATTCTAATTAAATGCATGTCTAGAAAATTGTATTTAGGTAAACAGTCAGAAATTTCAATACAGGGATACCTTCAATAATTTGGAAGATTTTTCACTTAAAATCTCATGCTAAAATTAGCACAAATACAATATTAATTTGTGAGCGCTGATTGTGTAGGTGTCCTGATGACGGCCGCGTGTTACGGCTGAAACGCGTCGAGTTTGTATATTATTATGAATTAAAGATTGTTTTAAAAGTCCAGCGGAGTGCCTCAGACATCCTTATATACTTATTACACGGAAAGCACGCGGGCAGAAAAAATCAGCAGGATAAGCAGGAGTGCGGACGTATGCTATATGAATATACTCTATAGATATATATATATATATATATATATATATATATACTGTATATATATTAGCAAATGTGTGTCCATTGCACAAAGGGTATTATGTGTGTATGTTTATCTATGTGTGGATAAAAAATCTTTGCACACACTATTTAAAAAAACAAAGGCGAGAAATTAATAAGAAATGAAAAAGTTAATAAAGTCATCATATGAAATCCTTGTTCTATAAGTATCACACCCCTAAACTAATGTGCTGAAGCACATTTTTTGATTTTATTTATTAGTAGAGATGGGATCCGGGTCTGACCTCGGTTCCGAAATCTGAATGATCCGTCCGAATCGGCACTTCGAGTTTTACCAAACGTTTGAAAATCCTCAAACGTTTGAGATTTCTTTGAGTCCGTTCGAGTCTGGAAAATTTAACTAGTTCGAGTACGAAGTAGTTCAAATAGTTTGAGTTCTTCCGAACTCAAAGTTTGGCTTGAACTCGGGTTTTCGGTTTTGTGTCCATCTTTAGATATCAGTATGTCTTTATGATTGTGGACAAAACCAGGGTGCAAGAATCACGGAATTGTTATTTTCAGGAAATGCTAATTTTTTTTAGTGAGTATAGTGACCCTTTAAGACTTAAACCAAATTGTGTAGCATGCAGACCTGTTCAAAAATTTTGGGTGGGGAGATCACTTAAGGTGAGGTGAGCTTAAAGGAGCAAAAAGCCCTCCACAGGGCATAAAATAAAAAAAGAGCCTTAATTAAACAGAAGACACTTCACAGCCTTATGCTGAAAAAAAACAGCATTGCTTAAATAATAAAATATAAATTATGATTTCTCACTCCCAGCTTTTCCTGGAGGAATGGGCAGAAACTTGCAAAAATTCTCCTACATGTCCTATGGCTAATGCATGTGTCTTAAAACACTGACCACTGACATCTCAATATATATATATATATATATATATATATATATATATACACATAGAAAAGATAATCAATGCACATTCCCATACAATATCATATTATCTGCACACTGGCATACTTTATAAACAATGAAAAAGCCTTCCAACCACATCAAGGTAACTCCCAGTCTGGAAGGTCCTAACTTCTAACCTTTCTAAATGTATTTTACTTCAATTACGATTAGCAAACTTTTGCATTTCTCATTCTTACACACTGGATCCATATAACAGGCTCTCTCACTTCCCCCCAGCCCTTGGGCTTTTTAAAATGAGGGAAGAGGCCATCCAGTGCTTTATATTAAAGGTATAGAACCTCCCATAAAAGGGGCGTGTTGGGGTGCTATTACCACATGGAGGCTTGACCAAGCCTCCCAATAAATACATACAATACAAGGATTGTGGAAGCACTCCAATTAGGCTAATTTACAACTACATTTAGTGGATATGCTACTGATCTGGTCAAATATTTATACAAACATAGAAAAGATAATCAAGCACATTCCAAGGCCCCATACAATATCAAAGTAGTAAAAGAAGTAAAAGAAATTTAAAAAGGTTAGAAGTTAGGACCTTCCAGACTGGGGTTACCTTGACGTGGTTGGAAGGCTTTTCATTCATGTGATCACAGTAATGTATACTAAAACCCCTTTGTTTATAAAGTATGCCTAGAAATATGCATTGATTATCTTTTCTATGTTTGTATAAATGTTTGACCAAATCTTTTTTTTTATTTTTTTATTTTTAATTTATTTATTTTTATTTGAAAACCCAGGGATGATGCTCTTTTGCCATAAAAATCACAGTGAAGCAATATTATAGGTAGGATAGGGCACTAGATATAGGGTAAATCCAGAAAAAAAATAACTTTGCTCACGATCTCACTGTTTTTTTGAGTTTACGCCTTCTATTTTCGAGCCATGTTCGAAAATTTTCTAAAATTCGAGAAAATTTCAAAAATTCGAATCTTCAAGGAATTTTTTAAAAAAGGTTGTAAAAATGACACAGTAACTTGCTGTAAATGGCTCTGGAACCTATGAAATGGTCTGGGGTATAGACAACCAAAGCAAAACAGAATTCTGTAGCGGAACCGGGTTTGAATCCAAAATCCTGTCCATCTCTAATAGAGAGCTATCCAACTTACTTTTCTGGCTATGCAGAGCACTGGAGACATGAAGAACAGTGATTCTGCCTTTGTCAGCATACTTCTGTTTATATCAGGGATAGGCAACCAGTAGATCTCTACTGTGAAAATTACTAACAGCATTCCTTTACAAACAGCAAAAGGCAGAGAAAGCTTGGAACTGTAGTTTTTTTTTTCACTTATCTGTGTACTTTTAGTTTTATATCTATAACCTGCTTATACTATTACATAATATATAATAATATGCTAGATTATATAATTATTGGGGGTCACTCCCCACATAATTAGTGTGCTGCAATGATTAAAAACTGATAGCATTTAACGACGTAGGGGGAGATGCAATATATTTCGCTATCGCAACCTACGTGCACTCGTTTCTGCATTGTATTAACCACTTTGCAACCGTTAATACAATGCAAAAAAGCTAGCAGTAAGTTGCGACCTTTTGCACATATTTTAAAGACACCATTGAAGAGGCGTTAATTGTCGCCCAAAAAACTAGCTCAAAAACCGGCGCAAAATATATTGCATCACTTTGCGCTGCGCAAAGAAAAAATAAATTGCGACATGGTGCAGGCAGAGCCCAATCAGGATATACTGTAAAAGCTAGCAACCTTAACCTTGCTGATTTCATACCAAAATACAATGGCATGCTCTGCTTGTTTGGCTGCTGAATAAAACTAAACTTCCATGAGGCACTCTTGCTATTTTATAGTGTAACCTAACCACCCCCCTAATCACTGATTGGTCTAAAACAAATCTTTAATCCAATTGGTTCTTGAATCTTAGACCTATCATTATAGGAGGTGTGCCTAAGGGACATTATAAAACAGCAAGTGTTGCTTAGTGAAACATAGGTGTTATAAAAGGTTTTAATTGCAACAGGCTTATCAGAGGAAACACATGCAGTAAGGCTACAGTAAATGATAATTAATGCAGTTTTAATTAAATCAGTTTGCAATCAATGCATCCTTGCTAATTACTCAAAGTAAGAGTATCCTATATTCCAACAAACATAATCGTACGTTAAGGTACATGCCGTATTGGGAGCACACAGTCACGAAAAGTGTTAAGTTTATAGCGGAATGTACAGATCTACATAAGCATTCACGGCTCAAAGCCGATAGGAAACATCGAGTTAGCAAGGAGAGAAGCGTGGTGTGGAAGAGGCAACGCCATACGTGTTTCGTGACATGCAAGTCACTTCCTCAGAGGCAAAATTCCAACAAACATAATGTGATCTGGTAACTATATATAAATATTCCCTAACAATATAAGCAGGTTACACTAGAAAATATTCTGATATACATGGAATAGAAATGTCTATGGGGTCAGTGACAAATGCAAAATCACACTTTAAAACAATTGATCAGATTGAAGCAGGTCGTTTCCAGTGAGACATTGATTCACTGCAACAGTAACTTGCTACTCACAATCCTTATTCAAGTCTATAGGGCATGAGCCATATGGTGCACAGGATGTTACCAGAAGCAAAAGAGCTTGGGAAGAAGGGAAACTCCCACAAAAATATCAACTTCAAGGCAACTAGTATTTCTAAGGTTAAGAATACAGCAGATCATGTTTTTATTATATGGGGAATCATCTGAACGTAACTTGTTACTGAACTTTCCTTCTCCTACATCATGAACTTTCCTTCTCCTACATCATGAGTTTTGGGGCTATGCAGGGCTATTAATACCAAACATCTTTATTTATACACAATAGTACCACCTTTTAGATTGTACTGGAAGTGTCAGTGTTTGTCTATAAATGTAGTTCTGTGAGAATATCACAGTGAAGTACAAGTGCTCTGCAGAACTCAATTTTATCTTTCTTCTCAAGTGGCAGGTTTCATAAGGCCCTCAACTACTCACCCTCTCCATTAACACAAAAATGCCACCAGGAAGTCTGTTAGAGAGAATACAATATTGGAAAATCTAAAGGCCTTTAAAGAACCTAGACTATTCAGCCACGTGTATAATAGATTTCATCAGTGTGGGACCCATGTTGGCAAGCAAATTGACATGGGGTTTGAAGGAAAGATCGGAATCTAGTCTTATTCCCAGGCAGCGGACATGAGGAGATGGGGATATGGGTGTGTTGTTAATATTAATAGTAAGACTAGGGAGGGGAACAGATTGTGAGGGTGGGAAAAGGATGAGTTCAGTCTTGTCCATTTAGAGGGAGGACATGAAGGCAGAGATGGCACTAAGGCAGTCGGGGACCTGGGATGTCAGTGTAGGGAGATCTGGGACAGAGATGTAAATTTGGGTATCATCCGCATACAGGTGATACTGGAACCCAAATGAACTAATGAGTTGTCCAAGGCCATATGTATATATTTAGATGGTAATAGATGGTAATGGTATGCTACACATACACCTTTCCCATATATAATATTATATATCCCCCATAACATTAGTAGCTCTTAAAAACTCAAAGCAATTCCCATAAAAATATAAATATTCTTATCTATAGGAGGGATATGTTAGGGGGTAAAGGGGAAAATATCAAATGAAAATGTGGAATCCAATGTTGATTTATTATTGTAACAAACTTAACCTGGAACAGGATAAACATGACACTTTGTAACATTAATACATTTCTTTTTGTATAGTTATAAATAATATTGTATGTGAGCACAAAAGTCATATCTGAGCAGGTTAAAGGCTTCTTCGAAACATTCAAACATTTTAAACGTTGTTTACAATATTTGAAACATATCTGACTTTAATCTATTTCCAGATAACTAAACCACAATAACAAGAAACCCTGGGGAAATTAAGGAATCTTCAGATACAAGGAAAGTGGAGATAGGATTGTGAATATATATTGCTTGTGGAAGTGAAAATCCCAACTCTCAAATAAGGTGTGCAATAAAGGATTTTTAAAAATAATAGTGTTTTGGATTCAGCAATTTAAAGGCAATAGATATTTATTAATGTCTTATCAGGTGCATGAGGGATTTCAATGTTCTTAATGCATTTTACTAAAACAGAAAGGGGCTCATTTACCCAGAGCCGCTATAGCTCCCGGTAAGGGATGTACCCACTGCAGGATTTTAACACCAGCTATCTGCTGCCGTTAAATTCCTGCACTAAAACGAGCGCAAACGCGATATTAAATCGCGAGTGTCGGATGCACGGGTGATTTTTGCGTAACCCGTGCATCTGACGCTAATATGGAGCTAAAGTCACGCTAACCGGTAGCGAACCGGTTAGCGCGACTTTAACTCCATATATTTCCCCAGCGAGTGTGGATAAATGAGGCCCAAAGTCTCCTCTATCTAACATAGAAACAAAATATCTTCCCAATAGAGACTGTCAACTGAATAAGAACTTCTAACCTAAAATAAACATGGATACTGTATAAGTAAAGCTTTCATAGGTGCGTGATAATGACGTTCCAACAATAAATTCCCATAGCTTTTAAGTTCCCCAGTCTCCAAACTAACAGGGAGATTCAATAAAAGTTCTTATCGTTTAAAATGGTGCTAATTTTGCCCCAACCAATCAGATCTTATTTAACATTTGAAAGCTTACATCTGATTGGTTGGGGCAAAATTAGCACCATTTTAAACGATAAGAACTTTTATTGAATAACCCTGATAGTATGGTAATCATCATTTCAGGTTTTCCAGCACTGTCATATTCTCTTTTCCATCAAATGCTACTCACCCTGCTGATTTTCCTGGCTATGCAGAACTACATAGACATAGTTGCCCAGAATCAACAAATTAAACATGAAAATCTCTGTTGCTAGGCTGACCCATCCAAATCTGAATACCCCAAACCAGTACATGATCATGAAATACCTAAGCAGAAAAAATGGTTGCTTTAAAATTAATTTCCACAAACTGAGACAGAAAAATAATTGTTTTGAGATACAGTATGAATCCATGAGAGGAAAGAATGTTTGTATTTGAAAGAATCTGTGTCAGTGTGTGATTTCCAAAACAATCATTCTACTGCTGATTGTGCATTGGTTTAGGGAATGTTTATTTGCTACTAAAATATGTAGTTGTAGTATTGCTTTATTGCAATATAGTTTAGTCTTTAGAAAAAAATTAAATTGTAATAGAAAATCTGCGTCTGACCTGCAGACATGACATGTTTTGATCTTGTTAGATCTCGTCAGTGCAAGATACAGATTCATGGTTTTATGGTGTAGGACTTGGGCGTACAGTAGAAAAGGGAGCTTAGGGAAAGAAGGGACAAAATTCCTTCACTGAGCATAAAAATGGAGAAACACCTTCTTATAACAGAAGGCATCTTGCAGTCTCATGCTATAAGGCATAATACAATGCTGAATCTTGTGAAGCATACTATTTATACATACTAAAAGAAGAAAAGGCAGCTAGAAAGCTTAGGGAGAGAGGGGCCAAAAGGAGCAAAAAGCCCTTCACTGAGCATAAAAATGGAGAAACACCTTCTTACAACAGAAGGCATCTTGCAGTCTTATGCTATATGAATAGCATTGCCCACAAAACCTAAGAAACAAGAAGTAATCTCTTACTCCCATGTTCCCCAGAGTAAGGGGCAGAGATATGCAAAATACTCATACAATATAGCTTAATATATAGAGCAAATCATCTGATCTGCAGACACAACATGTTTCAATCTTGTTAGATCTCATCAATGCAAGATACAGATTCATGGCTCTATGGTGTTGGACTTGGGCATACAGTAGAAAAGGCAGCTAGAAAGCTTAGTGAAAGAGGGGCCAAAAGGAGCAAAAAGCCCTTCACTGAGCATAAAAATGCACTGGCGAGAAAATGGACTGACGAGATCTAACATAATCAAAAAACGTTGTCTGCAGGTCAGATGACTGGCTCTATATATTAAGCTATATTGCATGTTATTAGCCAGCGGTTCTGGACACATGCATAAGCTAAGGGACATAAAAGTGTATTTTGCATATCCCCGCCCCTTACTCTGGGGAACATGGGAGTAAGAAATTACTTCTTGTTTATTAGGTTTTGCGGGCAATGCTATTCATATAGCATAAGACTGCAAGATGCCTTGTGCTGTAAGAAGGTTTTTCTCCATTTTTATGCTCAGTGAAGGGCTTTTTGCTCCTTTTGGCCCCTCTCTCCCTAAGCTTTCTAGCTGCCTTTTCTTCTTTTAGTATGTATGAATAGTATGCTTCACAAGATTCAGCATTGTATTATGCCTGAGGGAGAAGTGCTTCGAAAGCTTGCATTTTTAATAATTTTAGTTAGACAACGAATGTTATTATATTATATCCAAAATGTCCTCACATGCGTTAACTGAAAAACAGTTCTGGTGGTGCCATTATCTCTCTTGCTTTCTCTCTCTTGGTGGTCAAGTAGGAAAGGGAGAGATAGGCAGTGTACACACCTGCCAATAATCCCTTAAAACAGACTACTGATATGAAGCCCATAGTAGGCTGTCTTATGGGAATTAAAGTGGTAGAGTTAATATTTTGGCACAACCAATCACGTGACCTATTTAAAACCATGCAATCTAGGGAAAATTTCTGCCATGTCTTGTAAATTTTTCAACCTATAGTTGACTGTGGTGTAAATTTGGGCTGCTATTTCTGTTGCAGTGGTTAATTGGGTTGAAATATCAGCTAGTTTTTCCAATCTTATTTTGAAAAACTTCTGGGTAATATCCATGCTTTCTTAGCCCTTAAGAAAAAAACTACACCTTATAAAAGCTTTAACTACATTATACAACCAGAAAGGCAGTTTCGGTTGATTGATTTATAAGCATCATTGATTACCCAAGACAATGAGACAATCAAACATAAAAAACAATTAGACTTGGTAATATATTGTACAACATAACTGATGGTATCAGCATTTTGCAATTAATTAAACCTACGATGCATGGTAACACACTTTAGTATTGTTAAATTAAATATGGGTGGTTTTATATATATGGTTGAATTATGGCAAAGGTGAAAGTGAATGTAAAATGAAATGCTGTTTCCATAATTCAGGTTTTAACAGGGAGAATGAAATCATAAAACCCCTTTTCACAGTATAAATATCAACTAAACATTTGGGGAAATAAATATAGATGGGTCAGCCCTTCATCAAATAATGGTCATTACTTACAGTATTGATTTTGGAATTATTATCTGCTTTATAAATACAGTTAAACTCTTCATTACACTTTACAATGTTGGCATTTACCATATTTACCATACACACTTAAAAAAAATATTTTAACTTCCCTAATATAGAAGAAAGATTTTATATATATATACATTTCTACTCCAAATAAGAAATCTATAAGCCTTGTTGAGACATGCCCTTAAATCATTTTAAGAAGACTACCTTTGTTTTTTTATAGTGTACAATAAATAATTATTTGAAAGAAAATACAAAAACAACAAACTTTTATAGGTAAACTATGGAAACGTCTGGTCTGTCCCACCCCTCTCACATCCTGGGATTGTTTGCAGACAGGAATGGGAAGAAGTACTTCTTGCAGAACAGGCCCTCCCAATAAAGTTCAAAACTATGGAGGAGATAGGGACAGACAGGTCCTACCATCAGAGCTTTTGAGGTCTGGTGTGGGGGATCGAGGGCAAATCCAGGTGTGAGGGCCTAGCAGTATAGACCATTACCAGTGGCGTAACTACCACCCCCACGGTCGCCACAAGCCCAAGATGATCCCGCAATAAGCCTTTTAAATAGCTGATCGCACATATGAATGAAACATATGAGCAACCAGCTGTTTAAAAGACCGGACCCGAATATAAATTGTAATTGATTAATAATATAATTGTAATATAATTGTAATTTTACAAGCCTAAAAATTAAGATCCAAAGAAGCTAGAGACATCATCCTAGGCATGTTTTAAAGGTATGAAAGAGCTTAATACTCTTTATGGGGCAATGGAGTATTCCACTGGCCTTCCTTCCACTTAATTGTTACTTCATTAGGGGGGCACTGAAGGTAATGGTAACTAGTAAGGTAACTAGTTTCCACTGTGGCTCCCCTAAGCCTCAATTTAATTTATGTTGTTTCACACTAAATAGTAGTGCAAAACTTTTAAAACATTTAAAATATAATTCAAAGTAATCCAGAACATTGTCATTGTTTTTTTAAAGGTAATAGTGCACCTTAATGCATATATTTAATCTAATTATAACCTGTTATTTAACCACTCTTTTTTCCCTAGATTGCACATGTCAACATTGCCCTATCTGTTATATGCAACTGAATGATTCATAAAACGTTTTACAAGATAATTAGCTCTGTTGGGTGTCAGTAATGTACAAATGTACTGTTTATTTATGAAAATGTATTTGTGGAAAGTATTTTACAACAACATGGAAAACCCAATCAAATCATTAGAAATAATCTGCAAGGACCAATTGCTATTTATGTTTTTTAAGGGTTTCTTATATTATGACTAGAGATGTCCGAACTTCGCAAAATCCGGTCCGCTCGAGGATCCGCGAATTTTCGGGAAAATTCGAAAATCCGCGAGCGGACCCGTTAAAAGTTTTCACGTATTTTCGGGAAATTTTCGAAATTACGAGTTTTCATGTATTTTCGAAAATATGTATTTTCGAAAATACAAGTAATCCTCGTAATTTCGGATATTTTCGAAAATACGTATGTAGGGAATTAAGAGAAATCCTTGTATTTTCTAAAATTTTCGAAAATACATGTTTTCCCGTATTTTCTAAAATTTTCGAAAATACGTGAAAACCCGTAATTTCGAAAATTTTCGAAAATACGAAAAATCCGCGAATCGGAAGTTCGGAAGGCGGAAAATCCGGATTAATCCGCCGTTCGCGAACAGGATAAATCCGCGGCGGATCCAGGTTTGGATCCGCGAACCGGCCATCCCTAATTATGATATATAATCTAATTTTACTAAAAAACTAAATATTATTTATTTAAGTAAAACACAAACAGGGAGATGTAATTTACAGCATTAATCGAAAATGAGTTACACCCACAATAATAGTAATTGAGGTTGAATAAAGACATATGTCTATCTAGTCCAACATTTACACGCTACTTTTTAACTCGACCTATCAGTTGATCCAGAGGAAAGTATAAAAAAAACCAGCTAAAAATAGGGATTCATTCCTGAATCCAAATGGCAATCAGAAAGTATCCCTGGATCAACCAGATCTACAGTATATGTATTAATACCAGTAATTCTCAATATTTTAATTTAGTTTTAAAAACGTATCCAGCCCACTTTTAAAGCTATTCAGTGAACTAGCCATTACCACATCTGCTGGAAGACAGTTCCACAGTTTCACCGTTCTCACTGTAAAGAAACCTTTCCTAACCTGATAAAAATTATTTTCTTCTAGTCTTAAAGGATAAGTATGCTGTAAAATCAAGTTAAGTTTAGGTGGAAGCTGCAGCTTAAAAAAAAAAAAAAAGTTTTTTTTCCTATGCCCCTAAAGAGCATACCTTTGCAGCTTGCAAGTTGCTGACATCTTGCTTGTGCCTAGCTGAATGTTTAGCTCCGCCCCTCCGAGATTTGTAGCTTCCTCCTGCTTTTTCTGCCTCAAATAGTAAGGCCCATGAGTTCCGTAAGGCTCGTGTGTTCCGTGCGCGCTAACAGGCCTTACCATTTGAGGCTAAAGAAGCAGGAGGAAGCTACAAATCTCGGAGGGGCAAAGCTAAACAATATGAAGTCATGTTCAGGTCTGAACTCTGGCCATAAATTTACAAGCAAGCAAGAATGCATTTAATCTGCCAAAAATCTGTCATTTCGCCTCTTGTTGATATTGCATTGTTTGTAATAAAATACATTTTTTAATAACCATTCTGATTATTATTATTTTTTTTTTTTACAGACTCCAAAGACATGGCAAAATAGTCAATATAAGTATACCTTTATATATTTCAATGAGCTATTTAGGAATAAAGCAGCATTTAATTGATGCATTCATGCATTTGAGTGCAAGATGAGATGAATGTTTCTGAACAATTTCATCTTGTTAGCAAGGGAGAAATATTGCTACTTTCTTATTGTTCATTAACAATTACATAAGGCAGTTGTATAGAAGTGAAAATCTCCTCTCAATACACATAAAAAAGTAGACCCTTTGCTTATACTGTATGTGGACTATTTAATCAAATAATTTGCATTTTCGATATAGTTAACACATAAAACCATATCTCTCTTCTCCAAATGCAAGAATAAAGATCAATATGCATACGTAATGTGGATGTTATGCTAGTAATAAAACACATTTCAAGAAATGAATCATTTGTGTTTCAAATGCACTTTTGCTATAATTAATTCTGGTAATGGATGGTGTGATATATTATATATGTAAATCCATTCAAAATGAATCAGAGGTAAAATGAAAGGATGTTCAGTATCAGTGCACTGAATTTTGGTAAATACATATGCATGATATTTTCATTGCCAGCATACAGATGGCATAGATTGAATATACTCAGAAAGTGAGAATATGATAGATTATTTTACTTACGTTTTATGGGACTGACAGAATCCATGTGTGTCCCTTTAGCTATAATCCACTGAAAAGATTACAAATGCAAAAATATTACACAATGGTCTCATGGGTTACATCATTTTCATTCTTTAGTAGGGATGTCATCATTAAATGCTGTAATACTTTGAGACCAGAGGAACTGTTGCTGTTGTGATTTAAACCATGAGACCGGATTCAGAAGCCAAAAAAAGTATGTTGAGAGTTCAGATTGTCTATTTATAATAAATATACTTTTCTTGAATGAAATGAATTCTACAATTGTTAACTAAAGGTGCCTATACACTGGGCCACTATTACAATTACAATCAATGTGAGTAGACATTTCCATTGATTGGCCCAAAATGTGTACATTTTGCAAATCCTATTATGTTAATCAGTTAAATAATTGTAGTATTTTCTTAAGTTGCGAAAATGTTAATGTAATGTAATCTCACAATAGACATTAATCACCAAACGAATTGAATGTCGAACAATATGTATTGTACATCTATGCACAATTAAAGGGCAACTGTGGTCTCAAAACAAGTTAGGCTTAAATGAAAGCCTGCAGTATTTACTTTAAAATGAGCTGACAATCATATCTCTGGCTGGAGCCTGTGAGAAATTACATTGGGGTGAATGTTCAAACTTCCAGCTTCCAGTAGGTTGAGTGACATCACCTGTCCTCTGCCCGCCCTTTCTCCCTGGGGGAGAAGCATGCTCAGTTAAGACTTAATGCTGGGGAAATCAGGAAGTACCTGGGGAAAACAATTGATAGTTGAGAAGGGGAGCCTATTAATGCAGGCATATGCTGGTCACATGTCTACAAGCTGGTTACATGGCTGAAAACAGGAATTGTTCATGCAGGAAGTAATATTGCTGAGCCTTTCCAGCAAAAACTTTTCACAAATTTTATCTACAGATGTGAATTAGGTTTTATTTTGAAGGTATGATGGAATGCTTTTTATATAATTCTTACTAGTTTGGAAGAATTTGAGACCACAGTTACCCTTTAACATTGTACATCTGTCTATCAAAATATCACAATTACAATGGCGCTAACCTTTTTGAGTGTATGACCACCTTAACAGATATCTCTCTCATGTCTGAAATCATCTGCATAGTAAAGAAATCCTTTCATTCTGCAGCCCTGCAGAAGTGGGTCCTGGACACTTATATACAGTTGCACATGCTCAGTTAATTATATAGTCCCCCTCCTCATGCCCACCCCTGCCAGGACCTGGGTGATGTGCCTGAGACCTATCTGTTATTAAGAAACCTGCAGTATTTAGGATATTTAGGATTTAGGATTTCTCCAAAATGTTGCTGATTTCAGAGATAAGAGTAGCAGCTAACTGCTAGTTAGAAATTTTACAATACACTTTTATTAAAAATAATGCTATTAAATAATGCTTTTTAACTCAGATAATGAGCGGTAGAAAGAGTTGTGGTCTGGCTCAGTGCACAGATTTCTTTATGCATGTAAGCATGGTGTTTCAGGTTGCAAACATCTGTAGAAAATGGGGAATTTTTCATCTTGAAATTTGCATGAAAGATTTGGAAAAGCACATTTCAATAATGCTTTCCATCAGCAGTCTTAAAAGTAGCTTTCCATATAATAAGTAGTAGTTAAATGGGCCAAATATTGTGGAAGGAGGGACAATGTTCCCATCTGGGCAACCAAATGGGGAAAGGGAGGAGGACCCTGTGTCTTACCATGCCAACAGATTTTTCAGATTATGGAAACTTAAGAATGACTCAGATAGGATTTAGGAGATAAATCTAATTAAATATTTTACAGGGGACCCAGTTATTAAAAAGTGTTTGACATGTTGACCTAGAGGACAAATTATTGATGAGACTGGGCAGGACCTAGCTGTCTTTGTACGTTTCAGTAATAAAGATAGTAGATGGTGAACACAAAAGCACAAATTTAAAGACCTACAGTACAATGCACCAAGAGTTGCTACTCAGTGCACACTCGCCTGTGACGTTATATGGCAAAAGTGTCTCTCAATGTAAGCACAATTAACTTCCACATAGCCACACAGCTGCCGCAATGAAACAGTTAAGTTGCACTAAACGATATAACATCATTTAGTTTGACTTTAAATGCCAACAATATAAAAAATAACACCCCCATTACATGTCCACACTTCTAGCAGCTGAAATCGTTTACTCACATTTACAACCGTGCTGCTCTCCCTTAGATATCACACAGCAAATATGCGTGCTAAAAGCCTGCCTCCTTGTCAGCCTGTTTAAAACAGAAATTGTCTTGGCTGGTGGGAATGTTTGTTAGGATCTTTCTCCTCCTTCTCTACCAGTCAACAAAATTAAAGGGTCCTGTTGCTTTGAGAAAGCCTAGATAATAAAGCTGATCCAGGGTGAGAGGAGGAGTGTATTCTCAAATGCTAGCTTTGAGTGACAGTCAGAGGAAGACAGAATCGTTACACCACCTTCACATCAGGACTAATTGAAGGCAGACAGATGCTTAGAATCAGGAAAAAAGGTATGGGGAGGGATGCACACCTTTTCTCCCTTTAAAGCAATAATTTAAAAAAATGCATAGAGTCAATACAGTTATCCTTTAACTCCAGAACAGGAGCCTCTTGGTGCATCGCCCTGCTAGAATATACCCTTAAGGTCAGTGTGGTGCCATTATTTATAAATCCCAAACACATCACAGTGTGGTTCCTTTATTTATAAATCATAAACACATCACAAGCCCATCAGTTTGATTTTTTACGATTACATACAATATTTAGGGATAAGAGATTGGAATATATTTTTTCCCAACCTAAACTAATAATTTATGACTACAAATACAGCACCCCTACAAAACTTATTTTATGCAGCTTTATATTTTTGATTATATGTTTCCTTAGAACGAAATACATTTTTAGGGATGCACTAAAGTTTCAGTTTCTACTTTGAAATTGCTACACTCAGCACTGTAAAAATATTCTGCAAACTTGAAAGAAGAACGAAGCCCCACAGGTTTGTACATCTCTATATATTGAGATAAAAATATTTGTTAAAGTCAATGGAAAAATATTTCGATAGAGAAGGACACAATTCTTTTTAAATGCTTTATGGTAATCATAATTGTTTATTTAAAATGAAAACATTTCTCTAAATAAAGGCTACAAACACGGTAAAGATACAAATAATAAACACATAATGACAAAACAATTGTCTCCACGTTCTCCCTTTTATTTGCTTTACATGGGCAAAATATAAGACATTTATAAGTGGAAAATAGTTTCATTTGCTTTCATGCTCAATTGCTCTGTATACACCCCCTCCATACACATATTACTTTATTGTATGACTTTATTTATATTTCAACATAAAATATTTTACTTATTTAGGTCAGGTTCTATCAGTTGTACTCCTCCATGAATATTAATTTATTTTTATTATAGCACACAATGCATTTTTCATTCCTTTTACTAAAATAGTTTCGGATAATGCAGTAATATTTTTCTGACTTATTTTTTTTATCAGATTATTGCTTTGCTCAAAGCATAAAAAAATATAAAACAATAAATAAAGACTTTGGCTTTGTTGGGAAATATATTCACTGAAAGTCTCGACAGCCATGAAAATATATTGATGTTATTCTTTTCCAATAATATTATTATGGATCTTAATCTGTAAGTGTCTTAATTTAGAAAGAGCTGTTTTATGTAAAAAAATATTTATGCAGCAGAAAAAAAACGATTAAATTTCTAATCTTGAAAAAATCGGTAAAAATCGATTATCTTTTCACACTTTTTTTATAGAATACAGCAGGAAAGTCTAAAAAGACAGTTACCTTATTGAATATTATGGGGTGATGCAATTAAAGGTGCAAAAGTTTGCCCATGCTTTTAATTTGCAAGAACTAATCAGATGTTAACAATTTACTGGATTACAGCAGGTAGTAGATAACACGTGATTGGTTGCTGCAGATTAATAGCACTGCCAAAGGTTTGTACTTTTTTCCCACCAGGCCCAATGTGCATATTTTATTAAAGAATTAGATGAGAATTTCTATTGTAAAATACATTTCAAATGAATATAAATCTTACCGGTACTTTAATAAATGCTCATAATCCTATCTCATATTAAGATATTAAATAGGTTTAAATGTTGTAGTACTGAAGGCTATGTAACAAGAAACGATCCACAAATAGGAATAAATACCAAGGGATAAAGGATTAATAGTCAGAATATTTGAAACATGATATAGTTTATTTAATGGATTTGTACATTACTTGACCAGTGATAGACTCTGCTGATGTACTCCTGTGATACAAATGTGGTACAAATGGTGTGTGACTCTAGATAGCGAATCTATGGTTCAGTTAGTGACATTGTGTAGTAATGAAGCCATCTTGTACAGAATCTTGTTAATATAATTTGTTTTATGAACTGTAACAGCATCATATAACTTGTCTTTGTGAGCTGTACTACTCCTTTGATGTCAGCTATTCTGTGGGATGTTCATCTATGACCTAGGATTCTTGCCTGGCATGTTGATGTTCAACATAAATTTCTCAAGAATCTTTTTTTTTTTACGTCATCATATATCATATCCTGGCCTCTCACAGCTTGTAGCAAAAAAAAAAAGCTTCATGTGTCTTATATTGGGATTTCTCACATGAAAAGATATTCTGCATAGGGACACTGACATTTTCATCCAGAATTACTGCGATGGTACTGTTTGCTGGACATGGGTGTTACTGGTTGCAATTGCTTCACTGTACTGGAGTCCAATGGTTGATGTTTCAGGCACGGGAGCGAGGGGCTGTAAGTATAAATCGAAAACTATTTTTTTACTAATAACTTGGCGGCATGGCAGTTGGCGTTTGGACATGGACTGCAGGAGAACCATAAGGAGCAAGAATGTAAGGTACTGTAAGGATTTTTAAATCTATACAGGGGAGCCAGCACTGGGGCAAATTTTAGATTTGGGGATGGACATGCCCAATAAGACTCCAAGAATTTGCTTTTGAGAATGAATTTACTCTCTCTCATCAAGGAAACATTTAAAAGAATACTGATTTAAATCCCTGTGGGCTTTTTTAATCTGTCACCCAAGCACCTTAACAAGCACTGGGTTAAGTTACCATTAACTTTTAATTTAAGCAATCATTTGGATTTTCCCCTGCTGTGGGGGGCCTGGATATTGATCACATGTCTACCAAATGATTGGTTTTACTGGTAATACTGGTATTAATATATGTAACTCTTGTTTATTCAGGGATTAATTCTTGATGCCATTTTAAGTCAGAGTACTTTTTCTATGGACTAACAGTTTATTTAGTTGAAGTCAGGAAAGAGTTTTTTTTCTCCTTGCCTTCCTTTGGATCAACAGGCAGAGATCATAAGTAGGATGAAAAGTTTGGATTAGATGGACACGTGTTTTTGTTCAACCTCCCAAACTATGAAACTATGTAATTTTTTTGTAAGAGGACTTTACATCAGTATATTAAAATATGCTGCTGTGTGTTCTATCATGATAAATCAGTCATACCTCTGTCAACCGTCAAGACTAGTCTGTGCTGGATGAACATGCTCAACTATTATTGAGTCTGGAAGATTAAGACATATTCATTATTTAACAAAAAAGCAACATAGCAATATATTTTTCTATCTTTGAAAATAATTATTGCTTTAGCTTTTGATTTGTCACTTGTAACAGTTTTATGCTGAGATACAGTTGGGAGATTAAATAAAAGTAATCTTAATATATTGATTTCATTTACCTGTACTGCTTAACAACATTTAAACATTAATATAACAGTTTAGGGACTGATAATGTGGCATGCAGTAATTAAAGTAAATTGGAAGACGCTATAGGGTTAAACCTTATCAAACATCACATGGTTTGGGGAAAACTCTTCCCTTTTATATTTTTAAGAATGCTTTAAATGATGGCTGACATGGCATAACATGGTATTACTTTATACTATAATTATTAATTGAAACTGGATTTGCAGCTTAAGTTCTGTCAAAAAAGATGCTGGTTCTACTGTCAACTTTATTCACATTATTCAGAAAGAAACAATACATACATTTCTGGCAACATGACAATATGTATAGCCATTCAAATAAAAATGTATACTTAGTCCTTGCAGTACTTGCTTTGAAAAGATTCAATAAGAGAATATGCTTGTGAAGGTTCTCATTCATATATATATCTGTTGTATTCAATTAGATCAACTGGACTTGAAGAGGTGTATAGGAACGCCCAGAGTAAGGTGTCAAAACAGCATTCTAAATGGCAGACAGTTGGTGTCGAAACCCCCCACCTCTATTTAGGCTTGTTTTCTTTATTTTCACATAAATGGCCTGCTTAACACACTGAAAGACCCAATACCGAAACACAAGAAAAGCGACATCATATATGCAGTGCAGTGCAGTCAAGAATGCTCTGATTTGTATGTGGGGGAGACCAAACAGCAAGTGCATCAACGTATGGCCCAGCACAGAAGAGCCAATTCCTCGGGTCAGGACTCAGCCGTGTACCTGCATCTTAAGGATAAAGGACATACCTTTGAAGATTGTAATGTTAACATATTGGCAAAGGAATATGACTGGTTCAAGAGAGGTGTTAAGGAGACCATTTATGTGAAAATAAAGAAAGCAAGCCTAAATAGAGGTGGGTGGGTTCGACACCAACTGTCTGCCATGTACAATGCTGTTTTGACACCTTACTCTGGGCGTTCCTATAACACATCTTAGCCACTATCCAATCACGCCCTTAACACCTGGCTGTGATATGCTAATTGAGATCTTCCAGGGTACATAATTTCCACAGATTCTTGTACAAGTCATTCTGAATTGAGAAAGCCAGTCAGATGACTAGCAAAACGTCTTCAATTACTAAACTTTAAGTCCAGTTGATCTAATTGAATACAACAGATATTCAATAAGAAAACTACAACTTGGAGACCTTACCTATCTGCATACTATTTACACATATAATGAAGATATGTGAAGGAATATGAAGTTTACCAATGAAACATTTTTGTTAAATACAGTAATAATAATACTTTTTTTATAACAAAGATCATTACCTCTGGAACTTATAGTGTGTATTTTTGTTGTTCCTGATAAAGATAATTGGTCTAAATATCAAAGACTGGTCAAAACAAATCTTGCTTAATTTCAGAACTACCTGTTGTGAAATTCCACAAATCTGGCAAAATTCTCTGAAATTTCAGAAGTTGTGACTTATTGAAAATTTAAATACCAAATATCAAACAAAATATTCTAATTGGTTTACTAACGAATTGCAAGTCAAAATTTGTTATAATCAGATTCTTCCAGAAAGAATCAGATTAGTTAGTATACCAATCAGATTATTTCTGAAAGAATCTGATTGTAACCAATTCTGACTGGTTATAGTCAGATTTTTTCAGAAAGAATCTGATTGGTATACTAACCAATCAAATTCTTTTCAAATAAGAATTGGTTACAATGAGATTCTTTCAGAAAGGATCTGACAGGTTAGTATACCAATCAGATTATTTCTGAAAGAATCTGATTGTAACCACAGACAACAAGTTGAGGAAATAACACTGGGTTGATTAATTGTATCTGCTTTTGTTTGATGTTTTAAAATATGAATATATGAATATCTTTGTAGAAGGAATGTGCAGCCAGTCATAAGTTGGCAATGCACTATAGAATGCTAGGGTATAAAATTGTTTCGCTGAAAAATACCACTAATATTTCAGCATCATTACTTTATACCACTACTGATAGCCTTCCTCCAATTTGAATTAATTAAATGTATTTGTTATTAATACTAATAATAACATGTGGAAATATATACGAGTTAACCTAATATACAAGTTTTTAATTGCTAGATTATGTTTTTGTCTGGTGAAAAGCTGACTCAAATTTACATTCAAAAAGATGAGAGATACTTCTGCTGAAAGCTATGAATAATTAGGTAAGAAATATTTTATTCTCCTTCACGTATATCTTCAATTTCAAACTACCATATTTATTTATTTAATCAACATCAAAATCTAAATATATCTGCTAATTCCAGGAAAAATGTCTTTATTAGAGAAAGTTTTTTTGTTGTTTTGCTGAAAATATTTATGTAGATATAGTAGAATTAAGCATTTTCTAAAAGTGGCTTCTGTGTTACAATCCTCGATCTAAATGATTTTCCACTGGGAAATATATATATATATAATGCTGTTTCATTTTATTTCATTTACAAACTCAATATCACTCTAAACTGTGAATTACATCCACAGTAGCCTGAGATGTGGTAAATCTTTCTGTAAACAATCTGTTGCTTAAAACAAATTCCCACAGTGGTATGAAAAGGACATTTCCACCTAAATTCCCTTTCATTATTTGAAATAAATTTTAATATCTAAAACAGAATTCCATTCACTACATTCATTCAGTTGTACTCCTTCAGAATCTAGTATGTGTTTCTATTTTGTATTATCAGATAAAGTATTAACGGGAAGATGTAATACCCAACAGTATGGTAATGTATATAACCCCCACGCTTTTCCGATGTAATATCCTTTTTCCGGGCCTGCACCTTTTTGTAATAATGGTACAGGCACCTGATGTAATACCCCTAATCAGTAGTTTTGCGCTAGTAGCGTGAAAATTAACGCTTTTTAAATAGAGGTGTTATCTCCATTCTTCTTATCTTCCAGGTTCCCGTGATGCAGTAACGCAAGCTAAGTGATTACTGCATCAGAATAACCCAGAAGGAAGATGAGCACGAAAGGTAAGTATTTCATCTCCACGTATATCTCTTAAGACCCAGATATGTATCATATAATACATAGATTTTGTCTGAAACTTTTTTAATTTTGGTGATTATTGTCAAATGTATGTATGTATGTATGTATGTATGTATGTATGTATGTATGTATGTATAATTTTATTTATAAAGTGCCCAACCACTGCTATGCTTATGCATGCTCTCATCCTGTCGTGCCTGGACTATTGCAACCTACTGCTTTCTGGTCTTCCTGCTTCCCACCTCTCTCCCCTTCAGTTTATACTTAACTCTGCCACACGTATTGTTTCGATCTCTAATAAACCGGATCCCAAATCTCCTCTGTACAGGCCAACAACCTGGCTCCCTGTTAAACAGCGCATTGTATACAAAATCCTTCTCCTAACATTGAATATGTACCCTCCGCTCATCGCAGAACCAGCTCCTGTACAAACCCCCCACGTGGACTACTTACTCTCGCCTTAAACCTTTCTCTCTTGTAGCTCCCATCCTCTGGAATTCTATTCCCCTCTCTCTATGTCAAGAAACCTCAATTAGCAGGTTTAAATCTAACCTTACATCCTACCTATCTGGTAACCAGCACAGTATTTGATTGTTTTATTTGCACTGCATATGTCTCACTCCAGCACTTATACCCATTCCATTGTATCTGAGTGGTTACCCACCTAACTAGATTGTAAGCTCTATGGGTCAGGGACCTCATTACCTCTTGTAGCAAAGCCCTAACACTTCTATTTATATAAGTTATATATTTATGTACTGAACTATCTATGTATTTATCCCCCTTGATTGACTTTATTGTATTTTAATACTATACAGTGCTGCGTCCCCAAGTGGCGCTATATAAATAAACTTATACATACATATATACATACATACTTGGGTATGCAACGCTGTTCATTATAAAACCTTAATTAAACAAATAACCTTCTTAATTAAACACCTAGGAATAAAAATATTTTTGCCATTTCTAAGTTATATAACAGGTGGTTATGCTCTACTGCCCAGCACTATAAACATGCAATACATATTTTCAGTTATTTAAGTTTTTATATATAACTATATATAACTATATATATATATATATATATATATTATATTAAAGCTATAATATTATATAAATAACTATAATATATATATATATATATATATATAGTATCTATGTCTAGATCATAATTCTATTTTATGTAAAACTATTTATTAACAAATTCGCAATTCTTTTTTTTTTTCTACGTTCACCAGATGCTTCTACAAATTCTTTTTCAGGCAAAATTACAATTAAATAGATGTGCTACTGATTTAGTAAAACAAAACAACTCATACAAACCAAATCATCAATGCACATTCCAAAGCCTTATTATACATGACCATACTACATGTGCAAGTGCATACATCTTTAACATTATAAACATTATGATGGTTTTAAATGGATTATAGGTTTCTGTTTATAAATCCTAACAAGGTAACCCCTGTATGGAAGGTTCAAAATAATTACTGTACTGATTGCATTTTCTTACCTTGATTACCTTGATTGCATTTGCCTTTAGTTAGGACTTTCCATACAAGGGTTACCTTAAAGTGGATGGAAGGCTTTATATTTTTATGATTAACATAGTAAACAGGTAATTAAGACCTTTTCTTTATAATGTTAATAGTGTATGTACTTGCATAGATAGTATTATCATGTATGGGGCAATGGAATGTGTATTGATAGCTTTTTTTGTTGTTGTTTATATGCATAATTTAAATAATGTAAGGGGTGAGTTAACTGAAACATTGTGGTTTTGTTATCAGTAATATAAATACAAATTGCAAAAGTTAGTGAGTGCATTTTACTTTTATTTTTGGATATTGGATTTGTGCAAGGGATCAGAAAGAATCTGATTGGTATACTAACTTTCTGAAACAATCTGATTGTAACCAATACTGATTGGAAAATAATCTTATTGGTTAGTATACCAATCAGATTATTTCTGAAATAATATGATTGTATCTAATCAGAATTGGTTACAATCAGTTTTTTTCATAAAAAATCTGATTGTCTATAGGGAGTTTAGCACGGCCGATGGAAATTTTCGGCCTTTCCCGAACGAGCGTTCGGCCGACACGATTGTTTGGCGGCCGTGCGCTCATTCGGGAAATGAGCGTACACACATAACGATAAAGGATCCGACGGTATTGGGGCTTTATCGTTACTGTGTGTACCCAGCTTTAGCCACTATGAAATCACACCCTTAACACTTGGCTGTGATATGCTAAATGGGATTTTCCAGGTTACATAATTGCCACAGATTCTTGTACAAGTCATTCTGAATTGAGAAAGAATATTGGGCAGCATTTCAGGTCTTGCATCTCCCACAATTCTAACAATTGCAGTTTTGGGGTCTTCTTAGAGATTTGACTATATACAATTTTTCATTTAAATTGGGGATGTGCCCTTTATCTATAAGGCTATATATTTAAAATCAATTCAATATCTACTTATTAGTAATATAATTATTATATTGTATATTACAGTATGTTGCATAACCAGATGTTTGTGGCTAGATTTTTAATTATATTTTATTATTTGTCTTGCTATCCAGTTCATTTTTTCCTTTATTTACTTCTGTTAGATTATGTGATACTAAGATCTTATAAATAAATCAACAAATATTAAAAATGCAAAAATTAAAAAATGCAAAAGTCAATTGAGAATTTTCACTGTTTATTTACAGGTGAACCCCTATATAACATAATGTTTGATATATGGGGCTTCTAAAAAAAGTTTTCAATTCTTACAATGTTTTTTACGTAATTTTTAATTTTGTTTTTCAATGCATCTGTGGATATGTGTTCAAAATATTATGATACAACTAACATGTAAGTCAGTACATAACCGAATGCTGTTCAGTGCAAAACATATGCTGTGTATGCTAGAACATAATCGCAGTTTCGATATACACATTTATAAAGAGGTGCAAATCTCTTTAAAAAAAAGTCATGTTAACAACTTGGTAAATGAGCCCAGAGGTGTTAACAATAACTTTAAAGGAGATTTATATATTACATATATAATAGATAATAAAGTATCTGTTCCCTTGACCTCTTCCCCCTTTTCTAGTGCTCTGGATCACAACTACTTATGGAGTGTTTGTCAAAATAAACACTCTTCTTTCCACACAAGTACAAATAAATAAATCAAATGAATCTGATCAGTTTATTTAATGGAAAAAAAGACAAACAAGTATGTCTCTCTATAAGGTAATCTCTACAGTAAGTCATTAAATTGTTATTATTTGTGCTGCATTTATTATGCAAACATCTAAAGCTACCATCATAGGATGAGATTTACTCCAAAAGGAAACAGATTTTTATGCATCAATGTTTCCCAAAACTTGGACATCTTTGATTTGTGGAGACATTCACCAAAACAGCATACTAGTGTATCTACAATGTTTTTCCCATGATCTTGCATTAGACAATTCCGGGCTTTTAGCTGCTTTGATTTATCAGAGTAAAAATTCATGAAAAATACCCCCACAACAGATCCAGCATATAGATACATCTAGAATCAACTGAACATTTGTACAATGCACAGATTTATTTGCCAACAGTAATTAAACAATGTTTACAACAAATGTTGTAGCCATAATTTTTCAATAAAGCCAAAACATTTTTATGACGCCTCTCTTGTTCTTGCAATAATAGTAATATTGCAAAATACCTCAAAGGTATAGCATTGACTTAAGGGCTACCTTGGAAAGATGGACAATACCCATGTGGAAATTTCCTTCCCTTATTTTTATAATAAAAAAAGGGAGCTGAAGCCTAAACTCTTAATTATTACCTTGGAGACATCCACTGAAAAAAATAATATATATAAAATATATTATATATCTATCATATTTTAAAGTGGATTGTTGACAAATTCTGTGTCCATCTGTCCATCTGTTATTGCTTTTATACCTTGTACCTTGTATTGGTATATGTTGCGGTTTTGGGCCCTTCTTTGTTTATTCAGCGTTCTACAGCAGAGAATTTCATCACTTCCTTCTCCTCTAAATAACTGATTGCTTTAGTGTTCATTTCTATAAGATTATAGGGCAATGTAAACATTTCTTACTACATAGAAATGAATTTCAAACCCCCTATAGCACAAACTAACAGTATCTGAAATGATGTAAAAATTTTGCTTATTTTTTTTTAGATTCCAGATACAGTAATGAAATAGATTGCAATTTGGGTATTTTTTTCCTTAACAAGAACCAATAGAGTAATTCACAGTGTAATTATATAGAAAACAAACCATAATCATTACTTTATCAAGCCCACAATTAAGTGCATTTTTCCACTGTGAAAGCTGCAGGAAACTAGAGTCAGTGACAATAATTGATACCATAAGAACTTTTAAAGATCCCAGATAATAAAACCACCATTCATCTCCATACAAACATATTTCATCTCATATTTACATAATTACTTAAGACAATAAACACACTGCATGCTATCTGTAACACATTTTTAGTCTGTAAGCACAAGTCTGTAACTTAAGCACATTTTTATCCTTAACAAGGCAAAGGTGACTGGTTCTTTCTTTTAATAAATAAATATAGAAAAGCATATTATTGTTTTACCCATGGGAGTACTATAAAATCAAACTGAAAACATATTTTTCTCAATTAAGCATGCCATATTAAAAATTTAATAAGATTTGTATGTGTTTATGTAATGAATTTTTTTAGAATTTTAAAGAGTTTTATATACTAAAATATAGAATGATTCTTGGATAAAAATGTGATTTCAGTAAGGATAAACCTCTGTCTTCATTTTTTCCTATATAAGAAGTAAAACAGTCATCTACTGCATATAATATATAATACCTGAGTACTTCTTGCACCTTCATCATTGAGTTACCTTTAGAGTACAATCAAAGGTTTAGTAGCTACATGTTTTTTTCCTGCCACACAAAGTTTTTTTTAGTAAACTCTAGTTATTGCACCCGGGTATCTTGTTAAAGCAATATACATGGGTAGATTTTTGACCCAATTGACTGGCTGTCCTGATATTTAAGTTGATTGAGCCAAAATAAAGGTTGTAGTTACTGACATGCCTGATATTTTAAGACATACTGTTAATTTTCACATGATTATGCAGGACACACAATTGCTTGGTCCAAAATATTGTCTGCGTTTTTTTCATTTCAGCTGAAAGACTTGTGTTTGATTTATAGATCAGTAAATCTATTGGCCAAATTATCAGGACAAAATTTGCCAGTGTATTCCAGCCAAGTCGCATAATATCAAATTAAATAACCTTCAGACTAAAATTAAAGGACTTTGGACCATATTTGTATAGATGCAATATTCATATGGAGTTTTATTTTAATTTTATAATTAATATATAATAATAATTATAATAGAATAGAATAGAAAAGAAAAACATATTGGTAAAAATATTGGGTGGTATTCTTTTGGATGTTGGTATTATTTATAATAACAAAATAAACCGAATAGTATTCTACTAGTATGTGTGGGAATTCCATTGCTAACTGAATACAGAACTGAATATTGGTATGGCCATGAAAGCAAAGCTAAAATATATATTTAAAACAACAGGGATGATTGGGATATCAATTATTTAAAAAGTTTCTATGACTTATTGGAGAACATCCTAAATACAGTTTTTAAGTGGTTTCAAAGTTAAAAATATATACAGGGAGATTTAATAACACAGAAATAATATCAGGTTAATGTTGTTAATTTTAGGGGGCTGCCCCATTTCCAAATATTTTTGAAAAAAGTGCTGCGCTCCTGATACCGTAGCATGAAACTTAACAGGGCATTGTAAGGGGACTTAAAAGGAGGGTATTACCTTACCAGGATCCCCCAAATACATGATTGCATCTGAAATTGCATTTCTGGATCGGGGCAAAGTAAGACACTCTTTTTTGTGTTATAGAATCTTCCTAATAATGATTTAAATAACAAGTCCTTTTGATATTCTTAGTCTTAATTTTCCTTTAATGTTTGTGAACATCCCCATCCTAGAATGATTCCTAGAATGTTTCACAGAGAGCCAGGCATAGTAATGCCCAGCTCCAGCTGGATTCCAGAAAACAATTACAAGTACTAACTCATGCTTCTGTAACTCAACAGTTTTCACTCAGTGCAAACAAATGTTTCCTCCTCTCAGTGCAGGTCTCAGAGTATAAATAAGTTGTTTCACCAGGGGAAATTTGTTTGATTCAGGCAGCTCACATAAAAAATTGAAAGGTTTTGAAAAATGCATATCAGACCTTTTTCCAACAACAGATTTTTAGACAATTTGTTTGATGTTATTATGAACAGAAACTGTTTGGAGTTGCAGATGTCTAACCTTTCCTAGAGCCATTAAATGTCCTTAAATGATTGATTTAAACATTCAGTAGTAATTGCGGAACAGTGTGGCTCTTCTGTCTCTGACAACCTTTCAATTAACATACTGTATATTTTTACTCTGATAAACAGAGCTTGGAGGGGAAAAAATGACAGGAGTTTTGAAGACTTTCAAATGTTTGGATGTTCCGACAGAATAATAACAATAATAATAATGCAAAACAAATCCATTTTAATCCATTAAAAATAATATATACATCTAAGTATATCACCCGGCTCAGACTAAAAAGACAAGGCACATTTTAGGCTCATAATAAATGTTATCCATGAAATTGTTTTTACAAGATGGTGGGTGAAATGAAAGGAGCATTTAAAATAATACTTTTTAGATCTGGCAGAACACTTCACTGGCAAAGAAAAAGGCAAACACATTAAGAGTTGGGCTTTGATTAGCATTTATAATTATAGACCATGCACAATTTCATCTGATAACTAATTCATCTTGCATGCTGCTATAGAAACAACAGAAAACTCAGCTTACTGCACATGAGCTATATCACTAAGAATGAATGATTTAAAAACTTATCTGAAGCTAGCCCATGACCTCTGTGGTGCCTGCACAAATCTGTAAGTAGGGAAATAATGTTTTTACATTTGAAAATGTGCAAACTAGCGTGCCATTAAAATCACAGAGCTATTGAAGTTCAGGGCTTACAAAAGATCTTATTTTAATGGATTATTATAACGTATCTTATCAGTTAAAGAATATATGGGGCTTATTTAAGAGCTACAATACATGCTGTTTTCTAACTGTAGTGGAACACTAAAAAGTTATCATCTGATTGGTTGAGGCAAATTATTATATACCAGTGCAAAAGTATTCTAGTGAAAAAGGATTATTGATTACATTTGAAAACCAATTGTTAATTCAAAACACAAAATCCAAACAATGGAGGTAAAATTAAGAAAAGAATCAATGGCTAAACTACAGTAACACGCAAGTACAAGTCATGCTAAATAGGTTAGCATTGATTTTTCTTTGTTTATAGATACAATTGGATGCATCCTGAAAACTGAATGAGGCAAAGTTCTTTCATATCAGGCATATAATAATTATTATTATTGTGGAATTATATAGCTCCAACATTTTCCGTAGCACTTTTCAATTACATGTATACATACACATCAGGCCCTTTCCCAAAGAGCTTACAATCTAAGCACATTTATTTAACACATACTATACAACCTATCAGTATGTCTTTATGATTGTGGGGGAAACTGAAGTGCCTGGAAAGACCATACATACACAGGGAGACCATACAAATTCCTTGCAGTTGCGTCCAAGGGTGGATTTCAACTCAGCACGTCAGTGCTGCAAGGCATCAGTGCTAGCCACTGAATCAAACACTAAGGGGCTAATGCGATAAAAGATGCAAAAGTTTGTCTTTTGACAAACTGATTGATTACTGCAAATTATTGTCACAGGCAAACCTTTACCCTTCTTATTGTATCAGCCCCTAAGTATGCATGAAACATGGTTAGACTTTGGGGCTGATGCAATAAGTGGTGTGAAATGTTTTTATTAATTTGCAACAACCAGTTAGATGTTGGTTTTTAAGTAGGTTGGGGGGCACATTCTACTCCCCAAAAGTGGGTAAGGGGGCACATTCTACTCCGCAAAACATTGTGTATTTTCTGATGTGTGGTCACCAATACATATGGACATTTACAGAACAGCTGTTCTATCCCGATCGTGCGCCCTATCTCTTGTATTGGCGCGCATGCGCCTAAGAGAGCGCGCATGGTCGGGATAGCGGTTGTTAGAGCAGGAGCGGCTGCGAGCGGAGCAGAGCGAAGGTAAGTTCCAGTGTCCCCTGAGCAAAATATTATTCACAGGGAGGTGAGAATAAGCATTCTCACCTCCCTGTGAATAATACAAACGGAGGGCAAAGACTTCAAATGTTATGTATATGGGTTTACAGTTCCTTTAATGCAAATTCCATGCAGAATCTCAATCTGAAAATTGAAATAAAAAATATTATGGCCAATGAATGCATCTCTAATTCAAGCTGAAAGTAGAATGTAGGCGGTGGTACAGTAGTCTGCTGGAACTGATAAATCTAATTAAATTAGATAAGATAAAACTCACTGAGACACAAAACAGATGCAAAGGTTTGAATACAGAGAAGAGTTAAGGCAATTTTATATTTTTTTAGTTCAAAGTTCAAAAAAAACCAACAACCCTTTGGTCACCATTCTTTCCTAAAAATTAGGTATAAAATACATTTTTATCCTATATGGTAGTTTTATATATAGTTTAATGTCACCAGTTCAACATCTCATGCTCAACATGTTAGTATTATATTGCACTCATTTTATTAAATTGTGTAGAACATATTAAATTTATCCAGTTACATCGAACCCTATCTCAAAGACCTTCTTATCACTATCAGGAAGAACATAAAGAACACATGTAGACTAGAGTGGATTAGATTCTATAGCTCAACACTGCAATGCGTTAGTTCACCTACTGTATCACACAGTGTGGGTAATGTGACCTATTGTGGTCTGAAATACACTATACCCAGAAATTACCTGTGTTTTAGCTTATTATGGTGTGATTATATTGCAATAATATTTCAGAATACTAAGATTTTTGTATTGGAAAACTAAACCTTCCAAAGATTCTGTACACGATTGATTTTATCTTTACTGAGCATACCTGAAGCAGTCAATTATCATTTAAAATAGTTTTGACATGATCCTTATTAGAATGATATTATAATGACCAATATGCATTCTGAAAGTTATATATTAGAGCTGTATGTTTTTTTAATGATGAGATGGCAGGGATACTCTTATGTGTAAGAGAGGATCAATTATTTCCAGTTAATGCTAACCCTATTTTGGTGATAAAAAAAATGGGAAATGTATTTGTCTTTCCTCTTGGATGGTTCAAATTGAGAATAATAATGCATGGATAGTGAGGAATCCTCTTGGTTGGGAAAAGGATACGTTTTATATAAAACTATACATGACAAACAAAAAACAAAACTGTTTTGAGTTTTTAAACAATAGGATAGGCCAACTTTAAATGTTATTAAACAACTTGAATTTACTACAACTATAGTGTGCAGCCATTTTTAAGTCTGTGTTAGGAGCCAGCAATAGTAGACTTTTACTGTAGGCCTTAGAGAAATTCCATGATGTATGTGATTTGCCATTTACAGATGAAAAATTAGACACTTATCTGTCAAAGAATATTAGAAAAGAATCAATTGGGATCTTTTTGTTATATCATTAAAATCTTAGAAATAATAAAGCAAACAGAATTAGAACTATTAAAAGCTGATGGAACAGAGTACATAACCCTGTCAAATGTGAGGATCGAAATGGCTCAGAGCATAAATGCTTTACAAACATTGCTTGAGTGCACCTGAGCTGAACTGTGACAGAGAAGTACAGCTGTTTGAAATGAGAACTCCATATTGATCTGTGTGGCTTATTGCCAGCTCCTGGCTTACATTTAGACCTTTATTATCAGGCTTCTTAGAGAATATTTAGACTTGTAACCTACAGGATATAGGAAAGGAGCTCAATATTCTAGTCACACTTCTAAATATCATTTATTCATGAAATGACAGAGCAATACACTTCTTAGTATGATACAGAACTGGGTTATATTTTTTTTTCCAGGTGACTCTGTCAGCATGAATGACTGTCACATGAAAGGCAGCTTGTTTCTTTTAAAGCCAAGAGGGCTGTATTGGGAACCTGTCAAAAACAGAAGCAAGACTATATATGCAGAATTTACCCAGTCAATTAGTACACCGCTGAACTATAAAAATGTTTCCTCCTAAGGTTTCTGTTAAATGTTTCCAATTAAGTACCCTCAATTAAACCCAACTACTCTACGATTTTAAAACTCACAGATTATACCCCTGCTGCTTTCAATGAACAAGTGTCAAAACCTTCATTAAAAATACAAAAATCTGATACAGACACTAATAACTGATCCATGATTTATATCAAATATTTCTTGTCTACAAGGGGTTTGTAAATGTGCCTGTGCAGTTTAAAAAAAAAGATATCATTTGTAGGATACCAAACTAGAAATATGCAACTGATTGGGCTGCACAATACAATTTAAAAAGTTTCCTTTCATGGTCAAAACATCTTTTCTAAATTAATAAATATAAAATATATATATAAAAAAAAAGGGGGGGGACTAAAGTAACTAGTGTAACAAGATCTGTTCAATTGTGAGTCTTTAAAACTTCTTAATAAGTCATGCAAGACAGCAAGAGCATCCCGGTTCTTCCTTTAAAACATCACAATATACATATTTTTTATTCAGACTGGACCGAGTTCTGTCTTTTCTTACATGATTGTTCCTTGGAATTTGCTGTTGGTTTTTCTAAGTTCTTTTAAATATTTGTGACAGGGCTTTATACATTCTTGTGTTTTTTGTTTTTTTTAATTGATAAAAAAAAATAGTTAGGAACGATTATTACATGATCTTTCAAAAGATCACTTTGGAGATGGGGACCACCAAGAACAGGGGCAACAGATTCCTGAAAGGGTTATCATGACAGCAGCAGCACACAACCATTTTAACCATACATCCCCCTCTTTAAAGGCCACTCTAATATTTAGAATTTCCCTTCCCCATGATTTTTGCTTCTTGTACAATTCTTACAAATCATTATTATAAAATAAAAGGATATTAGAAGTCACTAAGCAATCCCATGACCATATAACAGTATGAGGTATGTAAACATTGCTCTGTCATTTGTAACAAGTGTGAACCTCATTATAGTAAAAACTACATTTAATCCTTGTTCCTACCTGGAATCCAGTTCATGGTAATACTGGTACCATAACAATAAGCATAAGGGTGAAATTCCCATTTGTGTTACTATGTGGCCTGTGTTTGTATTTTGGGTCCTATTTATTTAGTCCCCTTTCAAGCTGACATTCCTTGTATTTTCTGAGGACCTCAAGGTGCCCAAACTGCAAATAATTATAAACCAACACAAAGGGGGGATTCTGGGTACCTGTAATCCCCCCTAAATATGCCAGTAAAGAGATATCCCATAGCACAGAAGAATAAAGGTCATCACATCCTATTGTTTAGCTATTTGGCAGAATTAATGGGGTAGCCTCCACATGCTAGATTGTTTGTCGAGTTGATAAATTGTGTAAAGGCTTTAACGCTTCTAATGATATACAAACATTAACAATAAAGGGGCGATTCTGTTGGATCCAATGAAGTCACCCCTTTATTGGTAAAGCATGTACCATGAAAATGAGCATTCCCAAGACCAACCATTGAGAAAGATCAGAACTGACCAAAAATTTTCCTCGGTTGCCGTCAGCCCTCTGTACTGAAGTATAGGGAGCCGGCCATGGTCGTAGGGAGTGTGGCAGCCCTGTATGGTCTCCATGTACTTTATATTGGGAGAACTCTGTGTAGCCACATCTTTGAAAGATGACAGACAGAATCTTACAGATATTACAGTGTGTACCCAGCTTAAGTGCTAATGAATAATTTTGGGTGGGAAGCATCACATTACACTATTGCAGTACAGCAACATGAAAATGTTCCATCATATGACATTCAACCCTTTAGCCTTAAAAGTCTAAAATATTCACCTCACGGTCTAATAAACCTACACATTACTGATTCTACTGGCTTTGAAGGGCTGTGGGAGCATGAACAAAAATTTCCATAGCCTAACATTATTAATAAAAACAGGAAAATATTTGGAGGCCTTATTCCTAATCTAACATAGCTTCTTGTACAGCTAGATCAAAGATTGCACTGTTACTTGTTTAGCTGCAGGAGAAGAAAGGGCACATGTCAAATTACTTTTGAGACATGAACTAACTGCAAATTGAAAGCAAGCATTGGACTCTCCCAACTAGATGGAATTTAAGACTTAGGGGGAAAATGTTGGAATATACTATAATTATGCTATCTCTAAACTACAGCATTGCCAGTTATTACATTAAGCTTGTGTGTATATAAAAACATTAAAGGTTCATTTAAGAATGCCATAGTCATCCAAGACAAAGCAAAAGGAATCAAATCTATGTTTCATTCCTAGAAAGTATAAATAGCTCTAAATGTATTTTTCCTTGCATCATTCATTCAATATTATAGGACTAACTTCTATACATTTTGTTGGTGAAATCCATACTCATAAAATAAAAGCATATTGAACAAAGGTGAACATTATCTGTTTCAATTATTTAAAATATAATAATTCATACAAATATAACAAAGGAATTAATAAATATACCTAAAAGGTTTTATATTTAAAAAATGCACTCAAGTTCATCACACGGGTGATTCTGTACAATTCTTGTCACTATCTCTTGGGGAACCCCTGGCAACTTCTCAGAGAAACCTAGTTGAACCCTGGTTGAGGAAAATTGCTTTAGACTCTCCCACCTGAATATCAAGTTCAGACAATTTTCTTCATAAAGCACAATTATGCAAAAAGTTAAACCATTAGGAAGAAAAAGAACCTACAAAGACTTTTCACCTTGTATTATACACCCCATCTGTACTAGAATTTTAGGCCTAAATTGCATGCAAGTTTTCTGGCTTTGCAGCAGGTCTATTGTGTACTTCTACAATGCTTTCCTACACTATATGTAAGGGCAGTAGGTAATACTGTGGAAATTAATTATTGTTAGGGGTACTCTAGAGTTTAACATTTTTTAAAACCAGTTTAAATATGAACCAAATATACTGTTCAAAATGGATTCTAAAATACTTAATGACCCTATGTCCCTTGGGTAATTAAAGGCCATGAAAGCAAACAAAATGCATTGTCTGACTTCTGTGATACAATATGCAGCAATATACTATTCCAAAATGTATATAGTTATAACACAGTCCTAGAGCTAAGTATCTGATTTTATGCATACAAGAATACACATTTTATAGGTTTGTATCAGTTTTTATATAGCTTTCTCAAATGTGTTACAGCAACACAGATGGATAATAAGAATAAACAGAAAGACAGATGGATAGGTAGATAGATAGCTAGCTAGCTAGTGCTAACAAATTCTGAAGGCTCTCCTATAAATTACTAAATGTTTGGTGTAATTTTATACATATAGGGGACCATGTAATACGGTGCTGTATGATTTTCTTACCTTCCACATTCCCATGATGCAGTAATGACTTTAGCACTGGAAGGTAAGACTAGCATCTGCTGCCACCTCCCCTTTGACAGTAGCAAGAGGTGAAAAGTTTGCCTATGCTACTATCTAACTGCAGAACCCTAGTAGAAAGCTAACATCTGATTGTTTGCTGGAAATAATTAGCATTGGTTAACGTTGGCTTACTTATTGTATCAGACCCTTAGTATGATCTGGAATGTGCACTACATGATAAATAGGCCAGGAACCTAATTCACATTATACTACCCATGCTGATGGTTCCCCTTCATAAATAGGGAACTGGAAGTAAAAATTGCATTTCCTCTTCCATGGAACAAATCGCAATTTTCTCCTGTCCATACATACAGCACAAATAAATAAACCATTTTCTGATTGTTTCATTGAACATAGAATGGACAGAAAATATATTCTAATCACCATCAGAGTCATGCAAATCCCCAAAACCCACAAAATGGGTAGAGCATTTTGAAATGAAGCCTGCACATTCACAAGTGTATAGTGAGCATGTGCATGATAATGACTATGGCCAAGTGTTGGTTGGCCAGGACTTTGGGAAAGAATGTTAGCTCTTTCTTTTATCAATCCTTAAAAATAAATAATTCATAAAATATAAAAAAGGAATTAATAAATTTACCTATAAAGTTTTCTATTAAAAGTGCGCTCAAGTTAATCATAAGGGTGAGTCTTGTCAATATCTATTTAGGAACCCCTGGCAACTTCTCAGAGAAACCTAGCTTTACCACGGAACCCTGGTTGAGAAAAAGTGTGCCTCTATTTCAAGTTCAACCAATTTGCCTCATAAAGCACAATTAGGTAAACAGGTAAATCATTTGGAAGAAAAATAACCTACAAAGAGCTTTCATCTTGTATTGTAAACGCACATTTGGTGGCTTTGCAGCAGATCTATTATTTACAACTGCAATCATATAAAGTACAATACAGAGCTTCTTTTAAAGGTAGATGGTAAGTAGCTTTGGTACACCAATGACAAGACCAAAGGAAAGTGTTCATGTTGGATGTCTAAACCTTCACCCAATTTAATTGTATTACTGTAATTCCAAAAACATACAGCACCTATAAATAAACCCTTTCCTGATTGTTTTATTGAACATAGACTGGGCAGATAACATCTCCTAATCACTATTAAAGTAATGCGAATCCCCAAACCCCACAAAACAGGTAGAGAGTTTCTTACTGAAGCCTGCACATGCTCAAGTGTATAGTGAGCATATGTATAGTCATGACTGTACGAAAAGTCTTGGTTGGTCATGGGAAAGATGGTTAGCTCCAGCCACTAACTCAAAAGTCAAAGGCTACTGTAAGTAAGCTAGTACATTAAACATTATGCATGCTGAACTTCATTTCTATGCAAAGTTATTTTGACATTGTTCCATTTTTCTTTATTTACTTGACAATATTCAATGCCCCTGACCACAACATTAGTCTCTGCTATAGTATTATTGGTCGCAAAGATTTCGTTTTACAAACTTTTTATGTGTTGTAAATACTAAAATATATGGTATCTGATTGGTTTCTGTAAATTAATAGTATGGGAAAACATTGCACCTCTTGGTACCGAAGCCCTGTTTTGCGCTAAATAGTAGTACAAAACCCCACACTAATCCTATATTACAGCATGGCATTTTCATTGATTTGGGGCTATAGCGCCCATTATTTAATCCTACTTTACATTTTATCATACGTATGCATTACAATTTTTAGAAACACCTGTGAATGACCGTCTTGCCAATTCTATCTTTATTTAGTGTGTTAAATTGTATTAAAAAATGGCTGCTTTGTATCCTCCTTTATGCAATGGTAAATTAGCATTTTCACATATTACCAACAAAACTGAAAAATCAGGGCACAACAGCCTTTTAGTATAGTCTGACTAATTAAACACAATGGAGAAAGTGATCGTTCCCAAGCGTTTTAGAATGAATTGTTTAAACATACAGTACAGCAGAAAAGTGGCAGTCAGATGTCTTAGGAAATTATTTATTGACTTTCATTTGCATTTCTTGTAAGATTGATGTCCTGAACTTTAAGACTAATGGAAAATCCTCAGGAACTGCACTGGGAATAGCTGTCAATAATTTCATTGCAATAGCATAATACTCTAGATTGTGAAGCACAGATTTCTAATTAGCAAAGTCAACACCTAATCATTCAGTGGGTGACTAGATGTTGTGCTCAAAAATTTACTGTACAGTATGTCAGAAATATACAAACTAATAAACATTCTAATAAACAAACTATCAGGGTTATTCAATAAAAGTTCTTAAAATGGTGCTAATTTTGCCCCATCCAATCAGATGTTAGCTTTCAGATGTTAAATAAAATCTGATTGGTTGGGGCCAAATTAGCACCATTTTAAATTATAAGAACTTTTATTAATTAACCCTGATTATCCTTATTTCTTTATTCCGTTTATATTTTTGTGGCTCTATAAAATGTTAGCATTTGTTTATTTCACTGTTGAATTCGGCTCAATGTAAAAATTGGTACAGGTAACTGAGAAGGCCAAGAACGAATAATAAAAGTTCGGATGTACTTATTGGTCTTTAAATATATAACAGATCACTCTTTGAGAGACCTTACATGTACATCAAACTAAATCTTTCATGTAAGTGACCACTGAAGGGAGAGGTTGTTGAGAAAAAAAAGTGTACACAGTACCACCTTGTGGAATTATCTTAAAAGGACAGACAGTGTCTCCTGTAGATGTAACCCGTTTCTGATTTTCTAATTTACAGCTGTCCAGAATCATCGCCTGTTTGTCATTACACACACAACAACTTGCGATAGTAATAAACCATTCGAACATAGTTATGACATCCACATCAAAACACAGTGTATATGTCTTAAAATCATAGCAAGCAATGGCTAAAAGAAAACCTCTGCATTATCCGATTATGGCTTTACATTTTTACATGATCTCATATCCTAATTTCTGTTATTTTCCCCCTAAGAATACCAAGATGTATAGCATATTTGTATAGAATAAAACAGATATAGGTATTATAAGGAGCTCCACTGCTAAAAAATGCTGTTATATATACCATCATAAAGTGAACTATGCAGTAGATGGTTCTAAGTTATAACATGTGCCAAATCCTCCCAGTCAAAAAAAAAAAGCTTAACAACCTGAAATTGCATAGTGGGTGGTTTATTAATGTCATTGAAGCCAGTAATTTACTAACGTAAGTACAAGCAGCGGTCATTTGCAGTTTCAGGAATCAAAGGGTCCTTATGTCATTATATTCCAGGATGAGTGGTGCACCAATGATCGCATGTGCATGTGGATGTGAATGCTAATAGATAACTAAACAGTCAAAAGGAATAACATTATGCAGACATCCAACTATATCCACAGACTTCCAGCATGTGTTCCATTTGCTAGATTTCTTTAATTCAGTTTGGTAAGTCAGTATTGTGCCTTGTCAAACAGGAGCATAGAAAATCCTGTTAGTCCATTAAAATCCCTCTTGCCAAAAAGCTGCAATGCCAATGATTACACACAATGGTTTATCGGAGAACTGTTATATGATGCACCATTAAAGCAAGATGGGCCTGCAAAGCTGTTCTACCTTCTACCTGGCAGCTTAAATGTTAACTGGGTAACTCAGCAAATGCTCTCAAACAAAATCCCCTTGAGACGCATCTGTGTGAATGAAATGGTGACTGGGGAATTTATTGAACAGGTTTCCTTTTAAACTGCTGAATGATCCTGTTACATGTTACCGCATCACCCTGCACAATGTTTGTCATGAAGCCTGGACACTGTTATAGGTGTGAGCTGTCATTTCTCAATTTCCTTGCAGTCTCCCGAGTTTCCACTTTGCTGTAAAATCACCACATGCAGGACAGTAAGAGGTGTTTAAAGTCTCTGTGCCTTTTACTGGCACCGAGTGAAACATTGGAAAATGTCTGCAAGATCATATCAGCCATGTAGCTTACATAACAGTAAAGGATAATTGAAATATTAAAAATACCGACTGTACATCAAACAATGCACAGCCTAAAGGGAGGACAGTGAAATGACCCCATAGCTCAGGGTGCTGGGTATGTTGGTGTCAGATCTTTTTACTCATTGCAATGTTTAACTTTCCATTCTGCTGCTGGATGATAAAACCATCAACTGGTTTAAACAAGCTAATGTTGTGAGTGTTTCATCCAGTGCAAGGTTTCACCTAAGCAATCACATTACAATCCCCCTGTTACCATGTAGTACAGAGCCTTACACAAGTACATATTTATTTCATTTTACACTGAAACCTTCAGAGCCCCCAAAACCACAAAGGTTCGAGACCCACCACCGACACTAAGGAAAAAATGCAGAGGGAAAAAGGGAAAGATCTAAGCATCAAAATACTGAGCAAACCAGGCTTATTTCATTAGGAAAATCCCCAAACTGCAGTTTGTTTTTGTCCTTTTCTTTCCTCCCCCCCCCCACCCCACACCCGGATCTCTCTCCCCCCACACTCTTTGTATCTGTCTGAAAGGCTGATGAGCTACTTTGTAAACATCACACACAACGGTATACTGTATTTTTTCACAAGGGCGACTGCAGCAAAAGAAGAAGAAAAAAAAATTGCTATCCAGAACACATACAGTACGTTGCATCTGGAGATCAGAGGGAAGGATACAGGGAACACTTTGCAGCACAAGAGAAAAGTGATGACTTTTAACCGTGGGGGGAAAAGTAGTGGCAGAGGACTGCAGCATAGCCTGTCTGCACAGTGCATGGAGAGATCTTCCGAAAAGTCAGATTTTTACTTACCGTAATAAGAGAGAAAGGCAGGGAAAGCAGCAGAGAAGCTCACACACAACCAAATCCTTCTGAAAGAAATCCTCAATGATTCCCCTCAATGCAAATCAGGCTCCTTTTGGTCTCTTCAAACAAATAGAACATATTTATTCCAATCCAAGGCGATCTTGTCTACTAAAGGAATGTGACGGCCGGTAAACAAAACACTGTTCTGAGGGAAGATAGGGGGGGTTGAAAAAAAGAACAAATGCTGTGTATTCGGTGAGCATGAAAATTCATTACAATCAGCGTAAGGAGGTTCTGCTAGTAAAGAGCTCTGATTGCCTATGCAGAGACGAAGGGAGAGAGAGAGAGAGAACGATCTGCAAGGGGAAAAAAAAAAAAAAAGAAAAAAGGCGATTGAGGAGGGAGAAAGGACCAGGCTGTACCAGTCATTCTGCTTTAGCTATTGGAGCAAACTGAATGAAATTTACAAAGGCAACAGCCAATAGTTTGCTGCAGTCTGCAACATCACTATAGAAACCATATCTACATCTACAACCTAATGCAAAGAACAGCTAATTTTTAGAGCAATTCAAACAGATTATCAAGGTTGTGTCTGTATGACTAAAGATCTGCTGTAGTGTTGAATATATCACATGCTGAAAGTTTTACAGGGATAAATGATAGGTAGATATACAGTGGATAAGAACACAATGTAATGGCTGTGTTAGCATTAAGCATCTATGCACAACATTATAAATAATAATAATAATAATAAAAAAAAAAAAATATATATATATATATATATAGATATAGATATAGATATAGATATAGTCAAACGTGGATAACTACTGGGTGTTTTTTTTTTTTTTTTATTAGAAATATGACTTCCTGATGACAGGACCGAAATGCGTTGATGTGTGATGGCGTGAATTTCTTATAAAAATCACTTTGAACAAAGACCCAGTCCATGTTTGACTGTTTCTAAATTATACTGGAGGCTAGCAGCCGGGCTTAACACAAAGAGGTAATCAACCTTTCCCATGGGCAATATATATATATATATATATATATATAGTTCGCACACAAGATCTCACTCACGCTCGGATTTTCCAATGCCTCGGTGCTGCCCCACCAAAGTACATCTAGGGAAGGGAAAAGGCACACCCTGGAGGTCTTCTTAATAAAACATGCATAAAAAATGCATTTCGGCCATCTTGTGACCATCGTCAGGAACCAGAAGAAGACCTCCGGAGTGTGCCTACATGATCAAATAATGATGACTGCAAACAAAATCTAGAAATATCTATCTACCGTTATATTTATCTATCTATTAACTATCTGTCTGTCTGTCTGTCATTCTAGCTCTCTATCTATCTATCTATCTACATCTCTACCTACATATCTATATCTATCTATCTATCTATCTATCTATCTATCTATCTATCTATCTACATATCTATCTATCCATTTATCCATCTATCTGGCTTTTCAAAGGAAGATCAGAGTGAGAAACTCTATTTATTTATCTATCTATATATCTATCTATTTATCATCTATCTATCTATCTTCATCTCTACCTACATCTATCTATCTATTTATCTACCTATCTACATAGTAACATAGTAACATAGTAATTAAGGTTGAATAAAGACATACGTCCATCAAGTCCAACCTATTCACTATTTTTTTTTTTAAGTTATTCAATGAACTTGCCATTACCACATCTGCTGGAAGACAGTTCCACAGTTTCACCGTTCTCACTGTAAAGAAACCTCTCCTAATCTGAAGATGAAACTTCTTTTCTTCCAACCTTAAAGGATGTCCACGTGTCCTCTGATATGACCTATTAGTGAACAATGCACCAGAGAGCTCATTGTATGGGCCATTAATATATTTGTACAAGGTTATCATGTCCCCACGCAACCGCCGCTTCTCCAATGTAAACAGCCCTAACTTGTCTAATCTGCCTGCATATTCAAGCCCCTCCATTCCCCTTATTAATTTAGTTGCCCTTCTCTGAACTGCCTCAATTTCCAAGATGTCCCTTTTGTATATGGGATTCCAAAACTGCACCGCATATTCCAAATGAGGCCTTACCAGTGCCTTGTAAAGAGGGAGAATAATATTTTTCTCTCTTGAATCTATTCCCCTTTTTATACAAGACAATATCTTGCTAGCTCTAGCTGTTGCTACCTGGCATTGTTTGCTGCAGCTAAGACTGTTATCTACCAGAACCCCCAAATCTTTTTCCATTACAGATGAACTTAACTCAGAGTTATTTATGGTGTAGATGGCACAGGGATTATTAAATCCCAAATGCAACACCTTACATTTATCAACATTGAATCTCATCTGCCATTCTGCTGCCCATTGTGATAATCTATCTAGGTCTGCTTGCAGCACTTGCACATCATTGGAAGTTTCCAAAGCTCTGCATAATTTAGTGTCATCAGCAAACACAGAGACCTTGCTCTCAATGCCCTCTTCTAAGTCATTTATAAACAGATTAAACACAGAAGCGGCCCCAGTACAGAACCCTGAGGCACACCGCTTAGAACTTTAGCCCACATAGATGTAGCTCCATTAACCACCACTCTCTGCTTGCGGTCCAAAAACCAGTTCTCTATCCATGAACAAATGTTTGCTTCAAGGCCAACAGTCCTCAGTTTATACATTAGTCGCCTATGTGGCACAGTATCAAAAGCTTTTGCAAAATCCAAATATACCACATCCACTGCTGTGCCTGAGTCCAACTTCTTACTCACTTCTTCATAAAAACCAATTAAATTTGTCTGGCATGATCTATTTCCCATAAATCCATGCTGACTACTACTAATAAGATGATCTCTGGAGACAAAGTCAAGGATATGATCCCTTAACAAAGTTTCCATCACCTTCCCTACCACTGATGTTAGGCTTACAGGTCTATAGTTACCAGGCTGTGAACGACTACCTTTTTTCAATATTGGTATTACATTGGCTTTTTTCCAATCCAGCGGCACATCCCCAGACAAAAGCGAATCTGAAAATATGAGAAACAGTGGTCTAGCTATAACTGAACTAAGCTCTTTTAAAATCCTAGGATGCAATCCATCTGGTCCTGGTGCTTTATTGATATTAACTTTGTCTAATTGTTTCCGTACCATATCTTCCGTTAACCAATGTGAAAACTCTTCATTTCTTCCCTGCATATTGCTACAATCCCTACTGTAAGGACAAGGATTCTCAACAGTAAAAACTGATGTAAAAAAACGGTTTAGCAGATTAGCCTTTTCGGCATCCTCTACAACCACCTCAGCTCCATTGTTTAATGGTCCCACATTCTCAGTCCTTATCTTTTTACCATTTATATACTTAAAAAGCATTTTGGGGTTGGACTTGCTTTGTTCGGCAATCCGTATTTCATTTTCTATTTTAGCTAGTTTAATTGCTTTCTTGCACTCTTTATTACAGCTTTTGTACTCCCTGTAAGCCTGTTCTGTGCCTTCTGTTTTCAAAATTTCAAAAGCCCTTTTCTTTTTTCCATTTCCCTTTTTACCTGAGCATTAAGCCATGCAGGACTGGACCTAATTTTTTTACACTTGTTACCTAAAGGTACCGATTTGGAAATGTAATAGTTTAATATCCCTTTAAAAGTGGTCCACATCTGCTCAGTTTCTTTACCTAGAAACAGTTCCCCCCAGTCTATGAGCAGGAGCGATTCCTTTAATAGCATAAAATTAGCTTTCCTAAAGTTAAAAGTTTTTGTTAAGCCAGTGCACTTTAGTTTTTTGCAGCCTATATTAAATGACACTATATCATGGTCACTATTCCCTAAGCTTCCCATTACCTTCATCTCCATAATGAGCTCAGGGTTATTAGATATCACCAGATCCAACAACGCATTCTGTCTAGTAGGAACTTCTACCATCTGTGAAAGAAAATGCTCATATAGAAAATTTCTACCTACATATCTATATCTATCTATCTATCTATCTATCTATCTATCTATCTATCTATCTAGCTATCTACATATCTATCTATCCATTTATCCATCTATCTATCTGGCTTTCCAAAGGAAGATCAGAGTGAGAAATTCTATCTATCTATCTATCTATCTATCTATCTATCTATCTATCTATCTATCTATCTATCTATCTATCTACATCTCTACCTACATATCTCTATCTATCTATCTATCTATCTACCTACATATATCTATCTATCTATCTATCTATCTATCTATCTATCTATCTATCTATCTATCTATCTATCTATCTACCTATCTACATCTCTACCTACATATCTATATCTATCTATCTATCTATCTATCTATCTATCAATCAATCAATCTATCTATCTATCTATCTATCTATCTATCTATCTATCTACATAATCTCTATAATCCATGTATTCCATCTATCTAGCTGCTTTCCAAGGAACATCAGAGTGACAAACTCTATCTATCTATCTATCTATCTATCTATCTATCTATCTATCTATCTATCTATCATCTATCTATCTATCTATCTATCTATCTATCTATCTATCTACACAGCAATGTACACATTGATACATAAAGTAGAGTTGATCCAGGGAAATTTCCGATTGCCACTTGGAGTCAGGAAGGAATTTTTACCCCCTTCATAAATTTGGTGGTTTTTTTTTTGCCTTCCTCTGGATCAACAGTTGGGCAGGAAATGAGGATATTGCTAGATGGGTTGAACTGGATGGACGTATGTCTTTATTCAATCTCAAATACTATACTATACTATACTATACTATACTATACTATACTATATTATCTATCCGGCTTTCCAAAGGAACATCAGAGTTCCCTGGGGCACCCTTTAAGAAACTCTATCTATCTATCTATCTATCTATCTATCTATCTATCTATCTATCTATCTATCTATCTATCTATCTATCTATCTATCTATCTATATCTATGCATTCTACCAAACAGAAACAGCACAGCACACTCAAAAGTATAATTTAGTGCTAAACATTGTCTGACTGGCCACAGGGTTACAGGGGAATCCACACTGTGGGCCCAGAGACCATTCCCCTAAGAAAACAAGAAAACTGCTTACTTTAAATGAAGAGCCAATGGGACAGTAATAAATGCATTTTAATAAACAATAGGAATCAGTAGGAGTAAGTAGATGTGTAAATGAGTGAAAATAGAGATATGAAATGTTAGGTCGGACCCTGGCACTGGTGGGCCCCTGGTCTCAGATTTCCTGGTGGCCCCCAACAGTCCGTCGACACTGCCGCTAAAGCTGGGTACACACCATTCATTGGTCGATCAGGCTGAAATATTGGAGGGTTTGCAAAGTTATTATCATCAAGGGAACACGGTTAGGTTAGAAAGGCAAGGAAGCAATATTACACCACCACCATTAACCCTTTCACTGCCAGGAGATTTTCATTTCTTTTTTTTTGCGTTAACTGCCAGAAGAATTTTCAGGATTTTGCCCTTAATCCCTTTAGACTAATTTTACAGTAGGAACCTTGCAGTAAATCAGGAAAATTATACATTGTTTTTTTCAGCACAAAGTTACTTTAACATGTAACAGATTTGTAACTTTTCTGGAATTTTACTGGAATTATGGGTAAAATCTGTAAAAAAAATAAATTTGCAAATTTTCATGGATTTTTCCCATTTTTACTTATATTTATCTTACGGTTACACACAAAAATCTTACTGTTTCTAAAAGCTCTGATACTCCCGAGTTACAACATACCAGATATATGTAGGTACCCGATTTTTCCTGTACAGGAGACCCCCCCAAACTAAAACTGCACCTTCAAGAATATTACACACAATTAAAATGTATAACCACTACTGACAGTTAACATAGAAATCTACCAAATTAACTAAAATATCCACACAAGTGAGATATTTTTAGAAACTACACCCCCAAGATTTTATGAGTGGGTTAGTTTCGATCAAAATGCAGATACCCGGACGCAGCTCTTCGTCCAATTGTAAGTTTATTTTCTCACATTTTCCTTTTTTTCCTCAACTGTAAAATCAGAGACAAAATCAAATGCGAATTTCAGCTAAAAACTGTGGAGGAAATTTGAAACGCATCTCAAATATGAAAGCTTAACGCCTCCCGAATAAACGGTATGCCACATTCATGGGTGTACCCAGAGACATGGCTACCAACAAACCCAGAGCGTGACCAGTGCCAAATGTCAGTAGCAGCAAAAAAAAATTAGCCAGTTTTGTATTTGAACAGCTGCAGTTTTTCCACAAAATGCCCCTCCCCACCTCAGAAATACCCCCCACAAACTAATATATATTCCTGAAATCTACACACCTTCAGCTATGTAACGCTGTAGTTCGTTCATTCATACCATCAATGGTATGGGCGCAGTTCTTCGTAGAAATTTGCACTTTTACCAGATTTTCAAAAAAAATAACATCAAACAACATCAAAAGGGTAGAAATCATGCCAAAACCACCATGGAATGTAAAAAAAAGTTACCAAATATCAATCTCCCAAATTTTTCTGAATCAAACGGTAATGCCATATGTGTGATTACAACACGCGGACGTGGACGAAAAGCCACAAAGTGAGACAATGCACGTTGGCTCAGAAACAGCAAAATTTTTAGCCAACTCCGAATTTGGACAGTCTACAGTTTTTTCCAAAAACACCCCCGTAACTTAGAAATAACCCCCACAAACTATATATTCCTAAATTTACACACCTTCAGCTATGTACACACTATAGTTTGTTCATTCATACCATCAATGGTGTGGGCGCAGTTCTTCGTAGAAGTTCGCATTTGTCTGAAAAAAATGAACAAAAAAACAACTTCAAAAGGTAGAAATCATGCCAAAACCTCATGGAATGTAAAAAAAAGTTACTAAATATCATCTCCCAAATGTCCTGAATCAAATGGTATCCATATTGTGATTACGCTCGTGGACGTGGAAGCGAAAAGCCACAAAGTGGACAATGCACAATGGCTCAGAGACGCAAAAATATTCAGCCAAATCTGAATTTAAACAGTGCAATTTTTCCCCAAAAAACAACCCCCACAAACCATATATTTCTCGAATCCACACACCTTAATCTACGAAATTCGTAGTTTGTTCATTCGTAACATCAATGGTGTGGGCGCAGTTCTTCGTAGAAGTTCACAGTTTTAGCAGATTTTCTAAAAAATTTGAAAAAAAACACTCTCAAAGTAGAAATCATGCCAAATCCCAAGTAATGTAAAAAAAATTTACCAAATATCAATCTCCCAAATGTCCTGAATCAAACGGTATCCCCTATGTATGGTTCCACACGCAAACGTGGAATTAACTAGCCACAAAGTGAGCCATGAACAATGGCCCAATTACAGCAACTTTTCAGATTTGTCAGACTAAACCCCCCTCATATTAGAAATACCCCCCCAAACTATATATTCTTGGAATCTACACACCTTCAGCTACACAATGGTGTGATTCCTTTATGCATACCTCAATGGTGTGGGCGCAGTTTCATGTAAAATTTCACTTTTTTTACCAGATTTTCAGGAAAATTTATAAAATACAATTCAAAGTTAAAAATCATGGCAAATTTCCATGTCGTGTAAAAAAACTTGTCAATTATCAATCTTCCAAATGCCCGATCAAACGGTATGCCATATGCGTGGATGTACACAGGGACATGGCCACCAACTAGCTCAAATGGGACACATGTACAAGTGTATTACAAGAAAAAATCAAAGTGCTCTGTAATTTCAAACAGCCCAAAACTTGGAAATGCCCCCCACAAATAAATCCCCAACTAAATATCAATCTCCCACATGTTCTAATCAAACGGTATGCCCCTATGTGTGGATGCACACAGAGACGTGGCCATCAACTAGCTCAAATTGGACGCATGCACAAAGGCAATTACAAGAAAAAATCAAAGTGCTTGTAATTTGAACAGCCTACTCCTTTTCTAAGGAAATAGTCCCGAACATGAAATTTCCCCCACAAACTATATATTTTTGGAATCTAACAATATCTATCTATGTATCTATCTATCTATCTATCTATCTATCTATCTATCTATCATCTATCTATCTATCTATCTATCTATCTATCTATCTATCTATCTATCTACAGTATCTACTAATTATTTGTCTATCATCTATTTATATTATCTATCTATCTATCTATCTACCTATCTATCTATCTATCTATCTACAGTATCTACTATTTATCTATCATCTATTTATATTATCTATCTATCTATCTATCTATCTATCATCTATCTATCTATCATCTATCTATCTGTCTATCGATCTATCTATCTATCTATCTATCTATCTATCTATCTATCTATCTATCGTTTTCTTAAGGGTGCCCCAGAACTCTGATGTTCTTTGGAAAGCCGGATAGATAATACTAGTAATAGTATAGTATATTAATAGTTAGTATAGATAGTATTTTGAGATTGGAAAAGACATACGTCCATCAGTTCAACCCATCTAGCAATATCCTCATTCTGCCCAACTGTTGATCCAGAGAAGGCAAAAAAAACCCCCAAATTTATGAAGGGGGTAAATTCCTTCCTGACTCCAAGTGCAATCGGAAATTTCCCTGGATCAACTCTACTTATTTATCAATGTGGTACATTGATTGTGTAGATAGATAGATAGATCAATCGATGATGATATCGATAGATGATCAGATGCTAGAATCGATAGATAGATAGATAGATAGATAGATAGATAGATAGATAGATGTAGATAGATGAGTTTGTCACTCTGAGGTTCTTTGGAAAGCCGATAGATATGGTATGGTGTATTGTAGATAAATGATAGATAGACTTATCTAGCTGCTATCGATTGTATGGTCGTAGTCGCTCGCTCGTAGCTCGCTCCTCGCTCGCTCGTCAGCCACTCGCTAGACTAGCTCGCTAGATAAGATTTTCTCACTCTGATCTTTCTTTCATAAAGCCCGATAGATAGAAAAAAAAAACAAAATGGGGATTTAATGGATGATAGATATGTCTAGACTAGTCTGGTGATAGTAGCATCGATATCTTATAGATCTCGATCGCTTGCTGTCGGTGCTCGCTAGATAGCTAGATCTGATCGCTCGCATCTCCGCCGCTGTCGTGCTCTCTACGCTACCGCTAGTGCAAATGCATAGTAGTCGATCGTCGCCGCTAGATAGATTTCTCACTCTGCTTTCCTTGGGAAGCCCAGATAGTAGATGGATAATGGATAGATAGATATGTGTCCTAGTGAAGATAGTTAGATAGTAGATAGACTAGTAATGATATAGATTGTGGTAGATTTTATACTTGGCATTTTTTCACAGTGGTAGTTCCTCTAGACAGAATCGTTGTTGGATCTGGTGATATCTAATAACCCTGAGCTCATTATGGAGATGAAGGTAATGGGAAGCTTAGGGAATAGTGACCATGATTAGTGGTCATTTAATATAGGCTGCAAAAACTAAAGTGCACTGGCTTAACAAAAACTTACTTTAGGAAAGCTAATTTTTGCTATTAAAGGATCGCTCCTGCTCATAGACTGGGGGGGAACTGTTTCTAGGTAAAGAAACTGAGCAGATGTGGACCACCTTTTAAAGGGATATTAAACTATTACATTTCCAAATCGGTACCTTTGGTAACAAGTGTAAAAAAATTAGGTCCAGTCCTGCATGGCTTAATGCTCAGGTAAAAAGGAAATGGAAAAAGAAAAGGGCTTTTGAAATTTTGAAACAGAAGGCACAGAACGGCTTACAGGGAGTACAAAAGCTGTAATAAAGAGTGCAAGAAAGCAATTAAACTAGCTAAAATAGAAAATGAAATACGGATTGCCGAACAAGCAAGTCCAACCCCAAAATGCTTTTTAAGTATATAAAATGGTAAAAAGATAAGGACTGAGAATGTGGGACCATTAAACAATGGAGCTGAGGTGGTTGTAGAGGATGCCGAAAAGGCTACTGCTAAACCGTTTTTTTACATCAGTTTTTTACTGTTGAGAATCCTTGTCCTTAGAGTAGGGATTGTAGCAATATGCAGGGAGAAATGAAGAGTTTTCACATTGGTTAACGGAAGATAGGTACGGAAACAATTAGACAAAGTTAATATCAATAAAGCACCAGGACCAGATGATTGCATCCTAGGTATTTAAAAGAGCTTAGTTCAGTTTAGCTAGACCACTGTTTCTCATATTTTAGATTCGCTTTTGTCTGGGGATGTGCCGCTGGATTGGAAAAAAGCCAATGTAATACCAATATTGAAAAAAGTTAGTCGTTCCCAGCCTGGTAACTATAGACCGTAAGCCTAACATCAGTGGTGGGAAGGTGATGGAAACTTTGTTAAGGGTCATATCCTTGACTTTGTCTCCAGAGATCACTTATTAGTAGTAGTCAGCATGGATTTATGGGAAATAGATCATAGCCAGAAATTTAATTGGTTTTTATGAAGAAGTGAGTAAGAAGTTGGACTCAGGCACGCAGTGGATTTGGTATATTTGGATTTTGCAAAAGCTTTTGATACTGTGCCACATAGGCGACTAATGTATAAACTGAGGACTGTTGGCCTTGAAGCAAACATTTGTTCATGGATAGAGAACTGGTTTTTGGACCGCAAGCAGAGAGTGGTGGTTAATGGAGCACATCTATGTGGGCTAAAGTTCTAAGCGGAGTGCCTCAGGGTTCTGTACTGGGGCCGTTCTGTGTTTAATCTGTTTATAAATGACTTAGAAGAGGGCATTGAGAGCAAGGTCTCTGTGTTTGCTGATGACACTAAATTATGCAGAGCTTTGGAAACTTCCAATGATGTGCAAGTGCTGCAACAGACCTAGATAGATTATCACATGGGCAGCAGAATGGCAGTGAGATTCAATGTTGATAAATGTAAGGTGTTGCATTTGGGATTTAATAATCCCTGTTGCCACTCACCATAAAACTCTGAGTTAAGTTCATCTGTAATGGAAAAGATTTGGGGTTCTGGTAGATAACAGTCTTAGCTGCAGCAAACAATGCCAGGTAGCAACAGCTAGAGCTAGCAAGATATTGTCTTGTATAAAAAGGGGATAGATTCAAGAGAGAAAAATATTATTCTCCCTCTTTACAAGGCACTGGTAAGCCTCATTTGGAATATGCGGTGCAGTTTTGGAATCCCTATACAAAAGGACATCTTGGAAATTGAGGCAGTTCAGAGAAGGGCAACTAAATTAATAGGGGAATGGAGGGGCTTGAATATGCAGCAGATTAGACAAGTTAGGGCTGTTTACATTGGGAAGCGGCGGTTGCGTGGGGACATGATAACCTTGTACAAATATATTAATGGCCCATACATGACTCTCTGGTGCATTGTTCACTAATAGGTCATATCAGAGGACACGTGGACATCCTTTAAGGTTGGAAGAAAAGAAGTTTCATCTTCAGATTAGGAGAGGTTTCTTTACAGTGAGAACGGTGAAACTGTGGAACTGTCTTCCAGCAGATGTGGTAATGGCAAGTTCATTGAATAACTTAAAAAAAAAAATAGTGATAGGTTGGACTTGATGGACGTATGTCTTTATTCAACCTTAATTACTATTTTACTATGTTACTATGTAGATAGGTAGATAAATAGATAGATAGATGTAGGAGAGATGAAGATAGATAGATAGATGATAAATAGATGATAATAGATAGATAAATAAATAGAGTTTCTCACTCTGATCTTCCTTTGAAAAGCCAGATATGGATAAATGGATAGATAGATAGATATGTAGATAGATAGTGATAGATAGATAGAGAGTAGTGATAGATTGTGTTGTGTAGGTGTGTGTAGATAGATAGATAGAGAGCTAGAATGACAGACAGACAGACAGATAGTTAATAGATAGATAAATATAACGGTAGATAGATATTTCTAGATTTTGTTTGCAGTCATCATTATTTGATCATGTAGGCACACTCCGGAGTCTTCTTCTGGTTCCTGACGATGGTCACAAGATGGCCGAAATGCATTTTTATGCATTTTTATTAAGAAGACCTCCAGGGTGTGCCTTTTCCTTCCCTGATGTACTTTGGTGGGGCAGCACCGAGGCATTGGAAAATCCGAGCGTGAGTGAGATCTTGATGGCGAACTATATATATATATATATATATATATATATTATATAATATATGCCCATGGGAAAGGTTGATTACCTCTTTGTGTTAAGCCCGGCTGCTAGCCTCCAGTATAATTTAGAAACAGTTCAAACTGGACTGGGTCTTTGTTCAAAGTGATTTTTATAAGAATTCACGCCATCACACATCAACGCATTTCGGTCCTGTCTCAGGAAGTCATATTTCTAATAAAAAAAAAAAAAAAACACCAGTAGTTATCCACGTTTGACTATATCTATATCTATATCTTATCTATATATAATATATATATATTTTTTTTTTTTAATTATTATTATATTATTATAATGTTGTGCATAGATGCTTAATGCTAACACAGCCATTACATTGTGTTCTTATCCACGTATATCTACCTATCATTTATCCCTGTAAAACTTTCAGCATGTGATATTTCAACACTACAGCAGATCTTTAGTCATACAGACACAACCTTGATTCTGTTTGAATTGCTCTAAAAATTAGCTGTTCTTTGCATTAGGTTGTAGATGTAGATATGGTTTCTATAGTGATGTTGCAGACTGCAGCAAACATTGGCTGTTGCCTTTGTAAATTTCATTCAGTTTGCTCCAATAGCTAAAGCAGAATGACTGGTACAGCCTGGTCCTTTCTCCCTCCTCAATCGCCTTTTTTCTTTTTTTTTTTTTTTCCCCTTGCAGATCGTTCTCTCTCTCTCTCTCCTTCGTCTCTGCATAGGCAATCAGAGCTCTTTACTAGCAGAACCTCCTTACGCTGATTGTAATGAATTTTCATGCTCACCGAATACACAGCATTTGTTCTTTTTTTCAACCCCCCCTATCTTCCCTCAGAACAGTGTTTTGTTTCGGCCGTCACATTCCTTTAGTAGACAAGATCGCCTGGATTGGAATAAATATGTTCTATTTGTTTGAAGAGACAAAGGAGCCTGATTTGCATTGAGGGGAATCATTGAGGATTTCTTTCAGAAGGATTTGGTTGTGTGTGAGCTTCTCTGCTGCTTTCCCTGCCTTTCTCTTATTACGGTAAGTAAAATCTGACTTTTCGGAAGATCTCTCCATGCACTGTGCAGACAGGCTATGCTGCAGTCCTCTGCCACTACTTTTCCCCCCACGGTTAAAAGATCAACTTTTCTCTTGTGCTGCAAAGTGTTCCCTGTATCCTTCCCTCTGATCTCCAGATGCAACGTACTGTATGTGTTCTGGATAGCAATTTTTTTTTCTTCTTCTTTTGCTGCAGTCGCCCTTGTGAAAAAATACAGTATACCGTTGTGTGTGTGTTTACAAGTAGCTCATCAGCCTTTCAGAGACAGATACAAAGAGTGTGGGGGGAGAGAGATCCGGGGTGTGGGTGGGGGGGGGAGGAAAGAAAAGGACAAAAACAAACTGCAGTTTGGGGATTTTCCTAATGAAATAAGCCTGGTTTGCTCAGTATTTTGATGCTTAGATCTTTCCCTTTTTCCCTTCTGCATTTTTCCTTAGTGTCGGTGGGTGGGTCTCAGACCTTTGTGGTTTTGGGGCTCTGAAGGTTTCAGTGTAAAATGAAATAAATATGTACTTGTGTAAGCTCGTACTACATGGTAACAGGGGGATTGTAATGTATGCTTAGGTGAAACCTTGCACTGGATGAAACACTCACAACATTAGCTTGTTTAAACCAGTTGATGGTTTTATCATCCAGCAGCAGAATGGAAAGTTAAACATTGCAATGAGTAAAAAGATCTGACACCAACATACCCAGCACCCTGAGCTATGGGGTCATTTCACTGTCCTCCCTTTAGGCTGTGCATTGTTTGATGTACAGTCGGTATTTTTAATATTTCAATTATCCTTTACTGTTATGTAAGCTACATGGCTGATATGATCTTGCAGACATTTTCCAATGTTTCACTCGGTGCCAGTAAAAGGCACAGAGACTTTAAACACCTCTTACTGTCCTGCATGTGGTGATTTTCAGCAAAGTGGAAACTCGGGAGACTGCAAGGAAATTGAGAAATGACAGCTCACACCTATAACAGTGTCCAGGCTTCATGACAAACATTGTGCAGGGTGATGCGGTAACATGTAACAGGATCATTCAGCAGCAGTTTAAAAGGAAACCTGTTCAATAAATTCCCCAGTCACCATTTCATTCACACAGATGCGTCCAAGGGGATTTGTTTGAAGCATTTGCTGAGTTACCCAGTTAACATTTAAGCTGCCAGGTAGAAGGTAGAACAGCTTTGCAGGCCCATCTTGCTTTATGGTGCATCATATAACAGTTCTCCGATAAACCATTGTGTGTAATCATTGGCATTGCAGCTTTTTGGCAAGAGGGATTTTAATGGACTAACAGGATTTCTATGCTCCTGTTTGACAAGGCCCAATACTGACTTACCAAACTGAATTAAAGAAATCTAGCAATGGAACACATGCTGGAAGTCTGTGGATATAGTTGGATGTCTGCATAATGTTATTCCTTTGACTGTTTAGTTATCTATTAGCATTCACATCCACATGCACATGCGATCATTGGTGCAACCCTCATCCTGGAATAATATGACATAAGGACCCTTTGATTCCTGAAACTGCAAATGACCGCTGCTTGTACTTACGTTAGTAAATTACTGGCTTCAATGACATTAATAAACCACCCTATGCAATTTCAGGTTGTTAAGCTTTTTTTTTTGACTGGGAGGATTTGGCACATGTTATACTTAGAACCATCTACTGCATAGTTCACTTTATGATGGTAATATAACACATTTTTTAGCAGTGGAGCTCCTTATAATACCTATATCTGTTTTATTCTATACAAATATGTACTATACATCTTGGTATTCTTAGGGGGAAAATACAGAAATTGGATATGAGATCATGTAAAAATGTAAAGCCATAATCGGATAATGCAGAGGTTTTCTTTTAGCCATTGCTTGCTATGATTTTAAGACATATACACTGTGTTTGATGTGGGATGTCATAACTTGTTCGAATGGTTTATTACTTCGCAAGTTGTGTGTGTGTAATGACAAACAGGCGGATGATCTGGACAGCTGTAATTAGAAAATCAAAACGGGTTACATCTACAGGAGACACTGTCTGTCCTTTTAAGATAATTCCACAAGGTGGTACTGTGTACACTTTTTTTTCTAACAACCTCTCCCTTCAGTGGTCACTTACATGAAAGATTTAGTTTGATGTACTGTAAGGTCTCTCAAAGAGTGATCTGTTTTATTTAAAGACCAATAAGTACATCCGAACTTTTTATATTCGTTCTTGGCCTTCTCAGTTACCTGTACCATTTTTACATTGAGCCGAATTCAACAGTGAAATAAACAAATGCTAACATTTTATAGAGCCACAAATATAACGGAATAAAGAAATAAGGATAATCAGGGTTAATTAATAAAAGTTCTTATAATTTAAAATGGTGCTAATTTGGCCCAACCAATCAGATTTTATTTAACTCTGAAAGCTACATCTGATTGGAGGGGCAAAATTAGCACCATTTAAGAACTTTTATTGAATAACCTGATAGTTTGTTTATTAGAATGTTTATTAGTTTGTATATTTCTGACATACTGTACAGTAAATTTTTGAGCACAACATCTAGTCCCACTGAATGATTAGGTGTTGACTTGCTAATTAGAAATCTGTGCTTCACAATCTAGAGTATTATGCTATTGCAATGAAATTATTGACAGCTATTCCCAGTGCAGTTCCTGGAGGATTTTCCATTAGTCTTAAAGTTCAGGACATCAATCTTACAAGAAATGCAAATGAAAGTCAATAATAATTTCCTAAGACATCTGACTGCCACTTTTCTGCTGTACTGTATGTTTAAACAATTTCATCTAAAACGCTTGGGAACGATCACTTTCTCCATTGTGTTTATTAGTCAGACTATACTAAAGGTCTGTTGGCCCTGATTTTTCAGTTTTGTGTGGTATATGTGAAAATGCTAATTTCCATTGCTATAAAGGAGGATACAAAGCAGCCATTTTTTAATACAATTTACACACTAAATAAAGATGAATTGGCAAGACGGCATTCACAGGTGTTTCTAAAATTTAATGCATACTATGATAAAATGTAAATAGGATTAAATAATGGGCGCTATAGCCCCAAATCAATGAAAATGCCATGCTGTAATATAGGATTAGTGGTGGGGTTTTGTACTACTATTTAGCGCAAAACAGGGCTTGGTACCAAGAGGTGCAATGTTTTCCCATACTATTAATTTCAGAAACCAATCAGATACCATATATTTATTATTTACAACACATAAAAAGTTTGTAAAACGAAATCTTTGCGACCAATATCTATAGCAGAGACTAATGTTGTGGTCAGGGGCATTGAATATTGTCAAGTAAATAAAGAAAAATGGAACAATGTCAAAATAACTTTGCATAGAAATGAAGTTCAGCATGCATAATGTTTAATGTACTAGCTTACTTACGTAGCCTTTGACTTTTGAGTTAGTGGCTGGAGCTAACCATCTTTCCCATGACCAACCAAGACTTTTCGACAGTCATGACTTACAATGCTCACTACACTTGAGCATGTGCAGGCTTCAGTAAGAAACTCTCTACCTTTTTTGTGGGGTTTGGGGATTCGCATTACTTTAATAGTGATTAGGAGATGTTATCTGCCCAGTCTTGTTCAATAAAACAATCAGGAAAGGGTTTATTATAGGTGCTGTATGTTTTTGGAATTACAGTAATACATTAAATTGGTGAAGGTTTAGACATCCAACATGAACACTTTCCTTTGGTCTTGTCATTGTGTACCAAAGCTACTACCATCTACCTTTAAAAGAAGCTCTGTATTGTACTTTATATGATTGCAGTTGTAAATAATAGATCTGCTGCAAAGCCACCAAATGTGCGTTTACAATACAGATGAAAGCTCTTTGTAGGTTATTTTTCTTCCAAATGATTTACCTGTTTACCTAATTGTGCTTTATGAGGCAAATTGGTTGAACTGAAATAGAGGCACACTTTTCTCAACCAGGGTTCCGTGGTAAAGCTAGGTTTCTCTGAGAAGTTGCCAGGGGTTCCTAAATAGATATTGACAAGACTCACCCTTATGATTAACTTGAGCGCACTTTTAATAGAAACTTTAGAGGTAAATTTATTAATTCCTTTTTTATATTTTATGAATTATTATTTTTAAGGATTGATAAAAGAAAGAGCTAACATTCTTTCCCGTCCTGGCCAACCAACACTTGGCCTATCATACTTATCATGCACATGCTCATATAACTTGTGAATGTGCAGGCTTCATTTCAAAATGCTCTACCCATTTTGTGGGTTTTGGGGATTTGCATGACTCTGATGGTGATTAGAATATATTTTCTGTCCATTCTATGTTCAATGAAACAATCAGAAATGGTTTTATTATTTGTGCTGTATGTATGGACAGGAGAAAATGCGATTTGTTCCATGGAAGAGGAAATGCAATTTTTACTCCAGTTCCCTATTTATGAAGGGGAACCTCAGCAGGGGTAGTATAATGTGAATTAGGTTCCTGGCCTATTTATCAGGTAGTGCACATTCCAGATCATACTAAGGGTCTGATACATAAGTAGCCAACGTTAACCAATGCTAATTATTTCCAGCAAACAATCAGATTTTAGCTTTCTACTAGGGTTCTGCAGTTGAGTATAGTAGCATAGGCAAACTTTTCACCTCTTGCTACTGTCAAAGGGAGGTGGCAGCAGATGCTGTCTTACCTTCCAGTGCTAAAGTCATTACTGCATCATGGAATGTGGAAGGTAAGAAAATCATACAGCACCGTATACAATGGTCCCCTATATGTATAAAATTACACCAAACATTTAGTAATTTATAGGAAGCCTTCAGAATTTGTTAGCACTAGCTAGCTAGCTATCTATCTACCTATCCATCTGTCTTTCTGTTTATTCTTATTATCCATCTGTGTTGCTGTAACACATTTGAGAAATATATAAAAACGATACAAACCTATAAAATGTGTATTCTTGTATGCATAATCAGATAATTAGCTCTAGGACTGTGTTATATAACATATACATTTTGGAATAGTATATGGCTGCATATTGTATCACAAAGTCAGACAATGCATTTTGTTTGCTTTCATGGCCTTAATTACCCAGGGACATAGGGTCATTAAGTATTTTAGAATCCATTTTGAACAGTTATTTGGTTCATATTTAAACTGGTTTTAAAAATGTTAAACTCTAGAGTACCCCTAACATAATTAATTTCCACAGTATATCTACTGCCCTACATATAGTGTAGGAAAGCATTGTAGAAGTAAAACAATAGACCTGCGCAAAGCAAACTTGCATGCAATTAGGCCTAATTCTAGTACAGATGGTGTGTATAATACAAGGTGAAAAGTCTTTGTAGGTTCTTTTTCTTCCAATGGTTTAACTTTTGCATAATTGTGCTTATAAGAGAAAATTGTCTGAACTTGATATTCAGGTGGGAGAGTCTAAAGCAATTTCCTCAACCAGGGTTCAACTAGGTTTCTCTGAGAAGTTGCCAGGGGTTCCCCAAGAGATAGTGACAAGAATTGTACAGAATCACCACCCGTTGTGATGAACTGAGTGCATTTTTTAAATATAAACCTTTTAGGTAATTTATTAATTCCTTTGTTATATTTGTATAATTATTATATTTAAATAATTGAACAGATAATGTTCACCTTTGTTCAATATGCTTTTTTTTTATGAGTATATGTTCACACACACAAAATGTATGAAGTTAGTCCTATAATATTGAATGAATGATGCAAGGAAAAATACATTTAGAGCTATTTATACTTTCTAGGATGAAACATAGTTTTGATTCCTTTTGCTTTGTCTTGGATGACTATGCATTCTTAAATGAACCTTTAATGTTTTTATTACACACAAGCTTAATGTAAACTGGCAATGCTGTAGTTTAGAGATACATAATTATAGTATATTTCCAACATTTTCCCCCTAAGTCTAAATTCCTCTAGTTGGGAGAGTCCAATGCTTGCTTCAATTTGCAGGTTAGTTCATGTCTCAAAAGTATTGACATTGCCCTTTCTTCTTCCTGTAGCTAACAGTAACAGGTGCAATCTTTGATCTAGTGTACAAGAAGCTATGTTAGATTAGGAATAAGGCCTCCAAATATTTTCCTGTTTTTTAATTAATATGTTAGGCTATGGAATTTTGTTCATGCTCCCACAGCCCTTCAAGCAGATAGAATCGTAATGTGTAGGTTTATTATACCCGTGAGGTGAATATTTTAGACTTTTAAGGCTAAAGGGTTTGAATGTCATATGATGGAACATTTTCATGTTGCTGTACTGCAATAGTGTAATGTTGATGCTTCCCACCCAAAATTATTCATTAGCACTTAAGCTGGGTACACACTGTAATATCTGAAATTCTGTCTGTCATCTTTCAAAGATGTGCTACACAGAGTTCCCCAATATAAAGTACATGGAGACCATCAGGGCTGCCACACTCCCTACGACCATGGCCGCTCCCTATACTTCAGTACAGAGGCTGACGGCAAACCGAGGAAAATTTTGTGTCAGTTCTGATCTTTCTCAATGGTTGGTCTTGGGAATGCTCATTTTCCATGGTAACTGCTTTACCAATAAGGGTGACTTCATTGGATCCAACAGAATCGCCCTTTATTGTTAATGTTTGTATATCATTAGAAGCGTTAAAGCCTTTACCAATTTATCAACTCGACAACAATCTAGCATGTGGAGGCTAACCCATAATTCTGCCAAATAGCTAAACAATAGGATGTGATGACCTTTTTCTTCTGTCTATGGGATCTCTCTTACTCTGCATTTTAGGGGGGATTACGGTACCCAGAATCCCCCCTTTGTGTTGGTTTTATAATTATTTGCAGTTTGGGCACCTTAGCCTCAGAGATACAAGAATGTCAGCTTGAAAGGGGACTAAATAATAGACCCAAAATCAAACACAGGCCCACTAGTAACACAAATGGGAATTTCACCCTTATTCTTATGGTTTGGTACCAGTATTACCATGAACTGGATTCCAGTAGGAACAAGGATTAAATGTAGTTTTTACTATAATGAGGTTCACACTTGTTACAAATGACAGAGCAATGTTTACATACCTCATCTGTTAATTGGTCATGGGATGTCTTAGTGACTTCTAATATCCTTTTATTTTATATAATGATTTGTAGAATTGTACAAGAAGCAAAAATCATGGGGAAGGGAATTCTAAATTTAGAGTGGCCTTTAAGAGGGGGATGTATGGTTAAAATGGTTGTGTGCTGCTGCTGTCATGATAACCCTTTCAGGAATCTGTTGCCCCTGTTCTTGGTGGTCCCCATCTCCAAAGTGATCTTTTGAAAGATCATGTAATAATCGTTCCTAACTATTTTTTTTTATCAATTAAAAAAAACAAAAACACAAAATGTATAAAGCCCTGTCACAAATATTTTAAAAGAACTTAGAAAAACCAACAGCAAATCCAAGAACATCATGTAAAAAAGACAGAACTCGGTCCAGTCTGAATAAAAAATACGTATATTGTGATGTTTTAAGGAAGACCGGGATCTCTCGCTGTCTTGCATGACTTATTAAGAAGTTTTAAAGACTCACAATTGAACAGATCTTGTTACACTAGTTACTTTAGTCCCCCCCCTTTTTTTTTATATATATATTTTATATTTAATTATTAATTTAGAAAATGTTTTGACCATGAAAGGAAACTTTTTAAATTGTATTGTGCAGCCCAATCAGTTGCATATTTCTAGTTTTGGTATCCTCCAAATAGATATCTTTTTTTTTTAACTGCACACCACATTACAAACCCTTGTAGACAAAAATATTTGATATAAATCATGGATCAGTTATTAGTGGTCTGTATCAGATTTTGTATTTTTAATGAAGGTTTTGACACTGTTTTTCATTGAAACAGCAGGGGTATAATCTGTGAGTTTTAAAAAATCGTAGAGTAGTTTGGTTTAATTGAGGGTACTTAATTGGAAACATTTACCAGAAACCTTAGGAGGAAACATTTTTATAGTTCAGCGGTGTACTAAGTGACTGGGTAAATTCTGCATATATAGTCCTTGCTTCTGTTTTTGACAGGTTCCCAATACACCCTCTTGGCTTTAAAAGAACAAGCTGCCTTTCATGTGAACAGTCATTCATGCTGACAGAGTCACCTGGAAAAAAAATATAACCCAGTTCTGTATCATACTAAGAAGTGTATTGCTCTGTCTTTCATGAATAAATGATATTTAGAAGTGTGACTAGAATTTGAGCTCCGTTTCTATATCCTGTAGGTTACACTCTAATATTCTCTAAGAAGCCTGAATAAAGGTCTAAATGTAAGCCAGGAGCTGGCAATACCCACACAGATCAATATGGAGTTCTCATTTCAAACAGCTGTACTTCTCTGTCACGTTCCAGCTCAGGTGCACTCAAGCAATGTTTGTAAAGCATTTATCCTGAGCCATTTCGATCCTCACATTTGACAGGGTTATGTACTCTGTTCCATCAGCTTTAATAGTTCTAATTCTGTTTGCTTATTATTTCTAAGATTTTAATGATAACAAAAAGATCCCAATTGATTCTTTTCTAAATATCTTTGACAGATAAGTGTCTAATTTTCATCTGTAAATGGCAAATCCCATACATCATGGAATTTCTCTAAGGCCTACAGTAAAAGTCTACTATTGTGGCTCCTAACACAGACTTAAAAATGGCTGCACAACTATAGTTGTAGTAATTCAAGTTGTTTAATAACATTTAAGTTGCCTATCCTATTGTTTAAAACTCAAAACAGTTTTGTTTTTTGTTTGTCTGTATAGTTTTATATAAAACGTATCCTTTTCCCAACCAAGAGGATTCCTCACTATCCATGCATTATTATTCTCAATTTGAACCATCCAGGGAAAGACAACATTTCCCATTTTTTTTATCACCAAAATAGGGTTGCATTAACTGGAAAATTGATCCTCTCTTACACATAAGAGTATCCCTGCCATCTCATCATTAAAAAAACATACACTCTAATATATAACTTTCAGAATGCTATTGGTCATTATAATACATTCTAATAAGGATCATGTCAAAACTATTTTAAATGATAATGACTGCTTCAGGTATGCTCAGTAAAGATAAAATCATCGTGTACAGAATCTTGGAAGGTTTAGTTTTCCAAACAAAAATCTTGTATCTGAAATATTATTGCAATATATACACCATAATAAGCTAAAACACAGGTAATTTCTGGTATAGTGTATTTCAACCACAATAGGTCACATTACCCACACTGTGTGATACAGAGGTGAACTAACGCATTGCGTGTGAGCTATAGAATCTATCCACCTAGTCTACATGTGTTCTTTATGTTCTTCCTGATAGTGATGAAGGTCTTTGAGATAGGGTTCGATGTACTGGATAAATTAATATGTTCTACACAATTTAATAAAATGAGTCAATATAATACTAACAGTTGAGCATGAGATGTTGACCTGGTGACATAAACTAATATTAACTACCATATAGAATAAAATGTATTTTATACCTAATTTTTAGGAAGAATGGTGACCAAGGGGTTGTTGGTTTTTTTTGAACTTTGAACTAAAAAAATTAAAATTGCCTTAACTCTTCTCTGTATTCAAACCTTTGCATCTGTTTTGTGTCTCAGTGAGTTTTATCTTATCTAATTTAATTAGATTTACAGTTCAGCAGACTACTGTACCACCGCCTACATTCTACTTTCAGCTTGAATTAGAGATGCATTCATTGGCCATAATATTTTTTATTTCAATTTTCAGATTGAGATTCTGCATGGAATTTGCATTAAAGGACTGTAAACCCATATACATAACATTTGAGTCTTTGCCCTCCGTTTGTATTATTCAACAGGGAGGTGAGAATGCTTATTCTCACCTCCCTGTGATAATATTTTGCTCAGGGGAACACTGGAACTTCCTTCCTCTGCTCCGCTCCAGCCGCTCCTGCTCTAACAACCGCTATCCCGACCATGCGGCGCTCTCTTAGGCGCATGCGCGCCAATACAAGAGAAGGAGGGCGCACGATCGGGATAGAACAGCTGTTCTGTAAATGTCCATATGTATTGGTGACCACACATCAGAAATACACAATGTTTGCGGTAGAATGTGCCCCCTTACCCACTTTTGGGAGTTAGAATGTGCCCCCCAACCTACTTAAACACAACATCTAACTGGTTGTTGCAATTAATAAAAACATTTCACACCACTTATTGCATCAGCCCAAAGTCACCATGTTTATGCATACTTAGGGGCTGATACATAAGAAGGGTAAAGGTTTGCCTGTGACAATAATTTGCAGTAATCAATCATTTTGTCAAAAGACAAACTTTTGCATCTTTTATCGCATTACCCTTAGTGTTTGATTCAGTGGCTACACTAGCCTTGCAGCACTGACTGCTGAGTTGAAATCCACCCTTGCCGCAACTGCAAGGAATTTGTATGGTCTCCCGTGTATGTATGGTCTTTCCCAGGCACTTCAGTTTCCCCAACATCATAAAGACATACGGATGGTTGTATAGTATGTGTAAAAATGTGCTTAGATTGTAAGCTCTTTGGGAAAGGGCCTGATGTGTATGTATACATGTAATTGAAAAGTGCTACGAAAATGTTGGAGCTATATAATTCCACAATAATAATATTTATTATATGCCTGATGGAAAGAACTTTTGCTCATTCAGTTTTCAGGATGCATCCAATTGTATCTATAACAAAGAAAAATCAATGCAACCTATTTAGATACTTGTACTTGCGTGTTACTGTAGTTTAGCCATTGATTCTTTTCTTAATTTTACCTCCATTGTTTTGGATTTTGTGTTTTGAATTAACAATTGGTTTTCAAATGTAATCAATATCCTTTTTCACTAGAATCTTTTGCACTGGTATATAATAATTTGCCTCAACCAATCAGATGATAACTTTTTAGTGTTCCACTACAGTTGTTTAGAAACCAGCATGTATTTGTTAGCTCTTAAATAAGCCCCCATATATTCTTTAACTGAATAAGATACGTTATAATATCCATTAAAATAAGATCTTTTGTAAGCCCTGAACTTCAATAGCTCTGTGATTTAAATGGCACGCTAGTTTGCACATTTTCAAATGTAAAAACATATTTCCCTACTTACAGATTTGTGCAGCAACACAGAGGTCATGGGCTAGCTTCAGATAAGTTTTTAAATCATTCATTCTTAGTGATATAGCTCAATGTGCAGTAAGCTGAGTTTTCTGTGTTTTTTCTATAGCAGCATGCAAGATGAATTAGTTATCAGATGAAATTGTGCATGGTCTATAATTATAAATGCTAATCACAGCCCAACTCTTAATGTGTTTGTGCCTTTTCTTTCCATGAAGTGTTCGGCCAGATCTAAAAAGTATATTTTAAATGCTCCTTTCATTTCACCCCACCATCTTGAAAACAATTTCATGGATAACATTTATTATGAGCCTAAATGTGCCTTGTCTTTTTAGTCTGAGCCGGGTGATATACTTAGATGTATATATTATTTTTAATGGATTAAAATGGATTTGTTTTGCTATTATTATTTGTTTAATTCTGTCGGAACATCCAAACATTTAAAGTCTTCAAACTCCTGTCATTTTTTCCCCTCCAAGCTCTGTTTATCAGATAAATATACAGTATGTTAATTGAAAGGTTGTCAGAGACAGAAGAGCCACACTGTCCCGCAATTACTACTGAATGTTTAAATCAATCATTTAAGGACATTTAATGGCTTCTAGGAAAGGTTAACATCTGCAACTCCAAACAGTTTCTGTCATAATACATCAAACAATTGTCTAAAAAATCTGTTGTTGGAAAAAGGTCTGATATGCATTTTTCAAAACCTTTCATTTTTTATGGAGCTGCCTGAATCACAAATTTCCCCTGGTGAACAACTTATTTAACTCTGAGACCTGCACTGAGAGGAGGAAACATTTGTTTGCACTGAGTGAAAACGGTGAGTTACAGAAGCATGAGTTAGTACTTGTAATTGTTTTCTGGAATCCAGCTGGAGCTGGGCATCTATGCCTGGCTCCTGTGAAACATTCTAGGAATCATTCAGGATGGGGATGTTCCAAACATTAAAGGAAAATTAAGACTAAGAATATCAAAAGGACTTGTTATTTAAATCATTAATTAGAAGATTCTATAACACAAAAAGAATTGTCTTACTTTGCCCCGATCCAGAAATGCAATTTCAGATGCAATCATGTATTTGGGGGATCCGGTAAGGTAATACCCTCCTTTTAAGTCCCCTACATGCCCTGTTAAGTTTCATGCTACGGTATCAGGAGCGCAGCACTTTTTCAAAATATTTGGAAATGGGGCAGCCCCCTAAAATTAACAACATTAACCTGATATTATTTCTGTGTTATTAATCTCCCTGTATATATTTTTACTTGAAACCACTTAAAACTGTATTTAGGATGTTCTCCAATAAGTCATAGAAATTTTTAAATAATTGATATCCCAATCATCCCTGTTGTTTTAAATATATTTTGCTTTGCTTTCTTTCATGGCCATACCAATATTCAGTTCTGTATTCAGTTAGCAATGGAATTCCACACATACTATTAGAATACTATTCGGTTTATTTTGTATTATAAATAATACCAACATCCAAAAGAATACCACCCAATATTTTACCAATATGTTTTTCTTTTCTATTCTATTCTATTATAATTATTTATATATTAATTATAAAATTAAATAAACTCCATAGTAATATTCATCTTATACAAAATGGTCCAAAGTCCTTTAATTTAGTCTGAAGGTTATTTAATTGATATTATGGCGACTTGGCTGGAAATACACTGGCAAATTTGTCCTGATAATTTGGCCAATAGATTTGATCTATAAATCACACAAGTCTTTCAGCTGAAAGAAAAAAACGCAGACAATATTTTGGACCAAGCATTGTGTGTCCTGCATAATCATTTGAAAATAACAGTATGTCTTAAAATATCAGGCTGTCAGTACACTAAACCTTTATTTTGGCTCAATCAACTTAAATATCAGGACAGCCAGTCAATTGGGTCAAAAATCTACCCTGTATATTGCTTTAACAGATACCCGTGCAATAACTAGAGTTTACTAAAAAAACTTTGTGTGGCAGGAAAAAAACATGTAGCTACTAAAACCTTTGATTGTACTCTAAAGGTAACTCAATGATGAAGGTGCAAGAAGTACTCAGGCATTATATATTATATGCATTAGATGACTGTTTTCTTCTTATATAGGAAAAAATGAGACGAGGTTTATCCTTACTGAAATCACCATTTTTATCCAGAATCATTCTATATTTTAGTATATAAAACTCCTTTAAAATTCTACAAAAAAAATTCATTACAAAACCATACAAATCTTATTAAATTTTTAATATGGCAGCTAATTGAGAAAATATGTTTTCAGTTTGATTTTAATATACTCTTCGCCCCATGGGTAAAACAATAATATGCTTTTCTATATTTATTTATAAAGAAAGAACCAGTCACCTTGCCTTGTTAAGGATAAAAATGTGCTTAAGTTACAGACTTGTGCTTACGCACTAAAAATGTTGTTACAGATAGCATGCGTGTGTTTATTGTCTTAGTAATTATGTAATATGAGATGAAATTTGTTTGTATGGAGATGAATGGTGGTTTTATCTGGGATCTTTAAAAGTTCTTATGGTATCAATTATTGTCACTGACTCTAGTTTCCTGCAGCTTTCACAGTGGAAAAATGCACTTAATTGTGGGCTTGATAAAGTAATGATTATGGTTTGTTTTCTATATAATTACAACTGTGAATTACCTATTGGTTCTTGTTAGGAAAAAAAACCCAATGCAATTATATTCATTACTGTATCTGGAATCTAAAAAAAATAAGCAAATTTTACATCTTTCAGATACTGTTAGTTTGTGCTATAGGGGGTTTGAAATTCATTTCATGTAGTAAAGAAATGTTTACATTGCCCTATAATCTTATAGAAATGAACTAAAGCAATCAGTTATTTAGAGGAGAGGAAGTGATGAAATTCTCTGCTGTAAGAACGCTGAAAACAAAGAGGGCCCAAAACCGCAACATATACCAATACAGAAAGGACAAGGTATAAAAGTCAATAACAGATGGACAGATGACACAGAATTGTCAACATCCACTTTAAATATGAGTAGATTATAATATATTTTATAATTTTTTTTTTTCAGTGGATGTCTCCAGTAATAATTAAGAGTTTATGGCTTCAGCTCCCTTTTTATTATAAAAATAAGGGAGGAAATTTCCAACATGGTATTGTCCATCTTTCCAAGGTACCCCTTAAGTCAATGCTATACCTTTGAGGTATTTTGCAATATTACTATATTGCAAGAACAAGAGAGGCGTCATAAAAAGTGTTTTGGCTTTTTGAAAAATTATGGCACAACATTTGTTGTAAACATTGTTTAATTACTGTTGGCAAATAAATCTGTGCATTGTAAATGTTCAGTGATTCTAGATGTATCTATATGCTGGATCTGTTTTGGGGTATTTTTCAATGAATTTTTTACTCTGATAATCAAAGCAGCTAAAAGCCCGGATTGTCTAATGCAATCATGGGAAACATGTAGATACCACTAGTATGCTGGTTTGGTGAATGTCTCCACAAATCAAAGATGTCCAAGTTTTGGGAAACATTGATGCATAAATCTGTTTCCTTTTGGAGTAAATCTCATCCTATGAATGGTAGCTTTAATGTTTTGCATAATAATGCAGCACAAATAATAACAATTTATGACTTACTGTAGAGATTACCTACTAGAGAGCCATACTTGTTTGTCTTTTTTTCCATTAAATAACTGATCAGATTCATTTGATTATATTATTGTACTTGTGTGGAAAGAAGAGTGTTTATTTTGACAAACACTCCATAAGTAGTTGTGATCCAGACACTGAGAAAAGGGGGAGAGGTCAAGGGAACAGATACTTTATTATTCTATTATATATGTAATATATAATCTCCTTTAAAGTTATTGTTAACACCTCTGGGCTCATTTACCAAGTTTTTAACATGACTTTTTTTTAAGAGATTTGCACCTCTTTATAATGTGTATATCGAAACTGCGATTATGTTTCTAGCATACCAGCATATGTTTTGCACTGAACAGCATTCGGTTATGTCCTGACTTACATGTTAGTTGTATCATAATATTTTGAACACATATCCACAAATGCATTGAAAAACAAAATTAAAAATTACGTAAAAAAACATTGTAAGAATTGAAACTTTTTTTTAGAAGCCCCTAATATCAAACATTATGTTAATAGGGGTTCACCTGTAAATGAAACGAGGAAAATTCTCAAGTTGACTTTTGCATTTTTAATTTTTTGCATTTTATATTTTGTTGATTTATTATAAATCTTAGTAATCACATAATCTAACAGAAGTAAATAAAGGAAAAATGACGGATAGCAAGACAAATAATAATAATTAATAAAATCTAGCCACAAACATCTGGTTAGGCAACATACTGTAATATACAATATAATAATTATATTACTAATAAGTAGATATTGAATTGATTTTAAATATATAGCCTTATAGATAAAGGGCACATCCCCAATTTAAATGAAAAATGTATATAGTCAAATCTCTAAGAAGACCCAAAACTGCAATTGTTAGAATTGTGGGAGATGCAAGACCTGAAATGCTGCCCCAATATTCTTTCTCAATTCAGAATGACTTGGTACAAGAATCTGTGGCATTTGAGTAACCTGGAAAATCCCATTAGCATATCACAGCCAAGTGTTAAGGGTGTGGATTTCATAGTGGCTAAAGCTGGGTACACACAGTACGTATAAAGCCCCAATACGTCGGATCCTTTATCGTTATGTGTGGTACGCTCATTTCCGAATGAGCGCACCACGGCCGCCAAACAATCGTGTCGGCCGAACGCTCGTTCGGGAAAGGCCGAAAATTTCCATCGGCCGTGCTAAACTCCCTATAGACAATCAGATTGTTTTATGAAAAAAACTGATTGTAACCAACCAATCTTATTAGATACAATCAATTATTTCAGAATAATCTGATTGGTATACTAACCAATAATTATTTTTCCAATCAGTATTGGTTACAATCAGATTGTTTCAGAAAGTTAGTATACCACATCAGATTCTTTCTGATCCCTGCACAAATCCAATATCCAAAATAAAAGTAAATGCACTCACTAACTTTTGCAATTTGTATTTATATTACTGATAACAAAACCACAATGTTTTCATTTTAATCACCCCTTACATTATTTAAATATGCATATAAACAACACAAAAAAAGCTATCAATAACACATTCCATTGCCCCATATACATGATAATACTATCTATCAGTACATACACTATTAACATTATAAGAAAAGGTCTAATTACCTGTTTACTATGTTAATCATAAAAATATAAAGCCTTCCATCCACTTTAAGGTACCCTTGTATGGAAGTCCTAACTAGGCAAATGCAATCAAGGTAATCAAGGTAAGAAAATGCAATCAGTACAGTAATTATTTTGAACCTCCATACAGGTTACCTTGTTGGATTTATAAACAAAACCTATAATCCATTTAAAACATCATAAGTTTATAATGTTAAAGATGTGCACTTGCACATGTATATGGTCTGTTAATAAGGCTTTGAATGTGCATTGATGATTTGGTTTGTTGTGTTGTTTTTTTACTAAATCCGTAGCACATCTATTTAATTGTAATTTTGCCTGAAAAAGAATTTGTAGAAGCTCTGGTGAACGTAGAAAAAAAAAAAAGAATTGCGAATTTGTTAATAAATAGTTTTAACTAAAATAGAATTATGATCTAGACTCGATAGTTATCTATATATATATCATATATATATATATATATATATATATAGTTTCTATATATAGCTTATATATATAATATATATATATATATATATAGTTATATATAGTTATATATAAAAACTAAATACTGAAAATATGTATTGCATGTTTATGTCTGGGCAGTAGGCAATACCACCTGTTATATAACTTAGAAATGGCAAAAATATTTTATTCCTAGGTGTTTTAATTAAGAAGGTTTTTGTTTAATTAAGGTTTTATAATGAACACGTTGCATACCCAAGTATTATGTATATATGTATTATAAGTTTATTTATATAGCCCACTTGGGACGGCAGCACTGTATAGTATTAAAATACAATAAGTCAATCAAGGGGATAAATACATAGATAGTTCAGTACATAAATATATAACTTTATATAAATAAAGTGTTAGGGCTTTGCTACAGAGGTAATGAGGTCCCTGACCATAGAGTTACAATCTAGTTAGTGGGTAACCACTCAGTACAATGGAATGGGTAATAAGTGCTGGAGTGAGACAATGCAGTGCAATAAACAATCAAATACTGTGCTGGTTACAGATAGTGTAGGATGTAAGGTTAGATTTAAAACCTGCTAATTGAGGTTCTTGACATAGAGAGAGGGGATAGAATTCCAGAGGATGGGAGCTCAAGAGAAAAGGTTTAAGCGAGAGTAAGTAGTCCACGTGGGGGGTTGTACAGGAGCTGGTTCTGCGATGAGCGGAAGGTGTACATATTCAATGTTAGGAGAAGGTTTTGTATACAAGGCGCGTTTAACAGGAGCCAGGTTGTTGGCCGTACAGAGAGATTTGGGTCCGGTTATTAGAGATCGAAACAATACGTGTGCAGAGTTAGTATATAAACTGAAGGGGAGAAGGTGGGAAGCGGAAGACCAGAAAGCAGTAGGTTGCAATAGTCCAGGCACGACAGGTATGAGAGCATGCATAAGCATAGCATGTTGGGCACTTTAAATAATTAACATACATCACATACATACATACATACCATACTACAACATACATTTGACAATAATCACCAAAATTAAAAAAGTTTCAGACACAATCTATTGTATTATATGATACATATCTGGGTCTTAAAGTATACGTGGAGATGAAATACTTACCTTTCGTGCTCATCTCCTTCTGGTTTATTCTGATGCAGTAATCACTTAGCTTGCGTTACTGCATCACGGGAACCTGGAAGATAGAAGAATGGAGATATAACACCTCTATTAAAAAGCTTTAATTTTCACGCTACTAGGGCGCAAAACTCTGGATTAGGGGTATTACATCACGGTGCCTTTACCATTATTACAAAAGGTGCAGGCCCGGAAAAAAGGATATTACATCGGAAAAACGCGTGGGGTTATTACATTACCAACGTTGGGTATTACATCTTCCCGTTAATACTTTATATCTGATAATACAAAATAGAAACACATACTAGATCTGAAGGAGTACAACTGAATGAATGTAGGTGATGGAATTCTGTTTTAGATATTAAAATTTATTTCAATAATGAAAGGAATTTAGGTGGAAAATGTCCTTTTCATACCACTGTGGGAATTTTTTTAGACCCATTGTTTACAGAAAGATTTACCACATCTCAGGCTACTGTGGATGTAATCACAGTTTAGAGTGATATTGAGTTTGTAATGAAAAAAATGAAACAGCATCTATAATATAATATTTCCCAGTGGAAAATCATTTAGATCAGGATTGTAAACACAGAAGCACTTTTAGAAAATGCTTAATTCTACTATATCACAAAATATTTTCAGCAAACACCAAAACCTTCTCTAATAAAGACATTTTCCTGGAATTAGCAGATATATTTAGATTTTGATGTTGATTAAATAAATAAATTGGTATTTGAATTGAAGATATACGTGAAGGAGATAAAATATTTCTACCTAATTATTCATAGCTTTCAGCAGAAGTATCTCTCTCTTTTGTGAATGTAAATTTGAGTCAGCTTTTCACCAGACAAAAACTAATCTAGCATTAAAAACTTGTATATTAGGTTAACTCGTTATATTTCCACATGTTATTATTAGTATTAATAACAAATACATTTTTAATTCAAATTTGGAGGAGCTATCAGTAGTGGTATAAATTAAGAATGCTGGAAATATTAGTGTATATTTCAGCGAAACAATTTTATACCCTAGCATTCTATAGTCCATTGCCAACTTATGACTGCTGCACATTCCTCTACAACGATATTCATATATTCATATTTTAAAAACATCAAACAAAAGCAGATACAATTAACAACCCAGTGTTATTTCCTCACTGTTGTCTGTGGTACAATCAGATCTTTCAGAAATAATCTGATTGGTAGACTAACCTGTCAGATCCTTTCTGAAAGAATCTCATTGTAACCAATTCTTATTTGAAAAGAATTGATTGGTTAGTATACCATCAGATTCTTTCTGAAAAAATCTGACTATAACCAGTCAGAATGGTTACAATCAGATTCTTTCAGAAATAATCTGATTGGTATCTACCTAATCTGATTCTTTCTGGAAGATCTGATTAAACAAATTTTGACTTGCATCGTTAGTAACCAATTAGAATATTTTGTTTTGATATTTGGTATTTAATTTTTCAATAAGTCACAACTTCTGAAATTCAGAGAATTTTGCCAGATTTGTGGAATTTCACAACAGGTAGTTCTGAAATTAAGCAAGATTTGTTTTGACCAGTCTTTGATATTTAGACCATTATCTTTATCAGGAAAACAACAAAATACACACTATAAGTTCCAGAGGTAATGATCATTTGTTATAAAAAAAGTATTATCATTACTGTATTTAACAAAAATGTTTCTTGGTAAACTTCATATTCCTTCACACTATCTTCTTATATGTGTAAATAGTATGCAGATAGGTAAGGTCTCCAAGTTGTTGTTTCTTATTGAATCTGTGTATCAATTAGATCAACTGGACTTAAAGTTTAGTATTGAGAACGTTTTGCTAGTCATCAACTGGCTTTCCTCATTCAGAATGACTTGTACAAATCTGTGGAAATTATGTACCCTGGAAGATCCAATTAGCAATATCCACAGCCATGTGTTAAGGGCGTGATTGGATAGTGGCTAGATTGTTTATAGGAACGCCCAGAGTAAGGTGTCCAAAACAGCATTGACATGGCAGACCAGTTGTTCGAACCCACCCACCTCTATTTAGGCTTGCTTCTTTATTTTCACATAAATGGTCTCCTTAACACCTCTCTTGACCCTCAATATTCATTTGCCAATTGTTAATTACCAATCTTCAAAGGTATGTCCTTTATACCTTAAATATCAGTACACAAAGAAGGGGAGAGCGAGGGATAAGAAGAGGGGGAGGGGGGGGGGGGGAGGGGAAGGAAGGGGGAAGCGCGATGGGGGCGGAATATAAGTGAGGGTCGATGACACAAAGGCTAAAGAATTGGCTCTTCTGTGCTGGTGGGGCCAGTAACAGAGGAGCAAGGACGGATGTAGGGGTGAACACAGGAAAAGGAAAGGAAGAGAGACGACCATGAATTAACTTGTAATGGAAGTGTGAGAGGTATTGAGGATCGCAAAGACGAAGACGCCAAGGCGATCCTGATCTGAGCAGGTTGTCTTAACTGCACTGCAACGGTTCGCAGATATGAGTTCGCTTTGTCTTGTGTTGTCGGTTTTATTGGGGGTTTTGGGGTCTTTCACTCAGGGCTGGAAGGATTCTCTTTTGAGTGAGAGAGTGTGGAGAGATAGAGGGCGGAGAGACGAGCAGGCGAATCGGTCCTTTATGTGAAATCAATAAAACAATCCTACATATAGTAGGTTGGGCTTTTTTTCGACAATCAACCAACTGATCTGCCATTTCGATGCTGTTTTTGACACCTTACTCTGGGCGTTCCATAACAAAAAAAAACAATACCCTCTTTTCCAGTGTCCCGTTATCTCATTGACATACAAAACAGATATCTATTAATGCATAAACCCTTTCCATCACAAGTCATAGTCCTATCTAGTGAAATATTGAAAAGTCTTTTCAAAAAAAAGCACAAGTACTCTTGTACTTGACTAACTAAGTACACTTCTCGTGTACTTACTCCTGCAGGACTAAGTAGGGGGGAAAGTTTATTTGAATTGCTATACATTGTCATGTTCAAAAAGAATGTCTGTATTGTTTCTTTTTCTGAATCATGTGAATAAATTTGCAGTAGAACCAACCACAAGTCTATCTATCTATCTATCTATCTATCTATCTATCTATCTATCTATCTATCTATCTATCTATCTATCTATCTATCTATCTATCTATCTTATCTATGCATTCTACCAAACAGAAACAGCACAGCACACTCAAAAGTATAAATTTAGTGCTAAACAGTGTCTGACTGGCCCACAGGGTTACAGGGGAATCCCACTGTGGGCCCAGAGACCATTCCCCTAAGAAAACAGAGAAAACTGCTTACATTTAAATGAAGAGCCAATGGGACAGTAATAAATGCATTTTAATAAACAATAGGAATCAGTAGGAGTAAGATAGATGTGTAAATGAGTGAAAATAGAGATATGAAATGTTAGGTCGGACCCTGGCACTGGTGGGCCCCTGGTCTCAGATTTCCTGGTGGCCCCCAACAGTCCAGTCGACACTGCCGCTAAAGCTGGGTACACACCATTCATTGGTCGATCAGGCTGAAATATTGGAGGGTTTGCAAAGTTATTATAGCATCAAGGGAACACGGTTAGGTTAGAAAGGCAAGGAAGCAATATTACACCACCACCTATTAACCCTTTCACTGCCAGGAGATTTTCATTTTTTTTTGCGTTAACTGCCAGAAGAATTTTCAGGATTTTGCCCTTAATCCCTTTAGACTAATTTTACAGTAGGAAACCTTGCAGTAAATCAGGAAAATTATACATTGTTTTTTTCAGCACAAAGTGTACTTTAACATGGTAACAGAATTTTGTAACTTTTCTGGAAATTTTACTGGAATTATGGGTAAAATCTGTAAAAAAAATTAAAAATTTGCAAATTTTCATGGATTTTTCCCATTTTTTCTTATATTATCTTACGGTTACACACAAAATCTTACTGTTTCAAAAGCTCTGATACTCCGAGTACAACATACCAGTATATGTAGGTACCCGACTTTTCCTGTACAGGAGACCCCCCCAAACTAAAACTGCACTTCAAGAATATTACACCAAATTAAAATGTATAACCACTACTGACATTAACATAGAATATCTACCAAATTAACTAAAATATCCACACAAGTGAGATATTTTTAGAAACTACACACCCACAAGATTTTATGAGTGAGGTTAGTTTCGATCAAAATGCAGATACCCGGACGCAGCTCTTCGTCCAATTGTAGTTATTTTCTCACATTTTCCTTTTTTTTCTCAACTGTAAAATCAGAGACAAAATCAAATGCGAATTTCAGCTAAAAACTGTGGAGGAAAGTTGAAACGCATCTCAAATATGAAATTAACGCCTCCCGAATAAAACGGTATGCCACATTCATGGGTGTACCCAGAGACATGGCTACAACAAACCCAGAGCGTGACCAGTGCCAAATGTCAGTAGCAGCAAAAAAAAATTAGCCAGTTTGTATTTGAACAGTCTGCAGTTTTCCACAAATGCCCCCCCCCAACTCAGAAATACCCCCCAAAACTATATATATTCCTGAAATCTACACACCTTCAGCTATGTAACGCTGTAGTTCGTTCATTCATACCATCAATGTATGGGCGCAGTTCTTCGTAGAAATTTGCACTTACACAGATTTTCAAAAAAATGAACATCAAACAACATTCAAAAAGTAGAAATCATGCCAAACCCCATGGAATGTAAAAAAAAGTTACCAAATATCAATCTCCCAAATTTTCTGAATCAAACGGTATGCCATATGTGTGATTACACACGCGGACGTGGAAGCGAAAAGCCACAAAGTGAGACAATGCACGTTGGCTCAGAAAACAGCAAAATTTTTAGCCAACTCCGAATTTGGACAGTCACAGTTTTTTCCATAAAAACACCCCGTAACTTAGAAATAACCCCCACAAACTATAATTCCTGAAATTTACACACCTTCAGCTATGTAAACACTATAGTTTGTTCATTACATACCATCAATGGTGTGGGCGCAGTTCTGTAGAAGTTCGCATTTGTCTGAAAAAAATGAACAAAAAACAACTTCAAAAGGTAGAATCATGCCAAAACCTCATGGAATGTAAAAAAAAGTTACTAAATATCAATCTCCCAAATGTCCTGAATCAAATGGTATGCCATATGTGTGATTACGCTCGTGGACGTGGAAGCGAAAAGCCACAAAGTGAGACAATGCACAATGGCTCAGAGACAGCAAAAATATTCAGCACATCTGAATTTAAACAGTGCAATTTTTCCCAAAAAACAACCCCCACAAACCATATATTCTCTGAATCCACACACCTTTATCTACGAAATTCTGTAGTTGTTCATTCGTAACATCAATGGTGTGGGCGCAGTTCTTCGTAGAAGTTCACAGTTTTAGCAGATTTTCTAAAAAATTTGAAAAAAACACTCTCAAAGGTAGAAATCATGCCAAAATCCCAAGTAATGTAAAAAAATTTACCAAATATCAATCTCCCAAATGTCCTGAATCAAACGGTATGCTATGTATGGTTACACACGCAAACGTGGAATAACTAGCCACAAAGTGAGCCAATGAACAATGGCCCATTACAGCAACTTTTCAGATTTGTCAGACTAAACACCCCTCTATATTAGAAATACCCCCCCAAACTATATATTCTTGGAATACACACCTTCAGCTACACAATGGTGTGATTCTTTATGCATACCTCAATGGTGTGGGCGCAGTTTCATGTAAAATTTCACTTTTTTACCAGATTTTCAGGAAAAATTTATAAAAATACAATTCAAGTTAAAAATCATGGCAAATTTCCATGTCATGTAAAAAAAACTGTTCAATTATCAATCTTCCAATGCCCTGAATCAAACGGTATGCCATATGCGTGGATGTACACAGGGACATGGCCACCAACTAGCTCAAATGGGACACATGTACAAGTGTAATTACAAGAAAAAAATCAAAGTGCTCTGTAATTTCAAACAGCCCCAAAACTTGGAAATGCCCCCCACAAATAAAATCCCCAACTAAATATCAATCTCCCACATGTTCTAAATCAAACGGTAGCCCTATGTGTGGATGCACACAGAGACGTGGCCATCAACTAGCTCAAATTGGACGCATGCACAAAGGCAATTACAAGAAAAAATCAAAGTGCTCTGTAATTGAACAGCCTACCCTTTTTTCTAAGGAATAGTCCCGAAACATGGAAATTTCCCCCACAAACATATATTTTTGGAATCTACACACCTTCAGCTGTTACGATGCCATGCTTTCATACAACATGAAGAATTCCAGACCCAGTGATCCAAAGAACTCTGTGTTTTTAGGAGGTTTTGTGAAAATAAAAATGAGATGATTCAAGGGTTGAATTCCTACCTAACCCTTTTGACAAGCAAAAAAACCACCTAAATGTCAATCTCCACATATCCTGCATCAAACGGTATGCCATATGTGTGGGTGCACACAGAGACGTGGCCACCAAACTAGCTCAATGGGACACATGCACAAGTGTAATTACAAGAAAAAAATCAAAGTTCTCTGTTAATTTCAAACAGCCCCAAAACTTGGAAATGCCCCCCACAAATCAAACCCCCCACTAAATATCAATCTCCCACATGTTCTGAATCAAACAGTATGCCATATGCGTGGATGTACACAGAGACGTGGCCACCAACTAGCTCAAATGGGACGCATGCACAAATTCAATTACAAGAAAGAATCAAAGTGCTCTGTAATTTGAACAGCCTACACTTTTTCTAAGGAAACAGTCCCGAAACATGGAAATTCCCCCCACAAACTATATATTTTTGGAATCTACACACCTTCAGCTACGTTAGGATGCCATGCTTTCATACATACATGAAGAATTCCAGACCCACTGATCCAAAGAAGTCCGTGTTTTTAGGAGGTTTTGTGAAAAAATAAAATAAGATGATTCAAGGGTTGAAATCCTACCTAAACCCACTTGGCAAGTAAAACCCCCCACTAAATGGCAATCTCCCACATGTCCTGAATCAAACGGTATGCCATAAGGGTGGGTGCAAACAGAGACGGGGCCACCAACTAGCTCAAATGGGATCCATGCGCAATTGCAATTACAAGAAAAAATTAAAAAACGCCACAACCCACCCCCCAACCCTATCCCCACTCCCCCTTTTAGTGGTATTTTAGTGAAAACCAGTTAGTACGGAGAGTCACACAAGTTTTTGCACACTTTACTGATCCTAAAAATTCAATACGGTCTTTTTTTGGTACCTCTGCAAAATTTCCTACTAAAATAGGCTTAGTTTCCCTTGAAATCCAACAAATAAATGATCCGCGTTTACTTTACCGATATCACCGGGGACATTGGGAAGCTTGCAGAAGACAAAGTTTTTTGCTAATTTATAGTTTTAGGGTAAAAAAAAAAAAAAAAGGTGTGTGTATCACTTTAAGATTTTTTTTGTGTGCATTTCCCCCTTTTTTTTGGATCATTCCCAAAGATGATCATCAAATGCCCGTTTTCCAATTCGAAATCCGATCGGAAAAATCACTTCCCGGAAATCATTTTCCAGGAAGTGATTTTTCATTCATTGGCAAAGATCAATAATTTGGTGATCAGAAGTGATCACCAAATTTTGATCTCTGTCCCTATTTTTTTTCTAAGTCTTCGCTAAGTAGCAAAGACTTAGAAAAAATCCTATTTGTGAATGGAACTTTGAGTTCCATTCACAAAATGTATAGTACAGCTGTCAGCATGACAGCTTGTGCTATACCAGGTACTGCAGAATGATCTGAATAGAGATCAGACTGCAGTACCTCCACTGGACCACCAGGGGCAGCATGGTACAGTTCTTAGGGAAGACCCCGGTGAAGGAGGAAGTTCTGTGAGTCACCGGGGTCTTCCTTTCCGGCTCAGAAGAGAGTTCCACGTGGGACCGAACTCCTCCTATACGGTCACGGCAGAAACAGTGAGTTTTCTCCCGATCCCCCCCTCGGATTTGGACACAACCGAGGGGGGATCGAGGGGGGTAGGGGGGCAGTCGAATGCTGCCCCCCGATCGCGGCTAGAGGGGGGGAAATTTTTTGGGGGGAGGGGGGAAGCCACAGATCGTATATTCACGATCTGTGGCAGTTTGTGCATTCAGTGCACAGATCGTGAATATACGATCTGTGGCAGTGAAAGGGTTAATCTATAATCTGTCAAAAGGTTTCCCACTTATGAGTAAAGCTAACTTCAATACTTGCTTTGCTTGTGCTGTAAAATTTAACATTTTCATTCCAGCCAGAATCTTTTCATAATTAAGAAAATATATAAAGCATTTTTGCCCCACTATCCATTGCCGCATTTACTTTCTTACCCCGACCATTTAGTAACTTAGTAATTTTAAAAAAAGTTGTTTTTTTTAAGTTGTTAAAATTGACCAATTGTTTTAAAGTGTTTAAGAATCTGTTTTTACCCTGTGATATCTGCATAAAACGAATATTTAAATACAGAATTCTATCCCTAGAGAGCATACCATTTTTTAAAAAAATGATTAAAGACATAGCCAAGAGGTCAGGCACATAACTGGTCTCAGGACACAAAGAAGACACAACAAGCTCAAATTATCTGGTCAAATACAATAGAAAATTGTTGTGAATAGTAGAAAAGGGTAAACTTAAAATAGGTGGGGGGCTTATATATAATTTGTGAGAGAGGGTTTAGAATAAGACTGCCTATTATTAAGGGTATGGGTATTTGGAAAGATACAAAACTATTTGGAAAGATAATGTTGCACTGTATGGAAGAAACTATTAGTACAGATTGAAATATCTCAGATAAGTTTTTTATCCAGGTATAAGAATCTGCCATGCAATCTACACATGCTGAATAAAGATGTATTTTATGAAGGAGTTCTTACTAACTAGATTAAAACCACATTATGCTGTGTTGGCCTGAAGTCCTGACCTATAGGCTTGATGTTACCACAGTGTCCAAGTAATCCTATTATCATCTTTCAGCCTACAGACCATACAATAATTCTGAGTGATTGATAACGGTGTTAAAAATAAATTAGAACTTACAGCACAGTTACACTGGGAGCCAGATCTACAATTTTAAAAGGAGGATTTGGCTGTTTTTTGTTCAAGACAGAGGAGGTAGCTGATGGCTAGAGATCCGTTCTGTTTTCTGATTTTGGGATTTTGAAAACAGACCCATGAAAGTCAATGGGAGATAAAAATCTGAAAGTAGTATGTTAGTGTTAGTGTACATATAACTAAAACTGAATCTTTTAGAATCTGTCTGTCATTTTTTGAAAATCAGTCTACACACAGCCCAGAGCTTTCATCCTATATAAAGTATAAGAAGAACGTTCAGGACTGACACATTCACTTCAGCCAGGGCTGACTCACTATATTTATGAACGGGGTGCCGACCTCGACCGGGGGAAATTGTTGTTCAGGTCTGAGCATTCCTGAGGCCGACAGAACACAGCGCAGGAAATTTGATCTCCCACATTGACATGCACTGCTCTTCATTTCTCAAGTGCTAATGGATCACAAGTGCATGAGAAATCGTGCTAGTAAAGCTGAGGTCGCACTGTACAGTCCAGTAATGTGCATGAAAGGTTTGCGTGCATCGGCGCACATTTAATGTATATTACCGTCTGCTTGCACTGAGTGTCTTTGTGACTGAGATTGTCTACGTTATTGACCGTATGCATGACAGTGTCTGTGTGAATGGGCGTGTCTGCGTTAATGAACGTGTGTGTGACTAACAGTGTGCCTTTCATGTTAAAATAAAAGGCGGCCTGCAAAACCTTCCAGCTTTTTGTGTGAGGTGGTCAAAACAGTCATTCTGGTTAGTCATTAAAATTTGAAAAGGCGGGGCGGAGCCTGGACAACATGGGGAACGAACGCATAGGCTGAGCGCTCCTGCGTAACTCTACCAAAAAACGAACAAGCTCACAGTAAACAGCTCTGCTAGCAACACCAAACAACCACCACTAACCTGATATGGGCAAAAACAAACCCGGCAGGTTTTCCGTTGCTCAATCCACGGCTGTGGAGACAGGGATCGCGGCACTACTGGGAGCAAAGAGACAGGCCTCCCAGCCCAAAATGGCGCGCGGCTACACACCAGCACATAAGACAAGCAGCGGGCCCGAGGGTGAAAAGGAGGGGTCAGCTCCTGACTCGAACTGGGGAGAAGAAGACCAGGAGGATATCCACTCAATCCTCCGGTCCCTCACAACTAAGAGAGACTTTGCTGAACTAGTGTCCAAGGTGGAACAGACATGCAAGGAAGAAATTGCAGGCCTCAAAACAGACCTACATGAAATTGCATCTAAGGTAACTGACCTAGAATCCACTCTAGACACACATCAAACTTTAATCTCTGATATAAACTACAAACTGTCCTCACAACAAAAAGCCACCAGATCAATACTGAATCAAATAGACAATATCGAAAATCGAAATTGTTGAAATAATATACGCATCAGAGGCATACCAGAAACAGTAGAAACCCCCCAATTACCATCAGCACTCCAACGCATATTCAATACGCTATTAGGACAACCTGCTGACACAGAAATAGAAATGGACAGAGCCCATAGAGTGTTAAGCCCTAAAGATATGGACAATAATAACCCAAGAGATGTCATTTGCTGCATTCATCACTATAATATCAAAGATAAAATCATGGCAAAGGCCAGAAAATGCTCGGAAATAGACTTTAATGGCACAAAAATACAATTATTTACAGTCTTCAATTTTAATGATTTCCCCGCACTCCTTTCTTATTATAGGTGCTGCTACTCTTTACTGCTAACCACCAGCAGTTATTATCTTATAGTTTGTACTTGTTTAAAGAATGCACACTAATAACCTTCTTTCTTTCTATTGTTTATTCAGTGACATGCCTGCACAGCGTTTCGGGGAGTGTCCCCTTCCTCAGGTGCATAATTACAATCACATCTATATTTATTTATTATGTTTATTTGGAAGATGCAGCTTTAAAAATACTGTTGCCATTTTTTTTTTTTTTTTACCTTTGCCCCTCCAGAGCCTAGCTTTGTGCCTTGAAAGTTGCTGACATCTTGTTACTGGTTTAACGAATGTTAAGCTCCGCCCCTCTGAGATTTCCTCTGCTTTCTCCTGCTTGAGCCTCAAACAGTAATGCCTGTGAGTTCCGTGCACTCTCCTGCTTGAGCCTCAAACATGCCTGGGAGTTCCGTGCACGTGCGTGTCACGGAACTCACAAGCATTACTGTTTGAGGCTCAAGCAGGAGAAAGCAGAGGAAATCTCAGAGGGGCGGAGCTAACATTCAGCAAACCAGTAACAAGATGTCAGCAACTTTCAAGGCACAAAGGTAGGCTCTGGAGGGGCATAGGTAAAAAAAAAACATGGCAACAGTATTTTTAAAGCTGCAGCTTCCAAATGAACATAACTTGATTTTACAGCGCACTTATCCTTTAACCTAAAAAGTACAAATACTAGAAACAAGACACAAACACACAAGATTGGACAGTGACTACCTAAACCTCCAATCAACCAAACAGGAACATATTAAAACTACACGACACAATATACAACATACAGCTAAACTATAAACATAGACAAATATACGAATTCAATAGCAAATGTGGCGGATCCTTAGCTCGTTCTTTGCACGCAAGGTGTAATAATATAAATATCACAAAAATTAAAAACGACAATAACCAATATATGTATAAATCAGAGGAGATCGAGTCAATGTTCAGAGAGTACTATGCAAAATTGTATAATGTTCCTTCACAAAACAATCACAACTCTATCTTCGACACACGACAAGATAAGGAACACTATATCAACGACACACCACTCCCTGCTCTTTCAGATGAACAGGCAGAAATACTTGAAGCCCCTTTTCAATTAACAGAACTACAAAACACAATAAAAACACTACCTTCAGGTAAAAGCCCTGGCCATGACGGGTTCCCCGCCCTGTTTTCTAAACTATTTCAAAAAAAGAAATAACCCAATTCTCCTAGATTCTTTTAACACCATATCTTCTGACATCCCATTCCCCCCACAAGCATTAGAAGCTCAAAGAGAACATATTCCAAGATGGATACACACAGACCAAGCAGGCTTTGTACCGAACAGGGAAGCCAGAGATAACACTATTAAAACAGTCACACTGCTAGCATATGCCCCAAAAAAACATATTCCTTTATGCTGCATATCATTCGACGCCGAAAAGGCATTCGATAGAGTAGATTGGCCCTTCTTAAAACTGACGCTCTCACAAATTGGATTAAAACAAAAAATCACTCAGAAAATCATGGCCCTATACACACAGAACTCAGCCAGGGTCAAAGCAAATGGCATTCTCTCCACAGCTTTTCCAATAAAAAATGGAAGCCGTCGGGGCTGCCCTCTTTCCCCTTTGTTGTACATACTTACTATGGAACACTTACTCAACGCAATTCGCAATAATCCAAACATCAAAGGACTCTCAATAGGCACCTCACACTACAAATTAGCAGCATATGCTGATGACCTCCTCCTTTATATTACATCATCCCAAACATCATTTCCATCCCTAATCAAGGAAATTCAAAAATACAGCAAAGTAAGCAATTAGTAAGCAATGTTTAAATATCACATTAACACCCGCAGATATGATCAGAACACAGAGAAATTTCCCTTTTAACTGGCAACAAGATTATATTACATACCTAGGAACCAAAATACCAAGAGACCTTTCCAAACTATACTCTCTCAATTATCTCTCAAAATTGAAACGCATCTCCTCTGACCTAGATAACTGGAATAAAAAAAATTATTCATGGTCCGGTAGACTCAATATTATAAAAATGGATGTACTTCCAAAGTTATTATATATCTTCCAAACAATCCCGATATCTCCCCCTCCAGAATTCTTTCAATCTGCCACACGCATTCTGTTGAACTTCATATGGGCAAAAAAACCACAGGATAAACTATCTTACACTAACAGAAACAAAAAACAAAGGCGGCATTGGTCTTCCTGATATACGCTCATATCATGAAGCAACACAATTGACTCATATCATAGATTGGATATATCATACTGAAAATAAACAATGGACACAAACAACCTATATGATAACCTCAATCCCAATGAAATCCCTAATAGGTCTTCCCAAAACCAACAGACCACATTTCCCATACCTACCATTCTATGTAACCTGGGTTCTGAAATTATGGGACAAGAAAGTTAAAACACTGACCCTCATATCTCAAGCTGGTCCATTAAACACGATGATGCACAACAAAGCATTCACATTAGGATTCTCAGCACAAAAAATTCTAAACAAAACAAAGACTGAAGATCCTTTCATCACCACCATATGGAAAAATAACAAACTTATCCCAATAAAAGATATTGTCAAAGAATCAAACCTGGACCAGATTCATAAATACCAATATATCCAACTACAACACTATCTGAAATCCATACAAAATAATTTACCTCCACAAAAACAAGTGACCGAGTTTGAAAAATTATGTACTCTCTCCTCATGACCCAAAAACACAATAGCCAAAATATATTGGATTCTACAAAATAATAAACACCCCAACCCACCTGGATACATATCTAAATGGGAAAAAGAACTCAATCTACAGTTTACTCCCGAACAATGGGACACAAGCGTTTCCCTAACTCATGGATTATCATTATCCTGCAAAGCCCAAGAAACAAACTTCAAATTATTGTCAAGATGGTACAGATACCCATCCATGTTACGCAAGATATATCCTACGACACCAGAAAAGTGTTGGAGATGCCAGTTACAAAAAGGCACCCTGTCACACATTTGGTTCCATTGTTCAAAAATCCAACCCTATTGGACAAAAATAATGCAAATATAAAATATCAACAAATGATCTACCAACAGAGCCACAAATTATCCTCCTATCGATGATACCAGGATCAACTAAACATACTAAAAATAATTTATTGAAATTTTTCCTTACAGCAGGGAGAACGGTACTTCCAAAGTATTGGAAACAAACAAGAAGTCCACCAAACACAGACTGGATTATGGATTATTGAACCACATTATGCACATGGAAGAGCTAACGGCGTCTTTAAGGAATCAAGGCAACAGATTTACTCACACATGGACTCCATGGATTTTGTTCACGGAATCAGATTAGTACAAAGAGCTATTACTTACCTAAGAATGCTTATTGAATCCTATTGCGTATATATAATTGTTACTAACAAATACTATAAATGTGTGCATAATTAATATATTAAAAGTAACGAATATACCCATATACAAACAAACCCTTTCACACACACACCAATTTCCCCCCCCTCCAACATTGACAAAATAAGAAGGATGGAAAATTTGCTAACACATTGTGATATTTTATTGTATTTTATTTTATACAGTTTATATTGTTAAAATAACAAAAAAGGAGACGGACTAAGCAGAATCAAATAGATAAGAATCAAAGTATGTGATGTAACATATGCATAAATGTTTCCAATAAAAATTCAGAATTGAAAAAAAAAAAATTTGAAAAGGCAGGCTTGCAGGGAATCAGAGGCTGCATATCTCTTAAAGGACAATTATGCTTACCACCAGGGGAGAACTGGCCCAGTAGGCTGAGGGGCAAATGCCCCCCGGGTTGGTCTCCAATGAAAAATTTGGGCTGCCTCAGAAGCTAATAGTAAGTTACGTGCACAGCACACACCTTTAGCTCTAGCATGGACAAGGAGCAGGAAACTCCTCCTCCTTCAGATTGTTTACCAGTCATCCCAATTCATTAGCAGTGTTACTCAGTCCTTTAGTTATACTTACCCAAAGTAAGTCAACTTTGGGTAAGTATAACTTGACTTAAAAAGTAGACCCAAGGATGAGGACTTTGATTCAGAATCTCACCCCGGATACTTGTTAGAGAGAGGGGGAAGATTTTAGGACTATAATTGTCCTTTAACCACATCATACATTTAAAAATGTTGCAGGCAACAATGTAAAATGGGAATAGTAGCCTCACAAATGAGTGTAACTTAAACAAAGTGTGTGACCTTAGCAAAGTCGGCGTGGTCAAAAATGTTGCGATCTACTGTGAAAGGGCCACTTGGTTGTATTTGCCCACCAGGTTAAAAGGTCCCAGTCCTCTCCTGCTTACCACCCCCTTGAACAGCTGAGTAGGACCCAAGGTAAGGACCTAAACTGCTAGTTTAAAGATCGCCTGTAATAATTACTTAAAGGGCCAGTCCACCCTACAAAAAGTTTGCTTTAAAATGTTAAACACCCCCCCAAACCTAGGTTTCGCAATACTCTTAAGTTTCAAATATTCCCCTATAGGGACTAACCTGACCCAGTCCCTCGCCACCTGGGCACTGCCCTCTGCTCCTGTTTCAAGCTCGTTTCGAGCAAAAACAGGAGCAGAGGGTTTCTATACTGACCTTACTGACAGCCACAACTTGGAAGTGGAATGGCTGTCAGCAGTAGGAGCGTTGAGGGACAAGGTCAGGTGAGGAGGTTCTGGGGCCTCTTTAAAACATAAAAATATTGTGAAACCTAGGATTGGGGGGTTGTTAAACATTACTAAGAAAATTGTATTTTTGGGTGGACATGCCAGAGGTGAGGACCTAGCTGTTAAGGTCCTTACCCTGGGTACTCTTTAGGTGTGGATCGGAGGTGAGTATCATTGTCCTTTAATGCATATTTAATGCATCTTTGTTGACGTTATTTTCATAGGTGTTAAACAAATGTTAAAGGATATGTTCATTTTTTCTGTGAACAGACCCGCCAAAAACATCTCAACCAATCACTGATGCAGATGCAGGTCCGGCACCTTCTGCTTGCTTCAGTGCTCAGAAAAGGCATAGGATACAAGAAGAATTTTTTTTGTTGGGGTTGGGTGGTGGTTGGACATACCCTTTAATAACTCTTATTTTTGGAAAAGGGGAAGAGACAGAATGGGAAGTTTTAAAGTTTTGTGTAAGTGTACAGTTCAGCAGCACAGCTGGGAACTTAAAGAGTCTTGCTGCTTTTTTGTAAATTTGTTAAGGCTGGCCATACACATTTCTGATTCTAGAGGAATAAGATTCGATGCGATTTGCCTATTATTGACCAATAAAGCATTAGTTATTCTGAATAAAGAATAGAAAGATGATAATGATTGCAGTCTGTATGGCAACCAAAACAATCAATCCCTATGCAGCTTGTAGTCAGTGTGGAATATAGGTACTGCTGTATGTGTCGCACAAAATGTTATTTTGTATCCGTGCAGAAGATATATTTCTGCACACACAGGCATTAGAATATTAGAGGAAACATTGGGTTAAGTAAGGTGGATTGTTTGCCACGAATTTGCAACAAAATTTGCATGTGTACTGCCAGCTTGTGAGTGTGGAAAAGAACTATTTACTCTGGTTACAATGTACAAGATTCTAGTCATTTGTAAATGTGACCTATCTGGCCAGAGGCTCTCATGAATATTGTTGCCATTTAGCTGATCATCCCGTAAGACAGAGCAAGCCTTAACCTTATGACGCTGGCACATATGGCTATAAGCTTGTGCTTTCTAAACAAATATTAATGTACACATAAGATAGTATGTGGAAATTTTATTAAGGTGCGATTTCATGATACGCAAATTAACGGTATGTATTTTTACGACCATAATCTCTATAAAAACCAAAATTATAATTGGGGTTGAAAAATAATGGTTGCGGTAGTACAACTGCATATCAGGGCCGTCTCTAGACTTTTCGGCACTTAAATTTTTTTTTATAGTTTTTATATGGTTTTATAATTGAAAGTGGGTGATGCTTTGTCTGGAAGTGGGGTGTGACTTGTCCAAATGTGAGAGGGGCTTTATACACATGACTGGTAAATAATACCCATAAAGACTGGTAAATGATGCCCAATATTTATTTTTGATCTGCAGGGCTGACAAACATTGATTTTGATTAAATGAATTGCCAGTCAGAAGGGAGGGGGGGGAGTCATAGCTGTTTTCTGTTGTGCAATGAAAGTTTTTTTAAAGTGACAGTACCTCCTGAAAATGTGTGTTTTTTTACAAACAGCATCTGGGCCCCAGGCACATGGAAAAATCATGCCAAATGATGCCAGGAAAAAAAAAATTGCCATCAAAACTGTTGCCTCCCTACAGGGTGCTGTTCTGTAATGTGCTTTACCTTGCCTCATTAGAGAGGTGACACTGATACAATACCATTGCAGTACTCTTGTACTAAATATACTACATAGTTTAGCAATGTTAAATGTTCTCCCTGTGCTTTGTTTTCTTCTAAATGCTGGTAAGTTGTCAGTGTGAAAGCTAAGATTGTAAGCTTTTTTGCGAGTTAATACAGTATAAGAACTGAAATTCATTGCAATATTAGACTGACAAATAGGGATAATTGAACATTATTGGTGGTTTTAATGTGTCCTGTTTTAAAGGCTAATTCTCGTGTGTTAAAAGTGATTGATTCCAATGATCTAAAGAGATCTAACAGCATGCAGAGAGCATCTGCTACCAGGGATAGTTCCTACATGTGCGATTTGAAGCTCTCTGACTGTGCTTCCGATTCGCATTGTCAATGCATTGCTATTGTAATGTTCCCACTATGTGCCCCAGTCCATTATTGGAACACATGCATGCCAGACTTTTTGTGCTTATTGCATGTGTTCCAATAAATGCACAGCATCACATTGCAAAAATCCTGCAGGTGCTGCTGTACATAATAGTGGGACCTAGTCCTTAGTCAGTCTAAATATACAGAACTGAATAATACTTGAAATCTAGTTTTATGTTGCTATGGGGGCGATGCACCAAGACCTGCTATCAGCTTCCCAGTGCAATGGCTCCTGCAATGTGATATAGAGCAGGAGCGTTGCGTCTCTTGGTGCATCGCCCCGTATGTGTTTCATCACATCTTATAGAAGGTTCCTATACCATATAGAAAAGGTATAGTTCCAATACATTACATTTAATTTAGCACTAATTTAGACATGCAGTGATAGATCTCTTTAGATCACTGGAATCAAGCATTTTTTCTTTATTAATGTAATTCATTTGTAACTTAGAATTTTTTTTTTAAAACAATAGGAAGCATCATTAACATAGTTGTTAAAGGGAATCTCCACCCTCATTTTAAACTTTTCATATACATGTTCTCCCCACCCCCAACTGCTATTTTCTGACGTAAAAAATTGCTTCCCATCTCTACTTACACCAGCTTGTTCCCTTGCCATTCTGGTTCGGCTCCCTGGCCCACCGGAAGTACAAGCAGGGACTGGACCGGCAGCAGCAGCTGTGATTGGCCGAGAGGCAGCCAATCACAGCCTCAGTTGCCATCAATGCAGAACAGAGCTGGAATAAGGTGCTGTAAGTAGAGATCGGAAGTGATTTTTTTATGTCAGAATATAGCGGTTGGGGGGGCATGAAAAGGAATTAACACTACAGGAGTAACAGCCAGGGAGGGATCAGGAGGGGGGAAAGGGCTCCACTGTGCATGCCAGCAGCAACTGAGGGGACACAACAGAGGCAGAGACCTTTTGGATAGGAAGAAAGCTCCTACCCTTCAGTTTCCTGGACTTTGAAGATGCACTACAGGAGAACTATAAGGAGCAGGGATGTAAGGTAAGGTTTTTTTTAATTGTACAGTGGGGCCAGTAGTTGTTGAATTTTTAGTTTGGGGGTGGACATGCCCTTTAACTTGTCAAGACTTTGTTTACCTTTTACAATGGTGTGTCTCCCAAACATGATATGTTTATTTTTTTATTACGTTATTACTGCTACGTCCTCACCCCTGGGCATACTTTCTATCTCCAGCTTAGAAAAAATATTCCTTCACTGCTCGGGTCTATTTCCATATTTGAAGGCTGTCCGAGATCCAGCCAAGATTCCCCTTGGATGTTTCACTGACAGTTTGAATCTTTAAGTAAGTATTACTAGAAATAGAAAGTGAACCCAGGGGTGAGGACTTAGTGATCCAGGTCTTCATCCTGGGTACTTGTAAGGGGGAGGAGGGGGATTATATAGTGGATAATGTACCCCCTACTGTAAATTATAAGGATATTATAAGTCACCAAGCAATTCCGTGACCATATAAAAGCACGAGTCTGCAGGCGGAGTGCCTTTTATACAGGGCACGGAACTCCGAGGTGTTTTCTAATATCTGTATAATTTTCTGTAAGGGGTACATTACCAATTATAATTCACCCCTTTCTGAGTTTTTTTTTGTCAGACATTCCCTGCCTGTTCTGTGTTAAACAAACAACACAGTGACCCCCCCCCCCCTTCTTACCTCCCTATTTGACTACACAGTAACTCATTCTGCTTCCCCCTCCTCAACCCCCCTTTACCTTTCATGCAAGTCAGAGCAGCAGCATCGCAATGTTCCAGTTTCCTCCCCGCTTTCAGGAAGAATTACTAATTAAATATTCACTTCACTCTCTGCCCCCTCTGCTTCCGCACAGAATTTTCTGGCTGAGGATGACTCAGCATGAGGTTGGGCATGCTGCATATGGACTGCACAGTGAGTGGACTGCACAGACATAGGGCACCACTTCCTTGTTATAATCGGCGCGCTACTACGCAGTAGCGTGCCGATTATAACAATATTATTTACAGTTGGGTCCCATAGGGATCAATGGGAGGGGTGGGTTATAAGTGTATTATTTTTCCCCTTTTATGAGTTTTATTTACTGTAATATTATATAGTGATATTATATAGTGCTGCATAAAAATGTATAAACAACTGGGAAACATTAATATTTATGAAAGAATGTGAAAGAATATGATTTGCAAACTGCTCACTTAATACGGATATAATAAATAGTAGAAACTTTGAACACTTGAAGGTAAATTTACAGTTAACAATTATACTTATTTTTTTACCCTGTAGTTTATTTATCAGTCAGGGTGAGTGGCTTTGTTTCCTTTATGTACGTAACAAAATATAATGTACTAGTGCCCTGCATTGAGTTTCTGTTAGGCTAGGGGTAAGAGGTCTGTTTAGATCAAGACAGAATACAAGAAGTTGCAGGTTCAATTCCCCAGACTTTAATTTTTACTGAAATGTTAACATTCTGACTCTCGCATCCATGCTTGATATGAAATACACTGTAAAGATTTATTTATTTATTTATTTAGTCTGTGTTCTGTGTCAGGGAGAGGGAGGATTCCTGTGCTGTTATGTGACTGGCTGTCAGCTTCTATGAAGCATGGCTGGAAATTACTTCTTTTTATCTTTTGAGCTCTACAAAGTAAATGCATGTACGGCGAAACTTAGCTTAGCTGGGGGTTTACCCAGCTAGTGTGAATTATGGGAACTGACCCCTAGTACCCAGCAGAGGTGAGAAACAACAAGGGAGAGGTGAGAAACAACTTGCTGTATGTTTGTTAATGTTCTCTGTCTATTGCGACAATGCTGTCTGGAGACTTTAGTTCTCCTTTAAAGGGCATGTCCACCCCCCAAACTAAAATTTAACCCACCAAGCCAGTGTTTATCCAAAGTCCAGGAAACTGAAGAGTAGTCTTCCTGTGAAAAGGTCTCTGCCTCAAATCTGTCCTCCTGGAGGGACTGTGACATGCGCAGGGGAGCCCTTTCCCCCCTCCCTCACACCCTCTGGATCCCTCCTGTATGCCCTGCAACCTAGCATAAAAACTTTTATCTGTATTGATATCTACTTACAGCCCTTCACTCCCTCTGTGCTCTGCATAGCTGGTAACAGGACAGACAGCTGCAGACGCAGCTGTCAGTCCGGTTTACTGTTTGCAAGTTCCAGCAAGCAGAGCCAGATCAGAGCGCCGCAGGAGTGAAGGGCTGTAAGTAGAGTTCTGATTCTTTTTTTTTTAGTAATCTGATATAGAGGTTGGGGTTTGCAGGGGTTCCCTGCAACATATAAAAAGTTTTCCTTTAGGGTGGACATGCCCTTTAAGTCAATGGCCCCATTATTGCATTCTGATTCCTTTGTATGTGTTATTACCTCATAGTAGTTGTTGAATTTTTGTCAGTGGAACTTTGAGTTTTGGCACAAAAATGGATCCAGGTCAAAATCACGGTACATTCTGGTGTTAAAAACGAAGACCTAATAAACCCACCTTAAATCTCTGTATGTCACCAGCACCCATAAGAATTGCATTGTTTTTGAAACCGCATCAATCATAAAAACCCTTTCTTTGTCTCCTGTAACTAAGGGCCGTATTTGTAAAGCAGTGGTATTCCTGAATAACTCTACTTGTAAAATATCTCTCCTAATAGCTATTTGAGGATCAGTATTCTTATTTAAGGGCCACTATTTTAGTGTCGTTATTTAAGTAACATAATTAAAGGCTCTTAAAATGAAAAGTCCATCCGTCAAATTAAAAATCATATTTAAGTAAAACACACCCCCAAACCCCCCCCCCCCCCCCCCCCCCCCCCCCCCCCCCCCCCCCCCCACACACACACACACACACACACACCCCTAGCAGGCATAAGCTAATGATTTACAGACAAGATATGATAGCTCAACATATTTTAAAGTGGTCATTCTTTCTAATAGATGTCATAATGAGTGTTGAGTTGTCCTTCAAGCTGGATACACACATTAGAGATATAGCACTAATGAGTGTATGGCCGAAAACGTTCAGCATCGGACGATCTGACTGAAAATTTCCGCGGGTTGCATCCCCCTGTCAACCGCGATTGTAAGGAGCATGTAAATCATGCACGTTGTCACTACAACTACTTCCTATTCTATTTAGGGAGTACGATTGTGACTGTGTGTACTCCCATCTGTATGTCATGTTGCCAATTCTCTGTCATTTTTGACAGATTGTTACAGTGTGTACCCACCTTTACTGCATCTGGATAGCTGGGGGAGGTAAAGAGTGATACCAGCTCTTAGTGTAACTCTCTGCTATTGTCTGTATGAAGGGTGGGGAATAGATTATTTTGCGGTTTTGAAATCCATTTTCCTATACATGCACGCAGAACCATCATATCCAAATAACTGCATTTTAATGGAATTAAGAGGCAGCATTTTAATTGTTTACCTAATATACAGCCTACAGGGATTTCACCTGAGGGTTGATGCTACTGAAGTGTAAAGAAAAGTGTTTTCTTTACCACAATAAAGCGTCAAAACGATGAAACTGTTAAAAAAAACAGATTAAATGTTTCTTTCCTATTGTGATTACTGGAAAATAGATTCCATGGTGTTAATGCACCTAGAAGCTACAGTATCTCTGCCTGTATTTAGTATTAAAGGTGATATTATTCTATACAGCTACAGTAGAATATAGATATGAGTGTCTACTTGTCATGCTGCAAATTGATGTTTCCCCCAGTATAATAATTTTGCTTCCCATTCTGACATGAATACACATAAGACATGTAACAGTTATTTTTGAAGACGCATGAACATTATAATGTAGCTGTACAAATATTTCAAACTCTGGTAACTGTGAGTAGTTTATATCACAGTTCCAATATAGACTGAAAAGATAATATCTTTAATGATACAGTGTAATACGATATAGGTTATTTGTATTTTACAAATGCCTTCTAAGTAAATGGACCAAATGTTTGCCACAGAAAACATGTAATTTCCTTTCATATATTTCCCCAAGGAACACTCATCTGGTTCACTGGGTCCCACTGGAAAGTGAAAGAGAAACGACAGCGTACACTAATCAACGTAAGTGATGATGTGATCCAGTATTACTATTCGGTAAATGCAGGGTCACAGCTTTGTATATAACTGTTTTTTCACAGCTAATATGCATATGAATTCATTCTAGTTTATAATTAACCTTAGCTATTTTAAGTGGCTATACAAAACCATTCCCTACTGGTATTTATGCTGTAAAACATGATAGGGAGTTTGCTAAGCATATTGAAATAATAAAATCAATTTGTTCTGGCAATTACTGACAAGTACCATATATATTGTAACACTGTCTTCTAGAGACATTGTCCAGCCTATAAAAGGCCCTTGTTAACATATGTGCCATTTATGGACTGGACACCTACTACTCTTCTATTTTCTTTTCTTCTTTTCTCTTTAACTTCTTTGTGGACTGTGAGCCCCCAACAAGGGCCCAGCTAGGGGCCACTCATTGGGTCCCTGTGACAGGATATGTAGCCCCACCCTATATGTAGCCCCGCTGAGGGTTGGCAGGTTCTGAGTGCACCTTCACAGATGTCAAAGGAAGTAGCAACCACGGGCAGAATTTTACAGTGAGAGAGGCAGGTCTCTGAGTGCGTGATTTTGCATGCCATTTTGCAGCCTGCATCGTCACCCTACCAGCTATATATATATATATATATATATATATATATAAACTGATGTTAAGGGACGCACTCACAGGTCTTGCAAACAAACAAATCCTTTATTCACCTGTTAACATGTTTCCGTCTGCATAGCAGACCGTCATCAGAACATCTGATCACGAGACACACACTTCCTTAAAACCAAACCACCCAAGACATACCCCCTACGTGTGACCAATAGACCTCCACCAACCTCAAATCCTCCCACAATCAAAATAAGCACCCCGCCCCATGATTGGGGCTGTGAAACATACTAAAGTTAACCTTTATATATATATATATACACAATACAAGAATTGTATTCTTGACGTGGTTGGAAGGCTTTTCATTCATGTGATCACAGTAATGTATACTAAAACCCCTTTGTTTATAAAGTATGCCAGTGTGCAAATAATATGATATTGTATAGGGCCTAGAAATGTGCATTGATTATCTTTTCTATGTTTATATATATAAATTGAAGGGGGTTTATATACCCAATTGAAGGGGGTTTGTCCATTCCTACTTCTGAATAAAAATTTTTTAAAAAGTAGGCCATAGAAACATAGCAACTGCTCTTAGGGGCATATTTATAAAGCTTCGTTAAGTTTTCATGGACGTTTTCCCTGACATTTCCGCATAAATCGCGTTTAACCGGATTTATTAATGTCCGAAAACGGCCGTGAAAAGGTAACAAGGCGTTAACCCTTCGCGCCGATACTTACCTGTTACCGCCGCTTCTATTTATAAAGCGGCGGTATCTGTTTCGCACTGCTAGTATCGGCTGTTTTGCTTCTCCACCTTGAAGGTGGCGAAAGCAGCCGATACTAGCCTCCCTGCGGCGGGGATGGGCAGGCAACCCGCGGCGGGTGATCGCACCCGCCCCGGGAGGCACGCCCACCCCGCCTCGACTCCGGCTTCCCGGAAGCCCCTCCCAACCCCGTCCCCGCTCGCGGCAATCTGGGAACAGGAGGCTAGGAGGGGCTGCCGGGAAGGGGCCGCAGCGGGTGACCGCGACCACCCGCAGTGCACCCCCTCCCCAGCAGCCCCTCCAAGCCTCCTGCCCCACCGCTGGCAGGGAGGGGAAAGGAAGGGCCCGCTGCGGGGCCCTGGGAAGGGCCTTTTCGGGCTTAAGGGGACCCCCAGTGTGCGGCTCTTAAAAGAGCCCTTGGGCGATGTCTTCAGGCTGGCGACACCAGCTGGTCAATTTTTTAATGCTTGGTTTACAGGTTTACATGCTTTACATTAACCAATCAGATTTCTGGAAAGTTCTGAAATCTGATTGGTTAATGTAAAGCATGTAAACCAAGGCATTAAAAAATTGACCATCAGAATGGATAGGGTTTTCTGCAAACCTATATAAAGGTGGCACTCCGCTGCGGAATTCAGATGCCATTGCAGTAGATGGCTGAAGATAGAAGAAAGAAGTGGCTGGCAACATCGGCTCCGCTGAGGCCGGCGGTGCGTCTGTCTGGCATCGGCGACCTGAGTGGGGTGTGGTGTCGCCAGCCCGAAGACGTCGCGTCAGATCAAGACGCCGGCAACATTGGCTTCGTTGAGGTCGCCAGCGCCCACCGGGGGTACCACTGGCGGCCGCAGGGGTACCTCTCGGGGGTCGGCGGCCTCAGTGGAGCTGGTGTCGCCGGGACTGGAAGAAAGAAGACAGCGCTCAAGGGCTCTTTTAAGAGCCGCACACTGGGGGTGACCCCGTCAAAGGCACTTGTCAGTGCCGCAAGGGCCCTTACAAGGGCTGGGGAGGGGGGGTCCCGGTTCGCGCTGCGGGACCCCTTAAGCCCCAAAAGGCCCTTCTCAGGGCCCCGCTGGAGGGTGCCTCCACCCCTCCAGCAGGCCTTACCCCTCCCTGCCAGCGGCGAGGCAGGGGGCTTGGAGGGGCTGCTGGGCTTGGAGGGGGCGGCGGGTGGTCGCCGCCGCAGGGAGTTGAGGGCGGGGTGGGAGTATGCCCCGCCCCCTTAGTAGAGGCGTCGGGAAGGGATTTTAAGTCCTTTTGCAGCGATACTGTACTTAGCGCATTGCGCTAAGTGCAGTATCACCGCGAAGGGACTTAAAATTACCGCAACACATCGCGGCAATGGCTCTCGCCATTTTAAATACGGCGATAGGGATATAAAAAAATCGTTTTTTTAATGAATATGCCCCTTAGTCTTTTGAACAACTACATTTCCACCCACCTATGCTGAAATAATGCAATGGTTGGAAGAAAGTTTATGTGTACTGTATATACCACATAAAAGCTGTACTGAATAATAAATATATAATATATTTTTATATATAAACACATCAGTCAATCATTGGCTGTGATATCAATTACCACAACCATGTTTGACTGCATGGGAGAGGACAGCTTACTCTGCCAGAATGGGGACAATAATTATCCTTAAATATTTGGGTAGTAATACAGGTAACAAAATATATCAGTTGGGGTTGGGGGCAGGTAACTGAAAGTTTTATGTTTTATGGGTGGGCATGCACTTTAAAGACTAAAAGAGAGATTTAATAAAAGTTCATATCATTAAAAATGGTGATAATTTTGACCCCAAGGGCACTTCTGCGGTTTTTGGCACCTGGGTCAAACTTTTTAAAAGGGTGCTTCCAACCTCTATTAGGTGGCATGTGTAGTGTGCCTCCGCAGTGAGGTGGGCATTGCTTCCAGTTGTGAGTGTGGCTTCTTGTTGTGAGTGTGGCTTCTGGTTGTGGCTGTGGCTAAACATTTGGTAAATTCAAACTTTACAAAGGGATGGGGGGAAAGGCACAATCTGAATGGAGATGAGAGTTCAGTACCTTACACTGGACCAACAGGGAAGTTCATTTAGTGAATGGATCTCTTTGATCCATTCACAAATACTACAGAAAGCCATGTTCAGTTTAACACTAGTTTACTATAGCAGGAAGTGAACCTGCGATCAATGCTGTTCGCGAGTTCACTTCCTTCACTAGACCACCAGGGCACTACAGAATGTAAATTACCATTGATCCCCACATTGGGGGGGACTTCTACAGAGGAAGTCAGGATGCACAGCAGAACTGGACCCATCTTAGATGA